>CM031943.1:4888248-5488248 GCA_018749465.1 Paracanthobrama guichenoti
TAAGAGCAGTTGAGTGTTTATTTAAAAACGGCAAATAATCTTAACACTTAATTAAATTAACCACTATATGAACCAAATGATGCCATGACACTGCCATGATGCCAGGGTGTTGCTATGTGGTTGCTATGATATGAAGTCCTTATCACAACAATAATTATGAATACAAAATAATTCAACAATTATAAATTATTATTATTATTATTATTATTATTATTATGTTAAGGGAGGCTTTGTAGTTGAAAATACTAAAGAAATATAATATTGGTAGAATGAATAATTCAATGACTCATAAATAGTCACTCGTATTGTCCCTGAATGAATCAGTGTTTCAGAATAAATCACTTCAAACAATGATGATGATTCAATGACTCGCTCATAAATACAGTAGCTGCGTCCCAATTTGCCTACTTATACTATGCCCTAAAATGATGTACTCTTTTTTTTTTTTTTTTTTTGTAAAGAAAAAGTACATACTTTTGAGTGTGTAGCAGAAGAGTAGGCAAGCTTTAGGACATACTACTTCATCATTTAATGGACAGCTCTGTCGCTTAGTTATGGGCATCCTGTCACCGTTTAAACTGCCCTATCCATTATCTTGTCACTCCACATTCAATTTAATTTTTTTTTTCATATCATTTCGGAGAGAAATGTAGTAGCATGTTGATCTGCCAGTCATGGGTCTTTCATGCAGAGACTTTCTTCGTGTGTTTGCAATATGCATAATGATGCATTTAAAAGTGAAATGACCAAACATATGATTACAAAAGCTTGCAATGCTGTTGCAAATGAAATATAATGTGTATAACATTGAATAAATATCTTTTCGTCAGGGTAGATGCTGATTATTAATCACTCAAACCCCTTTATCTAAACCTCTCTACTTAGCCATTGGACTCACACATACGTTTGTAGTTTTAAAAAAAGTATTCATACTTGTAGTTCTAATCAAATCTTCGTCCAATGCGTAATGGGTTGTGGGCACGGATTAGCACATTGGATTCTAACCGGGACATTTCAACATACTACGATTTGGAACACACTAATTCTAATTTCAAATACTATTTAGGACAGATAGTATGCGATTGGGATGCAGCAAGTGTTTCTGAACAAATCGGTTGAATGAATGATTCAATGACTCATTCATATATAACAGCGGTCAGCAACCTTATGGAAAGCGGGAGGGATAATCACAGAAGAGCGCATCTCGGGTCGAGTGAATGGATTGTCGGAGCTCACACTTTAATAGTATTTATAACGCCTAGTCTTGTGTAGCTAGACCTTCAGACTGACGGCAGAACTGGACTTTCATTGGTCAAGTACCGCCCAGGAGGACTTTTGACTGACATGTAACGCAACCAATCACAGTTCGTTTTGTTCTGTATCATGTTTAGGGGTATGAAAATGTAAAGTCGATGTCCCTGCAATAACAGACCGCCACGTAACTATAAAGTATTCATTCAAGAACATTCAAATTTACTGCAACAATGGAGCCACGAAATTCACATACTTTAGAAAACCCAGCGTTTAGTTGATCCTGGTAAGCGCTCATTGTCACTGTTGTAAACACGACGGCATTCTTCGTCTTCCGTGAGGGAGTTTGTTTTTTGTTTATGGCATTCGTTTCCAGTTGGACCGTTAAATAACGCAACACACACATCTTGCGGACATCCTGTAGAATTCAACCAATCAGATGATGACTTCGAAACTCCTGAAGTGTTTCCAGAAAAGTGTGCCATATGCATCAGACGCTCAGAGGCTGAGACTATATAGCACCTAACGCAATAAAATAGGCTGTGTGACTGAGGAATGATTACCTCAAAATGTACATCCATATCCATATTGAGTGACTTTATTTAGATTAAATACATACACCTTTTAAGCTCTTGTCACGTGTAGTGATTATTCCTCCGCATGCCAATGTTGGCACACGTGCCATAGCATGCCAACCCTTGATATATACAGTAACTTATATCATTACTGAATGAATCAGTGTTTTTGAATGAATGATTAATTGACAGCCACTTGTCACCACCTACTGCAAAAAGAGTCACTGGAAAATGGCAAAATATCAAAAGAATGAAAACGGCAAATGAATTGAATATACATGCTTACCTGTATGTGTCCTCTGATGTGCCTTCAGATGTGAACTCTTGGTGTAGACTTTCCGACACCCGTTGAACTGGCAGCGATGGACCCTCTTCTTGTTCTCTGCCATCTCGCCAGCGCCTGTGGTGAAGGTGCCACCCTGTTCCCCGTCGCTCTGTCCACCGCTGCTACCATGCTGGGGAGAAAGCGGCACCGGGTGGGCCGCCACGAGCTTGGCAGAGCTCAAGCCCACCTTTCGGGCCACTAGCTTGAGCGTGAGAGTCCCGTCAGGCGAGGCACTAAGTGTGTGGGTGGGTTTGACTAAGTGACGGCCCAGTTCTGGGGATGAGGGAGGTGTTAGGGAGGTGACGGCATTCAGCTGGGCTGCGTTGACCCCTAAGGTGATGTCTGGAGAGGTCACAGTAGAGGAAGCAGAGGAGATGGTTTCTTTGCGTGGGGTGAGGTGAGGAGGAGGACTAGGGGGATTGTTGAGGCTAGGAAGGAGGGGGTCTAACAGGTCTTCATCGCCGTCTTCCTTCATGAAGGAGGGGGTGAGGAGGCCGTCCAGTTCTTCGTCGAAAAGGTCAGACAGCCGTTTGGGTTCTGTCTGCAGATAGCGTTCCAACTCCAAGCATGTCTGTGGAAAAAGATTTAGCCATTTTATTGACCTGAACGCTTCAAGTGATTTTCCTTTCTTGTACACACAATCAAGAAACACCTACACGTCAAATCAGCATGTCTCTATAACATAAGAGTGGACACTGCTTAGATATTAATTTAGATTTTATAGTACTATTCCTAATAAAATAAATCATAAAATGCGGACACTGTGATCGTATTCATAAAAACAAACAAGCAAAATATATGTGTAAAGCTTTTTGTTGTAAACCATGTGTAAGCCATTCTTAGCGACACAAAATGGCAAAATTGAGACGTAAGACCATTCTTACATCATTTCTTTGTAAACTGACACATAAATTGCAGAATTTATTCATACAAACTTAAGTCTTTGTAAACCCATTCTTGACAATCGTTTTTGTAAAAACTAGTTATTAGGTTTTTGTAAACGGACATAAAATGTTCTTTTTAATCGTAAAACCTTCATAAAAAGTGTATGTAAAACCATTCTTAGAGTTTTTTTTTTTTTTTGTAAACTGAGACTATTTTCTTTAAAACCTTTATGTAAATTTGTAAACCTTTATGACAATCATATGTAAAAACCATACTTGTAATTTTCTTTTGTAAATTGACAATTTATTTGCAAAACCATCACGTAAATGTAAATCGTTTGTAGTATCAATCTTATATTAATCCTTTTAAAACGACTCTTGCATAAATTGTCGCCAAAATGCTAAAAATTTCTGTAAAAGCATTTTTCATTAATAAAACCATTGTTTCATAATCTGACATAAAAAGACATTTTTACATAAATCATTAGATTACATAAGAATGCATGCAAATTAGGCTTCTTTATCATAGTCATGACATTCATTTGACATGCTTTAGGACATTAGTAATATGGCTCAATACTGAAAGCATCATATCTTACTGAGATACATCAACAATGCAATTGCTACTTGGCACCAGATAGTCCAATTCTTCTTTTTTACGCTTTGTTGTACCTATTAATCAAATTAAGCAAGTAAATGAAAGATAAAATCACCCAGGTTAATCTACCTCATTAGCGCTGCATGTAAAGTAATGAGTTTTTTCTTTCAAACTCAGACGAAACCCTTTCTGGACCGTTAACTGGGCACTGAGACTGCTACTGCATATCATTTGCTTCAGCAGGTCTTCAGGAATAGATGGTTACACTGTGATTGATTACACAGGCTAGACTGGAGCTCTCTGGAGCTGAAGAAACAGACCTGGCCTGAATTGCTTGTTAGAGCGCTTTATGTGGAGCAAAATGGCTCTTCAAACAGAAGGAGAGAGAGAGAGAGAGAGCGAGAGAAAGAGCAATCAGACTTGGATTCTTTCATTTTGGACAGGTTTTATACTTCAGACTAAAGAATTGTGCGCATAAAAGCAACGTCAACACAATTTGATTCAAAGGAAGTTTATAAACCACAACTACTCTCTTAAGATGCTTCAAGGGGACATATGATGGACAAAATTTTTGTCTTTGTTTTGAAATTAAACACCACAAATATGATATGACAAATTACATATAGAGTAAAGCCCACCTCAGACTGTACATCATCAACTAACATACAGTCTTTTATGACCATATTATATATATTTAGTAACACTTTGTTCACAACTGACAGTGTTGAAATTGGCTCACTTCAGACAATGCTATGGTAATGACAGAGCAACCATGGGCACAATTGATTTACATATTCAGTATTATATTTAGCTATGTATATGTTTTAAAAGTTATATTAGCAAAAACAGTTGGACGATGGAAAATGGTCACACAATGCTTAAAAACAACAACAAAAAAAGTACTAATAATTTAAATCCATCCATCCAACCAAAAAAAAAAAATATATATATATATATATATATTTTTTTAATAATAATAATAATCATAATAATAATAATAGTGAATATTAGAAAAAAATGATGTTGGAAGCTGGAAAATGGTCATGCAACACTAATGGTGTTGCAATACTACGATACAGTAATAATAATAATAATAATAATAATAATAATAATAATAATAATAATAATAATAATAATATTTTAGAAAAATCCAGATGATGGTAAATGGTCATGCAATACTTAATAAAATAAAAATAAAAAATAATTAAAAAATCCTAATAATTCAATTCAAACAAACAAACATTTTGTGAATATACAGAAATAATAAAGCTGAAAAATTGACATGCAAAACAAAAACCCTTACTAATAATTCAAAACAAACAAATACATTAATTAAATAATAGAAATAAAAGTTAGAGGCAGAGAAATGGTGATGCAATACTAAGTTACAATAATAATAATAATAATAATAATAATAATAATAATAATAATAATAATAATAATACTTTTTGTAAATAATAAAATTAATATTTTTATTTTAGAAACAAATTTGGAGGCTGGAAAATGGTCATGCAATACTAAGTTACAAATAATAATGATAATTATAATACTTTGTAAATAAACAAACAAACAAATATTTTAATATTATAATAATAATAATAATAATAATAATAATAATAATAATAATAATAATAATAATAATAATAATAATAATATTTTGTAAATAAATAAATAAAAACAAACAAATACATATTTTTATATTGGAAGCAATAAAATGCTACAAAGAATATAATATTTCCTTTCAAATACTTTTTAACCCAGTTATTTGAGTAGGAGCAATAGTATCAAGCTTTCATTTTCTGAAATGTTTCTCATAACATGACCCAAACCTTTTACACAATGATAAAGAACAGTAACCTATCATCTCAGACAAACTGGCCTCCAGCTATAAATGTCTCGCTTGAATCTCTGGCTCCAAACATGACGGTGGCTCAGCGCAGCCTCTGTTGCTAGGCGATATTGTTTGCTTGTCATTTTATGAAAGGAGCGTCTGCCGTTTTTTTCTCAGCGTTAAAAGCATTTTAATGTCTGCGCTGAACTCGAAGGTTTCAGAAGTCAGGTAAACAGAGCATAGCTGAACTGACATCACCCGGCATATCTAAACACGACAGAAACTGCTATAGTTAGAAGACACAGATCGTCACATAACCGTCTCAGAGCAATCTGGAGAAGGAACCATTTCACTAGGCTCTTTCAAAACAAATATTTGCATTTCTAAAAATCTGTTGTTTTCTCTTTGGCTGCGCCCTGAACTGATGGGTAATTAGTCACTTAAATGAAGCAGTCAGGATACACTCTCCATTCAGTGAAAGCACTGATGGGTGCGTGCATCTCTGTGCATGTTTCCAAGCTCAACCAATGACATTTAAAAGCCTCAACTCAGCACGCCGGCAGCGGTACGCGCTGTATGGGCCCTTTGGACGCACGCCGACACGGGAGGGATTGATTTTCTAACGTGCTATAGGGCTGCGGTGGTCTGGCGTGTCATGCCTGCATGCTGTTGAACCGTCACACGTATGACAGGAACACGGGCAGGCTGGGTTCAAGGGGAGTTAGCCTGAGAAAGGGCAGACGTGTGCATGTGTGTGTCGGGGAAAAAGAGAAACATTTTGAAGGTGAGGCGTTTGGGAATCAAGGAGAGCATGCTTTCCTTATCGCTCTTTCGCTTTTCTCCGTCTCGCCACTCTTCTCCTCGCCCCTCCTCCCGCAGGCCCTGAGGAAGTGACATTCAGGGGATATTGTTACTTAAAATGGCAGCAAATTCAATGCGTCCAGTGCCGTCTGGGTCGCTTTGGGCCATGTGATTTAGTGGTGCGGCAGACTGGATGCCAGTCGGGTCGAAAGCGACGCCATAAAAGCTACCCGGTGGATTTGCGAATCTCCGACAATTTGGATGTTTAATCAAAACTGATCGCAACTCGACACCCCAGTTTTGCCATAAAATAGGCAATAAAAAGGCAGAGCGTCGCTCAGTTGGATAACAGATGGCTTGGATTTTGTGTTGTAGTCCCTGTGTGGGTCACACATGATCTGTGAGAGACTGTGACATAAAACAAACCTCAAGTCCCAAGTCAAGGTCAGTCGTCGACCTCCTGGCATTTCGCTGCAGTCAGAAAGCCAAGCTATTTGATATTCATGAAGCTGATATGTATGAATTAGTATGAACAGATAGAGCGCCAGTCATAGTTTTCATCTGTAAAAACCAATTAGATGAAACACCATTATATAAAGTTTATAAAAACAATGTTTTGTCTAAATAGGATGAGACTTATTCAAAGCAGTTGAGCAATAGCAGATCTGCACAACCTGAGAGAAACACAACCTGCTCATTTTAAAACAGCCAACAGTTGGAACTATATTAACTGAAGAAGGGTTTTTTTATGCGATTATTATTATATAACTATCACAAATTATTAAATAATAACTAACAACAACAACAACAACAAAACATTAATAAAACAACATTAATACAACAACAATGAAATAATGAAAATATACATATGACAAATTATTAATATAGTACATTATTTATATAATAATAATAATAATAATAATAAATGAATAATGTAACTACTACTACTACTACTACTACTACTACTACAAACAACAAATATTAGTATTATGAATATTATTATTAATATTAGTAGTAGCAGCAGCAGTACTACTACATTATTAATTTAATAATAATAATAATAATAATAATAATAATAATAATAATAATAAAATTATTAATATAATTAAAATTATATTATGAATATTATGAATAATATGTTAGTAGTAGCATATTATTAATAGAATATTATAATTAATAAAAATAACAATAATATTAACAGCTATTAAAAATATTAATATTATGTTATTAATATATTATTAGTAGTATTATATACTACTATACTACTACTACTACTACTACTACTAATAATAATAATAATAATAATAATAATAATAATAATAATAAACATATTTTTGGAATACTGGGGACAAATGCAATAAAAGTGTACAATATTTCTCCTTTAAAAAAACATTTGTGAAACAAATCTAGGTCTGAAATCTAGGTCTGACACATGTGTCAATATCTCTTTACCACGGTTTAAAAAAAAATAAAAATACAAATAAAAATATCACAGCCTTGAGTAAGGTTCTGCTTTCTCACAACTAAAGATGGTCATTTGTACCAGGGCTGCTTTTCCCCAAAGCATTGTGAGCCCAAGTTGATAGTGAAGATCACTGCCATCATTGTTCTCTACGATCAACTCACGATGCTTTTGGGAAACGCAGCCCAGAGCAATGATTGATCATTAATACATTTTGAAAGGTCACAAATGTTTCATTTTTAATATGGTGGCCCAGTTGGTTAGAATTGCACCACACATTCTTTGGTAAAAAAAAACTAGACAGTTATAAACATGTCTCAGACGCCTGAGTTCTATTTCCACTTGACATGCTGTCTTAAAAATGCAACATTCAAGGCATGAGACGCTTATAAAAATGGCAAGATGTGATGCAATGGTAAAACATGTTGTTCTGATGCATATGTACATTGACAGGCAATTTAAAAATAGCGCAGACAGAACTCTATCATTCTACCCTCGGCTGATTGATTTTGAGTATTGAAGCAGTCAAAATGAACATCCCTCGTGACAACCACTACTAATGACAAAAACATCACACACACACACACACACACACACACACACACAACACACAAAAAAAAATAATAAAAAGTAAAACTGTATCCTCCTAACTAGCCATGATGTTTCTTCCTAAGAAATCTGCTCCAAATATCTTTTGATCAGCTGCGATTTGTTTCGACGAAAAACCTGCTGTGCCTAGTTAGGATAGAGTACACAAATGGTACACACAATTCAAATAATTAAAACCCATTTGCATCTTAACTCCACCTTATAAAGTGTGCACGTATCTAACAGTATCTAATGTCACTGGGTGCAGAAACCGAGCAAGTGAAGACCTCCTGCCGGCATCTCGCACCACGTCGTGGAAGGAGCGACTGTCAAACATCGAGAGGTTGGAACTGATAAAGTGAGTCATCTGTGACGTGCCCCGCAGCGAGCACAGCTGAGAATATGAGAGCGAGAAACACAAGGCCCTTCACTGTCAGTCACGTAGGTGCCTTTTTTTGGAAGCCTGTCCATCTGAGCCGATTTGTGACCTGTTCCTCGCCACGGGTTTGGCGGCGATCTATCATCTGTAAAGTGACGAAGCTGGCTTGCAATCGGGTGTTATGGCAGCAATGTTGACACGTCTGTCTCTCATAGTCGAACCCGCTGTGCAATTATCTTTTCTGCATCTGTGCACCTGTGACAACATGTCACTTCCTCTTGCATCTCAGCACACCCTCTAGCCACCGAAAGCATCATAACGCCACCGTATATCTGGCATAAACAGAGCAATGGGTGAGCGCAATATAAGACCAGCTATCGCTTGCACTATATTAAGTTTAATATAGGATAATCTGATTTGAGAAGGAGTCGGAGATACCCTCATGCAATCTTCCCCTCGCACCATGACGCTCAGCGGGGATACCGTCATGCGGTGCGCCAATTAACATCGAAGCACTGCCTCCCTCAAGCAGGCAAAGCTAATAAAACAAGCTGGTTATAAAAATGAATGGGGAACCCGTGGAAGAGAAGCACAACCGATATCCAGACCAAATGCAAACAGCTGTTAAGCAAGTTGACAGAGAAATGCTCTATTAATTTTTGGGAGATGATTTAGCATCAGCTGTCCCAAGCTGGCGGCAGAGAGGCAACCAGCTCTCTGAAAACAGGGGAACTGGGGTTATTTGTCAGGTCAGGTTGTTGAACGCTGTCCTATTACATTTGTCAAAAGGTCTGAAAGGGGAAAAGCGTGCTTGCAGAAAATAATGGATTCTCTGCAGCTGGTAACTGCATTTCCAATTTCAAGAAAGGAAGAATCGTTTGCTGCTCGGGATATGTGATGTTTCCATATCAGCCTCCATCCAAGAGCATGTGTACTTAAATACACTAAGAGCGATGTTTCTGACTGTATCAGTTGTTTGACAGTTTAATGAAAAAAAAAAAAAGCACTTGATATTGGTCAAGTCACTTTCTTTTGGGATACAGTACTGAATGCAAAGTGCCTATAGAGTGGTGCAGGTATGACTTCAGATCCCAGACGTCTAATTCTCTGCTGGTTCTTATGAGATTTTCCTATGGGGTTTTATGCACGTCCTGATTTTGCAGAGTTAGGACCCTATTTTAACGATCTAATCTAATAGTCTAAAGCGTCCAAATCCACTTTTGCTAGTTTAACGACGGGAAAAATGGACGGCGCTCCTGATGCATGGTCTAAAAAGGTTGGCCCTATTTTCTTAATGAGTCATGGGTGTGTTTTGGGCATAACGTGCAAGAGTAATGTGCAACAATCAGAGTGTCATCTCCCATTCCCTTTAAAAGCCAGTTGTGCTTGCACCATGGCGGATTCGCTATTTACATGGCAACATTTGCGAGCAGAAAGACTGAATGGTTCTCCAGAGAGGAATCCTTTTATTTTTAAAATTTAAAAATGTTTGTGTGCTACTGCACAACCCTGTGTGTAATAAGCAAAGTGTATATGCGTTGTGGACCCCCCTATAGGCGCACTAACGCACCCTTTAAATAACACAAAAAATACTGCGCTATTGACTTTAGACCAGGTTTCTACTGTGGCCCAGTAGTGCACAACACGAAAATTTAAAAAGCAAACATAAATTCACAAGACAACAAAATCAAGCCACAATGAAATCAAACCACAACGGAAATGCTCCAGACCACTAGGGGGCTATCGAGTGCGGTAAAGATAGTTTTCCTTGCCACTGTTCTATAGATTCAGCAGTCTTACAAAGATATCAACACTATGATCAGTTTAAGTGTATGTAACCATTGTATATCGACATGAAATATTAATTCAAAATCACCTAATGTTACATGCCTGCTACCACGGCGTATGATGCATAAGGGAACATCTGCCAATTCCACCATGTGGATGAAATATTGTATAATTTGTATTAATTAAAATTACTTTTAACATTTAAAAAAAGACATGTTCAAATTCCAAAGTTGTGTTGTGCAGTACTGAGTCAGTCTTAGCAATACAATCAAGCTTTGGAATTTGAACGTGTTTTTAAATGTTAAAATTTGTTTAAAATTTTTTTTAATTAATACAAATTATACGTTTCAACCCCATGGTGAAATTGGCAGACGTTCCCTTAGGCATCATGAGCCGTGGTAGCAGATCAAAGCATTCTCGAGTATAAATATGCAGCTATAATACATGTAGGTGATTTTGAATGAATATTTCATGTTGATATACAGTGGTTACATACTGTTAAAATTGGTATTGATATCTTTGTAAGATTGCCGAATCTATAGAACAAATGGCAAGGAAAACTAACTTTACCATGCCCCCTAGTGGTTGGGAGCATTTCCGTTGTGTTGTGACTTGATTTCTTTATGTTGTGAACTTATGTTTGCTTTTTAAATTTCGTTGTGTTGTGCACTACTGGGCCACCGTTGGGTTCAGTTGGTCAATGGCGCAGTCGTTTTCAGTTGCCTCAAAATAGCAATGTGCCAACAATGCACCTGAACACACCTCGTTTTCAGACCAGCACGCCCATGGGCGCACAAATGGGTGCAAATACATTTAAACAAAGTGGACGTGAAAATAATAACTGCGTCGGGCTGAAACTAGCAAAAAACACTTGCATCGCGCCTGGCGCCGCATTGTGCCAAGTGTATTATAGGGTCCCAGGTATATCAAAATATTTAGTTGATCCTGGAACAACATTCCTGTCCGAAAATGTAATCCTAACTATATCCCTACCCCTAAACCTAACCCTACTTATAACTTATCCCTAAAATTAGAAGGAAATGAATAACACTGATGTAGAAGCACCTAGCCCCGCTTGTAAGCCTAAACTTGTAAACTTATCCCTCAAATCTGATTGGTCGATTGGAATGTTGTTCCAGGTTAAGGAAATATGTTGATCCAGCTGACTAAAAGTATTAACCTCTTCTTCTTTTTTTAACCCCTTACCCAAAAACTTTTGAATGGTATGAATTTATTAGAATGATTTCTTAAGGATCATGTGACACTGCATACTGGAGTAAAGATGCTGAAAACTGATCTTTTGTCATTATATTTTAAAATATATTACAATAGAAAATTATTTTAAATTGTAATAATACTTTATTTCACAATATTACTGTACTTTTCATCAAATAAGTGCAGCCTTGGTGAACAACCTTTCTTTCCGGAAGCATAACATTTTTTAATTATTCCAAATGGATACATCATTCCTCACTGTAAATGCTAAATGTGTAATGCAAATAGTATTTGTTGCCATTCTGACCATACCTAAACTGTCTGATGTACCACTGGCAAAACACATGCAAGCTGATTAGCCATCTGACATAACAAAGAAACCCTTCCAAAAGGCTTTTTAAAAGACCAGCCACTGATAGATATACACACCGACTGCAGCTATCCACTTACGCCAATGACACCCCCCTGACGGATGGGCTTAGAAGTGAAACTCATCCAGCCTGTTCTCTGATCAGTCATTGATCTGTAATGTAAGACTTGGGCTAAGGGGAGAGGGGGACCACAAATGACCACCTGCCAGTTCTTTGATTCAGGAAGGGACTGGCCAGCTGGCGGCACCCTGAGACACAATCCCCCTTCAGGCCGCAGCCGATCGATAGGACGGGGGGAATGATGGGGCCATGTGTGATCTCATCAACAGTGGCCCTCAAAACTCACCCTGCCTCCCATTTACAGCCTCGCCAGGCGGCGCCTAAAAATAACCTACATCTCATCTGCAGGAAGATTGCAGACACACACGTTCACAGTCTCGGGCATACACAACCGACTAGATGCAAGAGCCAGACGACTTTAGGCTCAAGACTTTATAGTGGGTTAAAAGCGTTTACATGACCATGTTACTAAATATGAACAGATTAAGGCCTGAAACAAACTCAAATTCATTGTTATTAGGGTTTTATAATATTTTACATATCTTACATAAATATAGATGCATTTCTGCAAGTCTTTTTTTTTTATCCAAAGCAACATTGCATTGAAGAGAAATATGTACATATACATCAGTCCTTGCATTACCTGGGAATTGAACCCATAACCTTAGTGTTGCTCTACTGTTTGAGGTATAATACATACACACTGATGAGCTAAAACATTATGACCAGTCACAGGTGAAGTGAATATTGTTGATCATCTCCTAACAATGCCACATATTAAGCTCTGAGTAGATTAGAAGCAAACAACCAGTTGTCTTAATCAGTGTGATGGATGCAGGAGAAATGGGCAGGAATAAAGGTCTGAGTGACTTTGACAAGGGCCAAATTGTTATGGCAAGGTGACTGAGTCAGAGTATCTCTGAAATAGCAAGGCTTGTGGGTTGTTCCTGGTGAATACTTTACCAACAGTGGTTCGAAGAGGGACAAACCACAAAACGACGACAGGGTGTTGGGCGCCCAAGGCTCATTGATGCACGAGGGCAGCGAAGGCTATCTCGTCAGGTCCAAGCCAACAGACATTGTGCGCCATTTACCCGGGGAAGTGATGGCACCAGGATGCGCTGTGGGACAACGACAAGCTGGTGGAGGAAGTGTGATGCTCTGAGCAATTTTCTGTTGGAAAACCCTAGGTTTGGCACGTGCCACCTACCTAAACACTCTTCCAGACCAGGTACACCCCTTCATGACAATGGTGTTTCCTGGTGGAAGTGGCCTCTTTCAGCATTATAATACTCCCTGCCCCACTGCATACATTGTTCAGAAATGGATTGAGGAACGAAATGATGAACATTACAAGTTTTTGCCCAAATTCCCCAGATCAATCCAATCGAGCATCAGTTCGATCCACGGTGGCTCCACCTTGCACGCTCCATTCTTTTCTTTTCCATTAAATCAGAGTATTTAGGTTGTTGGTTATAGAAGAGAGCTTACACTAGGTAATGTGTGCAATGGCACCCTTTACAGAAATGCATGCCAAGTCGGGACTGGGCATCTTTAATGTGTTAGCCAAGGGTCTGCATTTGTGTACCCGAGTATGTTTCTGGTCTTGCTTGTCATTGTAAACCTCAAACTAGCAAGAAAAAAAACATTACATTATTATCCAGAGTAGTTTCTAAGCATCCCAGCTAACATTTTCAAAGAAATTACATTGATCTAAGTGTACGAACGCTCACATTATCTGAGTGCGGCCTGAGCTGAATGTAGGCTAATGCCTCCTGACACCTTTAAGTAACCATAAAGGCAAAGCTGGCACTTGTGAAATGGATCCTGAAGAGCCCTGTTGACATAAGCATTAATAGGAGTGTGTGCAGTGAGGGAAAAAACAATGGCCTCCACTAAAGATGTAATTGTTTGTCATCTCCTTGTTGATATATGGACCTGTCCTTTCCCAAACACGGCAAACGACGCCATCACATATAACAGGAGCAAGAGGATAATGGCTTAATTATGCAAGTGCTTATCAAGGTACCTTCGCAAACAGAATCTTTTCAGTTCCAAGTTTTAGCAGAGATGCTTGCCGCAGCTCGTTTAAAGGTGCTAAAGGTATAGAGTAGCATGCATTTTGGGCCTGATAAAGCAGTCGCCGGCAATATAGCAGGTATGACATAACGCCAATTAAGAAATCACACTCTCGCACAAAGGCGCTGGCACATTTTTACAAGCCGGAGGCAAATGAAGCGCTCCAAGTGTTCCTGTCCCTCCTGAGCTGTAGCGCTAATCTTATGCTTGCACTTAAGGGGGAAAGGCAATGTAATTAGCAATAAACCAGCCTTCTGATGTGTGTGGATCAATCAGCACTAGACCATTTAAAGCTAGTTTTACAGTGGGAGGAAGGAGGCGCTTGCAAAAAATGTGCACTGCCCGTTATTTCTAGCCAATAATGTGACTACTTCAAGCTAAACTAGTGTTTCCTACAGTGTACAGTAAAATATAAATAATATAAATATATAAAATATTAAACATATAAAAAAATAATAAATCTAACATTAGAAATCAGATATTATATTCACACACACACACATACAAATATATAAAAATAAATATACATTTATAAATATTAATTTTATAACAATATTTGTTCTGATGGATGTGTTTCGTCCGAGAATCAGATTACACTGGTAGTGCTGCATGTTTCTGATTCACTAAAAAGAACCGGTTCATAAGAATCACTTGTTCATGAATCAGACTACATTGGTCACACTATATGTTTCTGATTCACTACGAAGAACCAGCTCAGAGTCATCTGCAGGCCAGTAGGAAGGTAGGAAGGCATCAAGGCACGTCTGAATCCAATGTTAGCTTCACTTCCTGTCTCCTGAGATCCCTTCATCTGACCGATTTTTGAAGGCAACATAGGTGTATCCTTCACTGACTTTCATATCCCACAATCATTTACTTTTCATTTTGGAGACAGTTGAGCTTAAAAATAAAGATGGCGTCTGAAAGTTGCGGTTGGTGGTGTGTAAATGCATGTTTTTGACCTACGTTTTCCACTTCTGATGTCATATCTAGAGAGAAATGACTATTGTAGTTTAATATTTGCTTAGTTTTCACCAAAGCTCGCTCTGTTTTACTGTAGATCATTAAACCGTTACGCTGCATCAGACGTCTCTCCGAAAAAGTTTTGTGAGGTGCCTTCATGCACAAACACTGCCTACAAAATCATTGCCTAATAAGGTAGCAAGGCAAGAAGTCACAGCCTTGGGACTGCTCTGGTTGTGCTTCATGTTTTTGATTCACTAAAAAGAATCAGCTCATAAGAGTCACTTGTTTGTAAAGTCTCTGTTTATTCGCGGTCCACTTTGTGCAATGAGCTGTTGATAACTCTGACTGCAAGATCAGCTGATTTCTATGGTACCAAGTCAGTGCTAGTGACTTTCCATTGTTTCAGGCAGTTCAGCACAATACAGCAATAGTGCCAATATAGTGGCATGCTAAAACCCCCAGGTTAGAGGTCACTGCATGGGTACAGAGCCCCAGTCAGACGCTTCATCAGCAAAACTATGTCAGGCATGCAATAGCGCTTTGTGCACTCCGCAACCTAGCACCTCGCCAGTGTTCTCTCCACGTTCGCTCTATGCGTCAAGGCCTTTGTTACTCTAATTGTCAGAGGGAGTTCATTTGAATATGAATTAGTGTTGACATTTTCCCTTGCAATGATTTGAGTGGAAGCTAAAAGGGAGTAGGCGCCTTGATATCAGCACGTCGTATTAATCCACAAAAATTGTGCGAGGGCTAAATCAGGATTTACAAAAGAACAAACATTAGCGGTGGTGCCTCGAAAAGTCAATCCAATATATTTTTCATTGATTTGAATGCTTGAACCATGCAGCGATGCTTCTTGAAGGAAAATAAAGGACGGGTTGCCAGAGATAATCCGAGCGACAATGCGACAGAGCGCGGTACGGGATTCACTATCTAGCTTTAACAGGATTTGGTTGTTTATGTGTTTACGGGTTGCTTACGGGCCGCAGTCTGGCAATGCCAGCTAATCTTATCAAGATCCACCAATTTTCATTAAAGCACTCATAAAGCATTAAGTCCCAGCGTGAATCCATTGATAGCGGGGGAGTAAAGGGGGTGTTGCTCATTTTAACTGAGGGTTAACAGCTTGTTACCATACAAGGGGCGGGTGTCTGCCCTGAGGATGGGGCGACCTGTTGTGGCACGAGGCAGCGGGCCTAATCCTCATAATGAGAGCCACATAGACAAAAGCATTAAAGCATGGAGAAAAAATGATGAAAATGAAAAGAAAAAAAAAAAGGCTAACATTGCTTAAGCTAAAGAGAAATATTTCTCAGAAAACTTGATTTGCTTTAACAATGTAAGCAATACATTTCCACCCAATTTTCTTGAACTGCATTCTATAATTGGAGATGCATTCTATAATCAGAATTATTACGAATAATTCTAATTTCTCTTAATTCCGGTACCTAATGGTCCCATCAATGATTCTGCTGGTACTTCTACAGAATAAGTATTTGGAAAAAGAAATTCAATTTCACTACCAACTGAAATTATTTCAATTAATAAATGGAATTTAAATTTATTTCAAATTAATGTGATAATTAAATATAATGCATAAAAATAATTCTCAAAAACGTGTACACACTTTTAATGTCTATGGAGAGGCCTAACAATTTTTTTTTTTTATAAAGTATTACTGACAAAATAGGGGAAAAAAGGTTTTGAGAAAAAAAAAAAAAAATTGTAATAATACTTTTTCATGCTTTTAAAACACTGTAAAAAAAAAACGATCTTTTGGTGTTGTCAGTAAAACACAGATTATTGAGGTATGTTTTACAAGAAAATACCATTCAAGTCTTTCTAGTTCAAAATTTAAAGTTTTCTTGCAGCGTTTCTTACCGAGCCCCTAAGGGTGAAGAAGAAGAAAAAAAATTAAATGGGAGGAAAAATTATTTGGTAATGCTTTTGTGTTCCCCGAGAAACGTGTTCACTCACAAAGAACACAAAAGTTCTGCGAGCAAACGCAAACAAGTTTCTCAGGGGAATGCAAAGGTTTTACAAGCGAACACAAAGTTTCTCGGGGGAAATCGCAAAACATTTGTGAAAGAGCGCAAAAGCAGTGACTTATTATTTTTCCTCTCATCATATTTTTTTCCACCACCGTGTCCCCTTAGGGGCTCCGTAGATTCTTGCATTTCTTTGTAATTATTTGTGAAATTTACTAGCAATTTCTGTGAAAATAGTTTCAAAATAAATCATACACTTTTTTTTTTTTTTTTTGTGTACATAAATGGTGTAAAAAAAAAAAAAAAGTATTTGATTTGAGCAATCTTGTCTCATTTGACATCAAGTTGCATTTTATCAGCATTGCATGGCTTCTAGGCCACCTGCTCATTAAATATTAGTATCAGCCATGTTGGTCAACCACTAGTCATTTTCTGATTGTATCATTTCGAACATTGTCCCATAAAGGCAAAATGCCCATAACAATAAATAAACGATTGCACACCAGAGATACAGGCTACATATCTTACCTGCGCAAGTCAGTACGCTTCTCGAACCCATTAAGATTAACTGTGTAGTCCAAATTTCGAGTGAGAAATTGACAACTGCACATCAGCGTGAACCATGAAGATTCTCCCTGGTGTCCTACTCTCTCCTCCTTTAGATTTGCATTACAAAGGGCAGGATCAAAGGGCTCAGGTTGGGTAAGCTGGCAGTGAACATCCCTCTACAGCGAGCCATTGTGTTGTTATGCAGCGCACATTCGACACAGTGCAACAGGCCTGGTGTGGGGAGATTCCCAGTGCGGCTCGGATGAATCCGATGCAGCTTTTAGTTTTGGCCAGTTTCTGACCAAAAGACAGGATTTTTGGGGTGTAATGTGGTGATTGCGCAAAATTCTTTGGCGGTGTGCTAGCATACAAGTTATAAATAATGAATAGGTGATTTCACACATTCACATGCCTTTTTTACGTTAAATTACCAGTACTTTTGTCACATGTGAACATGGCAAATGTTCCATATTGATATGTAAACACTAACATAAGAAGTAGCCTGACATTTTATGTTAAATTGCAGTAAAAATGTCAGGCTTTGTGTTTGACATTCCCACCCATTTTCTTACACTAGACTACAGCTGGATCTGAATATGTTCCTGATACAGGCTATCTGCAAGCTTCAATACATTCACTCCTAGTTTCACATACAAGGCTTAAGCCTGTAGTCCCAGACTAAAATTGAGCTGTTTTAACTGAAAGGAACTAGCACTGATATAGCTTAAAATAAGTCAGTCATAACCAGTAATGTTTTTTTTTTTTTTATAAGGCACATTTACAAAAGCTACTTACATGTCTTAATTTGACTAAGGTCTAATCCTGTCTTAATCTAAGCCCTGTCTGTGAAACCAGGCTTAAGACTTTAATACAATAATTTAACAACAATGAAGAAAAAAAAGTGAGGTTTTAACACAACATCAATATATTAATGTACTGATTAATCTATCTAAATGATAAAATATTCTTTTAGAAACAGCTGCAAAAGGCAGTCCTGAACCTGAACCGGTGTACAATAACGTTCAAAAGTTTGGAGGAACTTAAAGAATTGAAAGGAATTAATTGTATTCAGCAAGGATACATTAAATTGATCAAAAAGTGAACTTTGCTCATCAATAAATATCCTGGGGGGAAAAAAAAATGCACCACAGTTTCCATGAAAATATTAAGCAGTAGAAAATGTTTTGAGCAGAAAATCATCATATTAGAATGATTTCTGAAGGATCGCCGAAAATACAGATTTGCATCACAGGAATAGATTACATTTGAAATATATATTCAAATATAAAGAGTTATTTTAAATTGCAATAATATGTCACAATATTTATTTTCTTTTTTATCAAATAGATGCAGCCTTGGTGAGCATAAGACATTTGAACAGGCGATGATAATTAACATGGCTCTGATGGAAATTTGACCTAAAAACATGAAAAACATTTAAGACTTTTTTTTAAATGCAATTTAACACATTTATGTCCTACATTTTAAAAAGTGAATTTAAGACATTGCCTGCATCCATTGTGTGGTGCGATCCAGATCATGTCTAGTGGAACTGGCCATATTTTGGGCAATTTGAGATCACCAGAAGTCTATCAATTCCAACATCTACTGGCATCCTTGACAGTAAAACGCTTTCTGTTTGCAATGCTTCGATGAGAGCATCTTCATACTTGTATACCTCACCACAACTGCAAATGAATCCCTCTCTCCTCAGTATAACATTATTTTGATCTATCACACATTGCCTAAAGGGTGGAAGTGTTGTAGTAGTACACACACATACATACACACACACACACGCACACACATGCACGCACACCAACATAAAAGAGCCAACTGCAAGCGGACACACACCTCAAGGAAGTGCAGAGCTGCCGTTTTCATATTCCCTCCATCTCAGGGAAGTGCGACAGCCCCCGCCTTCCCTTCCATGGTGAGTTCATTGAGTTCAGTCCATTAAGGCAGAGCTGCTATAGCCTACTTACTGTGGCCATTTTGAGTTATCGCAAATAATTTACAGCCAAGTTTTGCATTGTCTTCAAGAGTGGACGGAGGATGCAAGATGGTGTCCAGACATCTCGAAACTCCCACTCTTGGACCCGTTTACTCATGCTGACCCTTGTATGCGATTAACATGCCAGCTAATGGAGGACAGTGAGTCATGCTTTCGAAAGGCAATGCTAGCCTATTGTTCTCGAGGCACGTGGGTAATGTTTCAACCTCCGCGGAATGAATATGAGAGTCCGAGCCAAGAGTGAAAGCGAAACCTTGGGATTTGAGATGGGGAGGACAATCTTTTCACACCTGCTTGAGTTTGCGGCTCCACATCTGCTGTGATTCAAATGACTCATAATTGGATTAATTAGAAGTAGATGATTAAATACCAAAAAGCCCTGAGCACAAAGCCCTTTAATGAGAGCAGGGGAACTAGATACTGTATATTTGGACTTCTAATGCTTTTAAAGACATCTGCATGTTCATACTCAGAAATAAATGAATGAATGAATGAATGAATAACAACAACCACAACGTTTGACTTCAAATGAACACAGCACAGGCTCTAAACATATGTAAATATCTACACTAA
Source organism: Paracanthobrama guichenoti (assembly GCA_018749465.1). Classification (NCBI taxonomy): domain Eukaryota; kingdom Metazoa; phylum Chordata; class Actinopteri; order Cypriniformes; family Gobionidae; genus Paracanthobrama; species Paracanthobrama guichenoti. Next base: position 4,908,546 of record CM031943.1, read on the forward strand.
CTTAAAGATGGTCTCATTTCAACTATTACTCACTCCCACAGGTATTTCAAGCAATGCATCCCAAAATAACTTCCGACCCAAATAGCTCTCCCATGCTAAAACAAAGACAAACCTCCTTATGCCACAAGAACTGGTGAGTGTGTACAGGCTCTACTAAAGAAGAATTAGGAGAACTGATGGTCTCTGTTTTTTCTATTCAAAAGAATTTATAAAACACAATTTGTGATGAATGCCAAAGCTGGATAAATATTAATATAGACTTGTTTTTGGTTGATTAATTAGAATAACTGGTTGGTGCACTGACTGCTGACTGGAGCTGTACGAAAATATATTAGTGCATATTCAGTTCAATATTTTTTTTAATGTATAAAGTGCATTAAAAATAAGTGTAATTAGTAGTACAAAGCAGTTTTATAGAGAATATTCTCATTTTAGAAAAAGTCAAATCTTTCAGAACGCAAAAATAGAAAAAATAAAATATACTTATATATGCAAAATATACTTTTATAGCTGCCAAAATTAACCTATTAAATTAAGACATCACTTAACACATTTAATGAGTGTGCATATATAATATTTGAAATAATTCAATAAAACCAGAATGAACAACTGGCAATGCAAGTTTATTTTGTGGCTGTATAACTAAGACACAAAACACACTGCTATGTTGTGCAATCTTGACAAGCCAATTCAGCTTGACTGATGTACATCCAAATTTGGACAGTGCTTTGCCAGCCCTCCTTTCACTTCCTCCAGTGAGCAGCAACTGCAAAGCAGTCAGAAAGAAAGAATGTGTTTGCCTGCTTCAGCATAAGGGATGGGGTGGTGAGACTGGGTATTGCTGTATCCAGGTGTTACAATGCAGGCCAGTGCTGGAGCCAGGCCAGGTCATGTGGACCTCAGACAACGGTAACTTGGAGCATATGGAAATACAGCTGGCTTTGCATATATGTCACGGCTGAGTAAGTCACATATGCACACACACACATACGCACCACAGACAGTGAGGCAGTAGAAGTGCTGAGCTCAGCAATGTTTCGTGGAGAAATCCCTCATCTGACACTTACGTGCATGCACAAATTCACACTTGCATGGTGCATGCATACAGCATGATGGGCTTTCAAACATTTTCCAAAAAAAGCATCACAAAACTGCACTGTAATGTGCAAATGCCTCATTATTGTAACAATTGCAAAATGTGTGTTTTTTTGTTTGCATAAATGATTCAATGATACAAAAAGCTGAATTTCTCTCCACTACAGAATAGCCCTCAACGATATGCAGCAATACACAGAGTGATTGATTGAAGCTTGCATAAACCTTGATAAACAACGCCTCTTGTCGCTTTAAGTTTCATGACCCATTTTGAGGCTGAAACGTTGCCGGCGGTGATTGATGGCTTCTGATGAAAAAAAGAGAAGAAAAGCGATGGGATGTTTACCAAGAGAACATTGTCCTTCATTGTATCTCTCAAGGTCTGTTGGAAGACTTTCTCCGGAGGTATCGCAGGAGACGCTGGCTGTGAGATTCTATGCATACAATGACCGATGAGGAGGACGACGCCAAAACAAACAAGAGCAATAGCTGGAACAAAACGTGGTTCCTTAGCAACACGTTCTTTAATAATCCTGCTGTCAATGCCAAACAACGTAATTAAAAATGAAGGACTGTTTCAGCTGGGACAGAGTAAGAGAGGTCATAATATCACTCAAAATATTGTAAAAAATGTAATTCTGGTAGCCATTTACTTACCCTTATGTCATTCCAAACCTGTATGACTTTCTTTTGTGAAACACAAAATATGATATTTTTGTAGAAAAAAAAAATAGTTGAACTATCCCTTCAACAATGACATTTTTGACTGATTTAATTAGAATTTACACATTTCTTTAAAGTCAACAAAAATGGTTCACAACCCAACTAAACACACAGACATTACAGAATCCATTAATTCTATAATGTCACATTTTCAAGTCAACTTCCAAGTTCCTAGTTTTTTTTTTAATTAAAAAGTCTTTACTGTCACTTTTGATCATTTTTATGCATCCTTGCTGAATAAAAGTATTACATTTTCTTAATCTTAATGACCCCGAACATTTGAACCATTACCGCGTATGGTAAATAAGTAAATAAGGTACATTTTGATTCCATGTTGACTTGAAAAGACTAATCTTCCTGAAACTTTCCACATGAAAGTGAGACTATTTGCATTTCATATGCACATTATTGCCGGCTCATTCCCTGCCCTGCGCCGCCTTGTAAAAGTTTTACATTCTATCTTAAATGAAGGGAAAATCGCTGTCAAGCTGTGCGCGAGAGTGAAAAAAGAGCTCAGTTCTACTCGGCCTGTTAATCAAAGCCTTGAGTGCCAGTGCTGTGTCTCACGTCTGCGCTAGATTTGGGACTCATACATAAAGATGCTCCACTTCACTCCTTTCCCCTCGCTCTGCAGCTCTGGGTGCTGACACTTACTCCAGAGGCCTTCGACAAATGAGTGCACCATCTCCCGTCTCCTCTTTCATCAGACGCTAACCTTTTCATCACCCTTCAATGTGGCAGCCATCATGGGCAATCATCTGGCCCCAGTCAGATTAATGATCTCGGTGCCTAGAGTGGGTTGCCTACTCACTGCTGTAGTGCAGGAGTCTAATTGGATTGCTAGGGGTCAGCTTGAGTATTGTTACAGGGTGACCCTGACAGTTGCACTTGAGCTCGACAGTGGGAAGACCATCATTGTTAAGAGTCACATGCGACAACATAAACAAGTGCATGCAAGTTTGTGACGCAAATGAAGGAGGAAAGTATTAGATGCACTGACACAAATGTCACTGGTGATGGTGGAGCTGTGGCTTACGGGTTACAGGACAACGCTAGAGTTGTGATGCAATGAGAGCCTAATTGAACTGATCAAACTATCACCCGAGAATGCATATAAAGGTGGCACATAGACATGCCCCCACATGAAGACTGGAGTAATGATGCTGAAAATTCAGCTTTGCATCTCATGGGAAGTTAAAGTTTTGCATATAATAAAATTCTTTATTTAAAAAAAAGTAAGCATTCATGCTGCCTTTATTTTAAGTTTAGTCAACTTGAATTGTGAAGTTGTACTAACTGACAACTTGGATATTTGAGTTGACTAAACTTAATTTTAAGGCAGCATGACACCTTTTTTTTTAAAGTTTTTTTTTATACTGTGAAAATAAAGATTAAAAACAGCATGCATATACTTTGACAAAAACCACAATCTAATATGGGTCATGTTGACACCCTTGCATTCCTTTAGGGTTTTTTGGGTCATGTATTCTAGGGTTAAAAACAAAATTGACGTCACAAGCTTGCAAAACCGCCTACCGAGTGCCATTTATGACGAGTGCTGCATAATCAGTGAATTATTAGAAGCTGGCGAGCGTGTCATGCAAGAGCCGAATGCAACCACATTCTTAAGTAATCTTGAGAAAGCGCCATATGTCTGCTTTGCAGGAGCCAAGACTACTGATGAAACAGGCTCTGTTTTTTACACCTGAAATCCACCCGCAGAAGTGAACCTGTCAGAAGGTACAGCGAGACATCTCGGCAGAGGCACTAATGATATCGCGGCATATTTAAAGATGCTTCACCTCTTATAAGGCCCGTTTCTCGCTCAAGTCAACCGTCTTAGAGCAGTAGCCATGCGTTCTGCATGACAACTATATTGCAATAACTCCCAGAATTGACTCATGAGATGGAGAGAGCTATCTCTTTGTCATTTTCAATTACTGATGCTTGTCAGTAGCAATGGGATCAGTGCACTGATGTTATCGCAAGCAACCAGATCATTTCAGCTCCATTACACGGCGTGTTATCCAAAAATCTGTCGCTGGTTTCGATGATAAATGAGGACTGTGATGTAGTTAATATGAGGCAGCACATCTGATAATGTAGAGGACTCAATCTCAGGGCCGTGCAATCAAGTGAAAAGTGTGAATGGAATCACTAAAGGGTGCGAATGGACTCATTTACGAATGCATATTGGTTTGGAATAAGCGGTTACGATGGCTAATGGTGTCTCAATAACATCATGTGAAAAAAAGTCCCTTTTAGTATTGAAAACAAGTCAGCCAGAGGACAGCCGTCTCATTTTCATCTTGAGGCGAGCACTAAACAATGAGTCCATAAATTATTGTTAAGAGGAAAAACTCTGTGTATTTTACTAAATGATCCATATGGTCTGTCTCCCAGCATGAAGACATGGCCCGCGGAGCTGTGTGATCCGGAAACCTCTTTAAGATTTCACGGTGATGTGGCTGGGTTTGGCTCTCTCCGGCGGGCCGACTTGCACGCTGTAAGAAGGCAGCTGTGGCGCTGAGAGAATTACATAACACACATTTCAGCAGTCATCGCCTACAGTAATGGGAATCCGCTCAGATCCATGGGCCTAAACAAGGGGGTGGATATGCGAGAGCTCATGGCCACTGCCTGGACTGGCCCAAGCTATGGATGGCGTGCAAAACTAAGTTTCAATGCATCCAAGAATGGGAAAGCAGGTTTCATCTTTTTGGTATCTTTTTCCTTCCGGCTTCTGAGCAGCCAGGGTTTCCGAGTGGCAGAGACTGCAGCACGGAATATGCATGCTTGGCACTTTTGCTCAATGCCTCCTGTCAATCCTCATAAGCATGCAACTACAGGAGCCGTTCTGCAGCTTGGGACATGGCGCTGTGACATAGGATAGATTTCAATGGGGAATGTTTTTTTTTGTGGTTTTTTAACATTGTGGCTTTGCATCGAGGTTTGGCAAGATGGGAGGTATGGGTTAATAAAAAGGGTTGGTTTATTCTTGGACTTTTCCTTGGGGCATTTAGTCAAGAAAGCAGCGTAATGACTTTAGAGGAGCGTTCCTGTAAGTAGTTGACACTGTGAAACACACAATGTGCTGCCTTAGCACAGTGCATTAGGCTCTTTGGAGAGTCATTACAGTATCAGTTACAGAGTTTGCCCTGGCCTGAGGCTGCAAGAGAAAAAACGTCTGGTGGATCCGAGCGCGCAAAGATTCAAAAGTGCAAAAACATTTTCTTAACCCCATCCTGATTACAATATAAGAATCTCTTATAAAGAAGGGATCAAACATCACCGTGATTACAGCATTAGCATGTAAATTAAACGTATTAAAGACCTTGCAAAGAGCTATAAATGTAGTTTTCCTTTTTGTGCTTGTCAGTCAGATTTATAATGCTTATGAGTAGTTCCTTGCTTGCCATATGACAAATTGTGTAAGAACAGCTGGGAAGCATCATTAACTAGCACCATTAAATGACTGAAACCTCATGCTGTGAGAAAAGTACTATTTTTGACATCCATTAAGACTTTTTCTTTATCTCATAAAGTAAATGCTACTTAATAGAGCTGAGTAACGTCATAATTTTACTTTTACTGTTTATAACATTACATGATTAGTAAAATACAAAACGGGACAAAACGGAGCAATTGATATTCACCGTTTAGAGTGAGTTGTATTTAACTCTTTGTACTGATGTCATAATTATAAGATTATTCATAATTGCATAATCTTTTGCTTTGCATTCATCAATTTCCAAATAAAGAGAAAACAATAAAATTAAATGTAGCGTTCATTAATTTAGCGTTAAGTTATTGTTTGAGCTACTTTCCTGTAGCTCAAACAATAAGAGCGTGGCGCTAGCAACGCCAAGGTCATGGGTTCGATTCCCAGGGAAAGCAAGAAATGTAAAAATGTGTGCCTTGAATGCAATGTAAGTCGCTTTGGATAAAAGCGTCTGCCAAATGCATAAATGTAATTGTAAGTTAAACAGAATAAAAATTAATTGCATTAGTTGTCAGTTTTTGTATTAGTGGTGGGATTTTTCAGTGACTCTTTCTGCCGGTTACGTCGGTTCGCCAGTTGGTGACATGACGACAAGTGACTGTATGAGTGAGTCAAGGAATCATTCATTCAACCGCTACGTTCGAAAAAACTTGGTTTCATTCAGGAGCTAAACAAGTGATTGTCTTTATGAATGAGTCACTAAACTGATTTGTTCAAAAACACTGAATCCTCCAGTAATGCCACTACTGTGTGTTGCAACGTTTCTGCAGAAAAAAAAGTTACTGGCAAAATTGTGCCTAAAATTACTCAAATTTATTGAACTGTTGCATAAAAGCAATGTTACGCTTGCTTTTCAGCAGTACAAAAAGTTCAACACAAAAGACTCAAAACAGTGAAACTAGTATTTTAAAGTAGATAGTATAACAGTACTGATATTGTGATAAAAGATTCCAGTCATATCATCCACTTCTAATACTTATTATTGTGGTTAAACATCTCATAAAGGCATTCTTTTCCTTGCTTCCCACCACAACATGTTATTGCAGCTGCAAGCAAGATTTCAAAACCAAGTCTAAAAATATCAGACAGTTGAAATGAAAGCGACGAGAACAAAAGACATTTCAAGTTCCCCCTAAGTCCCAAAATAGATGCTATGAGACAAAAGCACTCCAGAATAGTCTGATGTGTGCCACTGTATCCCATGAGTTCCAGAATGGTCATTCGGTTTCGATGGGGACAGACGCCATTCCATTCACTGTTCCAATTTTGCAGTTACCCTTCTCCACAGGAGTAGGTGAGTCACACTGTCTCTTCAAGGTGAGGTATTTTGGATATCCTCTGTCATGGCTATAGGGCATGTGATGTTTGATGGAGGGGCTTCAGGCAAGGAACTTTTGTTCTATATTGAATCTTGCGAGTACACAATCCCTCCTCATCCCTTTTCAATAGGTCCTTACCTGACATAGCTGGATACTTGAGCTGTGTATTAAAAATTGAATTGGATTTTTCTTGTAATATCATATTTATGACCTGAAATGGCCTCTGAGGTCTTTGAGTGCAATGTGTCAGTGTGCAGACTGACAGTTTTCTTAGCTAAAGTCAGGGTGTTTTTACACACAGACAACGCACATCATCGCCATCCACATTTAGTCAATTCTAAGCACAACCAGAAGAATAACCTAAGGTGAAAAGCTGCAACGTCTAGAGAATAAGAAGTCTTGCAGGCCTATCAAAGCTTGGAAGAAGGTCTCTACTGTTTTGGCCTATTTTATTCCACTTACTAGGGATTACACGGTTTGTGAGCAATATCCGCTGCTCTGAAGGAAGTCTGGCCTTTAGGATCACTTAGCACTATAGAGCACCAAGGGCACAGGAGCTCAATTGAGGTCAAATGTCAGTCTTTTTCAAATTTCTTATTCATATAAACCAATGAAAGTCAACAGCAAAGCCAAACACTGGCTCCCAAGCTCCTACACCCACACACTCTTACTAGACCTACTACCACTCCACACTGCAGTTGAGATATCTATGAACTTTTCTTCTTAAAGTTAAAATATACATGAATGTATAAGTTCATATTGTGGTTTCTGTAGCTGGTTACCATTCTACAATTTTATCCTCATTATTATCATAACTCGACAGCACGTGAACTGTCACTGCATGAAACTGTAAACACACCTGCATATATGAGCATGTAGTGTGATGCATTTTCAAAATGACCAATACTACATGACCATCTATCAAAACTCAAGGTTAGAGGCATAATGATCAAATAATCCAACCAATAAACTATGGTACCAAAGCAAGCACCCCTGCATGCATCATATGGAGAAAAATGCAATCACAACCCATAAGTTAAGAAAAATGGCCGAGCAATCTAAAAAATCGATGCACGTTGAGAAGGCAATGCACCGGCATCAATGGATGGACCATGCGTTGCCCCTTCAGCACTGCGGAGAGCTCAACTCTGCGCAAAGCATGCCTCCATCCATGCGCTCGAGACGCACCACAGTCATTACTCACATGTGCACGGTGCAAACCAATTCTGTTCCCTAAATGGATTTCATAAATCTCAAATCGTTGTGAATGCACGCCGGTGCATAAACCAACGTCCATGTGGATGTCAGTGTGCTTTGTCCACGCGCCGCATGGCTCCATCCTCGTGCATGAAGAGGGGAAAAAAAAAAAAAAAAAAAAAAAAAAAAAAAAAAGTGGCATTTGCATGAAACTGAGTAGACTATACATAAGATTCTACACCGTTTCATAGATATGCGCACTGTGTACGTCTGTCATGCACGTTTAACTGCCAGACACATTATGAGTCAATCACGCGCGTGCATTTATATATAATGCAGTAGAGCCGAGAGTCTGTGCAGTGCCGAGGGGACTGAAAAAACACTGATAGGACAGATGTAGATCTATTATTTAAAGAGGCTCTGTTTGTATTATTCAGATCTTAATTTCCCAGCTTGTTTAGCTACATTGCACTCGGTCGCAAGAAGTAAGCTGCATGGCATGGCAACATCAAATTATTTCAACCACGTGGTATTTTAAAATGCATATGCAATACTAAAGACAAGTTGCAATTATGCAAAATGCAATGAATATTGTGTGTCTCGTCTGCATAAGTTGCGCTCGCGCGCAAAAGCGCACTGACACGCGAAAAAAAGTTGGATAAATTGCAAAGACAGAGATAAAAGCAATTCACCTGCTGCCAGTTTTCCTCCAGAGACGGCATCGCAGAGAAGTAGCCAGTGTCATGAACAAGCTGAAGTTCTTGAAAAATACTGTAACTGGCCAGAACATCCATGTTTGTGCAGCTAAACGGTGCGTTTGAGAGACTTTGATTCTCTGCGCGAGGAATCCGCGTTCGCTTCAGCGCGAGCGACTGAAACATTCAGATCAATCACGAAATCCGAGACGTTTCAGCTCACTATGGACACTAAAATATATTTAATAGTAAAGGATCCATCCATCCAGGCTTGTTTGCTTTCCTCGCAGTGTTTCTGGAAGATGAGCTGCGGGAGCGCAGGAGCTCAAGCTCACAGGTTACTGTGTCAGTCAGTGTGGGGAGCCACCGTAGCGTCTGCGGATGCCCGCGAATCAAGGGGGCGTGTCTGTCTGTCAATCAACTTCGTGCGTAACCATATAAGGAAAAAAGGGACGACAACTCTGGTGGCTATTCAGAAAGGCGGAGCTAAACTCGCATAGTGGGAGGAGTTCGATGCTGTTCTGGACCTATGATTCGTTCTCCTAATTGTCACTCACAACATACATGCCTTTGAAAGCCGAGCTATTTTTAGGACGCTATATAACACACGAATCAGCGGTAGAGCCTCATTCGAAGCAGGAGCTTCTAGAGAGCGGTAACGTGGTGATTCAGGTCTGTCCAACATACTGAAGTGGTGGAAAAATACATATTTAAAACGCTCTGCATGTTAAAACAAAGAAATGCTGGAATAAATAAAGAGAGAGAGAGAGAGAGAGAGAGAGAGAGAGAGAGAGAGAAAGAAATCATACAGTTGAAACAGTCGTAACTGTTGCGGTCTCAGAGGTTGTTTTGAGTATACAAGTATACAAATCTGTACGATAAGAGTTAAAGACAGCTGCAGAGTTCTGTCAGATAGATAAACAGCTCAATATGAACTCATTTGCTTTCCAAATCCCTCCAGGTAAAACCTTTACATGATACACTGTATCATAACTATTCATATTTACGTGTTGCTCCAAGGTGCTTCAAAGAGCTATATAATTATACTTTTTTTTTTTAAGTGTGTAGTGCTTATATGTATCTATCTATCTATCTATCTATCTATCTATCTATCTATCTATCTATCTATCTATCTATCTATCTATCTATCTATCTATCTCTATCTATCTATCTATCTATCTATCTATCTATCTATCTATCTATCTATCTATCTATCTATCTATCTATCTATCTATCTATCTATCTATCTATCTATCTATCTATCTATCTATCTATCTATCTATCTATCTATCTATCTATCTATCTATCTATCTATCTATCTATCTATCTATCTGTCTGTCTGGTCTATCTATCTATCTATCTATCTGTCTGTCTGTCTGTCTGTCTGTCTGTCTGTCTGTCTGGTTATCTGTCTATCTATCTGTCTGTCTGTCTGTCTGTCTGGTTATCTGTCTGTCTATCTATCTGTCTATCTATCTATCTGTCTGGTTATCTATCTATCTATCTATCTATCTATCTATCTATCTATCTATCTATCTATCTATCTATCTATCTATCTATCTATCTATCTGTCTGTCTGTCTGTCTGTCTGTCTGTCTGTCTGTCTGGTCTGTCTGTCTGTCTATCTATCTGTCTGGTCTATCTATCTATCTATCTATCTATCTGTCTGTCTATCTATCTATCTGTCTGTCTGTCTGTCTGTCTGTCTGTCTGTCTGTCTGTCTGTCTGTCTATCTATCTATCTATCTATCTATCTATCTATCTATCTATCTATCTATCTATCTATCTATCTATCTATCTATCTATCTATCTATCTATCTATCTATCTATCTATCTATCTATCTATCTATCTATCTATCTATCTATCTGTCTGTCTGGTTTATCTATCTATCTATCTATCTGTCTGTCTGTCTGTCTGTCTGTCTGTCTGTCTGGTTATCTGTCTGTCTATCTATCTGTCTGTCTGTCTGTCTGGTTATCTGTCTGTCTATCTATCTGTCTGGTTATCTATCTATCTATCTATCTATCTATCTATCTATCTATCTATCTATCTATCTATCTATCTATATCTATCTATCTGTCTGTCTATCTGTCTATCTGTCTATCTGTCTGTCTGTCTGTCTGTCTGTCTGTCTGTCTGTCTGTCTGTCTGGTTTATCTATCTGTCTGTCTGTCTGTCCGTCTGGTTTATCTATCTGTCTGTCTGTCTGTCTGTCTGTACTCTGTAACCCTGACTTTTGATTTGCTATGTGCCGCTTAACTCGTGTGTTATTTACATGGAAATCAGATGGCAAGAGTACCTCTTTGAACTATAAGTACTTCGCAGCCATCTCACAACATCCCTGACCTTGTGTCATGCATGTAATTAGATAAGTGGAACCTATAAACTGTGAGAGGCTCTGAAAGGAAAATCTTGACCAAATCTGTTCGCTCTTTCACTTCAGCTGGAAAGAAAAGAGGGGAGAAAATTGTGGAATAGGCTTTAGTTGTTATGGCTCATTTGATTTGAATTATTCATATTCTTCACCAGATGATGCTTTGGCTCTTGGTGAGCATGTGTTATTTCTTTCATCTGGTACCTGCTCTGTAGATGGAAGGAATGAGGTATGAATGAATTCATGAATTCTCCGGTGAATCTAAGGGTGACCTTAAAAAACACTCTGGAGACAGAGGAGGTATAAAGAACGAATGTGTTTCTCTCCTCTATAGCAGTTTTCATCCAAGATGGTCTGAGACACTGGGATTTTCCTCTGTGCTATTAAAACAGAAGGCTGGAGAATAGGGGGATTGTTCCTTCAAAAGTGAAGTCTTGAGGTTTTAGTAGTCATGAACATCTTTTCACTCATGGATGTGACTGACCTATATATATATAGAGAGGTGAATTGGCGTATGGTTCTTTGGAGATTATAAAAGATGTTCTTTGATAGGTTCTTCAGATCAGTGTTTTGGTGCTTCACAGAATACAGTTGATTTTCTAAAGAATAATAATAATAATAATAATAAAAAAAACATCTTAAGAATATGAGTCTGCAAGGGATGCTGACAAATAAGAATGTAGAAAAAAAAAAAACCTTTATTAAATAGCTTAAAATGCATGCAAGTTTTTGATTTAGATATACATTTTTTGTATTCATGTTGATTTATGCGTTTTATAAAATTTTCAACAAAAGCAGTATAACGAATAAATGCCTATAACAGTGTCCAGTACTTAAGTAACCCTTAAGTAATTATTTTCACTTTTTTCAACTTTTTTTTCTGAACATAATTTTCCGCATTTTTGAAACATGAATTTCATTAAGTTGTCTTGGTTGTACCCTTTGACATTTGGCAACCTGAACATGCAGTAATTGCCATAAAGGGGTCAAATAATCTGGTATTTTTAAGAGACTCATATTTTCAACATAAAGAAATTACTTCTGGTATAGTTTTAAACTTTCTTTAAACAAAACTTAAAAAAAAAAAAAAAGTATTTATAAAACATTTTTATTTATTTATATGAAAACAGAATTTCAGCCTTTTAATTATGCTTTTTTTCCTCAGTTTTTTTAATCATTTTTTTTTCGCAAACAAGTTACACCAGCTACACAAAAATATTCAAGCGAACATGACATAGTGACCCTTTTCAGTTGTACATGGCGTTCTTATTTTTAAGAGTGTGTTAGACATTGTGTTAACCTCTGTCCCTGCCAAATCAGCTGTGCATGTTAACTGCATGTTATGCAAATGTGTGGAAATGAGTGGTTTGGCGACGGTTTGCCTAATTTGAGAGGGAGACTGGAGAGATAAGACTTGAAGAGTGACCGAAAGACAGTTGGAAAGTGAGAAAGTGAGGTAATTGTAATCTGCCTCAGAGTAAAGCCTACTTTTTCTTCCAGCGTGTGTGAAATGTAGCTGATTTGCTCTCTTTGTGTAAGCCAGGTTTATGTGTGCCTCCCCAGCCCACCCCTGTGCGTCCACAGTGGCAGCGAGTGCTGTAATCTCATTATTCTGCTCTGGGAGGCTGGCTGTCGGCCCTGGAACTACGATTTACACATGGCATTTCAACAGGGAGGGGAGGGCCTGCTGTCGATGAAGCGCCCACTGACATTTATCCATTTGACATGTTAGCCTCTCTCTCTCTCGCTTTCTATCTCTAACTTTATACACACAAACAAACACCAAATGTGTTTGCCATTCCACCTGGAACACAGCTATATATTTATTGGCATTAGGGATTTCAACAAACTAACATTTAAATGCAGCGTTTCCCAACCAACAGTGTACATTTGGAATGTCGCCCTTAAACCGGGTACACACTGCATGACTTTCGGATCACTGTTCTTCTCACACTACACGACTGTCTGGGGTACCATTTAATTGCTGTTGTGTCCAGGGCTTGACATTAACTTTTTTTGCTCACCAGCCACTGTGAGTAGTGATTTTCCAAAGTTTTCTAGCCACTCAGCATTTTCATTGGCCACAGTTTTGTCATTGATACCATGGGGGAAACCTGCCATATGGATATTTTTAATATTACCTCATAATTTGGCAGCAGGTATATTTGGGCTTCTGTCACTTTAAGACCTGACGCACGGATACATTATACTGTTTTATACTGCGTTATACTACGTTATTATACTGTGTTTTCTTTCTCAACTGTTTACATTCACTTAAAACATAAGAACATGTGTTTACGTGAATACTCGCCAAGACCGGCATTTTGACGTTATTTTGTGTGTATTTGACTGTTTAAGAGCAATAAGCAGAGAAAAAGACCTCAATTTAGTACTGAGAGGTGGCTTTATGTGCGCGCACTCATGTGTGAGCACAGAATCTGTGGGAATGAGTAAAATTATGCGCAATTCCACGCCGAAAGTCCTGCAACACCAACAATGCTCATCTGGAGCAAATGAAACGAGTGAGTGAGGAGAGGCGGGTTTGTGTGTCAACTCGCTGTCAGAGAGATGAGAGAATGAGAACGCGCAGCTGGAGTATTGGAAGCGTTTTCGATATTGCAGTATCTATGTATTGAAAAATCAATATTTTTGACAACACTACATTGCACTTAGTTTATTATTCCAGGTGCCTTTTTAAAAGACAATGTATAATATATAAAATTCAACTCGCCAAAATAGCTATAGTAGGAGTGACTGCGTTACACGCCACGGCTAAAATCCGGTGGGTGTTAATGTCAAGCCCTGGTTGTGTCACATTACACAATGGATCAGCGACAGTGGGTCACATATTACGCAACATTTCAATAGAAAGAATCGCAACAACTCTGTATGGTTTACAAACTACGTTTCACAGCCAAACGCGAGCATTGATACAGGGATCAGTAACGCAAGATCAAGTGTGAGACTGGATTTCTTGTTGCACGCAAGAAGCTTGTGATCAAAGTTGTCTGTGTGCCGATTTGCAGTGGAAAAAAAAGAAGACTAATATGTTTCAGTGGCACTGGCGATGCATCGGCGCTTCTCTCAGATCGCGTCTGATTATACACACTACGGGGTTGTCACTCACATGAACGAGCACTGATGTGCCTCCAATTTTAGGCATTTGTCTGCAATTTTTAAAACTGCTGGAAAGTAAAAATCGTGGCTAGAATCGTGCAGTGTTTATGTTTAGTGTTGCTGTGCGTCTGAAATCGCATACTGAGTAGGTACTACATTTGAATTTACTTTACAACTGTTAAAAAACTATGTTTTATATACTTTGAATATGGGTTGTATGAATACAATTTTGGACGTATTACATCCGCCATGTTGTTACTGTCATGTGACCTACAGTACCAGTGTCAGTTGCTTCACTTCACCACCATTCATAAATCCTCTCCCGTGGCCTCATGGGACAGTAAAGTGTCCATCGTATGCACACTTCAGAATCTCGCAGAAAGTAGTAGGTCATCCAGGTATATTTCCCCTAATGTTTTTTGAATACTATGAATTTGGACATACTACTCTGTTGACGTACTGTTTTCTCGCATAGTATATAGTAAGAAAGTATTCTATTTCGGATGCTTTGGTGTGCCTCTAGGAACAGGGTTGGGAAACACTGGTTAAATGTATAGTTCATTGAAAAAAAAAAAAAAAAAAAAATTATGTCATCATTTATTCATGTCGTTCCAAACATATGACAGAACACAAAAGAAGATATTTTATTATTTTAACATAGTTTTGACCCCATTTCTCAAAATATCTTCTTTTGTGTACCACAAAAGTAAGTAAGTCATACAGGTTTGGAATGACATGAGAATGAGTAAATGATGACAGAATTACTCGGGTGAACAATGCCTTTAAAGTTAACATTAAAAATAACTTTATTTTCTTTCTTATTGCACGTTTCTGATCTCAATGCACATGCTATTCTAACAAAACAAAAAAAACTTGTGGCTCTTGACATCCATTACACACTAGCACTTTTTCACAGGCAAGCAGCACTCATATATTCTTCAGAAAATGTAAAAATGTTTAAATTGCAATCTGACTTGATCTGTGTCTTATGGCAAAGTAATGAGAAGTGAACTCGCATTGCCCTCACACAAATTCTGCTTTTACCCTTCTGTGCACCGCACATCTCTGCAAGTGTTCTCTTTACTATTCCAAAAAAACACTGTTGATTTTGCATTAATATTAAAGCAGTTGCACTGACTTTAAAGGATATCTGAACCGAAGAGCCAATTACCGTCACCGTATTGCTTCAGAAAACCTGTCATCTGACTTATCTCTACAATAAGTCCACAGTCATATTGCCCTGATTTTATGGCAAAGGCCGTAATGTGTCCGTAACCACACCGAGGCACTGACGAACACATTAATCTCCACTCTCCTCCATTTCGTTTCACTGCTGACATAGCTATTTACTGACAGTTAGTGGTATTACGGCATTAATAATGGAAAAGATGCCATCCACCGCACCATCATGAAAAGGCTAATGGCAGCAAACTGCATATTTGGAGTTTTTCATGTAATGCCACAGCACAAGACTCAAGAATCAAAAAGAATTTGTATGCATGAAATTAAATTTATTAGCTGCTAATGATGGAACATGACTAAAGATAAAAAGAATATTTTGTATCTGAAACATAATTTGCGGTGCATGCTTTGCTGTAGAAAAATCATTTTTGAGAATACATGGTAAAAATCCTGTTTACATTGTAAAAAAATAGGCTATGATATTTAGGACTTTTCGAGCCACAAACATGAATACATTTTGAATCTACAACCCAACCCCAAAAATGTTAGGACACTGTACAAATTGTGAATAAAAAATGAATGCAATCATTTACAAATCTCATAAATTTATATTCACAATAGAATATAGATAACATATCAAATGTTGAAAGTGAGACATTTTGAAATGTCATGCCAAATATTGGCTCATTTTGGATTTCATGAGAGCTACACATTCCAAAAAAGTTGGGACAGGCAGCAATAAGAGGCCGGAAAAGTGAAATGTACATATAAGGAACCGCTGGAGGACCAATTTGCAACTTATTAGGTCAATTGGCAACATGATTGGGTATAAAAAGAGCCTCTCAGAGTGGCAGTGTCTCTCAGAAGTCAAGATGGGCAGAGGATCACCAATTCCCCAATGCTGCGGCCAAAAATACTGGAGCAATATCAGAAAGGAGTTTCTCAGAGAAAAATTACAAAGAGTTTGAAGTTATCATCATCTACAGTGCATAATATCATCCAAAGATTCAGAGAATCTGGAACAATCTCTGTGCGTAAGGGTCAAGGCCGGAAAACCATACTGGATGCCCATGATCTTCGGGCCCTTAGACGGCACTGCATCACATACAGGAATGCTACTGTAATGGAAATCACAACATGGGCTCAGGAATACTTCCAGAAAACATTGTCGGTGAACACAATCCACCGTGCCATTCGCCGTTGCCGGCTAAAACTCTATAGGTCAAAAAAGAAGCCATATCTAAACATGATTCAGAAGCGCAGGTGTTTTCTCTGGGCCAAGGCTCATTTAAAATGGACTGTGGCAAAGTGGAAAACTGTTCTGTGGTCAGACCCAGAAAACTGGGATGCCATGTCATCCGGACTAAAGAGGACAAGGACAACCCAAGTTGTTCTCAGCGCTCAGTTCAGAAGCCTGCATCTCTGATGGGATGGGGTTGCATGAGTGCGTGTGGCATGGGAAGCTTGCACATCTGGAATGGCACCATCAATGCTGAAAGGTATATCCAAGTTCTAGAACAACATATGCTCCCATCCAGATGTCGTCTCTTTCAGGGAAGACCTTGCATTTTCCAACATAGGCTGCGTAGAAGAAGGATCCGGGGACTGAAATGGCCAGCCTGCAGTCCAGATCTTTCACCCATAGAAAACATTTGGCGCATCATAAAGAGGAAGATGCCACAAAGAAGACCTAAGACAGTTGAGCAACTAGAAGCCTGTATTAGACAAGAATGGGACAACATTCCTATTCCTAAACTTGAGCAGCTTGTCTCCTCAGTCCCCAGACGTTTGCAGACTGTTCGAAAACGAAGAGGGGATGCCACACAGTGGGAAACATGGCCTTGTCCCAACTTTTTTGAGATGTGTTGATGCCATGAAATTTTAAATCAACTTATTTTTTCCTTTAAAATTATACATTTTCTCAGTTTAAACATTTAATATGTCATCTATGTTGTATTCTGAATCAAATATTGAAATTTGAAACTTCCACATCATTGCATTCTGTTTTTATTCACAATTTGTACAGTGTCCCAACTTTTTTGGAATCGGGTTTGTATAAAGTGACCTTGAGCTATGAAAAGGTGCTATATAAATAGACTTCTTCTTCTACATATTATAATATTAGATTGTTTGTCTCAGCAAATTACTTCACATTGAACAATGTTGCTGATTGATGGCATGAATGGTTTATGTGATTATTGTTTTGCCCTTTTGTCTTGTATTTATCTTGTTGCTGATTGTGTCATCAGTTGTTGTGTCATGAGTGCATCTTGATGTTTGTAGTTTGTCACCATTGAGGTTTGTGTGTTAAGTGTTGAGGTTGATGTGTGTTTAATATACAACTATGGCATGTACCAATCTTTGTGTTAAATAAAACAAAATATTTAAAAGGATTTTTAGCAATGTATTTGTATAGAAAGCACATGAAGGACAAATACCAATCATTGTCTGTTGGCTGTCATTGTCACAATACTTTGAAGCTTGCTTGAATTTGTCGTTTGCATTCTTAATGACTTGCACAGTAATTGTTGTTGGCATTCTCAATAGAATTTTGCTAGTTTTAAGGATGTTTATTGGAATTAAGAAGTTTATTAGCTGTGTATTGAATGCTGAATAGACACAGATATAACTTGAACTTTTAGCCTTTATTTTTGCATAAGCCTTTGAGGCTTGATTCTGATCATTATTTTCAATCTGTTACTGTAATCTTGCAGAACAAGTAATGGAAATTTTGTTACTGTCGACTCTGAATGTCGAGGCTCCCGTTGCTCAAGAGGAGAGAATAGAATGCTACAAAACGCCCTCTCAGCTCGCTCTCACAGTTAATGCTGTGCTGGTGCTTCTCATGCCAAGCGAGAGGAATAAACAGCAGAAAGCAGACAAGAGAAAATGCAGACAGGACCACAAAGGGCAGAGCCTCTCAAGCCAATTAAATGAGAGAGAATGGCACACAGACAGGAAATTTCCTCTGACCTCCCTGCCTTCCTCTGAAAGGTTACAGGGATGCAAATGTGGCCTCCGTGGAGAATATTGATAATCACACTTGCCTTTTGTTGGTCTGTGTGGTTTTTGTAATGGGCCCAGGAGAGACTGGACTTTTTAGATGTCATTTCATGAATGTAGTTCAGGTAATTAGAGTGATTTTGCAGAAGCTACTGAAGGTTTGTATGATAATTACACTTGCAGGAATGGAACAAAACAAATTAGATCTCCTTAATATCTTAGTTGTTTCTCCTGGGTGGCAATGAGATGAGCAAATGGAGACTTTTAAGTGTCCTGCTTATCAGGTTTTTCCCTCTTAAAAGGGACCTATTATGCACCTTTTTACAATATGTAGCTAATATAAGTCTCAGGTGTTCCCAGAATGTGTCTGTGAAGTTTCATCTCCAAATAACTCACAGATAATTCCTCCTATTTTTGAGTGGAAGGAAAAACATGCTGTGCATGTCTCTTTGCACAACCATTCGAATGCACAATCATTTGAATATACTACCAGGTTTCTACTGATACAAAGCTTAATGCTAAATCGCTGAAGTAACCCTTTAAGAACACATTTCTTACTTGGATGCTGCTGTGAAATGCTCTGGCGAGGAGATAAACATGGCGGACTGTGTACAGCTCACTCAAGGCGGGGTCTATGCTAATAGGGCGGAGTCCGTCAGCAGTCGTGGGTGGGGCCTAAGCATATGTGACGTCACATTGCATAGAAACTGCAATTGGCTTAATCTGAGACACTGCTTATGATTTTTGGGGGTTAAAAAGAGGAGTGTGTGGATTTTTACATTTGTACACACACTGCCGACACACATTTATGTTCAAACACCTTAATTTTGCATAATAGGTCAAGAAAATACCCCAGAAATTGCACATTAACAATGTCTCAGACTGTGCTTAGTTATGCCAAGATACCAAAGTCTGCAGACTAAAGTCAAAATGAACTCTTTAATCAAATTTTCCCTAAATCAAATTACCTTAGCAATCCACTTTTGAGTTGTTGCTCTGTACTAAACCTGATCAGTAAAACTTTTACTGAACAAAAAAATATGCATACAGACACCCAGTTGTTGCAATCAACTGGCTCGGCAGATCTGTGATAATGTATGCAAGTCAATATATTTAAATAAGTCATCTGCATAAAGACAAAAGCCATTTGAAAGAGCATAATTTTCATTGATCAAGCTCCCTTTAGATCTGCATGTTGTCAGTTTTTGCTAAATAGCTTTAACAAGCATCTAAAAGAGTCTTTAGAGAAATCAAAAGACTGCTTAGTGGGAGTCTACATAAAGACAAATCTGCATTGATCAGAACTCACTGTAGCTCTTTTTGTGCTGGATATGTGAAATGAAAGAAGGCAATTATAACTCTGCTTTGTATAATGTTGACATAATGCAGAGATTAATTCAGATGAGCAGTTATATATATATATATATATATATATATATATGTGTGTGTGTGTGTGTGTGTGTGTGTGTTGTGATTGTTGATGTTTGTTTGCATAGTGACTGAGCACAAAAGAGAAGTCAGAGGTCACAGATTTGAGCCATTCACCAGGAAACCATGGCAACGGTCACAGTGTAGCAGCTGTCAGGTAATGACATTCACTGACTGGTGTGTATCTTTGTGTAGAGGGGGAGGGTGGTGTCTTTACACAAATCATTCATCAACTGGAGAGTGACATATGCCTCTTTAAGTACCAAACCATTACTGTATACAAAGCGCCATATCCATTACATTAAGGTAAAATCCCATATAAATGTATCATGGTTGCAATAGATTTTTTGCAATCTCTGTCACTATAAACTACAGACTCTGAAGGCTATGTGCATTGTTTGATCTATTATGATGTCAAAGTAGCAAAAGTAACAGTGTGGCGTTTGTTGAAAGGATTATCATAGTTATGAAAGGGGGATGAAAATGAAAGTAGAAATGAAAATGAAGGTTATTATTTTATGTTTATTACAAATGTCTTTTACAGTAACATTATTAGACAAAATAAAATGTGCAATAAAGTAATAAGTGCATACATACATTATCTTTCATATTTCGATTTTATTTAAGAATTGAACATGCATTATTGAATATTTGTGATTTGAAGAGAGCCTGCAGACTTTAGTCAGCATGGATGCTTTATTTAATTGGACGCAAATGAAAATGACACTGTGAGTGGTGGTAATACAGTCAGTTCAGTATGCTGTACAGCTGATTGTTGAGCTGTTGAAACATTGCTTTAGTGAATAAAAACTTTTCTTGCAAATTAGACTTGGCCTAGAACCTTCAAATGCTTTTTATGCTGACTAAAGTGTACAGAAACTTCCTCAAGGCAATTTATTGAGGCAAAAAGACATCAAGGTATGTCCAAATCCAATGTTTTTAAAGGCTGCATAGCTGTATGTGTCCTTCGCTACCTGTGATATCTCATAATCCTGTGTGTCCTTGTGAAAAATAAATAAATAAAAACATTGCATTTGATAGAGCTGATGAGAAAAACATAAAATTGGTTGCATTGCTATTTAGAAGCATGAAATACACTGATCAGGCATAACATTATGACCACTGACAGGTGAAGTGAATAACACTGATTATCTCTTCATCACGGCACCTGTTAGTGGGTGGGATATATTAGGCAGCAAGTGAACATTTTGTCCTCAAAGTTGATATGTTAGAGAAGCAGGAAAAATGGGCAAGCGTAAGGATTTGAGCGAGTTTGACAAGGGCCGAATTGTGATGGCTAGGCGACTGGGTCAGAGCCTCTCCAAAACTGCAGCTCTTGTGGGGTGTTCCCGGTCTGCAGTGGTCAGGATCTATCACAAGTGCTCCAAGGAAGGAACAGTGGTGAACCCGGAGACAGGGTCATGGGTGGCCAAGGCTCACTGATGCACGTGGAGAGTGAAGGCTGGCCCGTGTGGTCCGATCAAACGGTGGAGGCAGTGTGATGCTTTGGGCAATGTTCTGCTGGGAAACCTTGGGTCCTGCCATCCATGTGGATGTTACTTTGACACGTACCACCTACCTAAGCATTGTTGCAGACCGTCTTCACCCTTTCATGGAAACGGTATTCCCTGGTGGCTGTGGCTCTTTCAGCAGGATAATGCTCCTGCCACAGAGCAAAAATGGTTCAGGAAGGATTTGAGGAGCACAACAACGAGTTTGAGGTGTTGACTTGGCCTCCAAATTCCCCAGATCTCAATCCAATCGAGCATCTGTGGGATGTGCTGAACAAACAAGTCCGATCCATGGAGGCCCCACCTTACAATTTACAGGACTTAAAGGATCTGCTGCTAACATCTTGGTGCCAGATACCACAGCACACCTTCAGGGGTCTAGTGGAGTCCATGCCTCGACGGGTCAGGGCTGTTTTGGCAGCAAAAGGGGGACCAACACAATATTAGGTCATAATGTTATGCCTGATCAGGAATTTTTTTTTTTTTTTTTTTTTAGATCACAATTACTGTACACTCTTAGAAGAAAGGTTCTATAGAACCTTTTAGTTGTTTCCATCATGGGATTAATGTATGGAATTAGTTTTAATATTTTTTTATTTATCTTTTTATTTTAGGTTGCACTTTATTTTAAGGTTTATTTTTTATGTAGTGATAATCTAAATAGCATAAATATATGAGCAAACATTCACATTATATTTTTGAGGATTTTGTTGGCAAAATATACAGTTAAGCAACATTTTGAATATTGTGAAAAAAGTAAAATGTTGGTAAATATCACAATATTATTATTATTGTTATTTATTTATTGTATTATTGTTATGTATTATTTATCTTTATTGTCATGCAGTTGACTAAATATATCTTGTGTTAAGAACCATAGGATTCTATATAGAACCCCATTAAACCTGTTTTTCTAAGAGTGCAGCTTGGAAGTCAGTCTGAAAGCAGTTTCCTGATGAGGTACCATCAAACAAAAATGTTGTCTGTTCAGTCCCTGATTGACTGAGCAGTAAGGTTTCAGACACAGGTTACTCTCCAGCCAAGAGGAGAAAGATTGTCTGTTCATCCTTTTATCCAGCAGCTCAGGCCATGCACACACATCTGCTCTGACTCTAGACAGTCTTTATCGTGAGCGTTCAGCTCCCTCAGTTCATGCGAGCCTACTGATAACAGGTTTCTCCAATCAATACACAACATGCCCCTGCAGACCATCTCAGGCACTGTTTTCATCAGCGCCATGATTCTGTGAAATAACTTCTTTTTTAATTATGTCTTCACCCTCAGGCTCCAGTGGAAATCATAACTTGTCCACTCTGAGGTCAACAAAGCCAGAGAATCCAAAAGCTACACTTGTCCACAAGTGAATCGAGCTATTAAATTTGTGTCGAGGTCTACAGGTACCTGGTATCAAGACAGACATTTAACAATAGGTACCGCAACTTTTTATAATGATTTATATTTTATTTTAATATAATACAATACAACATAATATAACATAATAGTAAAATATATAAATTATTCATTCATTCATAGCTTAAACATGGCATAGACAGTAGACAGTGAAACGCTATAATATACATAATATATATTATATTATATATATATATATATATATATATATATATATATATATATATATATATATATATATATATAATATTTTTTTAAATAGTGCATTAACGCATGCGCTTATTTTTTAAGTTTAATGTGTTAAAAATATTTAACATAATTAACACAGCATCCATTTTGGTGTTGGATGTCTATCATTGGATGTCTATCATTAATCATAGAGACATCAGCGTCAGTATTAGTATCAGTGATACTGGCCTTCATTCATAAAAACATGGCATTACAAGAAATATTTAAATATACTGTCTTTAAGTTGTTTCTACATTAATTTGGAGAAACAATCTGTTTTTTTAACCGATTGACAGCACTAATATATATATATATATATATATATATATATATATATATATATATATATATATATATATATATATATATATATATATATATATATATATATATATTAGATTGACAGCACTATATATATATATATATATATTAGTGCTGTCAATCGGTTAAAAACAGATTGTTTCTCCAAAAACAGAGTTTCTCCAAATTATATATATATATATACACACCATATAATATTATATGTAGCTATTTATCAAAGAATAAAAATGAAATAAAAGATGGGTAAGAAGTAGTTTTGCTTTCAGTTGGCTGTTGACTGGAGTAACGTCGAGATCACATGTTCCGTGTCTGATCTCAGTCTCCTGACCTTCATGTGGCTTCAGCCAAACACATTCCAGGAATCATGCAGAAGATGACAGTAACAGCACAATGTGAGGTCTTTTAGTGAACATTTAATAGCATCTGGTCTGTCCCTCCATCATGCTGCTGTTAGGGGGAAACATTGCATACTATGTGTCATGTCATGTGATATGTGACTTTGTACACACTCATGCATGCAGATCAGCTGCAGATGTAACTTTTTCTGTGATTTATATTTTTTTTTCCTAGGAACATATTTTTTGTCATAGCATGCCAGCTCATATTTTAGCAAAAATATTCCATTACCTTTTAATTTTACTTTCTGCAGTCTGGGCTTTTAATTATAGCTTTCATAATTTTTCATAGCATTTCATTGCATATGCATATAGTGATAAACCAATTAATAATTTATCTACTTTCAATTAAGAATATGGAAATAATCAAAGTTCCATGACATTTCTAATTATTACATTAACTAATTATCTGTTAAAAATGTATGTTTTTTTTTTTTATTTGCTTTGTATTTTACCCCACATGCCTGTAATGTACGCCTCTACTTCTGGTTCTGCTTTTCTCATCTTTCTGTGTTTTTGGGTAAATCTCTCAAGTATACCCTCCAGTTAGCCAGATAACCTCTGTTCCTAGAGTGTCTCAGCCATGGAATTCTATTAAGATTTCAGATTAGGGAGAATTGTGATGGTGAACATGGATGAAATCCTTTTGGGACAGTGAAGAGCCTCAGAATCCATGACCTTCAGAAATGAGAGAGAAGGATAGATGGCTTTGTCACAGAGAATTCAGTACTCTTTGGTCTTGTGCATTGAAACTGCGGTACACATGTGAATATATGGTCTAAGACTAGATTTAACCAGGCAGAAAATCACAGCGGTTGTAGTAGATGACAGTGCAAGAATGTGGAGGAAGTGTCCTTTCTATTGCACAGAGTTGTAATTTCGCCCCTCATATAAACGTTCTGCTTGCGCTGTTCAAAACAAAGGCTACCTACTGTATATTGATTCCTTTAAAAGCTTAAAATTAGTCTGGGAATATTTTTTATAGGGTATGTGTGGTTTAAAGGTTCTGCTGATGGTAAGGTTTTTGTTTGAACGAGTCATCAAGGTATACAGTACATTCTTTTAGTGCATCCATATGGATTTACAAGTAGTTATTAAGCACACCTCTATAAACTTTTTTTTTTTTTTTAATCCACATCCCCAAGTGACCACAAATTTAACTCAAAGCAAAGAGTTTTTAGATTGAAATTGTTAACCTGTTTTTATTACCCTTCAAATTGCACAAATTGAAACTGTTAATTGAAAATACCCCCAATGGAAACACGTAAATTTCTCAAAAACTCCCATATATTGCAAAAAAGTTTTTATGCTCACATGAGGTGGTTTTTTTAGGCAATTCAAAAAGGAATATTTCACAAAACTGCAATGCAAACAGTTTTTTTTTTTTTTTTTTTTTTTTTTTTTGCATTTACAGGTCACCTGGTATATACGTAAAAGTCACATGACCATTCTGAATCCACAGTTCCTCAGTGAAATTGAATACTACAACCTCAAGGAAACATTATCGTCATTTCGCCAAATGCTGTCATTTTGCAATAGTTTTTTATCAACATTTAGAAAATATTGCAAAAGTGGAAACCAGGCTAGTGTTAACTGTAAGTCTTGCTATGCTTTACCCTCTGTAATTATGGTGCTATCAGAATTATTGTAAATACGAGTTTCTTAGTTGGAAATTGGATATATATGTCCCCTCAAGTTGCATTTATTAATGTAAAATTAATGTATTATTTTTAATGTGTTTCTGATTTGGGTGGGCCATAAACTTGAAACATGGCAGAGGGGTGAACGATTGCTGCTGTGACTGGTATTCTTTGTAAAAAAAAATTCCACAACAGCTACAGTGCCTCATTAAAGTAGTGAGGCCATGGACATCCTCTGTGATATCGCCTGCATCGCACAGTCATACAGTCTTAAGATCAACGCGGACGAGACGGCTCACTGACCATCGTTCATCTTGGTGGCGACCAAATCTAGCAAGTACAACAATTTAAATACCTGAGAACGATGGTACACGAGAGGAAAGTAGTGACCACAGCAGAAGTTCACACTCGAATTGGTCAAGCAGCCCTTTGCTTCCCTCAAGTGGTGTCTGTGGAAGCAACAAACTCCAAACTCCAACTCCAAAACCAAAGTCCGCCTCTTCCGAACTCTAATCCTGCCAGTTCTCCTCTTTGGATCAGAAACATGAACGTTACTTAAATTAGACCTGACCAAACTTGAGGTCCTTCAAATGCGGTGCCTACGCCTTCGTGACCACCTTCGAAATGAGGATATATGCTGTCGATGCAAACATCAGCTGACGATTGAGGAGCAGATTCAGAAACGAAGATTGCAATGGTTTGGCCACATCTGTAGAATGACTGACAGCAGGTTACCATGCAAACTCCTCTGGCGTAATCAACCTACCAATGGAAAGTCCAACAAACAGCTGCAAAGAAAATATGGATCAAACAGGTTGTTTTCTCAAGTCTTCATCAATCTCGACGAAGCCAGATCCATGGCTGTGGACAGCCAGGAATGGAAACGTCTTGTAAACGAAATCCGGCAACCATTAGCATCCACAGTAGCGTACATTCTTAGGAATTGGTCCAAACCAAGCACCAGCTAGGGATCAAAGAAGAAGTGCATATTTACACTAATGAATAAGCTTTCGAAGTGCATTGTATGTTTTATACACAGCAGAAATATTTGACCAAAATTCCAGAATCGTAAGCAAGCTGATTTAGTCCGGTGAATGTTTATACGGTTGTTAATGAATGGGATGCCACATTTTATTCAAAATGTATTATCTTCAATAATTAATCATTTAATAAAATGCACTTATTGTGTACATACATGCTTTTACATTGTACTTATATTTTAAAGTGCCCCTATTATGTTTTTTTTTCGAATATTCCCTTTCATGCAGTGTGTAATAGAGATGTTTGTGAATGTAAACATTCTGTGAAATGGTAAAATCGAAAGTGCACGATAAATAAAGTTATTGTCCTCCAAAAGAAAGACTCTGAACCACCTAAACGAGTGGTTTTTAATTTGAATCTCACTGCGTGACGGTTCTACGTCACAAGAAAAGATATTTGTGTAATGTTGTATGTCGTCCGCCCACGAACAACTTCTCCTGTCTTCAAACGTCATTTTACTGACGACTGCTTCACAAATCTCAGAGTTTAACGCAGGTTTCGCAAAATGCTTGCTTGTGAAAGATGTCAGTACTCAATTTATGCTCCTCAGAATCAACCTGTATGATTAATTATTGATGTAGGGGAGAGCAGGGCACAACCTTTTTTAGTTTATGGTAATCTGCGCTTTGTTTCCTACGTGCACTGCAAGCGGTAGACCAGTCACAACAGACTGGGTCATCTGGCCAATCAGAGCAGAGTAGGCTATCAGAAAGGAGGAATTTAGAGAGGCTTATTCACCCGATGAGTCGTTTGAGAATCATTAAAAAAATGTGGTGCTGTGCAATGTAGATTATGAGAAAATTAAATAGCTTTTTGACCTTTGATGCATGTAAACCTGCTGTAGGAGCCTTTAAACTTTAAAAATTCCTGCATTTAATTACAGCTGTAATTCATTTCTGTAATTACATCTATAATTACACTATTGATCCTTCTATTATACTTTAACCAACCCTTAAATATACTTATACAACCAAACCTTTCCCTAACCTTACCCATATCCCACCTCAATAGCAGCAAATGGTTTGCAATACAATATGAACACAATAAGCACATTGTACTTTTTTTTTTTTTTTTTTTTTTTTTGAGGTAAATATATAGTTAAAGACATGTACTGTAATATAAAGTGTGACCAAAAGATTTCTTCAAGAAATAGGCAAGAATAAACCTGGTGTTCTCTGTGATGCCTATTCTTTCAGACAACAAATCACTTGAATGGGACAATCTCGTAATCACGACTTCACAAGTGAGAAGTTTTCCAATAGCATGTGAAACCAGCATAAATCCTAGTAGATTTTGAGATTTTCATATGTTATACATTTTACAATGGTAGAAACCTTGATTGGACTAACCATCAATGTTTAAGTTTTTGTTTGTTTGTTTGTTTTGTAATTAATTTCTAACAGTGAAGTCAAAAGGGTTGAGATCCACTGATATAGAAGTGAATGACAGGTCAGTGTTGGGTCAATGAGGTCTATTGTTGTTTAAACCCCAGCATTTATCAAAATATCGTTTTGTATCGTTTGTGTTCCACAGAAGAAAGTCACACAAGTTTGATATGAGGTGAGTAAAAGATGACAACATTTTATCTGTCGATTTACAAAAGTTTGCTGTGCAATTGCAGATGTGACCTACTGAGATAGCTAACAGTAAGTGCCCTATACCGAAGGGCAAAATGGTGATTGGGCAGGAAATGGTTCATAGCAGCCCCTCAGTGTTCTTCTAGCCTGCAGTGTTTGTGTCAGATCCCTAACCGCGAGACGACCATCATTCCAGAGCATGTGGCCTATATCACTCATTTTAATGCAGACCATGAAGAAATTAGTAAAATCATATAGCTCAGCTATGGCGCTCACCAGGAATCACCCTAGGAAGTCGGCAGTATGCTCATTTGCAGTAATTAGACCCATCCTGAGATAGTTCATCAGGGATTGTCTCTCACCGAGTCATCTAGACATCCACATCCTCCTCCACCTGTCTGGACTGCAGGAAGCTCTCCAGGTAGCTGTCAAATGCAGTGTTTCATACGCTATACGAGTTGCACTATGCCCTCGTTTGGTATCATACCTTCTTCAACGATGGGGGCGGTAGTTCTCTCCGCCTCAGGGCCCATATCATCTCTGTCACGGGGCCCGTACCTTCCCCCACAGTGGAGCTCATGCAGTATTGATGGAGCAGTAGTGCTTTACGGGGACACTGTAATTACGTCCCTTCATAAGGCCAATTTTGGCTGGGTGGGCTCATAACCTTTCTTGGCTGTATGTGCATCAGGGGGCCCATGAGACAGAGTTCATTAGGGCCTGACACCGCACTAGACGGGGAGTAATGGGCCGAGGCGAAGCGTGCTGTTTATCTTAGGCCATAGAGGCTAATGACGGGGCGTAGTGTGTGTGTGCGTGCTATTGAGCTGGCCTTGGGGGTGGAGAGATTCCATTAATAGGCAAAAGGCGTGGGACACCACTTTCATTATTAGAGCTTTTGAAGCTGGCTGATTGCTCACAGCTCTGCATACAGCTGGGGGCTTATTTATTTATTTATGCCCCATCCTGACAGAGGCGATGGCGCTGCTCCTCCAAAAATGGGCTTTGAGGGCAGTCATAAACAAATATCATATATGACATGAATGTGACATAAATGCTAATGAAACGTTATATGGACCAACTGTCATTCCCTAAAGATACTATAATTCATTTTACCACCAACAATAGTGGAAGTAAACGCACATATAACAAATACACAACTTTTGCATTTCTGAAGAAGGAAATTCTAATGCTTTAATGGCAGAAAAGGAGCAGCGTTAGCGTTTACAGCAAGTTTAGGTATTACGTATAAGTTCTGTGTAAATTCAATTCACATGTATTTGTATAGCGCTTTTTACAATACATATAGTTTCAAAGCAGCATGCGTCTACATTACAATTTAGAGTGATCTGTTATTATTAAAATAAATAAATTAAACTATTAAATTCATTGTCATTGTTAACATTAGTTGCTAGGGTTTTCTCTGTAGTTTTTAGTCAATGTTCAATAGTCAATATCTGGATATATATTTAGCCAATTTTATAATTAAATTAATAATTTATACACTACTGTTCAAAAGTTTGGGGTAAGATTTATGTTTTTGAAAGAAGTCTCTTAAGCTCACCATGACTGCATTTATTTGATTAATAGACCGTAATAGAAACAGTAATATTGTGAAATATTATTGCAATTTAAAATCTATTTTAATATATTTTAGAATGTCATATATTCCTGTGGTGGTAAAGCTGAATTTTCAGCATCATTACATATTAGAAATCATTCTGATATGCTGTGCTAAATAAACATTTTTAATATCAATGTTGAAGGTGCTGCTTAATACTTTTGTGGAAACTGTGATACATTTTGTTCAGGATTCTTTGACTTTTTAAGTTCAAAAGAACAACATTTATTTGAAATAATTTTTTTTTTTTTTTTTCTTCTGAGTTCCTGACCCCAAACCAAATATATTGGACTTAGGATTTTGGCAGGTAAGGGAAAAAATATATATTCAGAAATCATATTATATTCAGAAATCACTGTAAATAAAACACTGTAATAAATCACATCCCAAAAAAACTCTTCTCCTCATCCATCTTCATCATCAAAAAGACCTTTGAAAGACAAAATGCAATTAAAACTCATTAAAGAGAACTTAATGACAATAATATATTCATAAATGAAAAGAAAAGCCACAGCAGAACAAACAATTGGCCTCAATCAGTCAAGTGAAGCCACATCATCAAAGTGTTAATGGTGGTGAATAACAAATGCACTGCAGCTGTTGCTTAGGACAGAGCGTAATGGTTTCGATAGACCAACGGGGCACGAAGACCCACGCAAATGTGTTGATCTGATGCATGGAGGCAAACACGGCAAATGGAAGAGGGCTTGGACAATTAATATACGCTGGTCTCAAATGGACTTCTGGTGATCGCCGAGGGACCAGCTGAGACCGAGTAGTGCAAGTAGCTCATTTAGTCGATGCAAATTTTTCATGCGTTGCTCTCTGTTGCACTCCATGGGTGTGCACTAACATGCCGAAGAGGCTGTCAAAAACCTTGCTTTGATCACGCAGCAATGGGCCCCAACGGTAACATCACAGCAGAGCAGCAAAGCAGGCAGTTAGGGAAGAGGGTAATATTGCACTTAGCCGGGGACTGCTGTGCGTGTGTATATGTGTGTGTGTGTGTTCATTTGCTGGCCAGATTGCTTTACTGAGATAGGAAGATCTTAAAGTAGGTTAGATCCAACATGCACATGTTCCTCTGGAAAATCCCTTTACAAAATGCACCATCAAAGATGATAATCTCAGTCAGGACCTCTGACCCTGTTCAAACAGCGACAACCACTGTGGCAACACTGTCCCCTTTGTCCATTTAAACCCTATTCTGACCTCAGCAACAGCTGTAGTGTATAGATACAGCTTGAGGTCACATACTGTCATATTTTGTTGTTCACAATCCTCTGATTCTGTTTCTAGGCATCTAGAATGAGGGTACAAAATATATTCTAGCCCCATGCAGCACA
Organism: Paracanthobrama guichenoti; assembly: GCA_018749465.1. Lineage (NCBI taxonomy): Eukaryota > Metazoa > Chordata > Actinopteri > Cypriniformes > Gobionidae > Paracanthobrama > Paracanthobrama guichenoti. Next base: position 4,939,272 of record CM031943.1, read on the forward strand.
AAACCAAAAAACATGAACTACACCAAGTAAAACAATATCAGCAAAGAAACAAACGTGATATGAAAGTCTCAAAAATATCAGTGTTGTTCTGCTCTGTGTGCCGCTCACAATGTGACACTTTAACTCTGTGTCGCATGAAGGAAATTTCAAGGTTTCCTGACGTCTTCCACAGTAATATATAAGCTTTGTTCCAAAACACAGTGTGCTGCCTCACTGTATACTGCCTACATGGTCAACTGCCTTCTAAGGCAGCATCCTAACTCAAGTGACTGAATTCTGCACATCAGTGCTATAAGTGCATGGGAGACTCCAATTCTATTCTATTCTATTCTATTCGACATGAATGTGACATAAATGCTAATGAAACTTTATATGCCCCAACTGTTGTTTCCTAGATATAAAGTAAACACCACATGTAACAAATGCAAATTCCAATGCTTTAATGGCAGAAAAGGAGTAGCATTAGTGTTTTACAGCAAGTTTAGGTATCTATCTATCTATCTATCTATCTATCTATCTATCTATCTATCTATCTATCTATCTATCTATCTATCTATCTATCTATCTATCTATCTATCTATCTATCTATCTATCTATCTATATCTCTATCTATATCTATATATATATATATATATATATACACTCACCTAAAGGATTATTAGGAACACCTGTTCAATTTCTCATTAATGCAATTATCTAATCAACCAATCACATGGCAGTTGCTTCAATGCATTTAGGGGTGTGGTCCTGGTCAAGATAATCTCCTGAACTCCAAACTGAATGTCAGAATGGGAAAGAAAGGTGATTTAAGCAATTTTGAGCGTGGCATGGTTGTTGGTGCCAGACGGGCCGGTCTGAGTATTTCACAATCTGCTCAGTTACTGGGATTTTACACTCATCTCCACTACAAATAGGAAAAAGAGGCTACAATTTGCACGAGCTCACCAAAATTGGCCAGTTGAAGACTGGAAAAATGTTGCCTGTCTGATGAGTCTCTATTTCTGTTGAGACATTCAGATGGTAGAGTCAGAATTTGGCGTAAACAGAATGAGAACATGGATCCATCATGCCTTGTTACCACTGTGCAGGCTGGTGGTGGTGGTGTAATGGTGTGGGGGATGTTTTCTTGGCACACTTTAGGCCTCTTAGTGCCAATTGGGCATCGTTTAAATGCCATGGACTACCTGAGCATTGTTTCTGACCATGTCCATCCCTTTATGACCACCATGTACCCATTCTCTGATGGCTACTTCCAGCAGGATAATGCACCATGTCACAAAGCTCGAATCATTTCAAATTGTTTTTTTTGAACATGACAATGAGTTCACTGTACTAAAATGGCCCCCACAGTCACCAGATCTCAACCCAATAGAGCATCTTTGGGATGTGGTGGAACGGGAGCTTCGTGCCCTGGATGTGCATCCCACAAATCTCCATCAACTGCAAGATGCTATCCTATCAATATGGGCCAACATTTCTAAAGAATGCTTTCAGCACCTTGTTTAATCAGTGCCACGTAGAATTAAGGCAGTTCTGAAGGTGAAAGGGGGTCAAACACAGTATTAGTATGGTGCTCCTAATAATCCTTTAGGTGAGTGTGTATATATATATATATGTATGTATATATATATATATATATATATATATATATATATATATATATATATATATATATATATATATATATATATATATATATATATATATATATACATATATATACATATATACATACATACATACACACACACCGATCAGGCATAATAATATGACCTTCATAATATTGTGTTAGTCCCCCTTTGGCTGCCAAAACAGCCCTGACCTGTCGAGGGATGGACTCCCTGAAGGTGTGCTGTGGTATTCTGACACCTTTCTATCATAACCAGCATTAACTTCTTGAGCAATTTGAGCTACAGTAGCTCGTCTGTTTGATCGGACCACACAGGCCAGCCTTCACTCCCCACATTCATCAATGAGCCTTGGCCGCCCATGACCCTGTCACCGGTTCACCACTGTTCCTTCCTTGACCACTTTTGATAGATACTGACCACTGCAGACCGGGAACACCCCACAAGAGCTGCAGGTTTGGAGATGCTCTGACCCAGTCGTCTAACCATTACAATTTGGCCCTTGTCAAACTCGCTCAAATCCTTACGCTTGCCCATTTTTCCTACTTCTAATATATGAACTTTGAGGACAATGTACTGTATAAATATGAAGGAATTTTCTGTATTGGTTTTTAACAGGTATTTTACCTGCATTTTGAATTATGTATTGTATTGTGTTGTTTGGGGTTAATGGAAATTTCCATAGAATTACTGGATAATGTCCTGACAGAAAATTACCACAATGAAAAAAAAAAAAAGAGAAAATATACAGGTAATTTTCTGCCTAACATTATTCTGTTATTATTATAATTTGCTGTCATTGTGTGGAAGAAAGCAGTGTGAACATCCTGTTCCATGGAAGAAAATCATACGGGTTTGAATGGAGAACAAATCATTTTGTGTGAAATGTTATTTTAATATAGCTATCTACAGTAACATTGTGTGCATTTGTGCCGCTCTAACGCTTGAACAGCTATTTCATGTTAATGTTTTATTGTTATGGTAGAATTCAAGTGAGTGCATCAAAATTTAGAAATATATTAATTACCTTTATGCCAAATTATTTTAACATTTTGTAAAAAAGATGAAATTGCTATAACAATACACTGATGTTATTTTCATTTGGAGTCATATTGCATAGAAAATGTCAACTCAGATCCCAACTATGACAACACGAGATTAAGTCAGCAAGAGTTTTAACAAATGTCAAAAGACAACCCACATGCAATTTCCTTTATAATGAGATAGGAGATGTTTCATTGCTTTTTGTCATGATATAATTAAATTTGTGGTTGCTGCAGTCGAATAGCCATATCAGGTTTGACAAAATTAGAGAAAAAACGTAATTCACTCCCAATCCTATCTGAGCTATCGCTGTTGTTGAGCACATTAAATTGGAAGCCTCAAATGTACCAATAGCTGTCATGTGTGGCTATTCCCTCTAGCATGGCTGGACTGGGATCTTATGATTGTCTTATGATTGCATCGGATCCTGATGGCTACGGGGAAAGTGGTGTCGCAATAGGGGTGATTATTTCAGCTTGGACCAATGGGGAGCAGGTGAAGAGCTAGAGTAATTAATATCTGTCTTTTCAAGCCTGTATTGTGGCGCTCAGGGGCCTGTGCTTGGAGAAATCAAGAGTGTGAGGGTATTTTCTTTGCCTGTGGGAACGTGCTACACTAATGCATGGAAAGACAACACACATGCACGCAGATAAACACACACATACACACATGAGTGTGTCTTTTCTGCTCTGTCGATTTCAATTTTGGGCCAAAAATGTGCACCTTGCTGATTCCTTTAGCTTTGAGTGGACTGTGCATTTTCTGCGACGCACAACTTGCCTTGTTCAGCGTAGAGAACCAAACACTAGAGATCTAAGATGCTAATACCCCATCTAAACTGCAAGCAAATGATGTTGCATGACATGACAAACATCATCAAAGTTGTCTACACAATGTCATATTTGTCATTAGCATTCACATTTTGTTGCATTGCTCACTGCGTAGGTCCCATAAATGCTCAACAAGAGCAATGTTATGCAATGCTACAAAACTAGAATAAATCCACATCTTCCTTCCAGTTTGAAAACTACATCAAAAAAGTGTATAAGAAACTATTTTTACCCAGAAAATAAATTTCTGCAAAGAAACTGCAAGTAACAGTTTGAAGTAGAAAGACTGAAATTCAAAAATACTAAATAATATTAAAATGAAAACAGAAAATTATAATAAATCTATTTCAAAATATTAATAAAAACTATAGTTTAAAAGTTTTTATATGTGTGTATATTTAGTTTTTATTTTATTTCATTATTTAATTTTCATGTACATTTATTTTAGTTGGTTTAGTACAGGGTTTTTCAAACTTTTAGATGCCATGGACCCCAAATATGAACATCCTCGTGTGATGGACCCCATCCTGAAATTTAAAAGACATATGTCTGTTATAAACACCCAATTAATACACTAAACAATTATATATCTAACATTAGTTTCTATGTAGTTACTTTATTATATATCTTTTCTACACACTATAATAATGCACTGTTAAATGTATAATTTATTTATATTAATCACATTTTATTCATTTATTTATTTTAATCTAATTTATACATTTTAATTTTATTATATTAATTTAACATTTAATCACTTATTTATTGTAATCGTATATGACATTGCTCAAATGTTTGCAAGTTTATTTAAGCTAATTTACTTATTATTAATAATAATAATACTGGTTTTACTCAGGCTTTTCCACATATTTTAATTTTAGCATTTTTTTCACAATCAATCATTTATTTATTTAATCTAATATATTTGTTTCTGTAATTAAATTAATTGAATTAATTAATTTATTTTTACATGTTTTATCATATGTTCATTTAATAACGTATTTATTTTATTTTAATCTAAAAATGTGTTAACATTTTTCATGGTTTTCTCTAGAATTTTCCACAGACCCCTGTCACTCCTTTCCCCGGATCCCAGTTTGAAAACCCCTGGTTTGGTACACCAAGTTAAACTAAATGAAAAATGACAACTGTTTATTTTAGTAACAATGTCTTTATGGTTTCAGTTTTATTATAGTAACCCTGCTACATTATAAAGTATATACATAGCAGTGCAACTACAAACCCGATTCCAAAAAAAGTTGGGACACTGTACAAATTGTGAATAAAAAAGGAATGCAATTGTCATGACAGACTGGAGGACACAGAGGTTAGTGAGCGGTGATAAGTTTATTGGAGTCAGGCAGTGAAAACAGTGAACTGGTGAAAACACAGGGGAGGTGCGAGGCTTAGCTGGAGTGGCGAAGGCGGATGACAACACGAAGGGACTGGGGAGCGTGGAATCTCGGAGAACCCGGAAGTAGCGCTAGCGAAGGCTTGCAGAAGGCGCAGAGTAGCGGGACAGTCGGACTAGCGTGAGCTGAGACCAGACACTGAGTGAGGGGAGAGGGCTGGTGATAAAGGCTTCAGTGATGGGAAACAGGTGCAGGTGCTCAGTACTCAGGTGATTGGGAACGAGTGGGCGGAACGTGGGAGTCTGGAGCAGAGGGCGTGGCTGAGTCCGTGACAGCAATAATTTACAAATCTCATAAACTTATATTTTATTCACAGTAGAATATAGATAACATATCAAATGTTGAAAGTGAGACATTTTGAAATGTCATGCCAAATATTGGCTCATTTTGGATTTCATGAGAGCTACACATTCCAAAAAAGTTGGGACAGGTAGCAATAAGAGGCCGGAAAAGTTAAATGTGCATATAAGGAACAGCTGGAGGACCAATTTGCAACTTATTAGGTCAATTGGCAACATGATTGGGTATAAAAAGAGCCTCTCAGAGTGGCAGTGTCTCTCAGAAGTCAAGATGGGCAGAGGATCACCAATTCCCCCAATGCTGCGGCCAAAAATAGTGGAGCAATATCAGAAAGGAGTTTCTCAGAGAAAAACTGCAAAGAGTTTGAAGTTATCATCATCTATAGTGCATAATATCATCCAAAGATTCAGAGAATCTGGAACAATCTCTGTGCGTAAGACAGTTGAGCAACTAGAAGCCTGTATTAGACAAGAATGGGACAACATTCCTATTCCTAAACTTGAGCAACTTGTCTCCTCAGTCCCCAGACGTTTGCAGGCTGTTATAAAAAGAAGAGGGGATGCCACACAGTGGGAAACATGGCCTTGTCCCAACTTTTTTGAGATGTGTTGATGCCATGAAATTTAAAATTTTCCTCTGGAAATTTTTTAAATAATTTTTCCCTTAAAATTATACATTTTCTCAGTTTAAACATTTGATATGTCATCTATGTTGTATTCTGAATAAAATGCTGAAATTTGAAACTTCCACATCATTGCATTCTGTTTTTATTCACAATTTGTACAGTGTCCCAACTTTTTTGGAATCGGGTTTGTACAAATTGTAGATTCATATGTTTGAAAAACAGTGTTGAGCTCGCATTACTTGTTGTTGTACAGCTAAAAAAAAAAAAAAAAAAAGTTGGCAGAGAACTGTCACAAACTTCTGTAGCGCAAGGATTTGTGGGCAATATTAGCCCGAAATCATGCATGGATGCACACTCTACAAATCCATTGGAAATTGTATACCATCAAGGCACCTTTGGCATACTCTTTTCATCATACTATGATTTGAGACACACTAATCCTAATCTCACATACTATTTAGGATGAATAATATGCAAATTGGATGTTGCCGCGGCTAGAGGCGCCGCATACCGACAAACTTTCTATCACTCAGCTCTTCTCAGCCAGCCCAATCACGCCGTGTGTTTACTTAATTGGAAGGCACTGAAGGATGAAAAGACACTTCTGGTGCTGAACCAGGCACAGCATGTCAGAGAGACATACAAGCTGCAATATGACACTAAAGGAAAGCCGTGACCAGACCAGAAATATGACCAGAAATAATATTTTATAAGGGGCTATAGTCAGTCAGAGGAATTATAACAGTATCATATTAAACATCAGAGGACAGTGCTGGCTGATGGCAAAGGTTTGTATTAAAGGAATACTTCATCCAAAAATGAAAAGTCTGTCATTATGTACTCCGCCTCATGCTGTTTCTAAACCTGTATGACTTTCTTTCTTCCACAGAACACAAAAGGAAACCAATTTAAGAATGGTTTTACTGAGTCTTTCAAGCTTCAAAAAACGATGCAAAAGCACCATAGAGTATCATAAAAGTGCTTTGAATGACTTGTGCAGTATCTTCTGAAGCCATACAATAACTTTGTGTAAGAAACAGACTGAAATTTGTCATTAATAATTGAAAATCTTGATATTTGATAAGAAGCAATGCCCAATTTGTAAACAAATCATTCTTTAGAGATTTTGTACACAAATTGTATGGATTCAATACTCAGGTTCAACTAAATTAATCTTTTGAGTTGGATCGTTTAAATGAATCTGTTAATTTGATTCACAAAAAGATTTCTTCACAAACTGGATGGATTCAATACTCAGGTTCAACTAAGTGAATCTTTGAGCTGGATCGTATCAATGAATCTGTTGATTTGATTCACAAAATTATTTGTTCATAAATTGGATGGATTCAATTCTCAGGTACAGCTGACTGAATCTTTTGAGTTGGATCAGATAAATTAATCAGTTGATTTGATTCACAAATTGATTTGTTCACAAATGGGATGATTCAATTCTAAGGTTCGCTGACTGAATCTTTTGAGTTGGATCAGATAAATTAATCAGTTGATTTGATTCACAAATTGATTTGTTCACAAATGGGATGATTCAATTCTAAGGTTCGGCTGACTGAATGTTTTAAGTTGGATCATTTCAATGAATCTGTTGATTTAATTCACAAAATGCTTTTTTTCACAAATTGGATGGATTCGATACTCATGTTCAACTTACTGAATCTTTTGAGTTGGATCTTTTCAATGAATCTGTTGATTTGACACAAAATTATTTGTTCACAAATTTGATGGATTTGATACTCAGGTTCATGTTACTGAATCGTTTGAGTTGGATCTTTTCAATGAATCTGTTGATGTGATTCACAAAATTATTTGTTCACTAATTGGACTGATGGGATGCCCAGGTTCATCTCACCGATTCAATGATCTTATCACAACTGAAGGGGGAGATTATCAGTGAGTTATGGCTTGTCTTAGCCTGTTCCTCACACAAACCTATAATCTAACACCAGAAGACTTGAAATATAGCCACTTGTGGACCACTTATGATGCTTTTTGCGTTCTGGCAAAGGGTGATTTGTACAGTAAGAAATTTTCATTTTATGTTCCACAGAAGAAAGCCATACAGGTTTGGAATGACATGAAGGTTAATAACACAAATAAAAAACATTTTGGGGTTAACTATCCCTTTAAATGCTTTTTAAAAAGTCTCAACGTCATGCTTATTTTTGGTCTGTTTTAATATCCTCCCTCTTTTTAATCAAACCCATCTTCGAAAGGATAGACTCATCACTTGTCACTATTAAAATGTTGATTTGGCTTTTGCTCATGGTGATGCAGAGATGACTGTGTGATGATGTTTTTCCAGCAAAACAATAACAGCAATATGACTAGCCAGGATAACCGCGCTGATCTAATCAGTCTCACGATCTGTTTTCTTCCGGTACTGTCGTTCAGCAGCGGACTGTTTACTCAAATAAGCTCCAAAACACCTCAGCTCAGATATTAATCCCTCCACATGTTCAAACAGAAGGAGGAAGAGAAGGAGGGAGGAAGACAGAAAATGAGAGCGATAAAGGGACACAGAGGAGGAAGAAAGAAAATGAGAGAATGATACACATCAGATGAGCCAGTGTGACTTAGAGAGGTGATTACAGGCTAGTTGTTTATAAATTCTGCAAAGCAAAAGCTTTATTATTATTATAAAAACAAACCCTTTAAATTTGAGATATGAGTTACACATAATGGTTCTGTATTTGGCAGCGTTTGCCAAATTTATTATTCTTCCATAGATGTGCAGATTATAAAAAATAAATAAATAAAAAATCATTACAGCACACAGTTCTGTGAAAGGTGGTGACACTAAAGGCATCAGCAAGTTATTTGCTATTTTTCATGAAAATAATTCAAAACCTTTTGCTTATTAATTTTTAAGAGTCACAACACACACACACACACACACACACACGTATGTTTGTGTGTGTGTGTGTGTATGTGTGCGTGTGTGTGTGTGTGTGAGAGAGAGAGAGAGAGTTTGAAAAAGCCTCATGCTCACCAGTGATCAAAATTATGGTGCATGTATTTAATCAGAAATACAGTAAAACAGTAATATTGTGAAATATTGTGAAATAAGATAACTATTTTCTACTTTAATATATTTTAAAATGCAATTTATTCCTGCTATGGAAAGCTGTATTTTCAGCATCATTCCTCCAGTCTTCAGTGTCACATGATCCTTCAGAAATCATGTGCTGATTTGCTGCTCAAGAAACATTTCTTATTATTGTCAGATGAAAACATTAATATTTTTGTGATATTTTTTTCAATGATGAATATAGAAAGTTTTAAAGAACATTCTTCATGTGATATGGAAATCTTTTGTAACAGTATATCTTTGATAATATGTATAATGTATTAATTATTACACTTATTTTTTTAATAGTGGATAAATGAAAGGCTTCTTTATAATTCATTATGTTTTCTTTCTAGATGAACAGACGTTTTGCATCATATCTGTTACTGTATTGTGGTTTAGCAAGCTCAACACTTATGATAAAATGATTTAGAAAACAAGACGATGAGGGTATGCGAGAGCTGAGCTGAGAGAGATGTGTGTGCTCAAGCAGCCGGACTCACGAGTGCTTGTCACCTGAGCTGTATGTGGCGTCCCTCTCTGCCCCAGCAGTTCTAATTGATGATGCGCCGTCTCAGTCATGCTCTCTGGCCAATCTGCCTCCTCACAGATGGCTCAGTTCGGGCCACATGTGAGAGCCGCTCACTCAATATCAGCTTCTAAAGAAGATATTGGCTTATTTTAATAATGCTTAGAGTTTGTTCGGCATGCATTAGATACACATGAGATGTACATGCAGGTGGCTTGCTTTGCCTGAGCCCCTTTTCACCACACTGTCAAAACGGTTTTAGAGAGCTGTCTTGAATCTAGTGTTATACATGATCTGAAGCAGTTTGTGAATATCATCATGGTGATATGTAACCATGGTAAATAATCACTATGGATAGATAGATCAATCTTTCTTGTATAGACAAATACGATATTTAGATATGCTGCAAAAACTATCAAATAAACTACAACCTTAATAAAACATGCTAAGAAAAAAAAGAATAGATGGATGGATGGATGGATCACACACACACACACACACACACACACACACACACACACACACACACACACACACACACACACACACACACACACACACACACACACACACACAGAGTTAGAGTTAATTCAATTATTAATTCAATTACTTCAAGACCTGTTCTCTGAATATTTTATGCAATTAAAAATGTATATTTTAACTCAAAAACAAAAATATGGACAGACAGACAGACAGACAGACAGACAGACAGACAGACAGACAGACAGACAGACAGACAGACAGACAGACAGACAGACAGATAGATAGATAGATAGATAGATAGATAGATAGATAGATAGATAGATAGATAGATAGATAGATAGATAGATAGATAGATAGATAGATAGATAGATAGATAGATAGATAGATAGATAGATAGGGTCATGTCATAACAAACAGCTGTCTGGATCAGAGCATGTTGGCTGTTGTAATGTCCTCATAAAAACCTGATTAATGACCAGTAACCAAGTTAACACCTGCTTCCTACCTGCACACAATCCAGCCCATGGCACATGACTCAAAGCAAGCAATGCTTCTAATTAAATAGAAGTCAGCTTGTGTTTTGCGAAATGATTCAGTTTCACCATATTATCCTTCTTTCCTCAGAATGCTCTCTTTCTCATTCAGCATGCACTGCAATAACCTGATAGCATCTGATGTACATTTAATAGAGAATGATCTTACCACAGTCAGACAGCAATCTCCGCTTAAGTAAACAGCATGTGAAAGGTATTACTTTGTGTCAGTAGAACCACTGAACCTGCGTTCACCTTGTGTTCTCCGGCTTGTCTGAATAAGGAAAAGGTTTGTGCGTTTTGTTTACCCTTCTAAACACTGAAATTATTTTACGAGATGCTGTAGACCGGCCTTGACGGAGCCATAGACCTGTAACCTTTCAGATGGCAACAAAATACTTTAAGCCTTCTTCTAAAAGACTTTCTGTGTGTGGTGTAGGCTTTAGCAGTGCCCTTAATTTTCTCAGGGGGCGTTGTTTGAGGTAATAGCCTTTTTGCACAGTGAAAAAGTTTCCTAAAAATCGTAAGGAAGAATGTTGAGCTGGTCGAGCCCACAGGATCTGCTCTGGTCAATTATTATTTCCCCAGTTAGCTCAAGGAAAAGATTCTGAAGTAAATGTGAGTGATGCTTGCTCATGCTAAAATCCCAGCAATAAATCAAGGGTCTGAAATAGCTACTTGAACATCAGGCACTTCAGTGCAAAATTGTCTTCTTAGTTAGTTTTTAATTGGATGTTTGTTTAATTGTTCTCCAGTACTAGTGGTAGGTGGTTGCCAGGGCCTTGCTATGTGGTTGCTAAGGTCTTCTAGGTGGTTACTTATTGAGTCCCTGCTTTAAATCTATCTATTCACCTGTTTTATCATATAAAAATAAAAGCACACCTCTCCTCAACAAGCTGCACAGTTTAACCATTTGTATTTGCATTGCTTGCCAAATTTTAAAGGGATCATGTATTGAGAAATCAACTTTCCCTTGAGCTTTTGATATATAAAATGTCATCTTAATATAAGAATATCCTGTAAGTTTCAGAGCTGAAAACTTCATTGGCATGTTTCAAACATACCACAAGCTTCCTTCGGATTCCATAATGCATGGTTGAACTTTTTTAAAATTCATTAAACCATTTTTAATGAAGATCCAGCTCACATGGGGAAGACATTGCATTTATTCACTTCATTTCACCGGATTCATTTGTAAACAAGAGACTGGATTTTCAGACAGTATGAGATTTAAAAAAAAAATCTTCTGGATCTGACAGGAATGTGAGTAAAAAATGTTTTTTTATATGTGATTGCATTGTTACGTTTGAGATCATGTTATGCACAGTTCACAGTTATATCCACCGATCGAGCCACCAAGTAATAAAACATAACATTCCAATTAATTGCGGGTGGATGAGAGAGAAATCATTGTGTTTGTTTGATAAAGACATTTTGCGAGCCCTGATGTTGAATCATTCCGGTTGCCGTTTCTCCACATTGGAAGTTTTCAAAACAATTCCTCACGTGTAATGACTGGGGAGCCGAAGCGCGTTATAATAAGCAAAACTGTTATCCAATATTTTCAATGCGGCATGCCCATAAAAACTGAGCGTTTCAAGAGCTAGGCTCAAAACCAGGGTAGAAAATAGCCTATCACTTATTCATTATGATGTTTATGAATGTAAAACCCATACGAACGTCATAAGCATGACCTGTCTTTTTTGTCTCAAAAAAGACAGTTCATGACCCCTTTAATACTTTAGGTTATAGATTTGAACAAACCTCTAACCCCGAGTATAAACAATATCACATAGCAGCACTAAATATGTGAAACGATAATAATAAACCATTTGACAATTAGGCTAAAGCTCTTTATATTCAGACAGCAGCCTACATGCTGGCTCGGTGTACTTCCTGTTAGCTGCAGGATATGTAAAAACAGCCCGTCTAATCTAGGTTTGTGAGCGTCTACAGTGTTTTTTTTTCTTACTTATCCTGGATTTCCCAGAATGTCTAATGAGAGCGGTGAGGCAATCTGGCGAGACTTGAGTCTGCTGTCCATGTTAAAGACAAGTCTGCTGATTTGTGCCTAAGGGGGACATTTTACACCAAAACAGCTCAGCCTCTCTGGTGGGTGAAGGCCACTCGAGACAGACAGCGATGGGGGATGGAGGGAAGAGAGACAGAGGGGCTGAAATATGACTGAATTAGAGTAAAAACAAAGAATTGATGTTCTAACGCCTGTTTAGAGATGGTCTGATGTGAAAGGACAGTTTTACATTTGCTGATGAAAATGTGCATGGCGCTTGCTCATGCAAAAGTCGCCTCCATGATGCTAGGATGTGTGGGTGGTTGCCAGGGCATTGTTATGCAGTTGCTAAGATGTTCATTTAGTGTGTTATACTGTTGCTAGGCTGGTTTGTTAAGGCATTGCTAAGTAGGTTATAAGGGTGTTCTAGGTGGTTACTTAGTGGCCAGGTCAATATGAAACTCTGGGTAGGGTTGCATTAGCCATTCGTAAGTTCTTATTTCAAGGGATAGTTTACCCCAAAATAAAATTTCTGTCATTAATTACTCACCCTCATGTTGTTCCAAACCCATAAGACTCGTTCATCTTCAGAACACAAATGAAGATCTTTTTGATGAAATCTGAGAGCTTTCTGTCTCTCCATTGACAGCTACACAACTGACACTGGTGCTTCAGAAAGTTCATAAAGAGATCATAAAACTAATCCATATGAATCGAGCAGTTTAGTCCAAATTTTCTGAAGAGACTTGCTCACTTTATATGATGAACAGCTTTAATCACATTTATAAATGTGAGCTTTAATTCACATATAAACATTGATCAGCGAAACATAAACTTAACCAAACTTGACGCATGAGAACAAACCTCATTGGATCTTGCAGAAGCTCAAACGTCCTGCATAACACGAGAACAAACCTCACAGGTTCTTGCAGAAGCTCAAACGTGATGCGTAACACGAGAATGAACCTCATTGGTTCTCACACATCAAGCAAACATGCTTGAGCTCCTGTTTACCACAACTGATGTGAGTCGATGAATGTTTATATGTGAATAAAAGCCTAAATTCAATCTGTTCATCATATAAAGTGATCAAGTTTCTTTAGAAAATTTGGAATACACTGCTCAATTCATATGGATTAGTTTTACGATCTCTTTATGAACTTTTTGAAGCACCAGTGGTAGTTGCGTAGCTGTCAATGGAGAGACAGAAAGCTCTCAGATTTCATCAAAAAGATCTTCATTTGTGTTCTGAAGATGAACGAAAGTCTTACAGGTTTAGAATGACATGAGGGTGAGCAAAGTTTGCAGTAGATAATACTAGTGGTTATAATGGTTAAAACCATGAAATCATAGTTAGATAGATAGATAGATAGATAGATAGATAGATAGATAGATAGATAGATAGATAGATAGATAGATAGATAGATAGATAGATAGATAGATAGATAGATTTGTATTTATACTACAACTAAGCAAAATAACATGCATATCTGATGCAACTGGTCTCTTGATATAACTCAGATATATAGGACTTTTCTGGACGTTTTATCATTGTACATCTGATTGCTTCAAAAAGAAGTAGCAAGTAATTTGCATCATTTGAGGCAAACACAGAATGATTTGTAATACACATAATTTTTTTTTTTTTTTTTTTTTAAATCACTAACCTTAAGTATGAGTGATCTTGCCTGAGCAAACAAAATATTAATGGACAAAGAGACCAAAGCTGTTTGGTCCCTCACTCAGACATTCAAGCACAGGAAATGGTGTAGACATGGGGGCTGGGGTGGATTCTGGGATAGCTTGAGGACTGGAGACATCTTGTGTCTGGCTTCCAGCTCCTACACACAGTAGAGAGAGGGCTTAACCTCCTGCTGAGCTCCGCTGCCTTGCATCCCACTGCACACACACACACACACACACACACACACACACACACACACACACACACACACACACGCATGCAACTTCCACCCACATACACTGACAAACATCCTCAGCAGCACATGCACAACCCCCCTCCCACTCAAATGTTCTTTCCTAAACAGCACATGCTAACACACAAACACGCTCGCTGTCCCACCAGGAAGAGAGGAGACGTGTGAATTATTTATCTCTCCTTTCCTAGTTTTCCAGAGTGGAACCTGCCAGAAGGTGCCCCGAACTGCCGAGACCTTTAAACCCACTCCACAGAGACGGGTGGATTAGCCAGCTGTGAGTCATAATTGACAGCTGTCAGTCATTGAATGCTCATTTAAATATGCTACAGTTAGTACCTACCAGTTAGTCTGGGCTTTACACTCGACTTTCTAAAATGGATGTGATCGGCTTTTGAAAGAGCTGATCTTTTCTGTCATTATTTACTCACCATCATGTCATTCCAAACCTGACATTTTTTCTTCCTTGGAATGCAAATGGAGATATTTTGAAAAATGTTGGGATATAATATGGGATACAATGCACCCTAACCATTCACTGACTGACTATCTTATTGCATGTATTGAATGTCATTATTAATCTTCATTGAGAAAAATAAATTGGTGTCAAAACTATTTCACTCAGAAATTGCTAGTAAATGTCACAATAAATGACAAAGAATCAGCAAGTAACACTGAATTAAATGTGAATTTTTTTACAAATTACAGCTTTGAAAAATCATTTTCACAGTGTTGTTTTTTCATCAGAACATCTAGATTTGTGAGATAATTAAATAATTGTCTTTGTTGGACTGGGATTCTGTTCTTTTAATGTGTCTGTTATTTGACTAAATTGTCAAAAAACATTTTAATAAAAATAATTATATAAAATGATTTGATTTACATTTTTATCATTTATTTTACATCATTTAAAAAAATTAAATAATAATATTATGGGTATGTAGCCTATTTTACATACTACCGTTCAAATAAATGCAGCTTTAGTGAGCATAAGAGACTTTTTTCAAAAACATAAAAAGTCAGTGTATTCTTTAAAAATTAGACAGTTGAGATAAGTTTGATTAGGGGTCATCCTCAGTAGTTGAGCAAGATTTCAGATTTCATAAATTAGTAAATATTCCCATTTAATATATTTGACGATGCATGAAAATTCTTCTTTTTAATTGTAATTGCATGGAAAAGAGTTTTTATACAGTTCAGAATTTTTTGTGTTCCACGGAAGACAAACAGGCTTGGAAGCACACAAGAGTTGGTAAATAACAGAATGTTGGAGTGTTCCTTTAATAATAGGTTTTGAAGTGTTAGTGATGGATCTGTGTAGTTGGTGTTCTGATGGCTGGTATCACTGCTTTGCAGGAGTGGGAAAAACTGCAAGTTTGATGCGTAGGAGTGAACTGGCCTTCTCTCACTTTCTTCCACTGATTACCCCTGCACTCCAACTCCCTGATACATCCATCTTAAGTCTTCTGCACTGTCACATGGCACACACACACACACACACACACACACACACACACACACACACACACACACACACACACACACACACACACACACACACACACACACACACCACATAACGCACAGAACAAATGCACACGCTAGCTCTGCAGCAAAACCTGTGAGCTTGCTGTCAACATTGGCAGCTGTCTTCTAAGGAAATGTTCCTCACAAGGGACTTTTTTGGGATGCTCTACATCAGACCCTTTGAACTTTAGTTGATTTAAAAAGAGTTTGAGGTTATCATGTTGCTAAGCTAATGACACAGTTGCATAAAATAGATAGCACACACATTACCGTTCAAAGGTTTGGGGTCGCCAAGTTGTCACCAAATTACTATTTAAACAGTTTTCTATTTGAATATATTTTAAAATGTAATTTATTCCTGTGATGCAAAACTGAATTTTCAGCAGCCATTACTCCAGTCTTCAGAGTCACATGACTCTTTCAGAAATCATCCATTTCATAACTCATCCATCATCTTTTCACCGAACTAACTCAATTAATTATAATAATTTTGCTGCCTTTTGGAATAGCCTTTACATGTGAAATGCATCCATGATGCATTAAAATACTGCCTAGGCATCTCACTAGGTTTTGGAACCGAGCTACAGTCAGAAATACTGATTATAATAACGCAACACAAACTGCATTACAAGCCACAACTTTGTTATAGCTAGAGAAAGAAAAGTGCACGCATATAGTCTTATACTCACAGATGGTTAGTGCCACATTGCTCACTGCTTGTATTGTCACACTAGAGCTCTGTTGCTCAGCCCCGGCTGCTTCTAAAGCAATAGAGTAAGAGTGGATGCATGTTTCCTGTGGAGAAGGGTAGTGAGGTTGCATGAGGGCGTCTGTGAAGGGCCGTAGGGTCAAGCAGGTACTAGACTTTACCAGCGGGAACCTTAAGACATTACAGCAGCCCTCTAAAGCAAGCAAGGTTTTACACACACACACACACACACACACACACACACACACACACACACACACACACACACACACACACACACACACACACACACACACACTCAAAAGAAAAGGCTGTCTATCGAATCAACTTTGACCACCTAAAGGGATCAACACAAAGGGTATGCCTGGAATTTCACACTACAATTCTACTTGTACTATTTCTGCCTTACGTGCAATGTGAGAAGTATAACATTTTGTTTTTGGTATGCATAATACCTGGATGAACTACAAGATATGGCAAAATGTGCAGCACATAACTTTAACATGCCACACTGAATATTATATCCCACAATGCCATGCTGTATGTAACATACTGCTGTTTTGTAGAATATTGTCTACTGTTGCACTTACTGTCCTGCACTCATTAGGGTCAATTCTTGTAACTGTCCTCTTTTTCTTGTTCATTTCTATGACCGAAGTGTCCCAGTATATAACAGGGATAAATTTGCTTTTCATTAATCTCCTTCATTAATGTATGATTGCAGAAAAAAATATATATGTTTGTATTGAACATTTATGGAGCAACAGATTTTGTGTGAAAATAAATCATAAAAGTGGTTTATTTTGTTTAAAAATCTTACAAATATGAGGAGGCCTTTTGCCTCACACACGGGCAACACAGTATCGATACAAACACTTCAGCTAAAATAATGTTTTTAATAATGTCTAAGTTAATACTTGTTCAAAACAATCACTTTAGCAAAGTTTGAACTATTTTCTGTTTATTTTGATAAATAAAATAATACATTTTTGTTCAATAAATGTACCGCCATTAAAATATGTCAATATATAAATATTTTTTTAAAAAGTAAAGATTATGAAAGCATTGAGCAATAATTTATTTAATATAGATTTACAGTAGTAACAATAAATTATATTGTATTATATGATATGATTAATATCATATTTTTAAATATGATAGTTTCATTATAAATATGGTGATTATCTCTAAGGTGGACACCCAACTTAATATATATTTACAATCTGAATCTAACCATGTCATGTCAACAAATGGAAAAGTCAGCTATTTATTATCATGTTAATTTTTATGCTTTTAGCCCCAACAGCAGGGGAGCCTTTTAAATACCGTACTTTTACATAATCTTCCATTATTGGAAATCTGTTGCTTTAATTATCTTGAACAAAATCATTAAGAAGACCTTTGTCTCAAAATATATTCAATAACTTTAGCGATTCTTTTTGCTACTTAAATCTACAACATATTTAAACAAACAGCAAATATTAGATCAAATGAGCGCAGAATCAACTTTGCTCTGCTGCCCTCGATCGCGTCAAGGATCAGACACATTTCCACGTGCATCTTGAAAAGCGGATGTTTTGCAAAGTGCTGAGGCAAGTGTTTGTGCCATCTAGTGGTTTAGAGGAAAATAAAATCAAAGGAGCCTTTTACCCCGTGGAGCCTTTAGCCCCGACGTACCCTACCGGAAAAGACCTATTTAAGACATTTTATTTGAATTAAAATGCAAAATAACCATATATGTATGGTTTCAACACACACTGGTCTTAGACGCAACGTGTTCTTGGTTTAGGCTCTTACTACAACACTACTTACTGTACTATTTAAAAACTAGTATCCAGTATGCAGTATTCTGTACATTAGCGTCCCGTTTTATTACAGATAATCTCAAATATCATCTGATATATCAGTCCTGAAGATATATTAGCCTATTACTACATATGCATCTGTAAACGGTCCTACTCGACCCAAGCAGGATTCGAACCGTGGTCTCCGGTGTGGGAGGCGGGCGAGCTAAAAAGGATGCTAAAGTCCACAGCCTCAAATATGCCTCTTGAGGCCAGTGAGGTTTACATGCACAGCACTTACTGGCCTACGTCTGTTATACACCCCCCATCCAGGTCACGTAACCAGTCCTACCTGCTCTGAGTAGGATTTGAACCGGGGTCTCTGGAGTGGGAGGCGGGTGTGCTAACAAGGACATTAAAGACCGCAGCTTCTAGTGTCAGTCTCTAGCACGCCTCTTGAGGCCAGGGGAGTGAGGTTTACACACACAGCTCTTACTGGCCTACATCCGTTTCACATCCACAAGAGATAGTTGGTTAAAAAATTTAAATTCTGTCATTAGTTACTCAAGCTCATGTTGTTCCAAACTTGTATGACTTTCTTTATTTTGCAGAACATGTTGCTATCCAACAACATTGTTTGTCTGTCATTGTGCGACATTTTTTAAAATGTCTTCTTTTATGTTTCACAGAAGAAAGAAAGGTTTGGACTGACATGAGAGTGAGTAAATGATGACAGAATATTTATTTTTGTATGAACTATACCCTTTCAAGTATCCAAAACATCCACATTGCACATTTTTATGGAACATTCGCATTGCACAGCCTTACACCCCAAAAAAAAAAAAACTCCACCATTAGCTTATCAAACCTTACGCTACATTTACACTGTCCTATTTAACCTGCAAAGTGTAGAAATGCTTCCCATTTGAGTATCGATTGTGCCTTGAGCCTGCCCGCATTAGATCCCTGAATCGGCCCCGCAGGAAACAGCATTGTCCACAGGGGTTATTGCTCTGACTAAAGCAGGCAGCAGAGGTCAGCACCCATTGACAGCTCTGTCACTGTGTAGCTTGCTTTCTGCTGTTGGGGATCAGAAGCATGTGGTCAATAAATCCAAAAGGACTGCAGTCTGCAAGCTTTAGAATGCTGCATTCACCAGACAATAGATCTAAAAGACACCAGCATTTATTCATATCAAACCTTGGAAGGTTATTTGACGAGGCGTAAAAGCATGTGGCGCTCAGATGGGAAGTGAGCTGAGAGCGGCTTTGTCTCGTCTTCTTTATGGCTGATTCTCATAATCAAAATGGCATGACTTCCATGATCTATTTTGGGACAGCCATGTGTCTGTTTGAGCTAAAAGGAAATTCCAAATGGAAACTTTTATTGAGAGGTTGCTCTTTAATAGTTTAGGAGATGTACTGTAAGTACAGAGGTATAAAAATGAATGCTAACAGCAATTCTCACTTCCAAGGCTTCAAAATCTGAAGCATGGTCAAGTGCCCTCCACGTCACTATGAAGACACTAAAGGTGCCCCTAGGCATCATTGATTTCAATGAGAAACATTTGGTGTCATACACAGACTCGTTGGGCATGGGAATGTTATCATCATGATGAAATTATATATTGGGTTATGATTTTGCCATTATGACATGTTGGAGTGTGATTCTCAATTTAATCAGCCAGCATAATTTTATTTACATTTATGCTATTTAGACACGTTTGAACATGTAACCCAACCCCATCCCATCCCTAAACCTACTAATTTGTGTATTATATGATATAAAATACAGGATATAACAGCAGATACGATTGCAGGCACAATTTATTCAAAAAGTACAAATATTCCAAGTGTTCTGAGGCTAAACAAATGATTTGTGTGAAGAAAATCCCCCAAAGCGATCAGCGTCTCCATCCGCCGAAGTGCATGCACACATCAAATTTCAAAAATTGTCGCCCGTTACGTCAGATTTGATAATGAAATTGCTCTCGGATGTCTCGTGACCAAATGTGTCATTACGTCAGCTTTGATTGTAAAATGTCATGCTCAAGAGTCGTGTGTGTATCATTTGAATGAGACGCCGCTCCGTGAGTGTGTTCACGGAGCAGCGGGTTCATCATTTCAGCAATTAGAACATTAAGATCAACTCTGTTCTTTACGTGAAGATATCGTATGGCTTCAGGAGACTTGGAATGCAACATGAGTTAATACTTTTATACTGTTTTTGGTCAGTTTTTGCAATAAATTATGTTTTATTAAGGTTCGGGAGAAGCACGTTAAGATAACTGACACAAGTGAAGAGCACTCAGATAATCAACAATAAGAGGTATATATACGCAGCAGTCTTACCTCCATCATTGACAGTTTATCAATATCACTCCGCCACCCCTTCTCCACACTTTTAATTTTAAACCACTTACATACACGGGGGGTACTCTGGGTTCGGGCCAAATTCCGAGCTCGAAGCCCTCCCCCCGGACAGCACGCCAAATACGCATTTAAATCTACTCTCCATAAATTATGTGTAAGTGTGAACTCGTGAAATACCTGTGACTGTACTTTTATTTGCCTGTTACGTGTTTTATATTATTGAGAAGTGGGTAGGTTTAGGGTTGTTAGTTGCTCCAAGATATAAAAGTAGCCAATAAAATATTCATAAAATCATGTCTGCTTTTACAAATGCAAAGAATCAAATGTGTCTTGATCTGACGCATTGGGCAAACAACTGAAATCAATGGAGTACCTGCACGTCGATATAGTGACGCCTAGGGGTGCCTTTAGCGTTTTCATTGTGTTGCGGAAGGAACTTGACCATGCTTCGGATTTTGATGCCTTGGGAGTGAGAATGGGTTGCAACCGCATAGCTGTCATGCTCAAACGTCTCAAACTGCACTCAGATTTGTTGAGATAAAGTGTGCAATCAAAGACCAAGTGATCTGAACTTTGTTTCAGAGCTCTACACCGATCAGGCATAACATCATGACCTCCCAAACTCTAAAAGTCTCAAACTGCACTTTGATTTGCTCAAATGTCTCAAACTGCATTCAGATTGTCTAAAAAGTCTCAAACCACTCAGATTTGCTCAAACGTCTCAAACTGCGCTTAGATTTGCTAAAATGTTTCAAACTGCGCTCAGATTTGCTCACGTCTCAAACTGCGATCAGATTTGCACACGTCTCAAACTGCGCTCAGATTTGCTCACGTCTCAAACTGCGCTCAGATTTGCACACGTCTCAAACTGCGATCAGATTTGCTCACGTCTCAAACTGCGCTCAGATTTGCTCACGTCTCAAACTGCGCTCAGATTTGCTCACGTCTCTAACTGCGCTCAGATTTGCTCACTTCTCAAACTGCGATCAGATTTGCACACGTCTCAAACTGCGCTCAGATTTGCTCACGTCTCTAACTGCGCTCAGATTTGCACACGTCTCAAACTGCGATCAGATTTGCTCACGTCTCAAACTGCGCTTAGATTTGCTCACGTCTCAAACTGCGCTCAGATTTGCTCACGTCTCAAACTGCGCTCAGATTTGCTCACGTCTCAAACTGTGCTCACGTCTCAAACTGTGCTCAGATTTGCTCACGTCTCAAACTGCGCTCAGATTTGCTCACATCTCAAACTGTGCTCAGATTTGCTCACGTCTCAAACTGCGTTCAGACTTGCTTGTCTCAAACTGCACTCAGATTTGCTCGTCTCAAACTGCGCTCAGATTTGCACACGTCTCTGGCTGCGTTTAGATTTGTTCAAATGATTCAAACTGCACTCAGATTTGCTCACGTCTCAAACTGCGCTCAGATTTGCTCACGTCTCATACTGCGCTCAGATTTGCTCATCTCAAACTGCGCTCAGATTTGCTCACGTCTCTAACTGCGCTCAGATTTGCTCACGTCTCAAACTGCGCTCAGATTTGCTCACGTCTCTAACTGCGCTCAGATTTGCTCACGTCTCAAACTGCGCTCAGATTTGCTCACGTCTCAAACTGCGCTCAGATTTGCTCACGTCTCAAACTGCGCTCAGATTTGCTCACGTCTCAAACTGCGCTCAGATTTGCTCGTCTCAAACTGCGCTCAGATTTGCTCACGTCTCTAACTGCGCTCAGATTTGCTCGTCTCAAACTGCGCTCAGATTTGCTCACGTCTCAAACTGCGCTCAGATTTGCTCACGTCTCAAACTGCGCTCAGATTTGCTCACGTCTCAAACTGCACTCAGATTTGCTCGTCTCAAACTGCGCTCAGATTTGCTCACGTCTCAAACTGCACTCAGATTTGCTCACGTCTCAAACTGCGCTCAGATTTGCTCACGTCTCAAACTGCGCTCAGATTTGCTCACGTCTCAAACTGCGCTCAGATTTGCTCACGTCTCAAACTGCACTCAGATTTGCTCGTCTCAAACTGCGCTCAGATTTGCTCACGTCTCAAACTGCACTCAGATTTGCTCATGTCTCAAACTGCACTCAGATTTGTCTAAAAAGTCTCAAACTGCACTCAGATTTGCTCAAACCTCTCTAACTTCACTCAGGTTTGTCTCAAAAGTCTCAAACTGCTCTCAAATTTGCTCAAACAGCGCTCATATTTGCTCAAATGTCTTAAATTGCACTCAGATTTGTTGAGATAAAGTGTGCAATCAAAGACCAAGTGATCTGAACTTTGTTTCAGAGCTCTACACCAATCAGGCATAACATTATGATAATATTGTGTTGGTGCCAAAACAGCCCTGACCTGTCAAGGCATGGAAATACCACAGCACACCACTGAAGGTGTGCTGTGGTATTTGGCACCAAGATGTTAGCAGCAGATCCTTTAAGTCCTGTAAGTTGCAGGGTGGGGCCTCCATGGATCAGACTTGTTTGTTCAGCACATCCCACAGATGCTCGATTGGATTGAGATCTGGGGGATTTGGAGGCCAATTCAACACCTCAAACTCGTTGTTGCGCTCCTCAAACCATTTTTGCTCTGAGGCAGGGCGCATTATCTTGAAAGAGGCCACAGCCATCAGGGAATACCGTTTCCATAAAAGGGTGAAGACGGTCTACAACAATGCTTAGGTAGGTGGTACATGTCAAAGTAACATCCACATGGATGGCAGGATCAAAGGTTTTCCAGCAGAACATTGCCCAAAGCATCACATTCATTGCCTCCACCAGATTGACTTCTTCCCATAGTGCATCCTGGTGCCATGTGTCCCCAGGTAAGTGACCAGGCCACCTTCTTCCATTGCTCCGTGGTCCAGTTCTGAATCATGGGCACCTTGACTGGTCTGCGGCTATGCAGCCCCATATGCAACAAACTGCAATGTACTGTGTATTCTTACTTATTCTGTTCTTCTTATTTTTTTTGTATTTTTATTTTTTTAATCAGAACCAGCATTAACTTCTTGAGCAATTTGAGCTACAGTAGCTTGGACCACACAGGCCAGTGTTCGCTCTCCACGTGTATCAATGAGCTTTGGCCCTGTCGCCGGTTCACCACTGTTCCTTCCTTGGAGCACTTTTGATAGATACTGACCACTGCAGACCGGGAACACCCCACAAGAGCTGCAGTTTTGGAGATGCTCTGACCCAGTCGTCTAGCCATCACAATCTGGCCCTTGTCAGACTCACTCAAAATCAACTCAACCTCTAAATAATTTTTATAAAAGTCAAAAAAGATAAATACTGACATTTACAATGCACATTATCCTTTATTATTAATAGTATGTGATCCGATTTTTCCCGTTGCGTCTGTCGTTGCTATGCAACCATGCAGCTTTACAGGGGGTATGGCTTATCTAAATGAGATGTAAATGAGCCCTGTTGTCACTCCCAGCAGGTGAGAACTGCACAATCTTTAGAGGCTGTTTTCTCCCTTTTGAGCTTTTTTGAGTGCTTACCTTCAAATGGCCACAACTTCTCCAAATATTATCAGATACTGACCACTATAGACCGGGAACACCCCACGAGAGCTGCAGTCTTGAAGACGCTCTGACCCAGACGTCTACCGATCACAATTTGGCCCTTGTCAAACTCGCTCAAATCCTTACGCTTGCCCATTTTTCCTACTTCTAACACATCAACTTTGAGGACAAAATGTTCACTTGCTGCCTAATATATCCCACCCACTAACAGGTGCCGTGATGAAGAGATAATCAGTGTTATTCACTTCACCTGTCAGTGGTCATAAAGTTATGCCTGATCATATGTCAACAATTGTCTTTGTTTCTATTTTAATTTCTTCTAAGGTATTCAGGAGAAACACCTGAGACAATGTCTTTAATGAAAACTTAGATGAAACCTCTTGAGCTATGAAATAGCATCTGCTGAGCAATAATAATTTATTTTGGGTTGATGGCAGATTTTGTTCTTGACAAATCTGAGCACAGTTTGAGACATTGTTGAGATCTGTTCTGAATTCTAAAGGAGATACATGGGGATCTTTTTTTTCTCAGGAGAACATCTGAGAAACATGTGATTAGACAAAAGTCTACTTTTGCTCTGTTTTTAATCTTTTCTGTCTAAGAAAAGCAATTGAAATCTCATTTGTGAGTTTCTCCAGCTGCTTCAGTCATTATATCCATGACTGAACTATGAACTGTGATGAAATACCCTTTGTTTTCCATACTGAAACTAATATCCTCATAGTCTTGTGTCTTTGTTAGACTCTATGATGTCTGCACCAGTGTCACCCCGGGCACAATAGTCAGTAAAGCCATCAAAGAGTTTGTGGGGTTAAGCGCCCGGCTAGCATTATCCACACTAAAGATGCTAATGCCATTGAAATAGCCAGATCCATGGATGTAAATCTGGATTACTGGCTAAAAGGATCAAATCCCTGTCAGGCCTAATCGAGGATGATTTCTACTGATGAGCGTGGTGAAACTTAGAGCACCACGAAATTGAACACTTAACCTGCGGATGCCACTTAGCAGGCATAACATTCTCTGTGTGCGTGTGTGTTCCCACTAATGGAATAAAACACTTACGTACTTCCCGTCACAATCTGCTTGTGTACCAAAACATTGAAGATTCTGATTCAATTACCTTAAACTTACATAATGTTGTAACAACACCATGTTACAGTGATGCATCAGATGGTCCCACCAGTTGTACTTTGCTATATACTGTACAATGGCACTGGAAAGGTATTTACATGGTACGTAGGTGTTAGGTATTAGATGGTTATTCTATGGCACTTTGAAATGAACCAAGGATTTATGCTATTTCCAAAAATACCATGATACATGTTTGATGCTGTATTGCCACAGTAAACTTCATTTAGTGGCCAAAGCAACTTTTTATTTAGCAACATTACTAAATAAATACAATGGAACAGAAAAAGTAGACTGTCTACAGTAAATATTGATATATGATGCATCTAATTCTTCAATGCCCATATTTCTGCAGTAGAGACGTCATGCATGGAGTGCAAACTGCCCTGTCTTCTGTCATTTAACAATGACTTCTTTGATGAATTGTGTAGAAACGTGTCTGTGAATTGCAAGTTATATACAGAATTTCTCTTTCAGCAGGCATTGGAGTGCTACCGAATCTCACTGCTCAGGTCCATAACCACCATAGACACCAATAATCAGATTACTGGATGAGTTTTTCCATGGTTGATTCATAAATTCACCCTCCCCAGTCCTTAATATGTGGTTAAGTCCATGCTTTGACACGACAGTATCGCCTACACTCCGCACCTCACTTTGCTGTGCTCACTCCGCACCTCTTTTTTCATAGATAAGTGAAGATGCTTGAGACTCAATATGACAGATGCCTGTCAAAGAAATAACTTGTGACATGTGGTAGAGCTGAGTCATTTACAACGACGCCTCGCTCACTCACCTTTCAGTTTTCAAAGTCAGACGTCTGTAGGTTGCTTGAGGAGAAAGATGAAAATGAGAATGCATCCCCCTCCTATGCCAGAATTGTCATGTATAAACCGTTCTTGGTCTTTGCAGGTGGCGTATGCGAATGGCTGCCGTATGCACATGGTCAAATGGCTTGCCGGTTACCAGGCTCACTAATACAAGTGGTTCATTTAGAAATGCAATTACATAGGTGCATGAAAGCATATCTTGTACATAGGTCTGGAATGGGGTTCTCATTCCCTGTGCTATGGAGCAGGTAATTTCCTCACTGGTGGTGGGGTTATGGTTTTCTTCAAGGGTTTATGGTACAGTGCAAAGGCATTGAGTGTCGAAATAGAGTATTCTCAGCTCTGAAAAAGACCTTCTCTCACTGTATCTCTCTGTTTGGTTATCTTTTCACAACAGACCTTCACCTCACTGACCAGGCTGGAGGACAACTGAACTATTTCTGTTCTGAACTAAGTTTCTACTTAAGATTTTGGAAAACGTGATCACAATGTGATGTGCATTCAATGGATGTTGGTACGAATAAAATGGATGCGCAATTTCATATTTGTGCAAATCTAACAGGAGTAATTGATGTTCCACTTTGTATTATAACATCTATGCAGTTGCATAGAGTGTTGGGAGTGCAAGGCCTCTTATAAGTAGTTTTTATACATGCATTTGCAATTAAAACCTAATTATAAACAAAACTACTTAACTGCCCACTGTGGAAACGTTTTCCTCCATGATTTTTTTATTAACGTGCTCCCAACTCGGAAAGTCTGGACTCAAAAGCTCCCTTCTTTATGAGTTTGGAAGTCGTATTTACAATGGGATGTAGGTTGGCAAGTGAGAATTTTTCGACTTCACAAAAAAAAAAAAAAAAAAAAAACTGTCTGGAAGTTTTTTTAATGTTAGACCAACAAAAAATAAATAAACAAATGAAGTGTGTATCATGTTTGTAATTGATGCTTTATCTGTGTACTTTAAAATTGTTGTAACACCACGGAGAATGTTGGGAAATTTAGTTTTGTCGTATACAAGCATATCACTTCTAAATGTGGCTAAATTAGTCATATTTTAACAAAAAATATTGATTATTCTTTATCGACTGTATACACAGAATGCATACAACTTAATTGTCTAGTCAACATGCAGAAGTGCCCTACTAATTTTTCACCTGGCTAAAAAAAAAGACAATCGACGTGGCGCAGGTGGAATTTGTTTATTTTTGTGTGTGACACAGGAACCATAAATCCATAAAGTTGCTTTGTGCATTTCCTGCAGAGAAGATTCAATATTTGCTTTGTGCAATAAACTTGACAACATGCTATTTTTGTGATGAGCCACTTATGTATGTAAACTCACTGCCTGTCATGCATCATAGATATTACTGTGGGACAAATTATTTCTCTTTACTATTTCAATAGTTTCTGAGTAATATGATTAAACAGAGATCAAATAGGGATTGCTTATTTTTCATCTGACAGAATGTCTCCTCTGGAACTGTGCTTAGATTTGACATAAAAACCAAAGTCTGTAATGAAAAGTCAGAGATCTCAATTGTTTCTCATCAAATTATGTAAACTTTGCTATCCACATTAGTTTTAGAACTCCTAAAACAGTATTTTAACTTCTTCTGAGAAAATGCTGAATTTGTCTCTAACGTTCTCATTTTTGGTTCAGAGGTAAGCCCTTATTAGCATTTATGTTTTACTTATATTGGCTTTTTCAAGCCCAAACATTCAATGCAATTATGGGTAAAAAAATAAATAAAAATACAGTAAAAAATATTGCCACAAAGCCTGAAATGCATATACTTTGTTTAAAAATCTAATACTTGCATACTATGACAGGGTTGACATTGAGGCTATTGGCCTAATATGTAATCACTCACTGGACATGTTATGTGATTGGTTGGTGCCATACCATCAGACTTTTTCATTGGTTATCTGTAAGTTTGAATTTTGTCCTTGTTTGTATTTAAATAACCTTGTGTGCACCTGTAATCTTTTAGCCCTGATGAAGGCCTGTGTGCCAAAACGTGTTGGCAAAATAAAGAATAAGCATTATTTCAGCTCCAGTTTCTGACCATTTTGATCTCTCCATTTCACAAGTGTTGCTGGTACTGTTCCAATATTTCTTTCGCTTTTCTTCCATGCACCCTGTTGATCTCGTTTGCAGCAGAACAATAACATACAGGGTTTAGATAATGTAAAGTTTTAGGGTTAGCAATGAAAACTTAAAATATTCAGAACCGGCTGTAATAGTTTAAGAATCAGCCATTTAAAATCCCATTTGCTGACCACACTGGCAGTTACCCTTCACCTGAGGTAACCTTTTTCCTTTTCATTTATCATTTCCTGTGAATGACCTTGTCTTGTTTGTTTCATTTTCTTTAATCTAAATTATTTTAGAAGAAACATCTGAGACAAAGTTACTTAAATTAAACATAACTGAGAACCCCATTAATTCTCCAAAGCTATAAAAGAGCAACATCTGAGCAATAAAATGTTCCTCTAGGGAGATTCATCTCTGCCATCGTGAAGTAATAAGCTAAAATGTGCACGTTCTGACTGAATATCTGCTGCTACAGATAGCGAACTGCCTTTTATCTGCTCCTGGAGTCAATCAGCAAGAGATTCCGGTTGTTTCAGAGAGCAGAGAGGAGCGTAGTGAGTTTTGCTCCCTGTCTGCCCACTCACAGTCCAAGGTGACAAGCCAATATCCTCCTCCTCAGACGGCCCTCTTCCCTGACCTAGATTCCTCATAAAGCTCCAGGAAAGCCCACATACATGTACACATGCTATCCCTTGTTCTCCTTTCATATGTTCCACTCTATATTCTTGTGACATCCACGCACTCATGCATGGGCACAATGCTTTCCTTACATTGTCAGAAAAATACTCAGACTTACATAAGCGGGGATGTAAGAGAACACATCCACGCACACACATAAACCTTTAAATTCCATCTCAGCACTGCCAGGGAAAGTCTCCTTGAATGATAATATTCCCATTTGAGAGGAGACGGTCTACCGACGGAGGAGGAGGGTGACATATATGGAGCACGTGTAGACGGCAGTCTGTTAAATATTCATGATTGTGCACTTGCGGCTTGACATGTACGGCAGATGCTCACTGTGAGTATGTGTGTGTGGGTATTCGCGTGTGGGCGGGGTGTGTGTTTCTTGTAGGTATAAGGAAAGGCCATGGTTGCATTGTGTTGTTGTGTGTTTGTTGTGCATCTGTGCGGAAGCTGAATAGATTTTGGCTGGTACACCTGTTTGTCTTGATGGTACACATTAGGGGAAATGAAGGGGTTGGAAGGTACAAAATGGATCTGGGTAATGCATGCGCTCTTTACTCAAGCAACATAATGGAAAAGAGTATTTATCACACTGTGACTCTAGTCAAAAGTTTGAAAACAAGACAGAGAGGAAAAAGGCCTGTTGGTTTCATGTTTGTGTTGATTTTTTTAATTTTTTATGTTAGGTTTAAAATCGCAACAGTACTTTTTTTTTTTCTTCACTATTTTGTACTTTTAGGGACAAAAACCTATTTTTGAGGTTAAAATGTTTAAGCTGCAAGTTGAGTTTTGGTTTCATTTAAATTTGATTTAATTTATATGACTTTTGTAGGTCTGGAACTAACACTTAGAATTTAAAAACAGAAAAGAAAAGAAAAAGTAGTTGAGGGGGTGAATTCAAATCTTTTTGTTTTTCATCTTATTTTAAATAATTTTAAAGTCATCATCTAGTTTTCTGAGGACCCCAATGGGCCCCGGTTGAGAGACCCTGATTTAGGTAATATTTCATATTTTAAATAGTATATTATTTTAAATCAGTGTCAATGTGCATTCTAAGAAGATAAGGTTCTATATGGAACCTTAAATGTTTCTGTCAGACACTTAGAACCTTTTAGGGATTCCCATCATGGGGTCAATTTATGGATTCAGTTTTAATTCATTAATTCCTTGTTATAATCACATTGTATGAGTTAAGCAGCTCATAAACATACTTTATCACTAGAAAAACATTGAAATTACCTATTAAACATTATGCATTTATGTATACATTTCTCCTTATATAGAATCTATTCTATATAATCTAATTCCACTGAACTATACCCCATGTAGTGTGACAACATGCCAATCTGTAGTGTTATGTGTGTTCAGTGATTTTTGATTCAATAGCTTTTTTGTTTGTCTATTCTACAAGTAATACAGCAGTTGCAGCTAATATAAAACAAAGTTTAATTTGATGCTCACTTCCAAACTTTTGACCGGACCGTGGCAGGCTGTGATGCCACAGTAATCCATCTTCTTGACTGTAAATCAAACGCTGATGAGTGTTATCGATTCATATCAAACATGACTCTGCAAATACTTCACGGTACATTTACACAGAGCCCCACTGTTTGTTTATGCTTCAGATCATTTCTGCTGTCATTCTAGAGAATCAAAAATTGCTAATCAGCTCCTGTTCCTTTACTGATGAGTTTGTATTTTAGCTGCTTTATTCAGCTGCAAATTGTTCATAATTGCAGAAGACCTTGCGGTGGCACATTTCAGCCTGGAGGAGGTTGAGGACCAGCATGTGAATCCCCCAAGCACTGCTCCATACACAGTCCCTCGCATCAGTGTATCCTTGAGAACAGCATTCACTCCATGGTGACCTATTTTGCATGTGATGGAAGCCTATGCTTGATGTAGGATGACATTGTTTTAAAATCTAGTGAACTACTTACATCATAGGTAGCAACATAATTGTAGGCAGCAACATTATGCATTATCTTGCTTTTTACAGATTCTAAGGCAACAACACATGCGTAGTTTGCAGTGAAGGCCATCACACAGTGCATTGTGAGCTCAGTGAAAAAAATCATCCCAAATGAAAGACAAATTTGGAAAAGAAATTATAAATATAAAATTTTAAGCAAAAATTACCTATGCCATTCAAAAGCTGCTCACCAAGGCTGCATTTATATGATCCCAAATAAATTTTAAAATTTGTCATTTTTGATCAATTTAATGCATCTTTACTGAATAAAAGTATTTTTAAAAAATCCTACTGACCCCAGCTTTTGAATGGTAGTGTTTTTTTATTTTTATTGCTTTTGGAATATTGTGTTGTTAGCTTAGCAACATGCTGACATCAGATATTAAGTATTTACAGTACTTGTGCACATTACATTTCTATTACCAATATAACACTTTAACTTTTAAGTGGATCTTTAATAATTTTAATAATTTAAGAACACATCTCAAAATATACTTGTAAGATTATTAGGTAACACTTTATTTTGATGGTCCATTTTGAACGTTCTGTTCACTATAAGTAATGTTGCAACTACATGTCAACTAACTCTTAACTCTTATTATCTGTACAAATACATCTAAGTAACTTTGCAAGTACATGTCAACTCATTCTAACCCTAAGGGCCATATTTTAATGTTCTGAGCGCATGGTTTGAACATTGTCGGTGAACACAATCCACCGTGCCATTCGCCGTTGCCGGCTAAAACTCTATAGGTCAAAAAAGAAGCCATATCTAAACATGATCCAGAAGTGCAGGTGTTTTCTCTGGGCCAAGGCTCATTTAAAATGGACTGTGGCAAAGTGGAAAACTGTTCTGTGGTCAGACCAATCAAAATTTGAAGTTCTTTTTGGAAAACTGGGACGCCATGTCATCCAGACTAAAGAGGACAAGGACAACCCAAGTTGTTCTCAGCGCTCAGTTCAGAAGCCTGCATCTCTGATGGGATGGGGTTGCATGAGTGCGTGTGGCATGGGCAGCTTACACATCTGGAAAGGCACCATCAATGCTGAAAGGTATATCCAAGTTCTAGATCAACATATGCTCCCATCCAGACGTCGTCTCTTTCAGGGAAGACCTTGCATTTTCCAACATGACAACGCCAGACCACATACTGCATCAATTACAACATCATGGCTGCGTAGAAGAAGGATCCGGGCACTGAAATGGCCAGCCTGCAGTCCAGATCTTTCACCCATAGAAAACATTTGGCACATCATAAAGAGGAAGATGCGACAAAGAAGACCTGAGACAGTTGAGCAACAAGAAGCCTGTATTAGACAAGAATGGGACAACATTCCTATTCCTAAACTTGAGCACCTTGTCTCCTCAGTCCCCAGACGTTTGCAGACTGTTAGAAAAAGAAGAGGGGATGCCACACAGTGGGAAACATGGCCTTGTCCCAACGTTTTTGAGATGTGTTGATGCCATGAAATTTAAAATCAACTTATTTTTCCCTTAAAATGATACATTTTCTCAGTTTAAACATTTGATATGTCATCTATGTTGTATTCTGAATAAAATATTGACATTTGAAACTTTCACATCATTGCATTCTGTTTTTGTTCACAATTTGCACAGTGTCCCAACTTTTTTGGAATCAAGTTTGTTGTCACGGACTCAGCCACGCCCTCTGCTCCAGACTCCCACGTTCCGCCCACTCGTTCCCAATCACCTGAGTACTGAGCACCCGCACCTGTTTCCCATCACTGAAGCCTTTATCACCAGCCCTCTCCCCTCACTCAGTGTCTGGTCTCAGCTCACGCTAGTCCGACTGTCCCGCTACTCTGCGCCTTCTGCAAGCCTTCGCTAGCGCTACTTCCGGGTTCTCCGAGATTCCACTCTCCCCAGTCCCTTCGTGTTGTCATCCGCCTTCGCCACTCCAGCTAAGCCTCGCACCTCCCCTGTGTTTTCACCAGTTCACTGTTTTCACTGCCTGACTCCAATAAACTTGTCACCGCTCACTAACCTCTGTGTCCTCCAGTCTGTCATGACATTTGTATTTACATGGTGGATTTTGCGAGCAGAAAGACTGAATGCTTCTCCAGAGAGGAATCCTTTTATTGTTAATATTTAAAAATGTTTATGTGCTGCTGCGTGTCCCTGTGTATGTAATAAGCTGAGTGTACGCGCGTTGTGCACCCACCTATAGGAGCATATTACTAGCACACCCTTTAAATAACACAAAAATACTGCGTTTGCAATTGCCTTAAAATAGCAATGCGCCAACAGCACACCTCGTTTTCAGAACAGCACGCCCATGAGCGAACAGATGGCGTGAGAGCATTTGCTATTTAAACAATGTGGTGCTGGATGTGACAATGATAAGGCCGAAACTAGCAAAAAACATTTGCTTGGCGTCACATTGCGCCAAGGTATATGATAGGGCCCAAACCCTACAGGTCTACTAAAACTCTACTAACACTCTAATAAAGAGTTAGTAGACATGTTGGTGCAACGTTACTTATAGTCAACAGAATGTGTTGGGGACCATCAAAATAAAGTAAACCGATTATTATTGATCTTAGTGTTATATTTTTCATTTATTTTGAGAAAATAGTATATTTATCATTATCTGCCTTAACGTGACAATAGTAATCAGCTTATCTTACAGCCCGAGAATTTTAATATTGGTGCATGTCTATGCTCACCAGGTTTTATAAAGTGGTGCTACATTAAGCTTATTTTTATGTTTTGGCCCACTAATGCACACAAGCAATTATAGTCTCATCAGAACATGTCTTATGCTCAGGGCTTTGAAAGGGATGTGATGAGCCCATATCAGTGGGGCGCTTCTCCACCAGCAGAGAGCAATATCACACACGTGTAGTCGCAGGGGGTCATGAAGAATAGCAGCCCTTAGGTGAAACAATAGGGAAATGGCGAGTCATTGTTGTGTCCAAGTGTTTGGGGGGTGAAGTCTGGGCCAACAGGCTGTTAGTTGAAGTGTGAGAATAGTTTCAGTCGATGCTTCTATGACTAAAACAGCTTTAAATGGTGGTTAGCTGATTTCTAGCTAGTCCAGGCTGCCTCTTATGAAGATTTCAGATGCCCCAACCCCTGTCAGTATACATGATGCAGTGAACGTGTGTTCACCTGACCTCATTACATTACATTTTTATTTCAGAATGTGCAATTTTTCTTACAAATGAGAACATGAATGAGAACATGGATCCATCATGCCTTGTTACCACTGTGCAGGCTGGTGGTGGTGGTGTAATGGTGTGGGGGATGTTTTCTTGGCACACTTTAGGCCCCTTAGTGCCAATTGGGCATTGTTTAAATGCCACGGCCTACCTGAGCATTGTTTCTGACCATGTCCATCCCTTTATGACTACCATGTACCCATTCTCTGATGGCTACTTCCAGCAGGATAATGCACCATGTCACAAAGCTTGAATCATTTCAAATTGGTTTCTTGAACATGACAATGAGTTCACTGTACTAATATGGCCCCCACAGTCACCAGATCTCAACCCAATAGAGCATCTTTGGTATGTGGTGGAACGGGAGCTTCGTGCCCTGGATGTGCATCCCACAAATCTCCATCAACTGCAAGATGCTATCCTATCAATATGGGCCAACATTTCTAAAGAATGCTTTCAGCACCTTGTTTAAACAATGCCATGTAGAATTAAGGCAGTTCTGAAGGCGAAAGGGGGTCAAACACAGTATTAGTATGGTGTTCCTAATAATCCTTTAGGTGAGTGTATATTTTCAGTGGTGTATAAAAACCTTAAATAATGAACCTTTATGTTTTTATTACCTTAGAATGAACCATTTCTATCTAAACACACCGCGGGTCCCCTTACAGTGAAGTCACCATTTTACGCCGCCATGTTTCTACAGTAGCCCTAAACGGACAAACTGCTCTACAGAGCGCTAGCTACTCTCTGCTGTCTCAGATGACAACATCTTTATCCTGTGTCGGCCACCATAGCTTCTCTATGTGCTTCAAAAGGGAGGGGTGAGTGATGGATGTTTGCAATTTGTAATCTCACCACTAGATGCCGCTAAAATCGACCATAAATGGCACCTTTAAAAGACAGCGCCAGCTTTAAAAAACTATTGTCAGAATTTACTAAACAAGCAGTGAAAAATTTGTGCTGAAAAGGTGTGGAAATTTGTGGGAGGAAAGTATTTAAATGAATCATGCAAGGTGATTTACTAAGGTTTGCGCTCGTCAATTTACTGGTATTTACTGGCCAAAAAATGTCTTAAATCAGACGCTAATTTGCGCTGCTCTTGGTAGATTACGTTGGTCATTATGGAAATTATCCGGCTGCGTGTTCTTTAATTTGCGCGTCGTCAAGTGCATAACTATCCACTCCCATCTGTGTAATGACACTATTGTCTTTTTATTGTCTTTACAGTAGAATTGACTTTGTTTAATAATTGATTAACTGTACACAGTTATTGAACTGAACTGAATCAACATTGTATAATGACACTATTACCTTTTCAGAACTGCTTTACTGCAGAATTTTAATTTGAATACTGGCCCCAAACTTTTGAATGGCAGTGTATATTTTTGTGACTTTTTAAGCCCAGCTATTCTCTTAGGGCCAGATTTACTAAACAGGGCAATTTAGCATGAGAGCACAATTCCATAAAAGCACCGATGGGAGTGGACAGTTCTGCCCCTTATTAATAAATCTGGCCCTTATTGTTCTGTTGTATAAGCACTGTTAATTTGAGGAATGCAAATCTTTTTTTCACCATTACCCCAAACATAAAAAAAAAAAAAAAAAAAACTGTTTTTAATAACGAGTTAGAGTTGAGAGTAAAATTCCATGATATCATATGAATCAGGCAAATCAGAGAGGCGCAGCAGCTTTAGTCTCCCTGAGCGACTCGTGAATCGGTGGTGCATGCGTTTGCAGTTCAAATCAGGCTCTGGTCGTATGACTTGAATTAGAAGCAGTGAGGTGTTGCATCCACCGCTATATTCACACTGTTGAGGAAGCGTTAAAAACTCCACCGCTACAAATATTGTGCATATAGTTCATGTTCCTTCAAACAGCGAGACCATTATTAGCATTAGATGAACACCGGTAGCGCTGCATATTACATGAGAATGCTGTGAAAGAGCTCAATGGAGGAGAATGAATGTGCTGCTTTGTCTGTGTAATGATGTCCCGGCGCTCGCCTCCACCTGTTCATTTTCGCCATATATCGTGCGATTGTGTGTAAGAGAGAAAGACAGGTGTGGGAAGAGAGAGCAGTAGACTAAAAGCTAATGATACCGTCAGCAGCCCTCGACTCTTTGAAGAATCTCCCAGCACTATGTGCTAGTAAAGTCGACAAACACTCCATCACTGTCAGATCTCAAATTCACAGGGAAAGCCTGTTTCCTCCAGTCAACACAAATCTCAAAAAGCTCTTTTGTGTCTGTCAGTCTCCAACACTTTCATTTTGACAGGTAAACACAAGAAAAGGTAATCGACTCGCTCTCACTCTAGGGTGATACAAAGAGGAAATACCAGATCAGGTTAGTTTGGCTTTAGAAAAAAAGGTTCAATGGGGTTCTATATAGAATCCTAGGGTTCATAAATTTGGGTTTATTCCTTACATTGTTCTGCCTTCGATCCAGTTTCTAGATTAATGCCCACAGTTCCTCTGAAAGTAAATATGTACAACATCCAGTGATCAAAAAACAGCATATACTCACAAAAAGTTTAGTAAGACATAGCAAAAGTGACATTTTAATCACTTAGTATGATACAACAAACATCTAATTTCCTTTAATGACCAGTTATGATCGGATTTTACCTCAGTAGACCACAGACATAAAGTTGAAGCCATTGAATCATCTCCTTACAATATTGCTTTAGAGAGAATTGCATTTGTCCTAAAACCAAATGTGAACTTGGCATAAAAATAAATAAATAATAAATCAAACATACAGCAAAATAAAAATAACAAAAAAATATGCAATCTCAAACATTCTTAAAGGGTTAGTTCACTCCAAAATGAAAATTATGATGCAACTGATGCTGGTTAAGCTCCATCCACATACAGGAC
Source organism: Paracanthobrama guichenoti (assembly GCA_018749465.1). Lineage (NCBI taxonomy): Eukaryota > Metazoa > Chordata > Actinopteri > Cypriniformes > Gobionidae > Paracanthobrama > Paracanthobrama guichenoti. Next base: position 4,976,380 of record CM031943.1, read on the forward strand.
AGAATCAGCATCTTCATTTCTCAACATGGGGGAGGGGCAATGGATTCCAATAGCTGGATTGCTCATCATCGGATTCTGTTCCCCCATGTTTCTTACACAAGGAAGTTCTAATATTTATCAAACTGATGCTTCATGCTTCAAAATCCAGCTGTCGATATCTGTTCCCCCACCCCCATGATGAGTTGACGTAGTGGCTTAAAAGATGCTGATTCTATCCTGTATGTGGATGGAGCTAAACCAGCATCAGTTTGAGAAACATATTAGAACCTCCTTGTGTAAGAAACATGGGGGGAACACAATCCGATGATGAGCAACCCAGCTGTCGGGATCTGTTCCCCCACCCCTATGATGAGAGATGTTGATGTAGTGGCTTAAAAGATGTTGGTTCTATCCTGCATTGGATATATCTCATTTGTGATTTTCTTTCACATCATGCTAATGCATGACAATTACAAAGAGATGCAATAATGCAAAACAGAATGACTCGACGTATGTCAACTGAAGCCAGTGGTTGTTTTCTGTAAACAACAAGGGTAAACTCGAGAGAAAATGACTGTTTTATGCAAAATCTCAAAGCAAATTGTAGGTCTAAATGTTATTTAGCTTCAGCTCTGTATTTTCACATTATTTAATGTTTTTCCTTGTGTAAACATAGTGTAAATCAGTCATGTCCACTGCTAAAATTTCTATAGTATATTAAACTATAGTTGTAGCAACATATAACACATTTACCACATTTTTCTATATACAATCACACGGCCCAGGACTAGGCCAGCGTACATGATGAACAGTATTGTCATTCTCAACAAAACCCACTTGGGTCATGCAGGTCACATTATATTGAGAGCGCGTTTTATTGCACAGTATCCTGCCATTATATTAGATGTTCCGCAGTGTGTTGAGACTCTCAAACCTGTAATTGCATTTTGACTAGTCCCACTGGTTGAAACCCAGCATCCGAGCTTTAGGATAATTGACTGGCTGTAATGGAGACGAATAAAACATCAGGAGAATGAAAGCAGCCAGTGCATGTGAAGAAAATAAGCTGTGAAAGTCGGTTTTCTCGTGCCTCAAGTGTGTCTTTGTCTTGAGGGAGGCTTGTGGACTAAAATCTGATTAGTTGTGTTTGGGTTTATGGGAAATGATTGCCTTGAATGTTTGCTTTGTCGAGGAATAATTTTCTTTTGGTATTCACATTGCATAAAGCAACACGCCTCGCAATATAAACATCCCAGAGGACAATTTTATTGTTCAGAGGTTGATCTTAATGACTTAATGGAGATTTCAGTTGTTTTACTTTTATGTAAGCCTATTTTAACCTTGCTTCTCCTAAAAAAGTAAAAAATTGTCACAAGACAATTTTTGCCATGGAGTAAAGGCCACTTCACAGTGTGCCGACAGACGGCAACAGACACTTTGTTAGGTTCTTTTCAGATCATTGTGTTACCAGTGTGTCTGTTGGCATCTGTAGGAGATTGTTTTCGCCAGTTACACATGCCGAATCGCACTTGGGTCGTGGAATGTATGAGAATTGACATACTGTAATCTGGTGATTGTCTGTGTTGGTCTGCGTCTGTCAGTGCAGTGTAAATTTCCCTTTAGATGTAAAATTAATGCTACCAGCTCAGATCACGTGAAGAAATTAGAAATGTTTGCATTTAAATTGAAATTGGCTAATCTGAGCATAGTTATTGAGACAGTTATTGAGATCTCTTCTGAGAGAAAACAAGTGAGATTATTAGGGTCTTTCTCTCAGGAGAACATAAAACCAGAGAAGCATTTGCCGTTCATGTCTGGTGTAGCCATGGTGTAACAGTCTACAAATAGGGGAGACCTGGTATGGTTGTAACACTTTTTTCTTCAGCACCTAAAACTACCCCTTTTTTTTTTTTTTTAGCTACGCGTCTGAAACTTTTGGCAAATACCCACATTTGTCTACTACAAATGGCAACAATTTAAATTTCTTCAACTGTATCACAGACTTTGTGAGATGATGTCAAATACTAATTGGTCCTTTGTTACCACCTACTCCACTACTGCGGTAGGTTGTAACACATACTGGGGTAAGTTGTAACAGGTAGACAAAATGCACAAAAACTAAGGGTGCTCCAAGTGATATGCCACAACAACAGTTTTATTTTAAATGAATAGGAATGGCTGCAACAATAAAATCTCTGTGAATATGCATATTGTGTGCGTTTGTTTGTGCATGTCTGTACGAGCACATTCATATGGGTGGGTGTGTGTGTGTGTGTGTGTGTGTGTGTGTGTGTGTGTGTGTGTGTGTGTGTGTGTGTGTGTGTGTGTGTGTGTGTGTGTGTGTGTGTGTGAGCGAGAGCAAATTAACATAAACATAGGCATTCTGTAGAATTATTAAAATCACAAAAATGTTCTTAGTTGTATGTAAGTGGATGGTTGTTTCAAAACACGTGTTACATCCTACCCCGCCACTGTCACTCGTAGTTTAGCTAGCTGTATGTTAGCATGGTGCTTTGACATTAGCAGGCGGTTGATACACCATTCTTTACTAGAGAAACTACACTTTGACCTGATATAACTCATACAACATTATCTACAATGGTAGAAGTACTAAACAAAATATTATCTTGTTATTGTATTTTTTTATTTTTTTTTATTTTTTACTTTCTTACCTCAGAATTAGATTTTCTGCTGTAGCTTCAGGAGAGATAGCATCACAGATTGGAAAACCTCCATGTGGGATCATAAAAAAGCCTGAGCAAACTGAAACTGTCATATGACTCCTATCTTATCCATGATTCGTGTAATTGGTATTACAACTCTCCCCGTGTTACAACTATACCCAGTCTCCCCTACTCTAAATGAGAGTTGATGTGGACTATCAGAATAGTGTAACCCATTGCTGTCTAAAAACAACTGAGATGTTTTTTTTTTACTTTCTTTGGGCTATAATATGCTGTAATACAAAACAGAACAAGTTAGCTTTTTCTCAACTGGATATTTTATGGTCAAGTCAAGAGAAAAGTTTTACTCAAAGTTGCAAAGCAAACTATAGTTCAAAAAGCAGCGACATTAGAGCAATGACTTGTTAATTTATAATTAATGATCCGAGATCAATGATACCTGATCCCAGAAAATTATTTTCGATGATCTTATAGTGAATTTTGCACATATACTGACATAAGATTTCCTTTTCCAGTTTGCTAGGATATAAAAAGCTGGGTTAAAATTCAAGTTAAATAGCCATCTGGTGGGAGATTTGTGGTGAAGAGCAAAACACTCACTGTGTCAGGAGAAGCAGAGTTAACAGAAGCCAGAGGCAACGGCCAAGTTTCCACACTGCAGCTGTTTTCTTGGCATTAAAGATATTCCTTAAAAGACTGTGGGGGATGCTGATGTTTGTGAGACCAAGAAGTTGTTTTTGTAAGATATTTCATGGAGATTAGTGTATTCCTTCATTTAAATAAATTGTTCACACAATGCAAATTATTCATGCTATCCCACACTCACTGCTCTTTCCCCTAATATAATCCCCCTCTCCCCCAGTAATAATATATAAGTATCCTAAAACAAGACTAATTTGGCTAATAAGAACTATTTAGGAATGTACAGCATCTTGGGTATTGTACAATATAAAAAAAAAAATCTTGATTTAAGTGATATTTTTCAAGATGTTATCCATGTTTTATGTCTCAATGACAAGCAAGCAAACAACCAAATCAAGGATTTCAAAAAACCAAAAAAAAAAAACCAAAAAACAAACAAACAAACACCTATTTCCAGGAAGCATGGTGAAGGAAACTCTCCCAAAGAAAGGTCATTTTCATGTTACTAATAAGTATTTTGCGTTCACATATATATAAAATAATTATTATTTTATTCAGCATTTCAGATAAATTATGTTCTTTTGAGCTTTCTATTCATCAAAGAAACTTGAAAATGTTGCATCACAAAAATATTAAGCAGCACAACTGTTTTAACATTGATAACAATAAATGTTTCTTGAGCAGCAAATCAGCACATTAGAATGATTTATGAAGATCATGTGATTGAAGACTGATGCTAAAAATTCAGGATTGCATCGCACAAAAATACATTTTTAAAATATATCAATATAGAAACATGTAACGTAATAAAACATATAATATTATTTTTAAAAAATCCATCCTTTATGAACATAAGAGTTGTCTTTAATAAATTAAATTAAGAATAAAAAATCTTACCAACCCTTAACTTTTTAATCTTCTACAAAACAAAAATAAATAGAATTTTGGACTAGATTCAAGTTTGAAATAATACTAAAAATGCCATTTTTAAACAGCCCTAAAATTAGTTACCAAATTGTATGCATTTCTGTCTTGTTTTAATTTCTAGTGGCCAATTGTGAGACGTTTGCTTGATTTTAAGACATTTATTTAAATGTGTTTAATGTGCTTGTTTCAACAGGAAAACAACTGTGATGATCCGAGCTTGGATATATCTGGAATAGATGTGTTCTACAGAAGAAAGACTACACACATATATATATATATATATATATATATATATATATATATATATATATATATATATATATATATATATATATATATATATATATATGGGTATGGAAGAACATGAGGGTGAGCAAATAATGACGGCATTGTCACATCATAATACAATACTTAAAATCAGATGTTTTTCTCCTCATAATGGCTGCAACACATACACTCAGATGCAGTTCAGTTTCACCTTTTTTCTTCATTTCAACCTTTCTCTTTCTCCTCAGCTTCGTTTCTCTCTTTTCTATTTCTGAGCTTAAGGGCCTGTAGCTCTGCTCGTCTCTCCTTCTGTTAATCAGCATAACCTTTCTGTGTGCTTTGTCGGTGACACAGAGGCTGCCATAAAAAAGATGGTTCTCAGCATCTGCGGTGGATTCACGCTTTCTCTCTCAGCAACTTTCGATTTCCATCGCAGCAAAAAAGCAGCTCTGTAGATAGCGGACGCTTTGTGTTTGAAGTCTGTCATTGGCGAAAAGGAGGAAAAGGGATTTGTGGATGAGGAACCCCACCTTTCATCCCACGATTCCTTGCCCTGAGGGGGGTTATCCTAATTAAAGCTCAGGCATGCTGGTATAGGATGGCACAGAGGCACATGTAACTATAAGTATTCAGCCCTGGTGGAAACTGGCACCGGTGGAGGGAAGAACGCAAAATTCGCTCTTTCTTTTCGGCCTTCTTGGTTAAGGTTTTGATCTATATGAATTGTAAGGTATCATGGTCACATGGCCGGCTATGCTGCAGGGATGATATTCTGAATCTGTGGTTTAATTGCCCAACTTCTGCCAAAAAACTTTGGAGGGAGTGTTCAAACCGCATCCTAAAGCCATCGCTTCACACTGCCATCCTAAAGCATGTCTCTAATTGCACGAGGGGCTCCCTTGTGTAAACCCTACAGAGAGAACTAGTAAAAACTCCAAAAGTCAGCAGTGTAGGAGGCTTTGAATGGGATCTCTTGGAAACTTTGTTCCCCAAAAAGATTGCTTTTCAAATAACCCTCAAAAAGGTTACATTATGTATAGATGAAAAGCCACGTTGCATTCATTTGAAGTCCAAATCCAGAAGGTTAATTCAAGGTGCGAGCCAATTTACTATTGGTATTGCTTAAAAATAGTATGTGTAAAACCCCTAACCCATCCTAACAATCCTAAACAACAACTAAAAAAAATAAAGCAATAAGCCTCAAGAAGCCGTGGTTTACAGGGAATTTAGAACATGCCTTATCTGACGCACAGTATTTATTTATTTTTTAACACAATATGTGATATTTCCTCACAAATCTCTGTATCTCTCAGCAGAGTACTCGGGAACACTTATTACGGGTGCACCAGGGTTTGAAATGAACACCCACCATATTGCGCAGAATCTGCACATATCTGGCTTACTTGAACGCACGGTAATACGCATCAAATAACGGCACGCTGAGTGAGATGAGATGACAAGATATTTTGTTCCACGTGTTGTTTGATGTTCTGTATTGATCTGTCCTAAAATACATTTTTTTGGTGAAAAGGATGGGGATAAAAGAGGAAGGAGGAGATAGCTGGATAACAGGATAAATAAGAAATTAATATATACATTGATTTCTCAATGTTAAGTGGTCTATTTTTTTTTTTTTTTTTTCAGAGCTGTATATATAGGCCTATATATGCTGTGACATAGTTAATCTGGTTTATTTCTCTTTTTGGGATAGTAGAATTTTTAATGGTAACTTACAAACTTTGTAGCTAAATTGGCCAGTGAGTGAAAAAGTTAATTTCAAACCCTGGGGTGCACTAATATGCAGTAATCCATGCTTAATGCACAGATAATCATGACTTAATATTTGACTCATGAAGAACTAAACCATTAATTAATGATTAGTGCATCAGCAATTCATAAAAAGTCTATATGATTAGTATATTAAGTAATATATTAATTGCTATTAATTAAATGTGTCATCATGTATTAATTCCTTAATAACATATAATATATAAATTAATGTGTTAATTACTAGAGTTGGTCAAAGCTATGTACTTCAACTTCCAGTTGTCTGCTTTAATTAATCGTTAGCTATTGATTTGCAAATGTATCATTATGATATGACTTTATTTGTTGAGGCTACATGACGGAAGGGTAAAAATTATGTTTGTTCATTTTTTTGGCAATTAGATCTAGCATTCTGCCTGCTTTGAATCAGACACAGAGTTAAAGTAGTGCGTAAGATTACAGTTATTTGAATGAATGAATTATAGCATTATTTGAATTCATTATAGAGAGAGAGAGAGAGAGAGAGAGAGAGAGAGAGAGAGAGAGAGAGAGAGAGAGAGAGAGAGAGAGAGAGAGAGAGAGAGAGAGAGACAGACGTGTGAATTACTTGTGTCTGTTCAGCGTCTCTCTAAACATAAACACTACGGGTCGGAGCCTGTTTTGGGGCCCTTTAGTTTTGAGCTTAAACACACATTACATGATTTTCAATGTTGTCAGATTGCAGACTATCTGGGGTTTGGGCTGTGCCCATTGCAGGATGGATTAGCGAAGGGTCATTACATGACTTCACAGTCAGAACACATTTCACACAGCAGGATTTTGAATCGCCGACAGGTCCAGATATTTAGCACGCACGACTCGATTCTCTCAGATGGCGTTTTTGATAATGCACACTGCGTGATTGTCACTATAACTCCTCCTCCTCCTGCTCTCTCATTGGCTGTAGGTCATCGCAGTCAGAACACATTTCGATTTGCCTCTGATTTCTGATGTATTTGTCTGGGATTTCACTCGCTTGAAATTTGCTCTGATTTCTGGTATTTGTCTGGGATTTCGCAAAATCTGTCGGCGAGTGAAAAACGGGGCTAAAATTGTGCAGTGTGAACTCTGCATTAAATTACTTCAAAAACCTGTTGAAATGTTACCCACTTGTTGCTGAGAAATATAATGTTGTGATTCAGTAGTGAAGCTATTTTATTAATAAAAGTCGCAGGGCAGCGTTGATAAGTTTCAATGCCCCTGAATGTTTCTGTGAGTCGCAGCATGATCTTAGAGTGATGTATGCGAATATGCGCTTCAATGAAAACAGTGCATTAATATAGAACAGCATTTAAACTGACTTGGAACTACCTGTGCATTAAACGGTTTTATTGCACACCTTCCAGCCAATCAGAATCAAGTATTCAGACAGATCATGGTATAAATCACATTATTCCAGGGTGAGTTCACACAAAATGCGCTTTCATGTTCCATGTACACTAATGTTCAAAATTCATAAGTTTGGGGTTGAAATGTTTTTGAAAGAAGTTTATGCTCACATTTATTTGATCAAAAAACAAACATTCAGCAATAGCTATTTAATTGCACAGCATCTCAAATATTGGTTTAGTCATTCTGAAATGCCTGAGCCAAAGTCTGCCATCAAAATGATTTGGTATTACCTGCCAGATGAGTCTCACACGACTTCCCAAAACACCAGGCATCCGGATGCAAAATAACATGACAGCGTTTATTGCATTTCGTCTGCACACTCTGAGATGCAAGTCATTTATGATGTAGGAAAAAAAGAGACACAGTGGATTCCCCGGTTGGAGCAACTTCCATTTTTATTACAGATATTTTGCGGCAATTTCCCAAGAAGTGACGATTTTGTTCTCTTGAACACATGAGATGGAAACGGTGCTTTATTCACAAATGTTCTATATTCCAATTTTGCGTGTAAGCTAATTTTGCAACTTTGGATGGAAACATAGCTAGTGTCACATGGTCCTTTGGAAAGCATTTTAATACATTATGTTGATTTGGTGATCAAGAAACATTTCTTGTTATTATCAATATAATAATATTTTTGTGGAAACCATGAATCTCGGGATTCTTTGATAACGAAAAGCTCAAAAGAAATCTTTTTTAACCTTATAAATGTCTTTACTGTAACTTTTGATCAATTTAACACATCCTTGTTGAATAAAAGTATACATTTCTTTAAAAAAAAAAATCTTCCTGACTCTAAACTTTTGAAATGGATTTTGATTTAAGTCGAGTCTGATGTTTTGTGGAGAGTTCCAAACCAATCACTTTGACTGTTAGGATGCTGCCTGTCCGGACAGCTAAAGATGTTTATGAGCTAGATGAAATTCTGATATGATTTTAACAATCTCTCAAATTCCTCACAAAACGCCTTTATAACAGCCGCCACATTCCACAAAACCAGCCAGACGAAGGAAATCGAACCTAAAGCGTCTTAAAAGGCCAATGTCCCAGAGGTGCTAATGCCACTTGCACCACAATTGTCAACTATATATTACCTCTCCTGCTGTTTTTCATTCTGTTTTTATGTCTGCTTCTGTGATAAACATGTCCAGTTTCGATCCGGTGTGACAGTGTAATTGAGCGAGTCACACTTCTCTCAGTGGGTTGACCGTCAGAAGGCATCTTGGTCATTCTCTTGCTCTGTTGTAAATCCCAGCGCGGCCTTGACTCGCTAAACCTGTCTTCCAGCCTATTTTTGCCTCACCTTGTGTTTATTTTCCTCGTAGCACTTGGCAGATTTATCCGCATTCTTCTCTGTTTTAAATGGCGAGCAGCTTATGTCATAACCTAAATGACTGGCCATACCCTCTGTGAATTGTAACGCTTTTCGGTTTATGTCTCTCTTCCCATTCTCTTTATTTCCTGCCTCCGTCTTTATAGCTGAATTGTGGGACGTGGAATGAGACGCGCAACCTTGGCTTTAGCACGGATGGTCATGCGGCATGACAATGAGGGCAGAGAGAAAGAGAAAGAGAGAGAGAGAGACAGAAATTACACTGTAAAATTCATTTTCCGGATAAAAAAATAGCTTACAACACCTTTAAGTTTTTATCAAACAACTCAAAGAAAAAAAAACTGATCTGTAAAGTCATAAAAGTGAAAAGTTCGACCAGGGTGACAATGAGGACCTAGTGGCGGAACTGAGGCTGGGGTACGTGCAGAGAGAGAGAAAGAGAGAGAGAGACAGATAATGGGTAGAGAGAGACAGACACATTTAATACAAGTTTCATGGGCTGCTTAAGAGCTAATACATGTCAAAAAAATAAAGCATCAGACTTAAAAGGTCTTCGTAATTAATAAGACTGTGTAATGGAAACTGGCAAAGTTCACAACGGCATGTCACAACTTTACACACGTTCAGACAAACTCATTTATATGTGCATTTGCTTTTGATTTAGCGATTGTTTTGATGCTGTTATTCTCTTTGTCTTTTTCGATAACAGACGGATGTGTCTCTTTATGCGAGCCGCCCACTCATGCAGCAAGTGTCATCAGAATGTGTGGCATATTAAAGGCCTGTGGGAACTCATTAGGGTGACAGACGCAGGGCTTACTCTCCCTCCCTTGGATTGCCATGTTTGTGCCATGACGGGTTCAGAATGTGCAGCGAGAGGGCAGAGGTGGCGTGCGGTGGGTATGAGTCTTTTTCAGTCAAATGTAAATTTATGTTCCAGTTGCATTTGATGTTCAAGGGTGTTTCTTCAACTAGGGGAACTTTTGACCCTGAAAAAGAAACACTCTTATAAACGCTTTCAGGAGTTCACAGTGTCATTTCCACAACATCTCAAATGATTTATTGTGTTTGATTGCATTCTGTGATGACATTTTTAAGCATAATGGCTCTTTTAGTCTTACTAAGGCTGATTTCATAGCTTTATGCATCCTAAATGCTTACAACCCAGACAGCAACATAGTGTTGGCCCAGATCCGGCCCACATGTGGTATGCATGGAATCCGACACTATTTTGCTGTCTGGGAATGAAATGTTTGCAAAATCTTAGCAAGTTTGCCTCATTTTTACAAAACATTAATAGCATTTGCCTCGATTTTTCTTCATGCATGTTGTGTCAGTATTTCACTGACGGTCTTGTCTGCTTGGTAAACAAGTGAGAAAATGTTTTTAGGGTCACAGTTGCTGCTAGTGGAGAAAATTATACTTTGGGAATTCAAGTCATTTTCACATAATAAATATGGAAAGTTTTTTTGTGTTTTTTTGGTTAATTTCACTTTTTTATGAATACAATGACTTTAATTAATATAATATATTAATTTAAAAGAATATTTTAAACATTTTTATAATGATTTTCATATCTTAAGCGTAAAACAATAACATTTGTAAGAAAAGTGATTTTAATATGAGCTTCATATAACAAAATCTGTTCGTTTTAGCAAAAATAAACCTCTGAAGTTGAAGAAAAACCTTCAACCTTTTACACTCCATTTTAAACAATGTTAATGTACATAACCTTATTGTAAAGTGTTATTATTTATTTTTAATATTCATTTTTGTCTCTTTTTGAGACAAATGGAATTGGAAGTGACCATGAGCCATTAAAGGGGACATAACACACAGTTTCTGAGAATCTCATGTTAATCTAAGTACCTATAGAGTAGTATTGCATCCTTCATATCTCAGAAGAGTCTTTAGTTTTATTGTATTTATAGAAGACAGATACGCTGTACCAATTATTTCCGAAAACAGCCAAACTTGTGGAGGCACGCACGCACACAATACATCATTGCATTATCCCTGGATAGCTTTCGATTCACTATATGTTTGTGTTGTTTACATTATATGCACTTACATGCCATTTGACATTTGATGCAGTTTCACTCATTGCCTGCGGCTTCAACTCATGACTGGGAACAAGCAAACACACTTGTGGAACGCCGTTGCTGCTCCGGGAAAACAAACTGCATCCACTGTTTCCTTAACGCAGAGTTATTTGGGAAGCTGAACATGGTTATCTTTCCCTCACAACCAAAAACACACTTCTTTGGTGACATTGTTGATTTCGTGGTCTAAAAACAAAATGACAGCGCTGCCGACGGCTCCCGTAACCCGGATGAAGCTCGTCGATGGACGTGCTATTGCTTTTGCTCTGGTTGATGTGTGCGTGCGCTCATCCGGGAGAAGTGACCTTTATGATGTCATACAAGCCCATACTCGAAAAAAAGTATGAATCTTGAAGGAGTGTATTTGGCACAGATATATTCCATCATACGTCCAACTAATTTTTGAAATTTTGGCCATGTTTAGCATGAGAATCCAACTCTTTAGCTGTGTAAATAAATCAAAATGCATGAAATAGCATTAGACCCCCCTTTAAACTGGGTTTGCTCAGTTCACATGATGATGTTACAAATTAATCTTGATACACTGTCGTTCATATTCACATTATTTACACCATTAGTAACAAACCCTCAGTAAACACCTCAACTATAATGATTGTTAAATACATGGAAATTAACCTTTGAATATCGTGACTTTTGGATATTGAATTTGATTTTCAGGTGCTGATTTTTCAGACCTGTAATTTGTAAGCGACCAAAAACAATAGGTGCATTCCAATTCACATACTGTTCTTTTTGTAGTATGTGTTCACACATCTAAAAAGAACAAGTGTATTTTAAAATTCCCGGGTAATGCATTTATTTAATGAAGTGTGGAATGTGGGACACTGCATGCACTCAACGGTCTCAGCTTTCCTTCTATAGCAGAAGTGGAGGGGCTTCCAGACTACTGGATGACACAATAATCGTATAGTTTATAAGTTCGAAAGTTCTGCACTTCGGGAAGGGGACGCCATTTGTGGCTGGTTGTCTAAGTGGTGTCCGCAAAATAACATAGGGTTCATAGACAATTGGAAAAGCTTTTGGGGCAGACCTGACCTGTTGAAGAGGGACGGCATCCATCCTTCTTGGAGTGGTGCTGCTCTTCTCTCTAGTAATTTGGCATATAGTCTTAAAGCTAAACCTTGACTAACTGGGGCCCAGGTCAGGAAGCAGACGGACTGGCTTACCCAAACGTCTGCTAGCTGTCTCCTGTTACAGAAGTCAGATAAATCCCAACACATAGAGACTCTTTCACCTAGATATTATCACATAGAGACTGTGTCTGTTCCCCGAATTAGTAAATACAAAAAAACATCAAGACCATTCAACAGTAAAAACTTAATTGATGTCAAACGAATAAACAACAGATATTATACAGATGATCAAATGATAAAGCTCGGGTTGCTGAATATTCGATCCCTTTCCCCAAAAGCACTTATTGTTAATGATATAATTACAGATAATAATCTAGATTTGCTGTGTTTGACAGAAACCTGGCTAAAACCTGACGACTACATTACTTTAAATGAGTCCACCCCCAAGATTATTGTTATAAACACGAGCCGCGTCTGAAAGGTAAAGGGGAGGGGGGTTGCTGTAATTTATAATAATATCTTCAGTATTACTCAGAAGTCTAGTTTCAAATATAATTCTTTTGAAGTTTTGGTGCTTTATGTAGCATTATGTAGTGTAATTGATAAATCCCGTTTGACATTTGTGTTGGTTACTGTATACAGGCCACCAGGGCACAATACAGACTTTATCAAAGAATTTGCTGACTTTCTATCCGAGTTAGTACTGGCTGCAGATAAAGTACTAATTGTTGGTGATTTTAATATCCATGTAGATAATGAAAAAGACGCATTGGGATTAGCATTTAGAGACATTCTAAACTCTATTGGAGTAAGGCAACATGTGTCAGGACCCACTCATCGCCTTAATCATACGTTAGACCTAATATTGTCACATGGAATAAATGTTGATACCGTTGAAATTCTGCAGCAGAGCGACGACATCTCAGATCATTACCTAGTATCATGTATACTTAATTTAGCTAAGGCTGCAAAGCCGTCCCCTCGCTTCAAATATGGCAGAACTATCACTGCCGCCACTAAAAATTGCTTTTAAATAATCTTCCTCATCAGTTTCATCTCCTCAGCATCCCAGATAGCCTAGAGGAACTCGATTTTGCAACAGAAACTATTGACTCTCTTTTTCCAGCACTTTAGACACAGTTGCTCCCGGCGCTTAAAGAAGATTAAAGAAAATAGTCCAACGCCGTGGTACAATGAGCACACCCGGCCCTTAAAACAGTAGCCAGAAAAATGGGCGCAGCTGGAAGAAAACAAAATTAGAGATTTTTAAGTAATTCATGGAAAGAGAGCATGATCGCATACAGAAAGGCCGTAAAAACTGCTAGATCTGCTTATTTTCTCGACTCTCTTAGAAGAAAACAAACACAACCCTAGGTATTTATTTGATACAGTGGCTAAGTTAACCAAAAATAAAGCTTATACTTCTGATGGTTGTAAACAGCACAGCAGTAATGACTTTATGAACTTCTTTACGTGTAAGATCGATAATATTAGGAAGAAAATTATAACCATGCAGCCGTCTACTATAGTGTCACATGAGACAGAGCATTGTTGTGTCACTGAGAAAAATTACATTCATTCACTGCTATAGGAGAGGAAGAATTGGCTAAACTCGTTAAATCATCTAAATCAACAACATGTATGCTCGACCCTATACCGACTAGGCTATTAAAAGAGATGCTACCAGAGGTCATAGATCCTCTTCTTAATATCATTAACTCATCTTTGTTATTAGGATATGTACCGAAAACGTTTAAGTTGGCTATTATCAAACCACTTATTAAAAACCTCAACTTGATCCTACAGAATTAGTCAATTATAGGCCGATCTCAAATCTACCCTTCCTGTCAAAAATACTGGAAAAGGCAGTGTCTTCACAATTATGTTCCTTTTAGAAAGAAATGGTATCTGTGAGGATTTCCAGTCAGGATTTAGACCGTATCATAGTACTGAGACTGCTCTCATCAGAGTTACAAATGATTTACTCTTATCATCCGATCGTGGTTGTATTTCTCTATTAGTGTTACTCGATCTTAGCGCTGCATTCGATACTATCGACCACAACATTCTTTTGAATAGACTCGAAAATTATGTTGGCATTAGTGGAACTGCATTGGCATGGCTTAAATCATACTTATCTGACCGTTATCAGTTTGTAGCAGTAAATGAAGAGATGTCACACGATCACAAGTTCAGTATGGAGTACCGCAGGGCTCGGTGCTAGGACCGTTGCTCTTCACCCTGTACATGCTACCACTGGGAGATATCATTAGGAAGCATGGCATTAGTTTTCACTGTTATGCTGACGATACTCAGCTCTATATTTCTTCACGCCCTGATGAAACTTACCAATTCACAAGATTAACGGAATGCATAGCTGATATAAAACATTGGATGTTTAGTAATTTCCTGCAACTTAATTCAGAAAAAACTGAATTTTTAATTATTGGACAAAAAAACTCTGCAAGTAGTAACCTATAATACTGTCTAACACTCGATGGCTGCTCTGTCAAGTCCTCGTCGTCAGTTAGGAACCTGGGTGTGCTCTTTGATACCAATCTTTCATTTGAAAGCCACGTTTCTAACATCTGTAAAACTGCATTCTACCATCTTAAAAATATACACACTCTGTCAGTTTAAATCTAGACTAAAAACGCATCTCTTTATTATGGCTTACACATAAAACATTATCAATTTCTATTACTCAAATCAGTAAATGATTGTCAGGCTGCATTAACTAGGTCAGCCGGAACCGGGAACACTTCCCATAACACCTGATGTACTCGTTACATCATAAGAAGAATGGCATCTACGCTAATGTTAGTCTCTCTGTTTATACCGAGGTTTACTGCAGTCAGCCAGATCCAGGCCGTATCCAGATCAGATGGTGGACCAGCGCCTGGACATGACCAACGCATCCCTGAAGTGTCTGCAGAGAACATGTCAAATAAACTCCCCGTAAATGCTGCATCGACCGACATCCTCATTAAACCCGTCTTCGGCGTGATGACTCAATCTCTCGAATAATCTAACAAATATCTATTTGCCTAATATGAATTAAGACCTGCTATGTTGCCAGAATTATAATCATACACTGTTTGTTCGTCGGCCAGAGGAGAACTGGCACCCCGACTGAGCCTGGTTTCTCCCAAGGTTTTTTTCTCCATTCTGACCCTGAAGGAGTTTTGGTTCCTTGCCACCGTTGCCTCTGGCTTTTGGCTTGCTCAGTTGGGGAAACCTACATTTCTTCTATATTACCGATCTGCCCGCATTGACGCTATATGATACTTGAAATTAGCTGCATAACATCACCGTTTCACCAGAATGGCTGTACATATTCTGTTGCATTATTTTACTTTTAACAATGTGAAGCTGCTTTGAAACAATTGGACTTGTTAAAAGCGCTATATAAATAAAGGTGATTTGATTTGATTTGATTTGATTTGATTTGTGGGTGTTCCACACGAAAGTCAACAACTGAATCCCTTCACGAAGGGCACTTCCACAAGTCCTTTAGCGAAGGGAACATGTGATGGTCATTTCAATAAAGTAATTTAATTGTTTATGGTCATGTGACCCAGTGTGGTGAATCCACACGATTAATTTTAAATCTAGAAAATTCAAGTTGTTTAGTTTTGTTGTGATATATTACACACATTTTTTGTCATGCATTTCATATTAGGTTTCATAGGTGAGAACTGTTTTTAATGCTTTGGGTCCTATTATACACCTGGCGCAATGTGACAGCAGGCATGACGCAAGTGTTTTTTGCTAGTTTCAGCCTGACGAGTTATCATTTTCACGTCCAGTGCCAAAACACACCCATGACTCATTAAGAGACGAGGTACAACCCTTTTGGCCCATGCGTCTGGCACGCCGACCATTTTTTCCGTCGTTAAACTAGCAAAAGTGGATTCGGACACGCTCTAAGTGCACCTACTCCATGTGCTTCACACCATGCACTCAGAACATTGAAATAGGGCCCCGAATGGTTACTGCTTAACTTATAAAGTTCGGGAACATAGACACACATAAAGCATTTATTTATTTATTTGTATATATTAGTGTATAATAATAGGATATTCCTGCTGCCTAGCTTTGTAGTGGTACCAATCCATGTGAAGGTAATGAGTAAACTTTCATCGTGGTCTTTCATTGCTCCCTTTTTTCATAGTAGGGCATAGGGATGCTCACTTCTGATTGGAATTTGCCCTATATCTCGCCACTCCCCTCTCACATTCATAGCAGGCTTTAGGAGAAGAGTGTCTGCCTCTGAAACATTATCCACTAATGTCACTGTGTTAATTTAGGAAAATTTTATCTAATATTTCATATTATTAGTTTTGCTTTGTTTCTGTTCTGTGCATTGTTTTCTCATCTGTAGGCCTGTTTCTTTTCTTATCTAACACTACCTCCTTGCCTCCTTGGAGAAAATGCCTCTGGAGTCCATGTGTGTTTTTTTGTGAGCGTTTGTGAGTGTGTACTGTGTATAAGGGACTTTCCTTTGTCCTTGGGGACCAGGTGACTCATAAGTTTAACAGATGTCATAATCGCACACCCAAACACACTAAAGCAGAGGTGTGGGAGAGTATCACATGACTGAATGCAGATCAAGCCTATCGTGTGTGGTCGGGTCAAAAATGTGGTTGCTAAGCGGCTAAGCCTGTTGCTTTGATGAGGCGTACACATGATAATAAAGCCCCCTGAGCTCATGTGCTTGTCTTGTTTGTTTGAGATGAATATGTGAATAATGAAGACATTGTTCTGATGGTATCATTATTATTTTGGTTTGTCAACAAGCACAGTCCTGCAAGACTTTTAATCATCCATGACACGTAAACTGTAGAGCTGCTTCTGCCTTTTTGACAACAGGGTGGTCGTATATGTCTTGAGGTCAATAGGTTTAAAACATGATGAGGGATTGGTGCAGCACAGTTTTGTTCAAAGGTGTGAAGTGTTGCTTTTGTGTGCAACTAGTGTCACCGAACGAAATTGTAAAAATCTGCCATTGGTCAGACAAAGAGATGGCCCGCCCCAAATTCGCCCCATTGGTTGAGTCAATGTTGATGTTTGGTGCTCAAATCAACATAGCAATGTTTTGATAGCACGACAGAGCCACTTTTTCAACCTATGAATTATGAATGTGCAAAACTGATAGTTATCGCATATACCATATTGGTTGTTGGTTTATTGTATTGGTCTATATTAGATATTTATATCAGCTGATATAAGGTATTTAGCACTAATTTCTGCCTATTTGCATATTGCATACCTTTTCTGTCATCTAGCACTCACTGTCTTTAAAGTTTACCTCGGTTGAAATCGCATTTCGCAGACGAGGAGGTCAGAGTAGCATGTCCTGATTTTGGGAAGTTGGGTGCGTTCCTAGGTCATAACATATTTTGTTGATCCTGGTGCAATTTTGTCCTAACCCTATCCCTACCCCAAAACCTAACCCTACCCGTAAGTTATCCCTAAAATCAGAAGGAAATGATAGATGAATAACACTGATGTAGAAGCACCAAACCCTGAGCCAAACCCTGATTGTAAGCCTAAACTTGACATAAACTGTAAACTTGTTCCTCAAATCTGATTGGTTGAATGGAATATTGTTCCAGGATCAATAATGTCGATCCAGGAACATGTTGTACTTGGTGAAATCAGGTTTTGCATTATTTTTATTACATATACATGACTAGAAAATCTACAATGTTCAGTTATATGTAGTTTATTTGTATCTGTGCTTCCAGATTACCACTTTGATTATTCGTAATTCATAAATATTAAAGCTAATATTTATTTTTTAGGTTTAAATGATGCAGACTTTAGAGTGGTTTAATGTTGCTGTACTGGTTTAAAGTTTACTGGCATGGAAACAGCAAAATGGAGAAATTTCTCTCCTTGGAGACAACATTTCAAACTCATTCATAACCAATTTAAAATTCATTATAATTCCATCATGTATGCAAATTAGAGGACTTAAACTTGGTGATAATACCTTTGCAGAAAATAATGCATAGCTATTATACAAACCAGCATGTCAGCAGGATTTAATTAGCTGACGAGTAAACAGCGAGCATGTTTAAGGATATGAATTAAACATTGCCAGTGCACGCTAAACTACTTTGTGCACGTTTCCATTCAAGTAATTTATCATTTCCATGATTGTTTTCATTGGAGGTGTGCAAATGTTTTCTCTTTTACAAGTTGACAATGCAGATTCCCTTATAATTATAAATTAATAAATATCACTGTTTCATTTTTTCCCCACTTCCAATTTTCTCCAGACAAATCGGCGATTCAACCCACCTCAGTAATCAGCAACACAGAGATGGATTCCCACCAAATCATGGCATTTTACATTGACATCTGCAGAGCTCTCATTATCCAGACGGCGTAGTCTTGCCTGTATCCGTCTCTTCTGAATGCATTTTGGCTTTTACAGCCTTCTCACTTCCTGCTCCATTATCTCTGTTATCTTCCTCTCCCTCTCCCTGTCGCTGTGAGGTAAATGCGGAATGTCACACTCAATATTCTGGACGTGCCGTGATTAATTCCCCAGAGTTTCTCTTGGCCAGTTTACTAGTGGCCAGCCTGTGGTCGTCGGACGCTCCTTTGTCTCCTCCAATTCCCATTACGCTTTGCTGGCACTGACCTAATTTTCTCACCACCCGCTCGGCTTCCAACTCGGAGCCCACCACTGTCACTGGCTGAACTGCCCCACAGGGACCCATTCGCAAACTGATGGGCAGTTTTATAGCTGAGCGTTTTATGGCTATTTTTTTATTCCGAATTGTTTCAGTCAGCTAGCTCGGCTCATCTTTCGTTTCTAACCCCCAGGGTGCAGCAGTGCAGGGAATTCGAGAATCAAATGAATCCCGCCGTATTTACCGCCTCCATAAAAAAATATGCCTCAACAGTTTGTCAACTTTGCACCCGCGGAGGCATTTGCAGTGCACCGACTGAGGCCATAATCTCCTAAAGATGTGAGGTGATTAGTTTGGAAATAACACTGCTGCTTCAGGGACCTAGTTTTATGGGCAGAAGCTCGAACAGACGTATGGAAATACAACTTCTGAGACGATTTTCTTGAGGTGGTCTCTCCGCTCCCATTTTCAATCTGATAAATGTCTGTTCCTGCCAAGCATATTCCAGTCGCTTGTCACTTGTGTGTTGTTGTGCTGCTAGCGTTAACATCCTCGTCCAAGCATAACTTTCCTGGTAATGCGGCGTCTCTGAAAAGCTTCTATTCACCACGCCGAAGGTTCTTTCAACCCTTGTTTCAATAGATCGGTTACCCAAGCAAGCCACCACCTCCATTCAGGTTTGACTTATTCATGGATTATCTGCCCTGCTCTCTGTTTCTTTTCACTCCATCACCTATCTTGAGTCTTAATGGAAAATCTGTCCATTCTGGCGCCCTCTATTAGCATGAAACATGCCCATTCAGCTTTTGCTTTTGACCGGAATAGGCCGCGATGCTAATAGGTCTGCGGGAGATGCCGGGGAACCTTGTGGATGGCGCAAGGGGGATCCCGAGGGTACAACCTCTATCGCCTCGTCGTATCTTAATGCACGTCTTCCAGAACAAATTGGCCTGTTTACTTAAGAATTGGCAGTGACCCATGAATATTTGATAGCGAGCAACTGTTGACGGCCGCATACAATGACTCTCTTATCTTATTTAGCCAGCCTGGCAGGCTCACGCCTCCCAACACTTCCCCTGAGAGACGGACGCCGCTGAAAGGGTTTGCAATCCAATACGGCAGCTGCACACCAAAGCCAGCGGTTATCATTGAGAGTGCAGGGCCGTCTAAGCCTTTCCCCAACTGTCGGGTATACAGGATATTAGTTGAACCTCTCATATCACCTTTGCCGCAACGGCTAATAATACAGCAGCCTGGAAATCAATGAAGCTGCCCTAGATTTCGGCTCGGCGCTCTCCATAAAGGGATCTAGAGGGCAGTGAGGTTTTCGTTTTCTCCCCTTTTTTCTCTTTTCTCTTATTATAGGGGAAGAAAAATGGGTGACCGGGACTCGGAGATCATTTCTCCCACTCTGAAAGTGCTAGCCGCTCTCTCCAGGGAGGTGAGTGTTTCAGTGGGGTTTATACTACGCTATGACAGTGGCTGTCTCTCTTCATTAGAGCACAGGTCTTTGCTCTCTCAAATGGTAATTCAGCAGCGCAGGATTGTGCTGAGTGCGCAGAGGAGAATTCTGGGTGGGCTGATAGAGACGAGAACAGAAGCCGGAGAGATGCGATGAGATCAGGTTTCGCTCTCCAGGCCAGTGGTGGGCGACCTCATCTGCAAAGGACCCCTGAGGGTCTGTGTTTTCATTCTAAATGCACCTGCTTCAACAAATACAGAGCTCAGTTTAATGACAACAGTTTATCAGATGAGCTAAATGTGAGTGTAAAAAAAAAAAAAAAAAAAAAAAAAAAAAACTATGACTGGAAGTTAATTAATGTGCACACAATAGTGGTTTATAGGTAACTATGCGAACAATGAAACTGAAAAAAAGTGTTTTTATTGCATTTTAATTGATTTTATATTAAATTTGAATTAACAAATCAAATTCATTTGTCAGAGAACTGATCATAGTCTAAAGCAGGGGTTCTCAACCCTGGTCCTCGAGGGCCACTGCAGAGTTTAGCTCCAACCTTGATCAAGCTCACCTGCCTGTAGCTTTCTAGTAATCCTGAAGAGCTTAATTAGCTGGTTCAGGTGTGCTTGATTAGGGTTGGAGCTAAACTCTGCAGGACAGTGGCCCTCAAGGACCAGGGATGAAAATGCCTGGTCTAAAGGGTCGTTCACAACAAAGACAATAAATATATTGCGATAACTATAAGCTTTTAATAATCTTTCTAATTCTATGAGAATAGGGAAGTCCTAGCTATAACAGAGGAACAAAATCGCTGGAATCATTTTCATAACGATTCTCGAAACGATGTTTAATAACATCAATAAGATGTTTAAAATTTATATTTATCCATTTAAAAATTGATAGGGTAAATGTTAATTTCATGCTGACTTTGTAAGTTATCATCATCAAAAAGAAGCTGACAGGAGCTTTTCATTGCTATCTGTTGATCAGATCTTTCATCAACTTATCAACATGCTTTCAATCATACAAAGCTGGAGAGAGTCGCAAGTAAGTCATTTAGCAGAGATTTTTGCCAGAGCTACTTAAAGCACTCATGTTACATGGACAATCCCCTTGGAAGAACCTGGGGTTAAGTGCTTTACACAAAGCCACAATGGTGATGGGTCATGGTTTATTCCTGACAGGGCTTGAACTTGCAACCTTCTGATTACCAGCCCTAAACTGTATTGTGGTGGATAAACATTATGGGGCGTCATTGAAAATGCTTGAAGAGTCACAACTTATTAATCGAATACATTTACATTTTTTGACAACTAATTTGTGTGTGTGTGAGTGTCATGTCTACCATACAAACAAAGACCAATCACAATTCAATATGGAAATATCATGATGACATCATCACAGCATTTTGAATGCTAAACACACTTGATTTAATTGATATTTCCCTATAATGGTAATGGCTAACTTTAGCTCTTTATTTCCACACTGTTAATTTTCTAGCCACCAGCTGTCAATAATCAAGTTAATAATTAATAAAGTTTAAGTGTCCAAGCTTGGCATAGCCTACCCCACTATAAAAATATCCAACACAATACAACACAGATTTACAGAGTTCAGGTACTTTTGACTCTTTTAAAATGCAGACTCCTACTAAAATGTAAATGGGTGCCGTTAGTAAAAAGAATAGGGTACTTAAACACTGCTTCCTTTCACTTTGGAAAATCTCTGTGTTTTGTGAGTGAACATTAGATCATCAGGTTAAAGTGACTCTGGTGCCATCATTCCCCTACAGCCTCTTTCAGCTGCTCATTGTATTGTTGTGAATTTAAATATCTGTTATTGGCTTACGACAGAGTACAGCCAAGGCCAAAACTGAAAATGAGAGCTGATTATAGTGGAATCAGTTATATTCTTTCCCCTTTTATACCACTTTTGCAAGCACGTCAGATAGACTTTAAGGCGACTGTTGAAATATTTAGCCATGCTCTTTAGATATCACTGTTCTACTCATTGAAGTTCATTTGATGCCAGAATCGATCTACATGCATTCTTTACACAGTCATCAGCTTTTCATTGCAATGCTTGTGCTTAAAGAAATCTTCCTTTTTAAACTCTCTCAGTTATACAAGGTTATTTAATCAACTAATGGCGGTTTGTTTTACAAACCCTTCTGTTCTCTTTTATGAACCCTTCTGCTTATTTTATTTTCTGTGATATAAGATTGGACATTTGCTGATATAAATTAGAGCAGTGCTACAGTGCTAACTGTGTTTGTCATACTCTAGGTACCCCCAAACATCAGAATCAAAAGCAAAAAAATAAATAAATAATCATTTTTAGCTTATAATGGATTTCATTAAGCATTAATAGTAGTGACATTTTTACAATGATAACTTTTAAAATGAAAGCACTCAATGTTGTGGGTTTAAAACCGACTCACCATATCCTTGTTTCATTCATTGAAATAGTAAGTAAATGTGTTAAGCTGAAAAAAAAAAAAAAAACATTACGAAAACCATTTAAAATGAAAGTAAAATTATAAAAACTGATTATCATCGAATAATCGTTGTTTTTGGTTTTTTTGTTTTTTTAATCTCACGTTTCCTTTTTTTTTTTTCTCTCACCGTGTGTGTGCCTTTTCTGTAACTTTTTGCCTATTTGGATTGTTAACTAATCTTATTGTAAAGCATTACCATTTTATCTATGACTTCCTAAGAGGAAGGGGATTTTGTGAAATGTATTGTTGTTCATCATCGCCATCTTCTTTAGTATTTTGCTATGAGGTTGAGGTGGTTGCTAGGATGTTACCCAGGTGGTTATTATGGTGTTCTGGGTGTTTTATAGATGGATACTTATTGGCCCAAGTAATGAGCCTACCTTAAAGATTCTGTAATGGTCTATAGATATAGCTCAGCTCCTTCAATGTACTGTAAGTCTGATCATTAAAAAAAAAAAAAAAAATTCACTTTTCTTTTCTATGATCATTCATGTATGTAGCACAAATTGTTTGGAGTCAGGGATTGTCTTGTAACTGTGCAAGTACGTGTCAACTTATTCTACTAACTCAAACCCTAACATAACAGTCTACTAATATTCTACTGAGAGTTAGTTAACATGTAGTTGCAAAGTTACTTATAGTTAGAATATTGTTTACTGTATGTTTGATAAAATAAATGCAGTCTTGGTGAACATAGGAGACTTTCCTTTCAAAAACATTTAAAAATCTTAATTATTCCAAACTTTTTTAATGGTAGTGTAACATCAGGAACATGTATTGAGAGTATATTGGGTCACTTTTGATTTTAAAAAAATTGTTAAAGTGCACCTTTAAACTTTATCAGTAGCTTAACTTAACAGGACAAATAGTGAGTGAAAGGTTTTCAATGACATATTCACATGCAATTGCAAAATTCACATTTGGCCTTGATTACATAAAACATTGATTAAACTAAAACAGATCCCAGTCCTCGCGGTCCATCCATGCAGCTCCTCTGAAGCATGCAGCACAGGAGTTAAACAGAGAACACGTGTCTCAGGAACCCTGTGGCCTTCGTCAGCGGCTAATTAAATCCCAGCCTATTCATTCTATTTAATGTGGTTTTAATTCAATTACAGGCAGGGTCAGGAAAGGGGTCTCTGAAGCAGTGGAAAGAGAGAGACAGAGGGATGTTGTTGACACTGGACATGGATGACGTGAACAATAACTGCATTAGACTCCTGGACGAGGAGAGAGGCAGGGGCAGATATGAATGAGTGAAGTATTGGGGTTTAACTTAAATGAAATTGTATGATTCATTTTGCCACATCAGTCTTCACAGTCAGCCATGATAAATAATTATGGCAATCATAGTTCTAGCCCTCCTTAGCATGTTCATGGGAGTTCATGAGAGAAATAGTGATGTACAATTCATAATTCAATCTCTGTTGGATCTTTCCAGTGAATCAAAAGACTCAGATCACAAAACAAGCCTGAATGATTCATTCACAAATCAGGCTCATCCGAATCTCTCACTGATTCCTGTCAGTCGTTTTCAGTGAACAATGATTTAAAGGGGTCATGAACTGAGAAATCAAATTTTCCTTGAACCTTTGACATATAAGAGGTCATCATACAATAAGAATATCCTGTAAGTTTCAGAACTGAAAACTTTCTTCTTAGTCCAAAAAAGCTTTTATTGTAACGAAGCCCAGATAACGATTTGTATTCAGGACATTTCACTGTGGATTCTTCGGTAGATCAGTCACAATTTCGCAAACAGACTTTTACAATATGGACTAAGTAACCGTGTTAATTCTAATGCCTGATCTGTGACCAGTGATTTCTGATATGTAATGATTCATGTACAGTCAGATGTTCTTTATCTGTGTCAGTAAATCAAACCAATGGCTAAATGCTCAACTTCACATTGTTTCTCTTAGAAGGATGAAAATAATCTGTTATTTAAACTGTGATTAAATTATATATAGAAAGCAATCAAATAATTCTCCCTTTACAATCACTGAAACTGTCAATCAAACAGAGCAAGTTTAGAAGGGACTCTCTCCAAATCTCCTGTTATAATCAACAAATCTCTTATTTACATTGTGTTTGCACTGTTAGTTATGATGAAAACATTTGTTAGCCGCTACAATGCTCATCACTGAAAATTGTGCCTAGAATGAAATGGTCTGTTTTGGCCTCATTTGGAAGGGTCAAGAATAATAATGATGAGCTCTGCTCTGATTGTCTCATTTCAGTAGCTCACACAAGTGCAGTTATTCAGCTAACACAATCTCAAACAGCACAAGCGGCTCGGTGAGTCGTGACAGAACACACAGACCGACTGAATGACACTTTAAGCAGAAAGTCTCAAATGGAGATCGCTGAAATGCAGCTTACTTGTTTATTGGTGTTGTTAATACGTGTTCTCTTAACAGAAAAACACTGATTGGGGGATTTAAATTACTGAAATCTGGTAACTGCAAGCATGAATGCTCGAACTTTTATATTGCTAGCAATACTTTGATATTGCTCCTCTTTTTTTCCCCCCGACAAAACCAAAGAGTGCTTTTTGTTCAAGTTTTTATTTTTTAAACTACATTGTCTTTTTCCTCAACGATATTGCATGTTTATATAGTCACAATAATCGTTTAAGGATGTTTGTGTCATCTCATTTCTTCTTAGTCATTGAAAAAAAGGTTGTCAATTAACATTTTTTGTTACATTTTTGTTAATAAAATTGACACTAGTTAGAGCAAACTAACAACTTTGAATTCAATTGGTGCTGTATATACACTCTCCTAAAGGATTATTAGGAACACCTGTTCAATTTCTCATTAATGCAATTATCTAATCAACCAATCAATCACATGGCAGTTGCTTCAAGAGGGTGTGGTCCTGGTCAAGACAATCTCCTGAACTCCAAACTGAATGTCAGAATGGGAAAGAAAGGTGATTTAAGCAATTTTGAGCGTGGCATGGTTGTTGGTGCCAGGCGGGCCGGTCTGAGTATTTCACAATCTGCTCAGTTACTGGGATTTTCACACACAACCATTTCTAGGGTTTACAAAGAATGGTGTGAAAAGGAAAAACATCCAGTATCACGGCAGTCCTGTGGGCGAAAATGCTTTGTTGATGCTAGAGGTCAGAGGAGAATGGGCCGACTGATTCAAGCTGATAGAAGAGCAACTTTGACTGAAATAACCACTCGTTACAACCGAGGTATGCAGCAAAGCATTTGTGAAGCCACAACACGCCCAACCTTGAGGCGGATGGGCTACAACAGCAGAAGACCCCACCGGGTACCACTCATCTCCACTACAAATAGGAAAAAGAGACTACAATTTGCATGAGCACCCCAAAATTGGACAGTTAAAGACTGGAAAAATGTTGCCTGGTCTGATGAGTCTCGATTTCTGTTGAGACATTCAGATGGTAGAGTCAGAATTTGGCATAAACAGAATGAGAACATGGATCCATCATGCCTTGTTACCACTGTGCAGG
The DNA here is from genome assembly GCA_018749465.1 of Paracanthobrama guichenoti. Classification (NCBI taxonomy): domain Eukaryota; kingdom Metazoa; phylum Chordata; class Actinopteri; order Cypriniformes; family Gobionidae; genus Paracanthobrama; species Paracanthobrama guichenoti. The sequence continues at coordinate 5,002,695 of CM031943.1, forward strand.
CTGGTGGTGGTGGTGTAATGGTGTGGGGGATGTTTTCTTGGCACATTTTAGGCCCCTTAGTGCCAATTGGGCATCGTTTAAATGCCACGGCCTGCCTGAGCTTTGTTTCTGAACATGTCCATCCCTTTATGACCACCATGTACCCATTCTCTGATGGCTACTTCCAGCAGGATAATGCACCATGTCACAAAGCTCGAATAATTTCAAATTGGTTTCTTGAACATGACAATGAGTTCACTGTACTAAAATGGCCCCCACAGTCACCAGATCTCAACCCAATAGAGCATCTTTGGGATGTGGTGGAACGGGAGCTTCGTGCCCTGGATGTGCATCCCACAAATCTCCATCAACTGCAAGATTCTATCCTATCAATATGGGCCAACATTTCTAAAGAATGCTTTCAGCGCCTTGTTGAATCAATGCCACGTAGAATTAAGGCAGTTCTGAAGGCGAAAGGGGGTCAAACACAGTATTAGTATGGTGTTCCTAATAATCCTTTAGGTGAGCGTATACTGTTATAGATAAACATCACCTATGCCTCTTGACAGTTCTGTTCTGTGGGAAGGCTATGAAAAGTGCTCACATCCCCTGCACAGCTGGAACATAACATTTATATCCATAATCTGCCTTTTTCACTATATTGTCCTCATCTTCACAATGCCTGCAGAACTTCTGTTGATTCAATGCAGGTCCACGTTAATACTGCCTGGCCTTGAACATGGACTGGTTATATGCAAATTTGGGGAGGCTTAAATATTAATGATCCCGACTGTTATGTCACAGTCGGTGTTATGTTGGGATTCACCCATTTTTCAGTGGTCTTTTTCTAACACAAGATTTACATATGAAGGAGGAAACAGTGGTGTTTGAGGCTCATGGTATGATAGTTCCATGTACAGAACTCTTATTATTCAATTATGCCAAGGTAAATACAATTTTCCATTCTAGGACACCTTTAACCTCAAGAGCTGTAATAGTAAAAACGTGCTAAAAGTTTTCAAGCGAGTTATACAAATATAGCAATTTCAAATGCATAGATGCTAGCCAATCACAGCAGTGGGCGTTTACACTGAAGTCTTACAGCAGACATGCCCCTTAAAATCAGGGTAGGGAAAATACCTATTATTTATAAATTATGACAATATTTGATGTAAAAATCCCACTAACATTATAAGTGCACCCCAGGAAATATTATAAAACAATGCCGTTCATGACCCCTTTAAATTTCAGTGAATACTGATGTGGATAATTCATAAGTGCATGATTCATACTGACTGACATTTTTTCTTTTTCTTTTATGTTTAATGTAAAGGCATTAAAAAGATTGAGAAATACAACAACAACAACAACAACAACAACATTCTCCTTTTGTGTTCCAGAAAGAAAGCCTTATGGGTTTTGAATGACATGAAGGTGAGAAGTGATGAAATTTCTGTATAGGGGTCACCTTTTTTTCTGGCTTTGTGAGACTAATATTTAAAAAAATAAATACATAAATAAAAAACAATGTTTGCAGAGTTAGCATATAGATTCTTTCTTCACCTGTAGAGTGAAAATTGCCATTGGAAATCTATAGACCCTCAGTATTATGTGTGTAAGGACTAATGCATCATGAAGGACTGTCGGTGTGTAGACAAAGATCCACCTGTCTGACCTATTGAATGCAGATCATCTTCAGATCAATAGCCAATGCCAGGAAGAAATCCACTAATAGGAGGAGAAATACTCTCAGTTATGGTATATGTTATTATTAGATTGTCTGTCTATCTGACTACAGTATCCAATGCTAACATAATTTATTTGAAATAAATAATATTTTTTATTAATTAGCTGGCCGAATAATGACAAAGTGCAGTTAAACCAGTTTGAAAAACTTTTTGTTGCTGGTCCAGGTTGGTCTGTACCAGCTTAGACCAGTTACTGTGGTCCAAAACAGCTTCCGGTTTTCTAGAGGGATTTTAATATTTAGTACCTATAAAAATATGCATAATCATTGTTATTCTGTCATGTTTTCTTATGTGGCCAATAAATTTGTTGCTGTCACTCTCAGAGTTTATATGCAAGTGTTGACATTTTATATACTGAATGTTGAATTGCTATCTGGGCGTCCTGTGTGAATGTGTTTGATGAAGATCATAAACTCTATTTAGAGAGAGTCAGTTTGGCTTTGTTGTTGTTTGCTTTTAAGTGTGATGTGTCGGGAAAAAAATCTCCCACAAATCACGACGAAAGCCAAATACAAAGCAAACAATGAAAAGAGAAGCAACAGACCATTAACTTTTTTTGCCTTGTTGTGACATAGTGCACAAAAATATTGGGCTATAAGCAAGCAAACAAGGATATAAAGCTATTACTTGACGAGATTAATTGATCTCAAATCCTATAATGGTTTAATTGACTGGAAAATAGCAGATGGTTTGATAGCAGTGTCGTAAAAGAAGCTTGTCAGCAGAGCCTTAATAGCCTCTCTGTCCAATTTCAAATATTTCGCCACACATTTTATTTCCACCAACCTGCTCTACCGTTCTTTTCCTTTTAAAGAGAGAGTGAGGAGAAAAGAAAATATTGCAATACTCCTTAATTTTCCTCCACATTTCTATAGAGGTCTCATATGAAATGTTTCACGTTAGTTGCATTTTGAAAGTGAAAACAACATAAAGGAAATGAAGAACAGGATTTTTACTAAAATGTATCATGCTAGTCGTTGTTGTTGAAGTAAAAATTAACAATTATGTATTTTGACACTTTCTGGGAATGTTGAGTTGGATTGACAGGACTTACGGTTGCTAAGATATTCTGAGTGGTTTTAATTGTATAGGGCTAATGAATATGGATATTAGGGCATTCTGTGTGGTTACTAAGGTGTTGCTAGGTGGTTTCTTAAAGTCACCATGTAAAAAGTAAATAAATTATTTATCCTTGCATATCATTGTTTAAAACAAAACCATGTGCCCTTGTAATCATAAAATAAAATAAATAAAATAAAAATAAACTTTTTTATTTTTTTCTTGTTAAAGAAGCTGTTTCACTCATATATATATCACAATAGGGAAGAAAAGATGATCATGACCTCCATTTCATGCTGAGTTTAAGAATGTTTTTTAGCATGTTGTAATGCAGCTTCTAGTGTGTTCTATGTGGTTGCTAGGGTGTTGCTAGGCAGTTTTTTAAGAATTCTAAATGTTTGCAGCATGTTTTTTGCCTGGATGGGAGACCTTCTGAGAAAACTAAGTTACTTCTGGAAGTTGCTTCTAGTGCTCACCCTGTGGTCTGTGTGGGTCCTAATGCCCCAGTACAGTAATGGGGACACTGTAACAAGCACCGTCTTTCAGATGAGACGTTTAAATAAGGTCTTGACTCTCTGTGGTTATTTAAAATCCCATGGCACTTCTCGTAAAGAGTAAGGGTGTAACCCCTGCTAATCCTGGCTAAATTCCCTCCATTGGCCTCCTAATAATCCCCATCAACCGAATTGGGGTTTATCACTCTCTCTCCTCTCCACCTATAGCTGGTGCGTGATGAGTGCACTGGCGCCATTATACTGCGGCTGCCGTCGCATCATCTAAGTGGATGCTGCACACTGGTGGTGGTTGAGGAGAGACCACCTGACATGGGTGTACTGTAATACATAAGAAATGTGCTATATAAATGCCTCATTAATTAATTAATTAATTCATTCATTCATTCATTCATTCATTCATTCATTCATTCATTCATTCATTCATTCATTCATTCATTCATTCATTCATTCATTCATGTTCCAATGTGTGGTTGTTTGGGCATTGCTAAGTGGTTGTTCAAGAATTCTGAATGTTTTTACTGTGTTGCAGTGCAGCTTCTAGGGTGTTATATGTGGTTATTTGGGCATTGCTAAGTGGTTGTTAAAGAATTCTGAATATTTTGTGTGTGTTGCAGTGCAGCTTCTAAGGTGGTCTGTGGTTGCTTGGGTGTTGCTAGGCAGTTGTTTAAGAATTCTAAATATTTTAGCATGTTGCAGTGCAGCTTCTAGGGTGTTCTGTGTTGTTGCTAGGGTGTTGCTATGTGATTGTTTAAGAATCAAGAGTGTTTTCAGCATGTTACTATGCAGCTTCACTAAGATGTTTTGTTTTGGGTGGTTGCTGGGATTTTCAGGTTGTTGCTAGGGTGTTTCCAGGGCGGTCTGTGTTTTGTTTTGAGTGTTTTGTAGTATTGCAGTGTATTTTGTCTGATTGTTAGCACAATTAGTTGTTCCGAGTGATTTTTAGCAAGCCATTCATTTACTAGGGGGTTGCTATGGCATTTTTGGTGGTTGTTAAGTGGTTTGCTAAAATGCTTTGATGGTTTTAAACATGCATTTAGGGTATTAGTAGAGTGTTACTAGGTAGTTTCTACTAAAATACTGTAGTTACATCAGTTATTGTTACTACTGTAAAGTCATAAAAAATGTATGGTCCATCAAGCAGCATAAGAAGCTTTCAGAAGAGTTCAGTCATTTGTTAAATGTCTTTTTAATGAGGAAAACTTGGCCTCTATTTGTAGGAGCGCTTGTTATTGTAATCATCTTCATATCACTTTTTTTTTTTCAGTCGAATGCAAATCTAATCAATACATAATAAATCCTGGACTGTGCAACCATATTGGAGGGGGTGGGATAGAGGTCTATACAACATAGAGCATTCAAACAAAGAAAAAGCTTCCTCTTATGCAGTCCTAACTATCCCCCACAAAGACAAAAGTGCCCTAGTAAATAAGCAAACACCCACTCATCAACATGTGCTAAGCACCTGCAGCATCCTGGCCTCTGTTGCACTGAAAAAAAGGGCTGAGCCATCGTTTTTGCTTTTAAGTGCTGGTGGGTGTGTGCAAAGGAAGGTGGATGCAATGTGGCAGCCATTAAAAATTAATTCAGGCCCCTGAGGTCCCAGACCACCCATCAATCTCCCAATGACCATGGCTGCATCTGACTCCGTGACAGATGCCCTGGAAATGGACAGGTTGCGTGTGACTTGAATAATCTCTGGGAAAACTGGAGCACGGTCAGAATGTGGAAAAAAGGAGAAGCGACCAACAGGGCCTGTCTCAGTTAATCCTGAAGAATGGCCGGTAAAAGCGGTGGAGGGACGTGTCTCAAGTGAGTCTAGACTGGATGTAGCAAATGCTGAGCGGGCAGAGCTTTAATTGATGAGTGTGCATCTGTCACAGTTTTCTGAAAGGCTTTTGTATTGCTAATGCAAATAAAGAGAGTGCAGATCGTAAGCAGATCTCATGGCAACAGTTGCTTGAACAGAATGCCTTTGCCAAAGTGCAAAAGCTGTGGATGGCTCACAAGACAAGCTTAAAGAGATACTTCACCCAAAAATGAAAATGTTGCCACTGTCTACTTACTTTCTCTTTTTCTGTGGAATATTATAGGAGATGTCTAGTAGAATGTCCAGGCTCTTACTTTTCATACATTGAAAGCAGATAATGATTGTAGATGATTGATATTGTATTTAATGCGAATGAATGAATTTAATAGTGTCTGCCTGTTTTAAGATTTACATCATAATCTAACCTTAATTTAAAGAGATTATGGCAAAAGATTTATGGCAAATATATAACCCAAGAGCACTAAATCTAGCATTTCCCCTTTGAGAGCACATGTTATAATTCATGTAGTTCAATTTGCAAACAAAAAACCCTTACGAGCTGGTTCTTTTGGATTAAATGGTCAAAAAGACATTTAACAACTCAAATTGAATGGAGAACTGTGTTATAGTATACACTACCGTTCAAAATGTTGGGGTCTGTATTTTTTTAAATGTTTTTCACAAAAATACAGTAAAAACTGTAATATTGTGAAATCTTATATATATATATATATATATATATATATATATATATATATATATATATATATATAGGTACACATGTTCAACTGCTTGTTAATGCAAATATCTGACCAACCAATCGCATTGCAGCAGCTCTGTGCATTTAGGCATGTAGACATGGTAGTAAATATCTGCTGAAGTTCAAAATGAGCACCAGAAGGTGATTTAAGTGACTTTGAACATGGTTGTTGGTGCCAGATGGGCTGTTCTACTGATCTACTGGGATTTTCACACATAACCATCAAGGGTTTACAGAGAATGGTCTGCAGAAAATGTGGGGCATTTCTGTGGGCGAAAATGCTTTGTTGATGCCAGAGGTCAGAGAAGAATGGCCAGACTGGTTTGAGCTGATAGAAAGGCAACAGTAACTCAAATAACCACTTGTTACAACCAAAGTCTGCAGAAGAGCATCTCTGAATTGGATAATAGAAGATTGAAAAACGTTGCCTGGTCTGATGAGTCTTGATTTCTGCTGCGACATCCAGATGGTTGGATAAGAATTTGGTTTTAACAACAAGAAAGCATGGATCCATCTTGCCTTGTATCAGCGGTTCAGGCTGCTTGTGGTGTAATGGTGTGGGGGATGTTTTCTTGGCACACTTCGGGCCCCTTAGTACCAATTGAGCATCATTTAAAAGCCACAGCCGACCTGAGTATTGTTGCTGACCATGTCCATCCCTTTATTACCACAGTGTACACATCTTCTGATGGCTACTTCCAGCAGGATAACATGCCATCTCGCAAAGCTCAAATCATCTCAAAATGGTTTCTTGAACATGACAATGAGTCAACTAAACACAAATGGCCTCCACAGTCACCAGATTTCAATCCAATAGAGAATTTCTGGGATGTGGTGGAACGATATATTGACATCCTGGATGTGCAGCCAATAAATCTGCAGCAACTGCGTGATACTGTCATGTCATTTTAGACCAAAATCTCTGAGGAATGTGTCCAGCATCTTGTTGAATCTATGCCATAAAGAATTAAAGCAAACCTGAAGGCAAAAGGGGGTCCAACCCAGTGCTAGCAAGGTGGACCTAATAAATTGGCCAGTGAGTGTATATGTGCGTGCATTTTTATTGTGTATTTAGACCTTATTTGATAGGGGCAAAGTTAAGCATAAAATGAATCTTGATTTATTAATGAGCTGGGATCCTTAAATTGCATTGGAATCCTACATTTCCATCCCTAGAAAAAAGTATTTCAAGTGTGTGTTTTATTTATGGTTAGTAAAATTTCTTTTTTACTAAATTAACTTTATGCTGGCAGAGATGCTTTTGGACTTTGGTGCTCCATATATCCTCTCATGTTGAGTGTCTTTTCTACACAGGAGCCATCACACCTCTCATCACACAGCAATAACTCCCTGAGGCAAACTCTAACCACACTGTAAGCCTGAAACCTCCATTCGCTCTGGGTCTCCATTTTCCTCCAGTCGCAGGTTATGTAACGGAGGAGCAGTCGTCATGGCAACCCCTCCACTCCGGTGCCCCGGTGGATGGTTTGATGAGCTGCCAGCAGTAGGGTCACAACTAATGGCATTCCAGCTGTCTGCCATCAGCTATCTGCACACAGCGTGTTCCATCAGCACTGATCCAGGACCAGACTGCAAATTCCAAATCCTTTAACAAGATCATACTCCTAGATGGAACAGAATTCTGCTCTCAGATCAACATTCACTCCTGATTTGACCAAAACATGGGGCTGTTAGAGATTCACCTCGCTTATTAAAGAGTTTGAAGAATGCTCTACACCAGTGGTTCTCAACTCGACACTGCAGGGTGTTTTTTTTTTTTTTTTTGTACTGAATGTCTGACAGGCCAAGCTTCAATTCATGCATTTTGCTAACAAGCTTGATGATTCAAATCAGCTGTGTAAATAAGGCAGCCATACAAAACCACTGCTCTAGACAGCAAGGATGCTACACTATCTGGATACATTTGAAAACTTTTTATCTTTTTATCTACATTTAAGAAAATATTTGAAAATAATGACACATATTTAGCAATATGACGCATATTGTACAGATAAATAGACTATGTTCAGATCTGAGTGAGTGAGTGAGTGATGTAGCGACTGGACCAATCAAACACTTGATTTTTGCAATTGAATCTCCTTAAGGCCTCAGACAGGCTCTGTGATGTCTAGTTTCTCCACTGTGAATTAACACCTTGGTGCCCACTCATACACTTCAAAGACTCTTGGGCTGATTGTTCTCAAATGAGAGAACAGTACAACCAACAGACATGCAGTCCCCTAAAGAAATGGAATTCGCTCCACTAATTCATTGACAATCTGTTTAATGAATGAACATGCATTTCCCCAGTACATTTTGTGTATCACTACTATTTGTATATTTATATATTGTATAGTGTTCTGCATGCTTGATGATATGTCTCCTATCAAAATATTCCTCATTTAATAACTCACACTTTTGTGGACATCACGTTCTCATAGAATGCAGTGCAGTGTGTTTGTTATATTTATCAGAATATAAATGATCACACAATTTCCAGCTTAGTCCAATCATGCAAATGAGTCAGCCTTTCAAACAAAGGGACTTTCCCACCTGAGAATTACATGTTTGTCATTGGTCACACTCAAAGGTGTGACCTCTGTGGAATTTAAAAGCCAACACGTTAGTAGTAGTACTGGCTGGCACTTAATTCTTGAATGCTGTTCACTTGAGACCTCAACTTGGTGTCACCGGCACAGCTGTACCAGCCAGCCCCACACACATCAAGCCATGTGGACCTTCTTCGACCATAACAGAGTCTCTGCAAGTTCACCGTTGCTTCTTCTCTCAACACGGAAGGAATCGATTGCAACTGCAACACCATCGGATCGAAATATCAAGATTTTCTTCTGTGACTGTACACTCACCTAAAGGATTATTAGGAACACCATACTAATACTGTGTTTGACCCCTTTCGCCTACAGAACTGCCTTAATTCTACGTGGCATTGATTCAACGAGGTGCTGAAAGCATTCTTTAGAAATGTTGGCCCATATTGATAGGATAGAATCTTGCAGTTGATGGAGATTTGTGGGATGCACATCTAGGGCACGAAGCTCCCGTTCCACCACATCCCAAAGATGCTCTATTGGGTTGAGATCTGGTGACTGTGGGGGCCATTTTAGTACAGTGAACTCATTGTCATGTTCAAGAAACCAATTTGAAATGATTCGAGCTTTGTGACATGGTGCATTATTCTGCTGGAAGTAGCCATCAGAGAATGGGTACATGGTGGTCATAAAGGGATGGACATGGTCAGAAACAATGCTCAGGTAGGCCGTGGCATTTAAACGATGCCCAATTGGCACTAAGGGGCCTAAAGTGTGCCAAGAAAACATCCCCCACACCATTACACCACCACCACCAGCCTGCACAGTGGTAACAAGGCATGATGGATCCATGTTCTCATTCTGTTTACGCCAAATTCTGACTCTACCATCTGAATGTCTCAACAGAACTCGAGACTCATCAGACAGGCAACATTTTTCCAGTCTTTAACTGTCCAATTTTGGTGAGCTTGTGCAAATTGTAGCCTCTTTTTCCTATTTGTAGTGGAGATGAGTGGTACCCGGTGGGGTCTTCTGCTGTTGTAGCCATCCGCCTCAAGGTTGTGTGTGTTGTGGCTTCACAAATGCTTTGCTGCATACCTCGGTTGTAACGAGTGGTTATTTCAGTCAAAGTTGCTCTTCTATCAGCTTGAATCAGTCGGCCCATTCTCCTCTGACCTCAAGCATCAACAAGGCATTTTCGGCCACAGGACTGCCGCATACTGGATGTTTTTCCCTTTTCACACCATTCTTTGTAAACCCTAGAAATGGTTGTGCGTGAAAATCCCAGTAACTGAGTAGATTGTGAAATACTCAGACTGGCCCCTCTAGCACCAACAACCATGCCACGCTCAAAATTGCTTAAATCACCTTTCTTTCCCATTCTGACATTCAGTTTGGAGTTCAGGAGATTGTCTTGACCATGACCACACCCCTAAATGCATTGAAGCAACTGCCATGTGATTGGTTGATTAGATAATTGCATTAATGAGAAATTGAACAGGTGTTCCTAATAATCCTTTAGGTGAGTGTATATTCGGACACTCTTCAACAGCTCAGGCAAATGCAATAACGTATGATATACAGAATCGCTGTTTAGTTAGTTAAAGCTGTAAACCCCTTTGTTCAAACAAAGGTGCTTGTAGTTCTGATCCATTTTTTCAATCACTTTCACCTTCCATTCTACCCATGTATGTGTGCTCATGTGTATGTGTTCATGTTTTAGTTAAATAAACTTTGTGCACATTCGTATGAGTTGATTCTGGTCCACTTATAAATAAATTGTCACTTTAACGAATTGATCATACCTACTATGGCCACGGAAAATATTCTTTCTGAAAAGTTGATAGACAATCAGTACTGAGTGTTCGCTGAAAGAACAGATTAATTGATTGTAATGTAATTCAGTTACAGGAAGTTAATTCAGTTAACTGATCCAAATATTTATAATTAATTATAACGAGTTATGATTAATTATTAATATATCCCCTTCAAGCTAAATTTGGAATTTGTTCTCTGCATTTAACCCATCAAAGTTAGTGCACATGTAACCAGTCCTATTTGACCCGTGGAAGGTGGACACACTAACAAGGACGTGGCCTCTAGCATCAGATCTCTTGAGGCCAGGGGAGTGAGGTCTACACACACAGCCATCTTACTGGCCTAGTAGGCCTACATCCGTTACACACACACACACACACACACACACACATTAGTAGTGTAGTGTATCAAAAAACACACACACACACACACACACACACACACACACACACACACACACACACACACACACACACACACACACACACACACACACACACACACACACACACACACACACACACACACACACACAAACTGTGGACACACACACCTGGAGCAGTGGGCAGCCATTTTTGGTTCGACTCTTTCTGAGATCTTCTGCTTCTCAGATGTTTCTCCTATAAAAGACCTCCATAATCTCCACAATCTCCAGTGTCTCCACTAGAGTTTCAAAAGATAACACCCACAAATTGTGCTCAGGTTTTTATATGTTTAAAATTTTTATCAACTCTGTCTCAGATGTTTTTCCTGAAATTCCTTATGAAAACTTCATATTGAGATTTCTGACTTTCAGTTCTTTGATATCTTGGAAAATCGAAGCATAGTTTGAGACACTGCTGACATTCTTATGAAATTGTAGAAGAGAAATCTTGTGTCAAGAGAAATATCTGAGAACCACAAAGTCTCTAAATGCAGTCTATTTTTTTGTTGTTGTTGTTTTGTTTTTTGACAAAGACATTTCTTTCTGACAATAAATTGCTTAAGTCATAGATCTTAGTATGATCCCAAATATTTCTCAAGATCAGATCTGAGCTGGAACATCTGAGATAAAGTTAATCAAAAGCACAAGATTTGAGCAATTTGAATATTCATGATCACCTACTATAAACTTTGAGCTGTTGATACATTAATAGGAGTGACAAAAATCAATGAAATTACTAATGCTATTTTGATTAAATTCCAAAAGCAAGAATTTATAAGGAATTTGGCCATGTCACTTATAATAAGCACATCGAGGACATCATTGTTCACAATGCAGAGCATGGTGGTGGTAAGCATTCAAGCAGGCATGAGTGTTATTATAGGTTACAAAACTAAACCAAAATGTATCCCTTTCTCAACAAATCCATTTGCTTTTCTTTTTGCACCATGACAGCAGCAGCGATCAAAGGTTTCAGTGGAAGTGATGACAAAAGTGCGCAGGCACAGGTCAGTGCTTTTGAAAAATATATGTTTAACCTCGTTACCATCACCGTGGTTGTGAATGCATTAAACATTAGGCCTGATTTATTAGGCACCTGCTTCTGCTGAAGGGAAAGATCCGCCCACTCCACACACGACCAGAATGAACTAAAAAGAATGAGTTCAAATCAATGCAAAATCAATTTATCTTATTTCACACAAGGCTGCCTGTTAGGGATTAGACGCAAGGAACGGAATAGATCAACATTAGCAAAAGGAAACTTTTTTTCATTTTTTTTATGACACAATGCTTGCAAATAATGTGACTTTAAAAGATGACACTGAAAATGTATCCATAATGCAGTTGGTGCATGTTTAAGAATGCCATCGCAAGATTATGATGTTAGCCCTGAGCAAAATTCTGAATTGAAGAATTGGCTCCCTTGCAGTTCATGAGTGTGAATTTGAGTAGAAGTGGCCACTCCACAGAAAGAATAGAATTTTCAATTTGAATCTGAATGACAGAAGCAGGAAATTACCAAATTGTGATTCAACACCATCACAAAACAGATTACCAGATTGTGATTATATATATATTTACACACACACACACACACACACACACACACACACACACACACACACACACACACACACACACACACACACACACACACACACACACATATGATTTTATGTTTAGTTATAATAACTCTGATAAGAGACCCCCTAATAACAATAATTTTTACACTGTACAAACTGTATTTTCTATCCCCTAACCCTACACCTACCAATCACAGAACCTTCTGCTTTTTTATATTTTCAAAAAACATATTTTTTGTCTGGTTTATAAGCTGTTTTCCTCATGGACACACACACACACACACACACACACACACACACACACACACACACACACACACACACACACACACACACACATTGTATGTTAGATTTTGTTTAGTTATTGTTTATTACATGCTTTCTTATAACCCTCATAATGTGTTGTGTTTGACATAATATAGGCTACATGGTTAATAGTTATTGTTCGTGACCATAAAGTCACTATTGATTAACTGCCAGTTTTGAAAATTAAATTAACAGCATTTTTTTTTTTTTTTTTTTTGCATATAAACTTTGCATTAATTGCTCCTTAATGTCATTGCCCTTGATAGTGGTCATCCGTTTAAAAATGTCCAACATTTGTTTGCATTCTGTCAATCACAGTCTCAATATGATTGAATAAACATTCAGGCTTCTCAATCAAGGAATGACGCACAAAGATCTCTCTTTCCCCCATTCCTCAATGACTTTGATATATGCCTTTGCCACTGAATCTCATCTAATTGTCATTATGGGGTGTTGGGCAGTAATTAAAAGGGGCTTAAATGTTGCAGCACACTATTTTCTTTAGCCAAACACGCACACACATATGTCTCTAGAGCCAGTCATACTAACAAGGTCAGATTTAGGGGTCGGTCAGGCACTGGGCTTTGAGGTGACGGTAAATGAGAATCAGGAGGAATCTGCAGCATCGCTTAAATCAGAACATAATGGTTTGGATGACAGCAGAGACGGGCATTGACAAACCCACATTAATCAAAGCAACCACATCTGCAATCTAATCGTTATCCTCATTTACCTGCAAATGGCTGATTCAGGATTTATATTTTTTAACCCAATCAAATCTTAATCGCATTTCGCTTTAATCAATTGTGTTTAAAGAGATGATGAGTAATTTGTTTAATAATCTAGCACCCGTAATTATAGTTGGTTATTGCAAAGTTAAACTGCGCAACACAGTATACCCTTCTCTCTCTGTTAAACCTCTTGTGGGTTTCGTGGATGAATGCTGGAATAAATAAGCAATGTTATACCATGTACTGCACAACACTTGTTTTTATGTTTTACAATGCATTTAAATTTTTAGTAATGGTACAGTACTCTTCCCTGGTATATTTAGGCTTAAGGTTCAAAATGACATATTTTCCAGAAAATAAATCGCACCTGACTGTAAGTCGCACCAGGTAAATTTTCTGGGGTTCTCAAGTGGAAGTTGTCATAGTTGGGTAAACTCCTAGTGGTGAATGAGAGATGACAGCAAATATAATTTTTGTATTGTCACTTGCACCAATAGCAAAAAAAAAAAAAAAAAAATCATGATACTAATGAATACATAATTCAATTCATAATACTAATGTAACATAATTCAATGAATATGTTAAATTTGCCATCACTCCCTCAGCCATTGTATTAGAAATGCCCTTGCAGCAGTGTTTATTTGTTATATACAATCTAAAAAAATGCTGGGTTAAAAACAACCCAAGTTGGGTTGAAAATGGACCAACCCAGCGGTTGTTTTAACCCAGTAAATGGGTTGTTTAAACCCAGCGATTGGGTTGTTTTTAACCCAGCATTTTTTAGAGTGTAGTTTTTTTTTTTAAACCAAATGTGTGCACTTTGTGTAGCTGATCCTACTTGAACCTGGATTCGAACCGGTTTCCGGTGCGGGAGTCAGGCGTGCAAACCAGGAACCTCTGGCACACCTCTTGAGGCCAGGGGAGTGAGGTTTACACTCATAGCTCTTATACCCCTTTTCCACCAGAATGAACCGGGTGCCTTTTCAGAGCCAGTGCTAGTGCCAGTTCGGAGTTGGTTCGACTGATGAGCCTTCTAAGAACCGGTTTGTCTTTCCACATGCTAGAGAGCCACCACAGAGCCAGGTCTTACATCACTGTATACGTCTCATCTTTCTCAGCAACGCTAGCGAGGCAGCAGGAAACACAAACACACCAGGCTTGTTCGAGATGCATCGGCGCTGCTCAGACCGATCAGCGTATGATATCAAAATACTGCATGAGCGATTCAAAAGCATAAGGAGCTCATGGCTTTATGATCCTACATCAGCATCAAAACACAGCGAATCCAACACATTCGTGCAGCTCGGCGTCATTTGTATTGACGGAGATTACAACCGAGCAGCTATTAGCTCGATTAGCTGCTATTTAAAAAATGGCAGATCTCAAGTTTGTGTTCATCTTGTTGGTCGCAGTAACCCCGTTCCCAGCCACTGATGCAAGCGGTTCTTACTTCTAGCCCAGCAATGTTTTGGTGCTACTTAAGAACCACTTTTCCTGGTTTGGAGCTGGTGCTTTGGGTGTGGAAAGACAAATAACCGATTTGATAGGCTCTGGCTCCAAACCAGCACCAGCACTGCCTTGGTGGAAAAATGGGAATTACTGGCCTGTGTTCGTTACACTCACCCCTCTAAACCTCATTCCCATCCAGGTCACGGCACCAAATGTCACCAGTCCTACTCAACCAGCTCCAAATGGAATTTAAATCGGGGACTCTGGCGTGAGAGGCGGGCGTGCTAACGAGAACGTTAAAGACTGCAGCCTCTAGCATCAGTTGCTAGCATGCCTCTTGAGACCAGGAGAGTGAGGTTTATACACACAGTTCTTACTGGCCTACGTCCATTACACTCACCCCCCCAAACCTCACTCCCATCCGAGTCACGGCACCAAATGTCACCGGTCCTACTCGACCAGCTGCGAGCGGGATTTAAACCAGGGTCTCTGGTGTGAGCACACGCACAGCTCTTACTGGTTTATGTCCGTTACATTTGCATGTTTTGCGTGTTTAAGGTTAATTGGATTAAATGGAGTTTTATTCCAGAAAATATGGTAAACAGATTTAAATAGAGCCCACCTCCAAGTCCACAATGCTAGGATGTTATGAGGACTATTTGCCAGGACTTTGCATAGCTAGGTGGTTGCAGAGGGTAAACGTGATTTCACCAAGTACATCCTTTGTACATCCTGAAACAACATTACTATTAACCAATTACATTTGAGGGACAAGTTTATAGTTTAGATGCTTCTACATCAGTGGTATACACCTATCATTTCCCTCTGATTTTAGGGGTAAGGTTTGGGTAGGTTTAGGTTTAGAGATAGGGATAGGATTAGGGTTAGGACTGAATTTTCGGACAGGAATGATCCAGGATCAATAAAATATGTTGCAGCGATGCCATAGAATAACCACTTTTGGTTCCCCAAAGAAGCTTTCAGGTTCTTAAAAGAACCATATTTTTTTCTTAGTGTGAAGAACATTTTAAAAATCGCATGAACTTTTTGTGCAATGGAGAGGTTCCATAGATGTTAAAGGTTCTTCATGAACCATCAATGCCAAAGAACTGCTATTTTTAGTAGTGGAGCGGGTTGAATTGCGTACCAAAGCACTTCGTTCAAATCACTAATCCTGCGTCTAGCATGTTCATTAGAAAGACGTTTTCCTCTTCTTGCACTATTGACTTTTTAGAGCGTGCATGTACAGATATGAATGTTCCGGTAGCAATAACCAGAGGAACAACAGGATATTGGCCATTAGGTTTGATGTTAATGTATTCATAAAACTGGCCTTTGAGAAATGTATGCACACAAGACTGAAGTCATTTGTAATAAAAGTTATTGTTCTATTTTAATGTTCGCAATGATGACGTTGATCTTCCTCCAAGAGTGGCATCATTTAAGAACACATAAAAAAAAGCCCAGACGTAAATGACCTTTTCTCTTTACAGGCCAAGTTTATTAGTGAAATTGCTGTTTTGTGTAGGTGATGGCAAAGTTATCATCTAACCTCTTTTATATTTCAGTGTGAAAGGATCTGGCATCTTTACACAAGGTCTGATGACTCTAAAACATTCATGACACATCATTGATGACACACATCTAAAAACTTACAATGCAAATGCACGCTTTGTTATTTGAAGGCCAGTTAGCCTACATTTGTGAGGGTTTAACAAAAGTATAAAATAAAGTGTGTGAGTGTGTTTGTAACGTCACACCACTCACTTACAGGCACAAGCTGGAATGAGCCTACGCATGTAACGCAAAAGCTACAAAAGCACCCCATTCTTGTATGGTTTCTCTTGCCGACAACCTTAATGGACAAATTAGTTAAAGTTAGTATGCTTATACCGTCAGTAGCTACATGAAGGTTCTGACTTTTATCACAAATATATCTTGCAATAATGACTTTTTCTCAATTCAGAGTTAAACTTGGAATATGTATGCAAGTTATAAAGTCCAAATTGCCAGATATACTGTAAAAAATACTGTAAAAAAAAATCGTTGGTTTAACTTTCAAAAAAAAAAAGTAAGTAACCTGGTCGCCTTCAAATTTTAAGTTCATTGAAAATAAATATTTGAGTTAATACAATGAAGGGAGGTTTAATCAACAGAAACTCAAAATATTATGTTATATGAACCATAAATTATCTTAATTGATTTGACAAAAGAAATTTTTTTGTGATAAATCATGAAAATATATTTTTTTACAGTGTATAAACTCGAACAATAAAGTCTAAAATTGCAAGAAAAAAATTGTGATAAAAAGTCGCAGTTGCGGAAAAAGTAAAAAATGCTTATATTTATTTGTCAAAGTTTATATCTCGTAATTATGACTGTGAGTTTATCTCACAATTCCTTTTCCGTGGTTTACGCTTTTGTGATGTTGACAAAATTGAATAATGAAGGGGCGATATAGAGTTACCTTGTCTTCCCCATCAGAAAAATGTTTTTTGTTCTGTGGCAAAAACAAGCTTCCATAGAAGTGACATGTTCTGAACTAAACAATGCAAAATATGACAATTTATTAAAAAAAGTGTAAATAAACTGAAAAAAACATTTACCGCTGTGCTACAAATCCAGTAATTTCAATAGAAATCTGTGGATTTTGCTGGAAAGTGAAAGTTTCCCTAAATTTGCTGCATTGACTTAAGGAAGCTTTTTATCTCACACTTCTTACTTTATTTCTTGCAATTGTGAGTTTATATTATTACATATATCCATGTGTCTGGTCAAAAAATAAAGTGCATCCTCTTTTTGCATATGCTCGCTCTCTCTCTCTCTCTCTCTCTCTCTCTCTCTCTCTCTCTCTCTCTCTCTCTCTCTCTCTCTCTCTCTCTCTCTCTCTCTCTCTCTCTCTCTCTCTCTCTCTCTCTCTCTCTCTCTCTCTCTCTCTCTCTCTCTCTCTCTGACAGGTGTGGCAGTGGATGCAAATACTGATGTGATCAGCAGTGATTGATTTTATCTGCAGGGCTGCGCAGTGCTGAGGTACACGGGTCCAGGCCTCTCTGCCCTGACACCTATAAACCCATCCAAACACAGGCTGGTCTGATTGATTCGTGTATGGACCAGACGTGCGACCAATGAATAATTAAAACCCTTAAACCCGTGCGGCTTAGGGAATTGGCTGCCCGATGACCAGCTTCCTGACTTATTGACGGTCTCGCAGCTGTCACGTCAAGAGCGCCGGTGATTTGACAGCCAAACACAAGTCATCAGAGGCTTAGTAAGTAGGCGGAGCTGATAAAATTATTCAGCCAATCAGCATGCCTGAAATTTTATCTCGTACAACCATTGTTGCCCTGGGCAGATTGTTTGTGACATGCTGATTTTGCGAGTTTTTTTCTTCTTCTTCTCTCTTTCAAATGATATTTATTACACACATTAAGTGTAATAATAGTCATAGCAGTCAAATTTGACGAAATAAGAGTGAGGAAGAGGGCAGGTAAAATCATCACAGACTCCGCTCACCCTGGACACTTCCTGTTTGAACTGTTACCGTCAGGACGGCGACTCCGATCACTGGCCACTAGAACATCTAGGCACAGGAACAGTTTCTTCCCACAGGCCATTTCCCTCTTGAACAGTTGAATATATATATATATATATATATATATATATATATATATATATATATATATATATATATATATATATATATATATTTATATTATATACTATTTTACTATTTTTCATACTTGTATATTTGTGTTCATGTTGTGTTGTATTGTATATGTGCACTGGAAGCTTCAGCACCAAGACAAATTCCTTGTGTGTGCAAGCACACTTGGCAATAAAGCTCTTTCTGATTCTGATTCTAATCAGAACAGAATTTAAACTAATAAAAAAGTATTTGTTTGGTGGTCATGGTAATAACAATATGAATGTATATATAAACGTGCAATGACATTCGGTTTGTGTTGGAATCAGTGCATGAAAATGTTTAAATGAGTGCAGTGCACTAGTGCGAGTAGCTGAGCATGTTCTGCTGTCTGATAGCGCCCCCTGCTGCTCATTTCATCTTCTTGTGAAGAGCCACGTTGTGTTGGAGAGACTGGGGCTAGCTGTCACATCATTTATTACAGCACTACTATAAATATTTCTTAAATTAGGTCTATTTTAACCTGTCAGATTATATATATATATATATATATATATATATATATATATATATATATATATATATATATATATATATATATATATATATATATATATATATATATATTTCATTCATTTAACATTTATGGGATACGTTGTCACAAGGAAATCTGAAATTTATTGACATTGTTTTGAGAAAGATACCTTTGTGTATTGTTGAAAATTAATATACAAAATATTACTATTACTATATCTGAAGTTAAAAAGCCTGCACTTTGTTATAAGAACATATTTTTAAAAATAATAGAAAATAATAACTAATTTAGTTTGGAACTAGGTGTTTGAATATTATAAAATATGCATAATGGATACATAGGCCTATACAAAACCACTGTAGATTGTAACATATAAAATTTTCAATGATTTCAATTACTTCTGCGTTTGGACCTGGCCATGTTCCATAATCAAATCACAGCGGGTGCTTCTGAAATTAGTGGGGGTGCTCTAGTTTTAATGTACTATTTTGACTATCTATTTTGACATTTATTTATTTATTGTTTTTCTCTGTCCATTGCTGTGGCTAGCACCACTATGTCAATAGCACCATGCCACTGGTGAAGTATGAAAAACAAGTTTAATTCAAATTATATATATATATATATATATATATATATATATATATATATATATATATATATATATATATATATATATATATATATATAATTTGTATTATTATTATTATTATTATTATTATTATTATTATTATTATTATTATTATATTACTCCTTTATAATCACTAAATAGCTGTCACATCCACATCCAAGTTAATCCAAAGACTTGATATACAAAGATATACAAAGACAAAATATGCATAGACAAGATATACAAATATGCCGTAATAAATCCCACCTTCTAAATAAAAGAGCCAATCGCCAAATGGTAAAGTCAATGTGTCACTGCAGCTGCTGTTAGAAATATTCAGTGTTCTAAGACATGCGCTCATGACTGCGCATGCACAGTGGCTTCTCCAGCCTGAAAAATGCCATTTTTTGTCATGATTTGAGCGTTTACACAGCTACATTTCGTGACACATTAGTATTTTTATAAAAGGGCCAGATCAAGAACACATCCGGGGATTTAAACTGTACTTGGCTAAATGTGAGCTTTGAATGGGAACAGTACATGGGCAGCGACTGATGACCTTTCACAAGTCCACAAGAACACAAGTACAGACAAGAATGCATATTGAGAAACGGCTTATGAGACAGTTGTTTTCAGATTTCATTGGTGATTTCAAATGTGAATTTGAATCGTAAGATGAAAGAGATAGGAGCTGTATGACTGAAATGCATGACTGAAAGCTGCCTGAGAGATGTGTTACAAAGATGGTCACCGAGTGAAATAACTTTGGTTAATCTCAATCTCACTAAAGTTCCATTACAATCAAAGAAGCTGACTGCACAATGCATCTCTTTGGGTGGTGATTGGATTCTAATTTAAACAACTCTGATTGGACATTGCATTCAAGAAATCAACAGTTGTCTGTTATTGGCTACATTGCTCAATGCCGCAAAAACACATTGTAAATCGAAACATTTGACACTCACCAGAGAGCAAACACAGATACACACTGGATAGCCAAATGTTCGTCAATATGCTATCAGAAAACTGGTACAATACCAGCAGTTATTGGCAGCTTTTACCTCTAAAAGCAAACCGAAGCAGCAGCAGTCAGGTTTGAGTGAGAATATTCTAGGGTGAAGACTAAGCCTTGCCCTGCCTTACACATGCTCCGCCTATGCTTGATTTAATGAATAACCCAGGGCCAGACTCTCAGGTTGATCTTTTGGGTTGACTAACAGCGGCTCTAGAAGAGGGAAATGGCTCAGAGACATTTTGAGAGAAAAGAACATGCTGAATCTTACCAGTGCTATCGGGTGTCTCCACCTCAGGAACTCATAGATGAAGTGCTGAACTTCCTGCGAAAAAGAGTATGTGACATGGGTGTGTGTTTGGAAAAGCTTTTGTCAGAATGACTCAGCACATAATGTATCTGACGTTTCATTTGTCTTTATTGAGGTTAAACTATGGAAAAGAGACATGTTAAAAACAAAGGGTATATCATTGTTTAGCTTCTGATACATTGACCATATTATATAGAACTGTATGCAAAAGAATAGCAGACAGACAATAAGTCACTTATTGGTTTGTTAAAACTTTTGCAAACATGATTAGCCCTTTTCTGACTAAGCTAAAGTAGGCCAATTTATGGATTTATTCACATTTACTGAAATATATAAAGAAATACTATATACTACTATATCAAATTACTGTAAAATTAATTTTTATTTAAGCTAACCTTTTAAGTCTTCAATCTTCTAATCACAGACACATTGAAATCAGCTGGTGAAAACACACCAGCATAGCATAAGCTTTCTTTTCTCTTCTATGGACAGGAACAGGAGCCGCTTGATCTGGCAGTGGATGTGGGCTGTGGATCAGGACAGGGCACCGAGCTACTGGCCCCTCACTTTATGACTGTGGTCGGGATAGATATCAGTTCAGCTCAACTGGAGATAGCCTCTGCTAAAGATCATGCAGCAAATTTGTGTTACAGGTACAAAATAATTACATAAACGCCTGTAAGAAAATATATAACAATTCTTTGCTGTGCAGTGCCATGGTATGCAAGGGTATATGACAATGCCATGGGACAAGATACTTCAAAGAATAAGAAGGTACTGCATGTCACATTTCTGAAAAACATAATATAGTTCTATCACTTCCGCGCAATTATTTTAGTACCATTTTGTTTAAAACAAATAGTTTAAACCTCACAAAAGCGTAATGAAAATGAAAATATTAAATATTTTTAACGCATAAGAAAGCCAGTTTTTAGACTATTAGGATTTTTCCCATTATTATCATAATGAAATTTTAATTTATTTATTTGAGTGAGAATTGTGTGTATATATATATATATATATATATACACACTGATCAGGCATAACATTATGACCACTGACAGGAGAAGTGAATAACATTGATTATCTCTTCATCACGGCACCTGTTAGTGGGTGGGATATGTTAAGCAGCAAGTGAACATTTTATCCTCAAAGTTGATGTTTTAGAAGAGGGAAAAATGGGCAAGCGTAAGGATTTGAGCGAGTTTGACAAGGGCCAGATTGTGATGGCTAGACGACTGGGTCAGAGCATCTCCAAAACTGCAGCTCTTGTGGGGTGTTCCCGGTCTGTAGTGGTCATTATCTATCAAAAGTGCTCCAAGGATGGAACAGTGGTGAACCCGGAGACAGGGTCATGGGTGGCCAAGGCTCACTGATGCACATGGAGAGCGAAGGCTGGTCTGTGTGGTTCAATCAAACAGACGAGCTACTGTAGCTCAGACTGCTCAAGACGTTAATGCATCGCAGTTTGTTGTGTATGGGGCTGCATAACCGCAGACAAGCCAGGCTGCCCATGCTGACCCGTGTCCACCACTGAAAGCGCACGTGAGCATCAGAACTGGACCACGGAGCAATGGAAGAAGGTGGCCTGGTCGGATGAGTCACGTTTTCTTTTACATCACCTGGAAGGCCAGGTGCGTGTGCATCGGTTACCTGGAGAACACATGGCAGCAGGATGCACTGTGGGAAGAAGACAAGCTGGTGGAGGCAGTGAGATGCTTTGGGCAATGTTCTGCTGGGAAACCTTGGGTCCTGCCATCCATGTGGATGTTACTTTGACACGTACCACCTACCTAAGCATTGTTGCAGACCATGTACACCCTTTCATGGAAACGGTATTCCCTGGTGGCTGTGGCCTCTTTCAGCAGAATAATGCATCCTGCCTCAGAGCAAAAATGGTTCAGGAAGGGTTTGAGGAGCACAACAACGAGTTTGAGGTGTTGACTTGGCCTCCAAATTCCCCAGATCTCAATCCAATCGAACATCTATGGGATGCGCTGAACAAACAAGTCCAATCCATGGAGGCTCCACCTCGTAACTTACAGGACTTAAAGGATCTGCTGCTAACATGTTGGTGCCAGATACCACAGCACACCTTCAGGGGTTTAGTGGAGTCCATGCCTTGACGGGTCAGGGCTGTTTTGGCAGCAAAAGGAGGACCAACACCAACAGTCATAATGTTATGCCTGATCGGATATATAAGTACCTCAAAACTCAGACTCCTGAACTCAGTCACTTAACATCACGTGACCATCGACATACTGACATTGCACTGCACTTTCTGTTCTCGTTGTTACTGTGTAACAACCTGTTATAAACCTGTTTGCACATTATACTCTTTATACATTGGTTAACCACATATTTATAAGTCTACAGATTACTCACTGCACAGTTTACTCCACTTATTTTATTCCACTTCTTTATTTTTATTTTGTACTTTTTTCTTCTACTTGACTTGATTATTTATAATTCTATATATATATATATATATATATATATATATATATATATATATATATATATATATATATATATATATATATATATATATATATATATATATATATATATATCATTGTATATCTTGAATCTTGAATCTTGAATTCCCCCCGCACCATTAGACTGGGTCCTGCGGAGGAGTTGCCCTTTGAGGACGATATTGCCGACTTGGTTATATCCATGACAGCTGCTCACTGGTTCGACCATCCTCGCTTCCTGCGGGAGGCAGACAGGATTCTGAGGCCAGGAGGCTGCCTCGCTCTGCTCAGCTACACCATGGATTTTGAGCTGGAATATGGAGAAAGTACCTCAAAACTCAATGAAATCTGCCAAGAGGTTAAATAAACCACAAACAAAATGTTTCATGGGTTGTTGCTCAGGAAACCTATATTATAAATATTTGAAATGAGGCAGTCTATGTGAAGCATGATGCAGCATTTTAATTGACTGATTTTCTATAGCACTAGAGATCTTCAGTGTTATTATTTTTTTATTCACAGTTCTATGCAACCCTGCGCCCTTTTCGTAAAGCTTATATAGGATCCAGTTCCCTCCAACTGTACAAGAAGATCTATGACCTTGTTTCATACAATGATAAAGAGTGGTAAGTGGTAAGATTTTTTTTTTTATTGTATAATATAATTGAATAGCGTAACAACTTAAAATACTTTTTTTTTTTTTTTTTTTTTGCAAAATGTAATATAAAAATATCAGATTCACACTTAAGTGCCTGTATTTGTTGGCACAGGCACGAATGTCTGAAGGTTCGGATGATGATTCCACTGTCAAGCTTCATTGGCTACCTATCAAGGTTTCCTGGAGAAGGATCCTGTTGAGGCCAAGAGACTGTCTCAGACCATCACAGACAGGTAACAGACAGTCTCGGCTCATAAAACACATTTAAGGAACATCGCCCCTGATGCTCTGAAAGAAGCAATAGCTGTTGGATTTGCTCCAGTGTCATTTATTTATTTCAACCTACATAGGCCTACATACATGGCTTAAGAAAATAAACAAGTCAACACATAATTTGATTTTTTTTTTTGTAAATTAATCCAATTATTTCTGAAATTTAAATATATAATATTTATAAAACATAATATAATTATTAAAATGGTATTACTTGTAATTTTATTTGTATTAATATTTAATTATTTTATTTCATTTTATTCTACATTTATTTATTTTTTTCAGGTTGTTGGAAGCAATGGGGTCCTCGTCGACTGACACAGAAGTAATTGTGGTAGTGAAATACTTCTATTTATTAGCCTCTAAACCACCGAAATCCTAAAACGATTTCTCTGTTTCAATTGTTTATCAATACTTCTAAGAACATTAAAGCTTGTGTGTTGAACAATTCACACTTAACTGTTGGATTTATTATATCATGTGTTTAATTTAATGTATCTAGGAACACCATAAAATAATTAGCTAAAGTGCTCAAAATCGTATTAGCTTTGCACAAAAACGTCGGACATTTTATTTGTGGCGCTTGATTCCATACGGACTTTTTTCTGAATGAACGGAACAACTTCCGGCTTCTAAACAGCTCGGGCAGCGGAAATCATTAAACTCAGCGGAACTAATCCGCACAGTATTCCACTCAATTCTGTTTCTTTTAACGACATTTAACCTGTTCTACATAAAAGTTATTTGGGGGGTAAACGGCGTGAAATCTATTTGCAGTATCCTGATTATGGTGTAAACAGGACAGTTCAGTGACTCTGACAGCGGCAGGTAAGTGTAATATCGATCGCAGCCGAGTTATTTGATATTTTTCAGAGTTGTATTAGGAAGTAAAGACCTTTTAGTCTCTTAATTTCAGTATATAACAAGATAGGCATCTCATTTTCAGGATAAATAATTCACTGTGTGATGGGGAATAAAGTGTAGCTGCGAGTGAACATGTTAGCACAATAACAGCTCAAATCCGAACCGGTATCTGATGGTTATGAAAGTTTGTATTGTTTTATTTCAAAAGATCTGCATCTGATTGTCTCTACGATATATATAAATGGTTTATGAGGTTTAATATTGCTCTATACCAGAGTATTAAGGTACCACACTAATGGTGACAGATGGTAATACCATGGTACTTTGATTTATTCATTTGTTTTGACAGATTACCCTATTCCTGTCCCAGAGTATTTAACGTTACATGCTATTCCAAGATACGTTAATGAATGCCATGATGTTACCACAGTACTTGTTTATAAAACATGGTATTGTTGATTTGTTCATTTTGTCAGTGACATATTACCGTGAAACCATGTCACCAAAAACATGGTAATACCATGGTACTTGATGCTTTCACACTAGAGATTGTGTCCCTTTGTGTTTAAGTTACATGTAATGACATATCTGTAGCACAATATGTAAAATGCTTGGTCAGTCTGTTTTTCTCACCGTAGAGGCTGCAGTTATGTAATTCTGTATGGCCAGTACAATGTCAATGTACTTCTTGTGTACTTCATGTGAACTTCAGGAAGGTTTGTTGGTATAAAATCAGTCTGTCCTAAATCAAGGAAGTGATCTGATATTAATGACGTATACATAGTTTAAACATATAGTTTACATATGCACACTTAATAATAGTAATAATAATGTATTTACAGTATAGTAGGTGTTTGTTTCAGAATACAAAAAAGCATGAATAAATTATGATTGATATACAAACTTCAGCACAGTTATTATTTTAATAATTTATTAAATTGAATTTTTCTACAATGTATTCTTGCTGTATACAAATACAGAAACCCAGACAGATAAGAAAAATAATATATATATATATATATATATATATAATATACACATTATTCAGAAAAGTGTATACCTTTATAATACAACAACAAAGGATATATATATATATATATATATATATATATATATATATATATATATATATATATATATATATATATATATATATGTGTAAGTAAGTATAAAGACACAGATAGGTTTAGTCAGAATAAACATTTACAGATAATGAGCACATTTCACATTTTTACATTTCACTGCCGGTTGTATATTCTGTATATAACTGTGTATGTGACAAATAAAACTCTTGATCTTGATCTTGAGGAATAGATTGATTGATTTACAGTATTATGAATAAATGGGAATAAAAATGTTATTGCACAAAAAAAGTTGGGTATTGCACTTGGAAGGCATTTAAGAGTTCAAGAGTTAGATTTAAAATAATAATGCTAAGTGTGTTGAGTATTCACCAGTGTGTTTTTTTTTAGTCAGTATTAGTGGAAGTCAGTAGTGAAAGCGTGCTTGAAAGACGACTGTAAGCTCAAGGTGAATGGATGCAAACAAATAAAGATTACAAAAAAAAAAAAAAAAACAGTAGAAATCATCAGCTCAGTCAAGCGCCGTCACAGCGTAATCATCAGCACTGCAGTTCTTATAACCCCAAGAATGAGCCTCGGGTGGAAAAACCACACCCCCACTAAACAGCATACCTGCAAACAACATGCCTGAAAAAAACAGGCCCAGTAGCATTCACTGGGACATAACATTTGAATTAGTTTTTATTTTTACATTTTAATTTTTCTGTATTTTTTGTCTATATATTAGTCTTTTTGTAATACATTTTTATTTCAATTTTAGTACATCAAAGTATTATTTTTGGCAACTAGCTAAATATATATATATATATATATATATATATATATATGTATGTATGTATGTATGTATGTATGTATGTATGTATGTATGTATGTATGTATATGTGTATAATATATAAATTGTCAGGGCGGGCTTTATACGATGATGGACAGAGGATAAACAGTAACATAAGCATTCATGTCACCAAAGAACGCTTGGGTTGAATTCGTTCTAATCCTAAATGGAGAACTTGTTTGTATATGCATTCACCTTTACTATTTCTCTCATAAATCGTGTTGGTAGATCTATGACCTTGATCGTGTTGGTAAGTACTCCGTGTATCCTGAAAACACCAGCAAAGACCGTTTACACTCATCTTCCTCTTCTACTTCTTCAGTGTGCGTGCAGTTCTGTTGACAACTATGCATTGCTCCGTTGCTCTGATTGGTTGTAGGTCTGTCCAATTGAGGTCTTTCCTGGTTCGGTTGAAACACGCCCCATAATCACAGCCCAATGGAGCAGTATCAGACTCATATTCTGACTAGAATTGAGTATGACGACATCAGGCTATGTATTTGTGTTCCTCACAGGTGTGTGAGCGTGTATATGTTGGTCTGCTGGTATGTTGACGTTAGCCAGTAAGCTGAAGAGGGAGGAGGGCATGAGGGCCGGCCGGACCCCTGCAGGCTCCAACGATGCCTCTCATAGAGTGTCCATCAGAGATCGACTGCTCATCAAAGGTACGAATCTCTGACCAAACACTCCTCCTGCCTGCAGGGATCATGACACTAGAGCGACCCATTTTTAGGTCTGTTCTGATAAGGTCACATACATATTAGGCAGTTACAAACATGAACAGGTTGTGTGACATGACTTCCACAAAAACTACAAAAAAAATAACACAAGGTTAAAGAAACCATTAGTAGCCCTTTTTACTAATATAAGAGGAAAAACATGTTTTGTACCGTTGAAGTGTTTTGTGCTTTGAATCTATCTATACATCTATCTATCAATCTATCTCTCTGTCTGTCTATCTGTTTGTTTGTCTGTCTGATTCAACAAACATTATAATTGGATCATTGTTGTAGTGTCAGTAAGGTGATGTGATGCAGGCCAGATCAGAAAAGCAGCAAACTCTATTTATAACAGTCTGAGAGGAGGAGTCAGTATGCCATTACCAGCAGCTTATAAAGCAGTTCCCATCCGCAGTCAAACACTCAGGCTATTTTTTGAATCTGTGAGATCATTGGATCTGCCCCAACAGAATATTTAGAGATGGTGTTGTGAGAATGCAGGAGGCCATATATAGCTGGTGACCATATATATGCGTTTTTCTTGTATCAGTGCTTCATAGACAAGAATTCCAATAATAAACAATTCAGGGAAGTATTCTAGTAACAAAGAACATATATATCATTGTAAAACATCTGTTTATGTGATTAGTAAAAGTTTCATAAGTGTCATCAGTTTTGAACACTTATGCCTTCATTTGTGTTTACAGAGGTTGCAGAACTTGAGGCCAACCTTCCAAGTGAGTATATCTTATCCAGGACATTGCTATATATAATTTTACATATGCAAACAATTATATATACATTTCCTTTAGTATTTTACCTTTGTTGTCATCTAATGCCCATTTAAAGTTAAGAAGTATTAATAACTGTTAAATGTAATCTTTAAATTGATAAATATTCATTTTCACATTGTACATTATAATGTTGATATATCTAAATTATGCCTTGTAGCATTTTAAATGATTGACTTTGGTGCTTTGTGATTTATTTGAATTTCTTTTGACAAAATATAGAATTTGAATAGCGGCCATTTATTCGTTATTGGCCATAACATGATTTTTGTCTGATCTACTTAATTTATAAATTTGTTGTGAATATGAACTATTATTCGAATATTATTCTTTCTGCAGATACTTGTAAAGTTACATTTCCTGACGAAAACAAACTACATAACTTTCAGTTGGCCATTTCTCCAGGTAATTCTGACCTCTTTTAAAAAGGTTACATTGTTAGCATCCATTAAATGCAGATGTTGTTGAACAATGTGAAAGAGTTCAGTTGGTCCGTACCTAATATTAAGGCCTTTTCTCACAGATCACAAGTATTTAAAATAAAACATAATCTATTTTCTATTGTCTTATGGGTCATGTGTATGGAACCAGTAGAGCAAACAAACAAACAAACATAATTTGCTAATTTTCAGATGATTCACATTGAATAGGCCTTTGCTTGTCTTTTTTTTTTCATTGCTAGTATCTGTGAAATGTTTTGTATTGTGCAAGTGAAAATATAACCTTACATTTCTACAAAACATCTCTTTAGATGAAGGCTATTACCTTGGTGGAAAGTTTCAGTTTGAGATTGAAGTTCTTGAAGCCTATAATATGGTGGTAAGTGTCTGTGACATATCATGAAGTAATGAGGTAATGCCACACTTACTCAGTTGCACTGCAATGATGATTTTATTAGTCCATTTGTAAGCGGGGCCGTTAAATAGATGTTTGCGGGCATTACTGATGTTCTGCAGTGTCTGAATTCAATAAAATAGCTGCCTGAGCGTGCCCACACAAATGCACACATATATAACACAACCCATCCTTGACTTTAGAGGACATGTAATAGCCCTGCAAAGGCTGTGCAGAGATCCAGACATGGACCCACAGCCCAAGTTTTGAGCAAAATCATGAAATATTACAGAGGCAAAAGGCATTATACAAACCTCCGTGATCATTTAAAAACCTAGCTGCATTGTAATGACCAGAAATAATTTGTAGAGTAATTTATATGAAAGGGGGTCATTATTGTTGTAGTGTTCAAGACGGGTCTGGGTCCTGAGACCAGTCTTAAGACCATTTTTTGAAGGTCTTAGTCTTGTCTTTTGTACTCGAGGACTCTGGATTTTGTTTCAAGACCACAAAATGCCAGTGCATTGTCTGATTCACTTATTAACATCATTAATATGATTGAATGTAAAACTTAATGCTTCAGATGCAATCAATAACTTATTTCTAATTCGATTTATTTATTGTGCTGGTTCAGACATTAATGAGGGATTGTGTCAGTTATTACAAATGCTCTCAAAATTCAAGATATTTTTGCAAAAAAAAAAAGTACTTGTATGAGATCTGGATTTTTATATTATAACGTGATGTATAATCAAGCAATGTCACAAGAGCCAGAGAGAGCTGTTTTCACAAATTTGAGCAAATGTAAAGATGAATTTTGTCGGTAATGATTTCATTTGAATAGTTCAGCTTTATGTAGTGTCTTATTGTATTTATATTTATTGATTATAAATAAGTTATTTTCTCAGGTGGTAATATGCCTCTTTATGAATTTAAAAGTTTTGGTCTTGACTTGGTCTCGGATTAGGTTGTCTTGACTACAACACTAGGGGTCATACAATGCTTTGTAAAAAGTTAATTATTTAGTTTATTGGGTGTAATAGAATAGGTTAACATGCTTTAATGTTCAAAAACGCATACTGCACATTATTGCTGCATATGTATTCCCAGTCTGACTGAAATGTTCTAATTGAGTTACGGTTTCTACAAAAAGCCCAGAGTGCTCTGATTGGCCAAACACCTCGTGTGTGTGTCAGGACTGTATGGTAAGGGGCGTTGATCACAAGCTTCATCTTCCAAGGCTTCTAATGTAATTGTAAACACAAACAGTTAACAATGTCAGTTTTGAAAAGGCCACAGATTCTGGCCGTCAGATTCTGAAAAGCCAACTTTGCAAGCACGACTTGTATATAGACTTATTTATAGTGATCTCTGTTGATTAGAATGAATCCCTTTTGAGCTTTGTAACTTTCCAGATCTTATACATGCACAAACAGATACATTGCATACTGAAGGAAAAGGGTAGCATCAAAAAGCATATGTATGACCCCTTTAAACCAATGATTAATCTTAGACTAATCTTAGACTAATTAATCTATTGTACTTTAGTGGTGCTTTTTAGTCTTGTTCATTTTTTGTTTTAATTGGAAACAGGAGCTTGAACCTATCAAAATATCAAACAATATCAGTAACACTTTACAATAAGGTTTCATTAGTTAGCATGAACTAATAAGGAACTGCACTTCTATGGCATTTATTAATCTCTGTTAATGTTAATTTCAACATTTGCTAATGCATTAATACAATCAGTGTGTTAACATTAATGCACTGAACTAACACAAACAATGAACAGCTGTATTTTTATTAACTAATGTTAACACAGATTAACACAGACAGTAACAAATGTATTTCTCTTGATTAGTTCATGTTAGTTAACAAATGAAAACTTATCGTAAAATGTTTGTTCATATTTGAGTGATTTATTCCTGCAACACAAATTCAAACATGCAAATAACAAACCATGTTCTGCTTTCCACAGCCTCCTAAAGTCAAGTGCTTGACTAGAATATGGCACCCAAACATTGCAGAAACCGGAGAGATCTGCCTGAGGTGTGTATGTGTATGTGTATATATATATCTGTATTCATTATGTATTCATGTCTTAATGCATCTTTTCAAAGTTTATTGCGAGAGCATTCAATTGATGGTACTGGATGGGCACCCACTCGTACACTAAAGGTAATTTCTGCTTTTATAATGCATCTTGGGAAGTTCATTAAAGTGTTTACCAAGCGGAACTGTATTGAAATGCTTCATATTTTTCATTCTTTCTTTCTTTCTTTCTTTCTCTTTCTTTCTTTCTTTCTTTCTTTCTTTCTTTCTTTCTTTCTTTCTTTCTTTCTTTCTTTCTTTCTTTCTTTCTTTCTTTCTTTCTTTCTTTCTTTCTTTCTTTCTTTCAATCACTATGCAAATGCAAATCACTATAATAAATAATGTAAATATTAAATTAAGTATGACTGTATATTTAAATATATAATATCAGTAATATCAATTGTTTAATTATGGAAGCTTGTTTCTGCCACAGAATAAAAAATGAAAAAGGTAATTGCGACTTTTTATCTCACAATCTCACAGTCTTTTTTTTTCTTCAGAACTGGACCTTATAACTTACAATTGCGAGTTTATATCTTGCAGTTCTGAGAGAAAAAAGTCAGAATTGCAAGATGTAAACTCGCAATTGCAAGAAAATAAGTAAGAATTGTGAGATAAAAAGTCGCACTTACCTTTTTGTATTTTTTATTCAGTGGCAGAAACAAGCTTCCACGGTATTGCAAAGAAAGTGATGTTTTTTTTTTTGCAGAAGTCACTAAGACAAGTTTCTGTGTTGGCTAATCTGTATTTTTCCTACCCATTTTTATGTCTTCAGGATGTAGTATGGGGACTGAATTCACTCTTTACTGTAAGTACACATGCTATCTTCAAGAAAGATCTGTGATAATCAGTTCTCAATTTTGAGTATGAAAACCAATAGATCTAGATATTTCTCTCACAGGATCTTCTTAACTTTGATGACCCACTGAATATAGATGCAGCGGAGCATCATTTACGGGACAAGGTAGAACACCAGCGCACATTCCACATTTAAAGGATTAGTTCACCCAAAAATGAAAATTCTTTCATTAATTACTCACACTTATATCATTCCAAATCCGTAAGACTTCAGAACTTCATCTTCAGAACACAAATGAAGATCTTTTTGATCTTTCTGTCCTTTCGTAGACAGCTACGCAACTGACACTTTGATGCTTCAAAGAGTTCATGAAGAGATCGTAAAACTATTTCATATGGACTGAGCAGTTTAGTCCAAAAAGAGACTAAATAGACAAGATCACTTTATATGATGAGCAGATTTAATTTAGGCTTTTATCCATATATAAACATTGATCAGCAACATAAACAGAAGCTCAGCCGAACCTGCTTGACGTACGAGAACAAACCTCTTGCGTAAGCTCAAACGTGCTGCGTAACAAGAAAATGAACCTCATTGAATCTTGTGGAAGCTCAAACGTGCTGCGTAACAAGAAAATGAACCTCATTGAATCTTGTGGAAGCTCAAACGTGCTGCGTAACAAGAAAATGAACCTCATTGGATCTTGTGGAAGCTCAAAAGTCCTGCGTAACACGAGAATGAACCTCATTGGATCTTGTGGAAGCTCAAATGTCCTGCGTAACGCGAGAATGAACCTCATTGGTTCTTGTGGAAGCTCAAATGTGATGCGTAACGCGAGAATGAACCTCATTGGTTCTTGTGGAAGCTCAAATGTGATGCGTAACGCGAGAATGAACCTCATTGGTTCTTGAGGAAGCTCAAATGTGATGCGTAACGCGAGAATGAACCTCATTGGTTCTTGAGGAAGCTCAAATGTGATGCGTAACGCGAGAATGAACCTCATTGGTTCTTGAGGAAGCTCAAATGTGATGCGTAACGCGAGAATGAACCTCATTGGTTCTTGAGGAAGCTCAAATGTGATGCGTAACATGAGAATGAACCTCATTGGTTTTCGCACGTCAAGCAAACATGCTTGAGCTTGTTTACCATAGCTGATGTGTGCGTTGATGAATGTTTATATGTGAATAAAAGCCTAAATTCAATCTGTTCATCATATAGAGCGATTGAGTCTTTGGACCAAACCGTTCAATTCATATGGATTAGTTTTACGATCTCTTTATGAACTTTTTGAAGCACCAGTGGTAGTTGCGTAGCTGTCAATGGAGAGACAGAAAGCTCTCAGATTTCATCAAAAAGATCTTCATTTGTGTTCTGAAGATGAACGAAAGTCTTACGGGTTTGGAACAACATGAGGGTGAATAATTAATGACTGAATTTTTTGGGTGAACTAACCCTTTAAATACGTTTACAAACAAGTCTACTGTCACAGTCTTTTGGAAACGTAATGGCTAAAGAAAAAATGAAATGCAATGGTATTGCATATGCAAAATAGTCTTGAATATATCATAAATAGTCAATGTGTCACCCAACCCTATGTGCAGAGAATTTGCAGGTATTATCCTAACCCATCAGTGTCCTTAATGCTTCCTGTTTTAGGAGGATTTCAGGAACAAAGTTCAGGACTTCATCAAAAACTATGCAAGATGATGTCTCTGTTTGCCACGCGAGCCACTCTCACATGCATGTGACCTTGCAGATCTACGTCAATCCAGACTGCAACAGAGACAAATCTCAAACTATTAAAACATACGTGGGGAAAGAAGACAGTTAAAATGTGTAATGAATGACGCCGCGAGTCCCTGATCAAGATTTGGGAGGGGGGGGATGTGGGCCTTACTGTCCATTTCTGTGGGATTTTTATTTTGAAGCGGACACTCTCGCTGCTTCTTCTCAATCAAGTTTGCTTTTACTTCCCCCCCCCTCCGTCCACAAAAAAAAAAAAAAAAGAAAAAGTACAAAGATGGTGATCATGAAAATGAGGACGTGTAACCTCTCTGATGTCACCTCCTATGCTAGTGCCTCTGTGTTTTTGCCACATATAACTGGACATACATTGTAAGCCAACTTCTGCAGCCTGCTTCTCAAAACTTGACAACTTACAAACACTGAGATTAATTTGTTCATAAGTGATGTCATAGAATTCCCAAAGTTCCATTGGTTCGTTTGCTCTGGAGGAGGAGTCCACCAATGAGGAAATGCGCAAAAACATATAGCACTGATGTCCCGCAGAATACGTCGGTGGATTTCCGAGCGGATTCTGTAAAGCCATTTCTTGTAACTCGGCCCTTCCCCTCCTGTAAAATCACTGCAGTTATCAGACTACTCTGTATCACGCGTAGAAATATCAGAATATCTGCAGGTGCCTCTGAGTGAGTTATGAAACTGTTTCAGTTCAAATCTGTGAGATGTTTATGGGTGAATCTCACGAATGTTCAGCTCACGTTTTACACTTAAAATCAAAAACAAGAAATTCTATTTTGCATAAATTGAAGATTATTGTTTGATGAATTGTTTCCTCCTATTTAAAAAAAAAAAAAGATATATATAGATATTTTTTCCATTAGGGCATTGAGGAAATGATACATAATTATCATCAAATAATATAAAAATGCAAAATATTATTTCTTATTACTTTTGATTTTGGGGTGAAATAAGACCCAGACATCTTCTGGATGTGTTGGTGAGATTTAGCCTTGCTCTTGTATGCATTTTTGTCAGTGTATACACGTTCAGCTTTACCGATGTGTGCATGTACACAAGAATACCTGTATGCTAGTACTGTGTTTGTGTGAAAGTGAGTGTGTGTTTGAGCGAGAGAGACTGATTTTAATACATGTCTGATTTGGTAGCATGCACTGGGCTACTGAACTGCTCAGCCATAAAGCCTGTTCATTTAGTGAGGATTTACTTTATTTAATTTGATTTGTTTTTTGTTTCTCTTCAGGGGTGTATATCCATTTGTAAAGTATATTAAAGAGGAATTCTACCACTAAGGAAATAATTTGAGTAATTTGTGTGTAAACTTCTGCAGTTTGCTTTCATAATTTGTTCTCTTAAGAGTTTTGTGCATAGGTTATCACTGGATTTGCCCCAAAATCTAGTGAGCTGCCTATCTAGATGGCATTTTCAGGTATTATATAATGCCTTTATTGAATTTGCCTTTATTGCCCACAAATGCTGTGTAGGTAGTCGGCTTACTAGGGCTATGGTTGGAAAAGTGGAGCTTTGTCTGTGTATGAGTCGGTTAACTATGGCTGCACTCGAAATCGCATATTTCCCTACTATATAGTATGTGACAAAAGAAGTATGTCCGAATTCACAGTACGCATAAGTATAGGCAAAAAGTACTCGCATTGCCTACTTCTTCCCGTGAGATTCTGAAGTGTGCATATGATGGACACTATACTATCCATGGGAGAGGATTTGTGAATTACAGTGAAGCGACGCAGCTGACGCTGGTAGGTCCATGATAATGACAACATGGCGACTGTAGTACGTCCCAATTTACATTCATGCTACACACACCAATACTATAGAAAATACTTTATGTTTGTGAAGTAATTACTTATTCAAAATGAATAGCTACTCGAGAGTATGCGATTTCGGACGCAGCCATTGGCTTTGGCTCAAAACGTAGTGAGCTTCCTACCTAAACACATTCTTAGGCATTATACACCGATCGGGCATAACATTATGATGACAGGTGAAGTGAATAACACTGATAATTTCTTCATCACGGCCCCTGTTAGTGGGTGAGATATATTAGGCAGCAAGTGTCCATCAACATTTTGTCCTCAAAATTGATGTGTTAGAAGCAGGAAAAATGGGCAAGCGTAAGGATTTGAGCGAGTTTGACAGGCCAGATTCTGATGGCTAGACGACTGGTCCGGGCAACTCTGCAGTGGTCAGTATCTATCAAAAGTGGTCAAGGAAAGGAACGGTAGTGAACGGGTGACAGGGTCATGGGCGGCCAAGGCTCACTGATGCATGTTGGGAGTGAAAGCTGGCCCGTGTGGTCAGATCAAACAGATGAGCTACTGTAGCTCAGACTGCTCAAGAAGTTAATGCTGGTTCTGATAGAAAGGTGTCAGAATACACAGTGCATCACAGTTTGTTGAGTATGGGGCTGCATAGCCGCAGACCTGTCAGGGTGCCCATGTTGATCCCTGTCCACCACCGAAAGCACCAACAGTGGGCACATGAGCATCAGAACTGGACCACGGAGCAATGGAAGAAGGTTACCTGGTCGGATGAATCACGTTTTCTTTTACATCACGTGGATGGCCGGGTGCGTGTGCGTTGATTACCTGGAGAACACATGGCACCAGGATGCACTATGGGAAGAAGACAAGCTGGCGGAGGCAGTGTGATGCTTTGGGCAATGTTCTGCTGGGAATCCTTGGGTCCTGCCATCCATGTAGATGTTATACTTTGACACGTACCACCTACCTAAGCATTGTTGCAGACCATGTACTCCCTTTCATGGAAACGGTATTCCCTGGTGGATGTGGCCTCTTTCAGCAGAATAATGTGTCCTGCCACAAAGCAAAAATGGTTCAGGAAAGGTTTGAGGAGCACAACAACGAGTTTGAGGTGTTGACTTGGCCTCCAAATTCCCCAGATCTCAATCCAATCGAGCATCTGTGGGATGTGCTGAACAAATAAGTCTGATTCATGGAGGCCCCACCTCACAACTTACAGGACTTAAAGGATCTGCTGCTAACATCTTGGTGCCAGATACCACAGCACACCTTCGGGGGTCTAGTGGAGTCCATGCCTCGACGGGTCAGGGCTGTTTTGGCAGCAAAAGGGGGACCAGCACAATATTAGGAACAATATTGTCATAATGTTATGCCTGATCGAGAAATTATATGAAATTTCCCTATGATGCCCCAAAATATTATCTTGGTAGGCTGCTCACTAGGCTATGTTTGGAAAAGAGTACTGCTGTATTTTAGTCCAATTTTGTGTAAAAAATGTTTTAAAACCGCAGTCAGCTCAAATAGTGTCCGGTTCACTAATCACACTGGAAATGTTGAAGGCAATTGCAATCATGTAGCAGTACAGTGTTCACTGTAGCATTCTCTGTTGTATACTGCATTTTTTTTTTTTTAAATGGATTGCCTGAGTATTCAATGCATACCGAAATTTAGCTTACTATGCACGGTAGGTATACTATATAGGGTGATTTAAAGTATATTTCAATGCAGAATTCACCCTACAACAGAATTAGTAGAAGTGGTATGCTGTTCCAAACAAAGGTTTGTGGACACATCTGTTGTGTTTGTCTTCATCTTTGCACCAGATGGCGCTATTGTTTAAAACATTATTTTTAGTTGTAGCTTGTACATGTGTATACAAGCATAGTGGAAGAATACACGTCACTGTGGCACAAACACAAGTCTTCAAAAGCAAAATTACTAAATTAACCCCTAACCCTTACAAACAAAGTACTGTATAGTTAAGAAATAATGCACTAATATCATGTACTGAATGATAATATCTGTATACCATGATATTTACATTGTACTTCATAGAATACCACGTTGTCGTTGTACATGACTAAGATTGTATTGCCATGGTACCAAGTCTAAAAAGCATTGAGACATGCAAAACAGAATAAATGAATTTTAAATATTTGAACTTCTCTTACGTTATTGAAGTTCTGGGTCGTCTTGAGGATATGAAAGTGGAATTAAATGTTCACTCCGTTCGAACTTTGACTTCGAACAGTGTAGTAAGAACTAAAATCCACACACAATAACAGATTTGTGTTTGGGGGCGTGCCTCATCTTAATTAATTCACACATCTGTCCAACCAGTGATTAGGTGGGCGGTGTTCAAGCGCTCAAGGCGCGCGCCCGAGCACAGAGACCGTAACTCGGTCCGGAATTCAGCGTAGAGTGATGACAGTCCCAACGCAGTCACATTAAGACAAGGAATAACTCACGTTCACCTCTTGTCATTTAATGAACTGATCCAGTTTTACTTGCAGACATAAAACAAAGGCTCAACTCCAGACCATGCGCTCTATGTGAACAGCTGCGCAAAGACGCACAGGCTAAAAGACATTTGACAGCTCGCCAGCGGGACATTGGAGTGGACATGTGAAGAAATGGATATGCAGCCTCTTCATATGATCAAAATGCGATCTGACATCATCATCATCGTCCTCATCCTCACTGCTGTGATCGTTCCCCTGTGCACCTCGCAGTCAGGTGAGCGTCCAACTCCCGTGCGTAAAAGTGCTTATCATCCTTCATATCAGTCTTATTGGATAGCTTTGTGTTCTGGCATAGCATTTTATTTAATATATGGACACATGTCTGTGCATTCAATATTTTCAACCCGTAAACTCCCAGCGATCTTTTATTCTCACTCTGGCAGCGCAGATACTTCTGTGGCAAACTCAAAGTGTCCAAATTACATCCGAGAGCAATTCATGATACTGCCGCGGCTTCATTTATATTTGTGCTTAACGATCCTTATCAGTCCAAAAAATGTCAAAGCATTCGTCAGAGATGTATGGAAGACTGCTATCCTGAAATTCACTGGTGATGAGAAATCACTATTTGCACCGCCATTGCGCGTTTGCGCACACTGTTACGTTCCTGAATATGGATATGTTTGATTCCGTTTCTTTTTAAATGGTCTTGTTTCTTGGCTGATTCTTGTTTTTTGAAGTGTGAAGGAGCATTTAAGTTATTTCATCCTCTCTCCACACGATGGTGGCAGTCAACCGAGAAACGGCAGGGCAGCTGAAGCGCGGAGTCGCGCGTTTTTACGCATCTTTCTTCACGGTGTGTAATGACTGCGGAAGCGCTCGGGACCTTTAAGAATTAACTCATTATGTATTCGTCGATATTTGCATTCCCCCCCATGAAAGAATTCAGCATTAAAACCACTAAAGAATACCCCACATCATTTTTTATAGACATCATCATCATCATCATCATCATCATTATTATTATTATAGATTGTTTAAATAATTGTGATATTAATATATTATTTTGATACTATATATATTTTCACAAGTCATTATTTATAAATCGAATTATTTATTAAGTCTGGATCAGTTGAAGTTATTCAAAAGATTTTGTTGAATGCTGCTATTTTTTTAAAATTCACTTTCAGATTTATTTATTTATTTTTTTTTTTTTTTTTGAGCGAATCTACAAACTGCTAGATAATGGAATAATGCACTAATGGTAATGATGTTAAAAGGTACGGGTCCATTTGTTTCCTCCGCTCAAGGTTACTGCGCCTGCAAAATATCAGGCCATTGAATATTTATAAGCTAATTTAAGTGTTGTTCTAAACAATTTGAGCTATGCTGATTGCTGACTGTAGTGGATACTAATTTGTATTAAACAATCTGGCATGTGGTTTGAGCTCTTCAAAATGTGTGCATGCAGAATTGTTCAACAGTTTTTCATTGTTTCGTTGGCCTGGTTTTGTGGAAACCCGTTTTAAAAACGTGTCCTTTAAATGCTTCTCATTTATGCATCAGCTCACACCTCTGTCGAGAACCATATGGTACCGTGTTTGACCCAGGCTTCCATCTGACATTTAAGTTTGATAGACAATTACTGCCGGTAGACCTGCGAATATGATCAAATTATTAATCATCTTCAACCCAAATTAAGTTTGGTTGGAGAGTTCATGCGAGCTGAGGGAGTGAGAATATTTCCTGTTAATTAATGTCGTCACTGCTCTGATGTCTAGACGTGAACTTTCTTCTGAACAGAGCAAGTTTCTTGCTTGGTGGAATATTCCAATATTAAGACTATGATTGTTTAGGACAGCCTCTAATTTGAGAACATGGATCATCAGGTTACAGTAGACCTGTCTTTATAAGCATTTACTTGACAGTGATTATTCACTCTTGAGGTATTAAAATGTTTATATACAGATACTCTTTATGGGACAGCTGTATAGTTCACCAAAAGTAACCCATTTTACTTACTCTTATATTGGTCAAAACCCATGTGATTGTTTTTTTTTTTTTTTTTTTTTTTTTTTTTTTGCTTTTTGCTTTGGTGCAACACAAAAGGAGATGTTTGGGAGAATGTTTGGGACTGACAGCCTCAGTCACCCTTGCATCCATAAACTCTCAGCATCGAATGGGCTGAATGCAGCGGAAGTTAAGCTCTGTTACCACTGCCAATAATTTTGACATGTTCCTCAGTTTGTGAACACAAGCAAAAAATGCTTGTACTGTATATATGCTTACAGTGGAAATCTGTGGGGAAAGACATTCTAGAGAGTTTGTTTTTATGATTTTGTCCACTGTATTTGAGTTGTAAAGGTGTCTAAATTATGAACCACTTTTCTAGGTAGATGAACATCTTGGGTGGACATTTCTCTAAGAAGTCACTAGAAAGTGAAAGTTTGGTTAGTTAGTAATTCTACCACACTTGTCTTTTGTTAACGCATACACTTCTGTTCAAACATTTGTGGTTTGTGTGATTTTTTTTAAAATAAGTCTCTTATGTTCACCAAGGCTGCATTTAAAATGTAATATTGTGAAATATTATTATAATTTAAAATAGTTTTTTATTGTAATATAATATCGAATGTAATGTAGTCCTGTGATCAAAGCTGCATTTTCAGCATCATTACTCCAGTCTTCAGTGTCACATGATCCTTCAGAAATCATTCTGATATGATGGTTTGTTATTTTTGTGGGAACCTTGATACATTTTTCTTGGGATTCTTTGATGAATAGAACATTATAAATGTCTTTACTGTTACTTTTGATCAATTTAATGCATCCTTGCTGAATAAAAGTATTAATTCCTTTTGAACAGATAAAGTCTTGTGGCCTCACCTTCAAAACAAAGTGCTAAATGATAAAATGTTTCTTGCCTAATAGACATGTTACGTGACTTTCTTTCTTCTTTTCTTTCATGAAAAACAAGAAGACTCAACTTGAACTGTTTGCTGTAT
Organism: Paracanthobrama guichenoti; assembly: GCA_018749465.1. Taxonomy (NCBI): domain Eukaryota; kingdom Metazoa; phylum Chordata; class Actinopteri; order Cypriniformes; family Gobionidae; genus Paracanthobrama; species Paracanthobrama guichenoti. The sequence continues at coordinate 5,043,962 of CM031943.1, forward strand.
CTGCTGTTAGATGATTTGTTTATCTTTTCATCAGTATTGGACTGTGGTGCCGTTTTGGCCCTTGACCCATGTGTGCAAAACAGTGAGAAAACCTCTTTCTCTATTCAATTGAGCTCATGCCAAGCTCAGACTCTCCGCCAAAGCAAATGCTTGACTTCTTTTTCAGCATTCTCTTATTGTCCCTAGCTCTTAAGAGGGAACGACATCTTCAATTTCCCAATCCCGATTCTTGCTACGAAGTAAACCAATAAAGCCTGTTGTAATCCACAGACTCCCCCCTTTTTTAAGAATGGCAGAAAGGCAAAAAAAAAAAAAAAAAAAAAAAAAAACAGCGGAGAGGATTTTCTTTTCAGTTGCTGTAGGGTTCGTTTCTCTACCACTTGTAATTCCTCTCAGAAAACAAATGCCTGCGGGCCTCGCTCTGTAGGACAGGGCTGCCAATACCCCCTCCTCCTCTCTCTACGAGTCTTTCAGGCTTGCTTTCACCCTCCCTATCCGTTTCTCTTTCACCATCTTCTCCGCGCCGCCTGGCTCCGTGCCCCTCGCAGTCAGCTGTAATGCTAGTCTTCTCCTCATCCTGTGTGTGATGCAGCCCTGCATTTCTTATTGAGCTTTAGCTGCGAGCGCGTGATTGTTGGTTTATACAGGTGTTTGAGCCCAATAAGCAGGTTCATCATTGTCTTTTCGAGCATCAGGCATTAGAAAGACTCTTGGGTATAAAATGTGTCCCATTTTACTTTGCATCATCATCATCATCATCATCATCATCATCATCATCATCATCAATCAAACAGTTGCACTGCTTAATATTTTTTTCTAGCAAACATTTATACATTTTCAGGATTCTTTGATGAATGGAAAGTTCAAAACAACAGAATTTATTTGAAACTATTTGAGTCTATATGTGTATGATTACTTTTGTCATGTAAATCAATTTTTTTCAGATTTTTGGTCACATAAAAAAAAAAAAAAAAAAAGAAAAGACATTTGTGTCCAATCACTTAGTACACACAGTACTGAGCCCATAAGGGTACATGGTGGTGGAAAAAAATATGAGATGAGAGAAAATATAATAAGTCAGTGATTATGCGTTCGCTTGCAAAAACGTTTGCGTTCGCAAAATCTTTTTCCGTTTTCTCACAAAAAAACTTTTGCGTTCTTTGCGAGTGAGAAATGCCACATAATTTTTCCTTCATCTCATTTTTTTTTTCTTCACCATGTCCCTTTAGGGGCTCCGTAGAAAATCAATAGCATCATTCACATAATTTAAATCAGGACATGCTGTTGCTAAAGTTAAAATGTCTTAACTTTTTTTGCATGATTCATGTTGTGTGATGTGCCTAGATCTCCAACGCTCACTGTTGCTCGTGTCACTGGAAGTCACCAACCCTCCATTGAAAATGAATGGGATTGTGTCACTTTGTTGCTGTGTGTTGCTTAAGATTTTCAACAGTGGTTGTTACTGTGTTGCTAGGGTGTTTTGGGTGGTTCTCAATGCAGTCGCTTACTGGTCCACTTCACAAGTTCTCTCTCTCTTGCTGTGTCCGAAATCGAATACTTCCCTACTATATAGTATGCGAAAAAGAGTATGCCAACAGAGTAGTATATCCGTATACATAGCATTTGAAAAACAGTAGGCTAAAAAAAGTTCCCAGATGATCTATCACCCTCCTTCGAGTTTCTGAAGTGCATTCACTGGTCACTTTTCTATCCCATGAGGCCATGGGAGAGGATATATGAATGGAAGTCAAGTGAACTGTTGCGTTAAAATTTAAATGTTGTACCTACTACAAGTATGTGATTTTCTATTCTGATCTTTGGATTGCTGGTCCTAGGCTGGCCACACACTTGAAGATTTTAAGCCAGATTTTGGCCCCGATTTGCAACCCCCAACCATATGATACATGTGGCCTGATTCGAGGCTTCTCGCAACCGACTTTTTGTCCAAAAAATCCTTAATTGTGTGGTGTCATTATGATTATTTTACTGCTCCCGATCACGTCGGAACCCGCACAATCCCAAATCGGATGATCCGTGCTTCTATAGCTGAATCTTGACAGCCATAAACATGCCATGAAAGTGGAGTATTGAGAAAGAAGATCACCCATATTCTTTTTTTTTCTCCTTTGTATTTCTCCCTGTAAAACAAATCTCACGCCAGGAGAACCAGCTAATGACGTTGATCGTCCTCCATTTGTTTTGTTTTTTCTCAAGTCACGTTTGATCTCACGAGTGGAAATGTTACTAATGGACATGCGTGTGGTCTCGCGTTCCGGACGAATCTTCTACTGTGTGCATTTGGAGGATTATAATGTTAAAAATCGGTTGAAACTGCCATTATGTCCGTGATCTCCCACAGTTTTGAAAATCATCTAGTGTGTCCCAGGCCTTTGGTGGTTTAAGCGTGTATGTCATCCATACCAACTGAAAGCGGCCAAATACCTTCTAAAACCTGCCAACAGATGAGTCTGACCAGGCTGTTAGAGTAATTTAGGGTTTGTTAGGGTTCGACTCACTAATGAGTAATAGTAAAGCTAAGGAAAGCATAATTTATTCATGAGCATATGTCCAAATCATAAGAGACACAGCAGTAGTGTGGAGAAAAATATGCCAAGGTGAGCGTAAACAATATTGCTTGTCCCAGTTGTACGGGTTGGTAATTTTCTATGTTTTGTGTGTGTGTGTGTGTGTGTGTTTCAGTCTTTGTGGTCTTGGTTTGATCTGTCATGTAGGTGAGGTGGACAGGGTTTCTGTCACCCTGACCTTGGCTCTGTTTCTTGAAAACCGTGAGACATTACATCTGAGCTTTATGTTCTCGGCGGAGGGCTGGTGTACATCTCCACTGATCCATCACTCCTTCCAGCAGTAAATATCGCACTCTAATTCAAGATGAGCGTGACTATAATTTAAAGCGACAGTGTCTTAGCTGAGAACAATAAAGCAAGACAAAAGCAGACATCAGTAATTTTAATTTGATAAGCAGGCGATGGTGGTGAGAGATCGCTGGTTCTGGTTCACAGATAATTATTAGGCTCAAGTCATCAATTAAAAGTTTTCTAAGGGTCTGTCATACTCTGTCTTACTTTATTTTTTTATTTATGGCTAATAATGATAATCCAAGATTCATTATACACTACCGTTCAAATGCTTGGCATCTGTATATGATTTTTAATGTTCTTGAGTTCTTATACTCACCAAGGCTGCATTTATTTGATTTAAAAAGGTAATATTGTGAAATATTATAATAAGTTTTATTGTAATATATTAAAAAAAAAATTTCAGCATCATTCCTCCAGTCTTCAGTGTCACATGATCCTTCAGAAATCATTCTGATATGATGATTTGCTGCTCAAGAAACATTTATTATTATTATCAATGTTGAAAACAGATGTGCTGCTTAATATTTTTGTGGATTATTTGAATAGAAAGCTCAAAACAACATAATTTATTTAATTTTCAAACATTATAAATGTATTTACCATCACTTTTGATAAATTTTTTTAATGCATTTTGCTGAATAAAAGTATACATTTATTTTAAAACACTGGGTTAAAACAACCCAATCGCTGGGTTAGTCCATTTTCAACCCAACTTGGGTTGTTTTTAACCCAGCATTTTTGAGTGTAGGAGCTATTTGCAGTCAACCATGGCAGCCCACATTATTTTAAAATTTTTTCAAATGTAATATTAATTTATAACAATATACTTTTGCTGTGTTGTATGTATTGTATATGTTAGCATGCTTGCAGCTGCACTGTTAGCTGTTAGCATGTTAAATTCAAGTCCTTTTAACTTTTGACAATGCTGTTCTAGTGTCCGCCTCCTTCCAGAAAAAAATCCAGAAATAACTGAGGCTCTTGGAATCCTTCGAAATGAGGTTAAAAACTGCCGGCGAGAGATGTTTTAGTCGTGCACTGGGAATGCAGCACTTAGAGTGACGTTTCCATTGTGAGACTAGCTGGGTAATGCGCACACACACACACACACACACACACACACACACACACACACACACACACACACACACACACACACACACACACACACACACACACAGAGAGAGAGAGAGAGAGACAGTGCTGAAGGTATCAAAGGTTTGTCGCAGCTGTGTTGTGGCTTTGCAGGTTGTCTGAGCTCATGGATTCCTCAGGCAAAGATCCTAGTAAAGATGTCCTGTTGGCAAACTTTTGGCAGAGTCACAATAGAAAGCCTTTTATTATAGCATCTGTCCATAGGTGCGTTCAGTGCGTTGGCTGAAACCCATCATCAAGTCTCAGCTGGGTGTCAGTGCTCTCTGCACCTCAGACAAATTCCGAAAATTGTTCCTCTTCTTCTGTTCTCTGTCAGTTGTGTCCTTTAGTTCAGGGCTGAAAACACGTTACAGTCTTTCTTCTTTTGCTTGAAATGTCAGTGACTAAATCAGACATACAGAAAAGATATTAGATTATTGCGCAATGACTGCCCACTTGTTTCAGGCAGTATTTTTCTCCATAGGGACATAGGGAAAAAACTATTCATCCTATAAAGCATTGCTAATGACATAATCGACTAAAAATAATACAGCGTAACAATATAAAACAACTGACTGAGGGCATGATTTTTCTGTAATCATCATTCAGCAATAATAATGCATTTAATAATGCATACTTATATTTAATGATAAAACACTGTATAATTATGATTAATTTTATGATTTTATATATATATGTATATATATCATATTTTATTTCAGTAATTTTGAATTGGGAAAACAGGGTTTCCTGATCGCATGCAAGTCATTGATTACAATATATATATATATATATATATATATTTTTGATTTGATAAACATATTGATAAATATTCAGATAATTGTAAATATATAAGTAGCTTAAGTATAAAATATAAGGACACTGACTTGTCATTAGGCCATTTCATCATGGGTGTGAGCGGTCTTTTGAACAATTTTGCAACATTTTCCGTTTCCATGGTAACAGCGACTTCTCTGATTGGCGGTTTAAATTGAACGTCACACTGCAAAAGCATATACCATTGCTTAATTTAAGTTCCTCTGTGCAGAAAATAAATTAGATTTTTTTTGTTGCTGTTGCACTCTGTTGAAATTTTGTTTGCAACTCTATATTGTACTGTTTTTGACCTTCGATCCATCACTTATGCTTGTATTATATATATTTTAAGTCATTTGGGATAAAAGCACTTGCCAAACGGTTACATTTAAATGTAATCTGCTGTGTCCAGTTAGCTTCAGTAATGTATTTAATTTTTATGTAATAATCTCCAAACTCGAGACAGGAATGCCAAACTAGTCTATGGAAGTGGACGCTGCCTCTGCTCAGCTCAGGCATGTGGAAGCGTAATACTAATATCATTTATAATAGAGTATTTCTGTAGTCAAAATGCCACGTATAATTCTTGTCATTCCTTTTCTGAGAAATTGCTTGTGCCTGTGAGGACAAAACAGCCGTGTTATTATGCGTCATATTAATAGGCTGTGAAATGGTTTACTCATACGTCTCTGAGGCTGCCCACCAGCCCAAGTTAAAACTGAAATAAAATTAAAATGAAGTCGAAGGTTAATGTGGGGACAAAGAATTGGATCTGTCCATAACGTTATGTGAATATCTTAATGACTGAGTGTGACTGGCTCATCATTGATCTAATCATTTATTTTCTCAATCATGCATGCAATATTGATGTGCAGCTCTTTCTTCAAAGGTGAATCCTACGCTCAGGAAAGTCACTTGCCCTCCAGCTGCACAAGTGTCAAGTTGAAAGAAAGTCAAATAAGGCTGGACTTATTAGTTGTAAGACCTGATCAAAATCCAGCCTCTTTTTGAAGTCCCACGTCTGAGTTCTCAGATCGAGGGTAAAATGCTCCTGTTTTTTTTATATATACGTCATTCGTTTTGAAATGAGGCTGTTCATACTGCTCATACTTTAGGTTTAAGAGTTTGTTGAAATCTGGAACAGTTTTGTGTTTCAAAAAGAAAAGTATGAATTGTTTTTTGTTTTTTTAAATAATAGTAAAAAGAGCAATATTGTGGAATGCTGTTAAAATGTAAAATAATTTTTCTAGGCTATTTTAAATATTTAAAAATGTAATTTAGTCCAGTGATCAAAGCTGTATTTTCAGCATCATTACTCCAGTCTTCAGTGTCACATGATCCTTCAGAAATCATTCTAATATGATGATTTGCTGCTCAAAAAAACATTTATTATTATTATCAATGTTGAAAACAGATGCTTTATAATATAAAGTTCAAAAGGACAGCATTTAATTTGGGTAGAAATCATTAGCGAAAGTTTTAACTGTCACTTTTGATCAATTTAATACATCCTTGCTGAATAAAAGTATGAATTTTGTTTTAAGTATCAAGTATTAATAGGATCCAGAAACCAGAATATCACATTCTTTAGGTGGGCTGCTTTTAATATTATAAGCAACCACCAATCAAACAGGCCAAACCACCTAGCAACACCCTAGCAACCACCTAGTACACTCTAACAGCATGGCATCAACTTTTGCACAGGGAAATATCACTTATTTTTCAGAAAATGCAAAAAAAATAAAAAAATAAATCTAGTTATGAGTTATTGCAAAATAGGGTTTCTAATCTATTTTTCTCTTTCTTTCTTTTTTAGCACTGTACACACACACTCACACACATGACATGTCCTCAGAGACAGGTGATTAATCGGCCTGACTAGGGCTTGTGGAAGTTGTGATGGTGCAGCTGAACTCAAGGGAAACCAACCATTGCCCTGTCAACTCAACCACACAGACACCATATTCCCCGTCTCCTGAACCTGACAGCTAAAATTAGTCTTTGAGCTCTTTCTCCCTCCCTTTCTCCTTTGTAACCGATCCACCATTGTTTCACCTCGCCCCAAGGGATAGTTTTTCATCCCTGCATGAGTTATTAAAAAAAGAAGAGAGGGATTTGATTTAATGCACGTAATTATGAGAGAGCAGGAGTGTTTGTTTCCTCTTGAAAAGCTCAAGTTTTCTCATTAAAATGCAGCTAAATGCCTGCAGATCTGAAGATAAGTAATGAATCCTCCAAAACAGCCATGTTTTATAAGGTAAAGTGTTTCTAGTTATAACACTGTTTGGGTCACTCAGATGTGTAACAGAATAGGGCCTCAAACGGTTTTGTTTTTAACAAATGGTCAGTGAAAGAAGTTGCCTATCTAACCTCACAACTACAGTCAAACCACGCCAGATATATATATATATATATATATTTTTTTTTACTAATGGGAGCAGGACACTATAGTTCATTTACGTAAAAAACAGTACCAAAAAATTCTACCAGTACAATTTATACAAATTTGGGACCAAGATTATTCAGACACATGTTTTGCTTAAGTGTTTTTTTCTTTAATTGCTAATGCGACCTTTGACACCACAGAATGAACAAAATGAAGCATTGCTTGACCTAAATCTACAAACCCGATTCCAAAATAGTTGGGACAGTGTACCAATTGTGAATAAAAAAGGAATGCAATAATTTACAAATCCCATAAACTTATGTTATCTATATTCTATTGTGAATAAAATATATCAAATGTTGAAAGTGAGACATTTTGAAATGTCATGCCAAATATTGGCTCATTTTGGATTTCATGAGAGCTACACATTCCAAAAAAGTTGGGACAGGTAGCAATAAGAGGCCGGAAAAGTTAAATGTACATAAGGAACAGCTGGAGGACCAATCTGCAACTTATTAGGTCAACTGGCAACATGATTGGGTATAAAAAGAGCCTCTCAGAGTGGCAGTGTCTCTCAGAAGTCAAGATGGGCAGAGAATCACCAATTCCCCCAATGCTGCGGCCAAAAATACTGGAGCAATATCAGAAAGGAGTTTCTCAGAGAAAAACTGCAAAGAGTTTGAAGTTATCATCATCTACAGTGCATAATATCATCCAAAGATTCAGAGAATCTGGAACAATCTCTGTGCGTAAGGGTCAAGGCCGGAAAACCATACTGGATGCCCGTGATCTTCGGGCCCTTAGACGGCACTGCATCACATACAGGAATGCTACTGTAATGGAAATCACAACATGGGCTCAGGAATACTTCCAGAAAACATTGTCGGTGAACACAATCCACCGTGCCATTCGCCGTTGCCGGCTAAAACTCTATAAGTCAAAAAAGAAGCCATATCTAAACATGATCCAGAAGCGCAGGCGTTTTTTCTGGGCCAAGGCTCATTTAAAATGGACTGTGGCAAAGTGGAAAACTGTTCTGTGGTCAGACCCAGAAAACTGGGATGCCATGTCATCCGGACTAAAGAGGACAAGGACAACCCAAGTTGTTCTCAGCGCTCAGTTCAGAAGCCTGCATCTCTGATGGGATGGGGTTGCATGAGTGCGTGTGGCATGGGCAGCTTGCACATCTGGAAAGGCACCATCAATGCTGAAAGGTATATCCAAGTTCTAGATCAACATATGCTCCCATCCAGACGTCGTCTCTTTCAGGGAAGACCTTGCATTTTCCAACATGACAATGCCAGACCACATACTGCATCAATTACAACATCATGGCTGCGTAGAAGAAGGATCCGGGGACTGAAATGGCCAGCCTGCAGTCCAGATCTTTCACCCATAGAAAACATTTGGAGCATCATAAAGAGGAAGATGCCATAAAGAAGGCCTAAGACAGTTGAGCAACTAGAAGCCTGTATTAGACAAGAATGGGACAACATTCCTATTCCTAAACTTGAGCAGCTTGTCTCCTCAGTCCCCAGACGTTTGCAGACTGTTATAAAAGAAGAGGGGATGCCACACAGTGGGAAACATGGCCTTGTCCCAACTTTTTTTAGATGTGTTGATGCCATGAAATTTTAAATCAACTTATTTTTCCCTTAAAATTATACATTTTCTCAGTTTAAACATTTGATATGTCATCTATGTTGTATTCTGAATAAAATATTGAAATTTTAAACGTCCACATCATTGCATTCTGTTTTTATTCACAATTTGTACAGTGTCCCAACTTTTTGGAATCAGGTTTGTAATTGTGTACTTAAATTTAACAGCTGACAGCTGATTGGTTGATCCATTACATACCTTTCTATCAAATCTGACATTATCAAGATGAATTTGTTCTGACACAGTTTAACTCTGAGTTCTTGTCATGTTTTATTACCATTTTCTAAACTATAGCAAATAAACTGTGATATTGTGAGAAAATGTTGAAGGTGTCTGGATACATTTTGGTTTGACTGTATATTATATTAGCTATTATTATCTGTTAATTTTTACTCATATTATTTTCTATTCATATGAAGTTTGAAAGTATTAAACCTGTATATTTCTTTAAATCAGATTTATTCTGATTTTGTTTAGTACCAGCACCGTCTCAAGATTGTCTGACTATAATTTTGGATGTTTTAGGGCTACTTGAATTTTAAAACAAATACAATCTTGTAATTATTGCGTTTCTAGACCTCTCGAATAAAATGTAATTGCGAGCTATAGGTGGCGCTATAGGGTTTGAGAGGTTGATTCCAAATTTGGTCAGGTGATTTTTCAGAACCTGTCCTGTTATTTTTCACAACTTTTTTTCAATAGTTTTCTGGGCTGCCACCAAATTCAACAGTAGAAGAAGCTAAATAATAATATTACTAATACAGTGGGTGTCAGAATACCTTTTTGCTTCTTGGTCCAACAATATAGACCATTGCACTCAGTAATTTTGCTTAATGTGGTGGGATGTATTTTCATAGATTCAACGTAACGAGCACAAGCTTTCCCTTAACTTTCAGTAGTTCATCCACAAAACGTAGCCTGCTTAGCTTCATTTGAAGAGGCATACGATTTAAACCCTGAGATATTCATAGTATAATGGTCCTGTTCAAGAGCTTGTCCAGGTCATTTATCAGGTCTAGCTGGGCAGGATCAAATGAATCACAAGCACAGACACTTTCATGGAGGTGTTCTTCTGTGAGACACTCGAATGGGCTGAGCAGCTAAGCTTGACGGATCGGAGGAAGGTCATGAAATAGTTTAATGCCCCATCACACTAGACAACCTCTAACGCTTAAGGTCATTAATCACATTAATATTAATAGTTTAATTAGATTTTAATTATACCAGCCAATCTCATTGTATTTGAGGGTAAATCCAATGAAAAAAATGTCCAGGTCACAGCAATTCAAATTTGATTAAACAAATGAGACCTATTTTTTGGGCCCAGATATTGTTTTTTTTTAATTATTATTATTATTATTTATTTATTTTTTACAAAATGCTTCCCATTATTCTTTTTAGATTCTTATTAGTTTAATACAGTCTTTTATTTATTTATTTATTTATTTTTATTATTACTGGAAAATGTAGAACAATCAATGCATTATGGCAATACGAATTTATGCTCTTAATTGTTATAAAAATAATGCCACAATGAAAATAAATAAATAAATAATGGACTTTTCTTTTAGCAAAATAAAATATCTGTGATAATTAAAATCTAATAATTTTTTTGTGAAGCTCAAGAAGCAATAAAAGCTGTGTTAATAATTCTTACTGCACTATTTTATTTATTTATTTATTTATTTTTATTTTTTCAGAACCAAACTAAGGGGCCGATTACACAACACCATTTTCAACTAAAAATGTAAAACTTTTCATGCTTTTTTTTGGCCATTAATTTACATGACAACAGCGTTTTCTGGGCCTGAAAATGCAAACTTTTGAAAACGGGTTTCAAAGTGCAAGTTTTTGTAAACATCGTCTCTGTGTAAACTATAAAAACGCAAATTTGTGAAAATGGTGACATCATGCGAATGCATATTAATTGTTAACTCTATAGACTCGTAGTGTCTCTTTACAAAGTGGCATTGCCAACTACTGGCCTGGCATGAATAATACAGTGTTTTCGGTTGTCTCCGCGGATCCGCGGTGTGAATGGGAAAAACCTTTCGTACATCGTTGTTGTGTACCTAAAACACACTGAATCTAAACAAAACTAAAGCATTCTGACATGGGGTTAGGCTGTAGCAATTATAATTAACTTAAAACTATAACAACAGAAGTCCATGTTATGTCTCTATTTGGCTAAGTATACTTATTTTTGTGTGTGTGTGTGTAGGATTGAAGGAAACTGGACAAATCCACTGCCACAGCAGCAACTACAATCCAACAGAGAATTTAATTACATTCTTAATTAAGCTGTAATTCAAAAGCATCCTGTGTGTGTTTGTGTATGTGCTCTCAAAGAAGAAACACAAAGCATGTTTGATGTGCCTGCAAACTATTTGTGTTTCCTTATCAGTGCAGGTTTCATATGCACGGCCTAAACCGCCGGTGATAGACACGTGGGGTGAACGCAGCTGGGCTGTGCGGCTTTCATAAGGCGGCATAAAACCGGCCAGTCAACCTGAGCAATCTGTCAGATAAGCCCTCATATTGTTAATACCACCTATAATGAACCAGCAAGCTGCCACCGGCGAGAACCATCATACCACATAAGGCCATCTCCTTATTGTTCTCAAGTATTTCACCTAATTAGTGAAATTCTTTCTCCCTCACTTGTGTTTTTACCCCTAAGCAATCCACATTTTGTTATGCACACAAAAATACTGCACATTGAGAAGACATTATTTGTACATTAGCGGCAAGACAAATACCTTGAAGAATATTTCTCAAAACTATATTAGCCCAATCTCAGGGGGAAAACATTGCTGTAGTATGTTTATCACTGCGGTAACGTTTTGGGTCAATCTTTCGCTCCTTCTTTTCTTTTTTTGTTTTTAAGAAATTAATACTTTTATTCAGCAAGGATGCATTACATTGATCAAAATTTACATTAAAGACTTTTACATTGCTGCTAAAAAATATTTATTTCAAATACACTCACCTAAATGATTATTAGGAACACCTGTTCAATTTCTCATTAATGCAATTATCTAATCAACCAATCACATGGCAGTTTCTTCAATGCATTTAGGGGTGTGGTCCTGGTCAAGACAATCTCCTGAACTCCAAACTGAATGTCAGAATGGGAAAGAAAGGTGATTTAAGCAATTTTGAGCGTGGCATGGTTGTTGGTGCCAGACGGGCCGGTCTGAGTATTTCACAATCTACTCAGTTACTCGGATTTTCACGCACAACCATTTCTAGGGTTTACAAAGAATGGTGTGAAAAGGGAAAAACATCCAGTATGCGGCAGTCCTGTGGGCGAAAATGCCTTGTTGATGCTAGAGGTCAGAGGAGAATGGGCCGACTGATTCAAGCTGATAGAAGAGCAACTTTGACTGAAATAACCATTTGTTACAACTGAGGTATGCAGCAAAGCATTTGTGAAGCCACAACACGCACAACCTTGAGGCGGATGGGCTACAACAGCAGAAGACCCCACCGGTTACCACTCATCTCCACTACAAATAGGAAAAAGAGGCTACAATTTGCACAAGCTCACCAAAATTGGACAGTTGAAGACTGGAAAAATGTTGCCTGGTCTGATGAGTGTCAAATTCTGTTGAGACATTCAGATGGTAGAGTCAGAATTTGGCGTAAACAGAATGAGAACATGGTGGTGGTGGTGTAATGGTGTGGGGGATGTTTTCTCGGCACACTTTAGGCCCCTTAGTGCCAATTGGGCATTATTTAAATGCCACGGCCTACCTGAGCATTGTTTCTGACCATGTCCATCCCTTTATGACCACCATGTACCCATTCTCTGATGGCTACTTCCAGCAGGATAATGCACCATGTCACAAAGCTTGAATCATTTCAAATTGGTTTCTTGAACATGACAATGAGTTCACTGTACTAAAATGGCCCCCACAGTCACCAGATCTCAACCCAATAGAGCATCTTTGGAATGTGATGGAACAGGAGCTTCGTGCCCTGGATGTGCATCCCACAAATCTCCATCAACTGCAAGATGCTATCCTATCAATATGGGCCAACATTTCTAAAGAATGCTTTCAGCACCTTGTTGAATCAGTGTCACGTAGAATTAAGGCAGTTCTGAAATCCTTTAGGTGAGTGTAAATGCTGAAAAAAAGTATCACTGGTTTTCAACATTGGTATAAGAAATGTTTCTTTGGCAGCAAATCAGCATATAAGAATGATTTCTGAAAGATCACGTGACTGAGGACTGGAGTAATGATGCTGAAAATTCAGCTTTGCATCACAGGTAAAAAATTGCATTTTAAAATATATTTAAAAAGAACCAGTTATTTTTAAATTGGAATAATATTTGGCAACTTTTACTGTCATTGATCAAATAAATGCATTAAAAATCAATGCATGCCTCTAATGCTTTGGAAAACCATCAGGGGACGTACAAGTGTTTGCAGGCATATTTGACTTTAGTTGTCATTTTATGATGCTTCAGTAGCCTATAGATGATATTTTGTTTAGCTGTACTGAAACTCTTAAACACGTACACTTGCAGCATATTTTAAATATTTATGCTTGGTTTTTGAATGCATATGCAAATCACATCTAGCAGTGTTTAGTTCCTGTGCAAACTTCTAAATCCGAAGCCGCATTGATCTTTACTTTTAATCTGGTGCCCAGCGTGAAACCGCAAGTTCTTCTAAAGTGCTCTGATTTTTTGCACAGCATGAGACAAACAAGTTAATAGTCAATTGCAGTTCTTTTTAACTTATTTGTATTTGCGCAGTGTCTTGACTGTCCTATCACAAATACTTAGTATTTCTCATTCAATGCTTACTGGAACTGAAATGGTTTTATACTATTGCAACTCAAAGATTAGTGTTAAAACACTGATTTCAGTAAACGCCATGAACATATGAAGGTGTTTAAAAGAGAATGAGAGACACACAAAGAGGAAGACGACCTGTGTGTCCTATCAGTCTCACATCATCAGCCAGAAAGACTTGTTTAGACATGGGTGACCTTTGCTTTTATGCCCAGTGCTCTGACAGCATCTGTTCATTTTATAGAATTAAGTCTTTCAGAATATGTATATGATTCTGTATATGAATTCCCAACATCATTTAATAAAGTTTGACATGTTTTATAGTCAGTGTTGAAATATACTGGCAATGATTCTTAGTATTATATTTGATCTCTTAACAGCAGCTCTGTATGAACACTGTATGAACACTGTGCTTTCTATATTTTTCAGTGCATTTCTAACAGTAACAGTTTTTGTTGACAGGGAAATTTGCTAAGGTAAAAATGCAGAGACTTGTATTCCATTATCACAAATTGATCGTCACATGCAGCTCTTAATTCATTTTGTTCCTAAATGAATTTTAAAAGATATTGCAAAATGTATTTTTATTTTTCTAAAAATATTTATTTATTTATATTTATATTTATTTAATGTTTTGTTTGTTTATTTATTTATTATGTATTGTTTTGCTTTATTTTATTTTATTTTTATGGTTTGAAAAGGCTTCTGGATTTACACAAGACATTATTATTATTATTATTATTATTATTATTATTATTATTATTATTAATAAAATAATATATATTTATTTATTTATTTATTTTTACTTTCACTTAGAGTTGTCCCATATCCATTTGCCAAAAATAAAACTTTTTGTTTTTGTTAAAAACAAAACAAGCAAGCCCAGTCCAAGTGAGAAAAAGTTACGTAATACAATTAACGTAACACAATTAGTTACTTTTTAAGGAGTAATGCAATATCGTAGCCCATTACATTTCAAAGTAACTTTCCCCAACATTCTGAACCACTTGAAATGTAAGCAAGTATGTTGTGTGAGCTTATAACTCTGGGTGATGCTGGAATTATTGTAGTAAACAAAAAGGGGGCCAGATTTACTAACAGCTTGCGCCAGCGCAGACCCTCTTTTGGCGTTAAAAAACTACTGTCAGGATCGTCAATTTACTGGTGTTTGTGCCATTATTTACCGCCCCAAAAAATCATGTCTTAAATCAGATGCTAATTTGCGCTGCTCTTGGTAGATTGTGGTGGTCATTATGGAAATGATCCGGCTGCATCGGTGTTCTTTAATGTGTGTGTCGTCAGTAGTTTACGCTCTTTTTTGGAATTGTGCTCACTCTAATTTGCCCTGTTTAGTAAATCTGGCCCATAAAGTGTTGTTCAGAGTCGTGATTCACATGCATCTGAATTGTTTTTCTTCATTTAATTAATTGAAGCAAACCATCCAAACAAACTGATTTGCTAAAACGAACAAGACTTTACAGTGCTACAGAGTGAACATCATCAGTTCTCCGAGCTCTCTTTATATTTTGACCCTGGAGGTTTTCTCTTACTGTGTAATAGTTATATGCTGCTTGGTTGGGGGTCTAAAATCTGCTAGTAAGAGTCGAGCCCCAGCAGACTTTACCTCCATTCTGCTTAATTGGAAGTTTGTGTGTCCAGAGGGGAGTTATTGATTGTGTTCCGACCTGCAGGGAGAAGATTAGAGGCTTTCGTGATTTTTCCCTCATTACTACTGAACCAGAGGAGGTTCCTGTGTTTAACTAGATTGCTTAAGGCAGCCAGCCATGTCTTAAAAAGCAAATGATATAGCATTAGGAATATCTTAATTGCCTATATTTGAGTGCAGTTATATAATGCTCATTGCCCATAATGCACCTTTACATTTCAAATTAGATTAAAGGATTTAATTCCTGAGCATTTCTTTATTTTTAATTATGCTCAATCCATACTTGTCAACTGGATTAGAAATCATTATACTCACTGTTGACACATTTTATCATATTATACCACTTTAACCTGATTAAGTTTCATAGGGTGACGAAATCCCTATGCTGCAATTTTCCATCACTTCCATATTGCCACATTAAGCAAACTTCCAATTGTTGGGAACCCATATGACTTTATTTGTTGTGCTGAACACAAAGGAGATTTGTACTTGTTGTTATTTTCCATGCAGTTACTTCCTATGGTCACCAAGGCTTTCAAGAATGCAAAAAGGTGTCCATACAATTTGTGTGTTATATTACACGTTGTACGATAGTTTTTTTTTTTTTTTACTTTTACATAATCTTTCCAGTGAGCTGTTAACTGCTGCAACCAGATCACTGAGTCAGTGAATTAAAGTCACGAGTCGAATCAATCTAATTCATAAACAAATCATCAAGACTGGTTTTATGAAATGGATCAGATGATTCACTAAAGAGATTCTGCTCACAAGAACGATGCATTAACAAATCAAACATTGCCACTTCTCTCATGAACTAACATGCAACAATGACTCAAATTCCAGTCTGTTACTTACATAAAGCTACACTGTAAAAAACAAACAAAAAAATGTCACTTCTACAGTAAACCCTGTTAATTGGTTAATGGCAAGATACCTTACCATATAGGCCTAAAATGTGTCAATGGATTTAACATCACATATGTAATTTTACTGTAAAATAAGGTATGAATTACATTGAATTACCTTATAATTATGTTGTAAAACAGTAAAAAAGGCATTTATCTATTTACTCATATATAATAATTTTTGTTATTAAGTATAATATGTTAAATGTTTTTGTTGCATTTTATGTTATTTATATTTATTGCTTTGTTTTAGCGTCATGTTTTGCCCTGATTGTGTTTTGTCAAACTCTTGTTGTGTCACTCACATTTACATGTGTGCAAAGACCTTTATACCGGAGATATTGTCACCATTTGTTTTTGATGGTGTATTTCTAGCAATCACAGCTTCCAGTTTCGTTCGGTTTCGTTTTTTTTTCTACAGTGTATCTTATGGCTTGAGAAGACATGAAAAGTAGTGCACAAGTCATAATTTTATTATACTTTTATGGTGCTTTTACATCCTTTTTGAAGCATGAATGTCCCTGTTTATTTTAATTCCTAGGGAAATGTGACCAGGTCACTTTGCAGAATTTGTCCTTTTGTGAAAGAACGAAAATCAAACATTTTGTTTTAGAACAACATGAGGGCGAGCACATTTTTGGATTATCAATTCCTTTAATCATTTATGTAATTGTTTGTAATTGCTAGACATTTTCAAAGACCCTCCAAAGCATCAATGCTATTTTTTAGTTGCATGTGCATTGCATTAGCACTAATATTTAACTAATAAAGTCAAAATATCATGTTATGCTTCTCTGTGTATTGTCGCAATGCCATAAAATTTAGACGTATGTACATGTACAAGTTGAGAGAAGATTGCATCTTCCTGAAAGCATTGTGCTCTATTTTTAGTTGGCACATCCGGCAGTGAACTTATTAGCGCCATACAGCAGAGGTGCATATGTGTGCTACCAGGGAACTGCCATACAATATGTCTGAAAATACACATGCTAAAGAAATGCACAATGTTTCTGTTTCATACTGATGCTAATTTTAGCACAAGCACATACCCACACTCCAGCACACTATGAGCAGACTCTCTTTCTAGTGTCATTTTATTCCCTGAACTCTAGTGTCTGACTAGGACACTTGTTCTTAGAGCCAGCGTATCAGAGAGGCTCAATGCTGTTAGCGTTAAACAGGCCCCTAATTGGACCTGTGTCGGATAATTGTGTCCGTGACGCACGCTCCCCTGGGCGGCAGGGCTGCTAATTTCAATAGGGGTAAACAAGCAGTAGCTCTTTACTGACGGCTACGTTTTAATTAGAGGCAGGACCAACAAATGTGCTGACATAGTGCTGCAGAGAGGGACAGGAAATCAACATTGTTAGCATGCTATCTGTTTCTGCCAAGCAGTCACAAGAGTCGTCCTATCCCCCTTTATCATGTCATTTCAAAGCCGCGCCGTCTATTGAGCGAACCGTTGCCGTTTCAATTTCGCCCGCGCTGTTTGTCTAGCATCCTCATGGGGCTGCATTGCACTTTAAAAAGGGCAGCTAAACAGAACATGTTCTCTATCATTGTGATACATTGCTAACAGGAGCAGAATAAGGCATGACAGGATCTTCGTTTGGGTGAATCTCACAGAACCACATAAAATAAGAAATTGGTTTGTGTAAAGAAAGTTAAGCCTGGTTTCAGTAGCATCACATTTCCTCACCTATGTCTTTTACATTTATCCAAAGCGACTTACAACTGAGGAATACAGGAAGCGATCTGCCATGAAAAGGCGAAAAATCACAAAAAGTGCCTGAAATACTAAGTTTTGGACATTGCTTAGAGTAGCATAAGCTAGAATAGGGAGGGAATAGAGGAAAATGTAGTTGTTGTTTTTAAGATGAGGCTAAGTGCTCATGGAAGAGATGAGTTTTCAGTTGTCTTTTGAATGTTGCCAGTGATTCTGCATTCCGGATGGAGGTGGAGAGATCATTCCACCAGCAAGGAACAGTGAACGAAAATGTTCTGTTAGGGATTTCATGCCTCTCTGTGGTGGTACCATGAGCCGTCGCTCCTTTGCCGAACGAAGGCTCCTAGTGGGTATGTAGACTCGTAGGAGCGAGTGGAAGTATGCGGGTGCTGAGCTTGTGGTGGATCTGTAAGCAAGCGTCAACACCTTGAACTTGATGCGAGCAGCGAGTGGTAGCCAGTGCAGAGAGATGTAGAGAATTGTGACATGGGCCATTTTGGGCTTGTTGAGGACAAAGACGTTCTGAATCATTTGAAGCATCTTGAGCGCACACGATGGAAGTCCAGCCAGAAGTGCATTGCAGTAGTCAAGCCTAGAAATGACCAGGGACAAAACTTTTGAATCCTAATTCATGAACTGTATATGCTTCTTTGTGAGATTCACCCATTTGTAAAAAAAAAAAAACTGATGCACTTGTGGGTTCAAATAAAAAAATGGGGTCATGTAGATGTTTATAATGCAATCTAATCTCAGCCAGTTTAGCATTAGCTCTCATCATTAACACTTCTCTTTCGGTAGCGCCATTTTTTTTACTTTTTTTCACAGTGTGGCCGTGCAGGTTAAATCTAAGGCTTATAAATCAGTGCCTGTGGTGAAATTCCTCCAAAATGATTAGGGGTTCAAGCACATATCGCTGAAACCCTATTGTAATTGTTAACATTTCCAAGGATCAGCATTCTCCCTAAAAGTGGACCAACTTTGCCTCTAGACCTTTTATGGAGATAAGCTTGGATAATATTGAGATTGGCCCATAGGTGGGGCTATAACTGTTATAAAGGTGTAAATTGCTGAAAAAGGCACTCTTCCTGCCTGATTTGCATAGAATTTGGGTGTGCACATGCGTCACATTATTCTAAAGAAGCATTGAAACTTTTATGGACGGTTGTTACAAAGGTGTAAAAAGCTTAAAAAACATGTATTTCCTTAGCAAACGAGTAAAGGAGAGTTTTCGCACTTGAAAATAGCGTACCGCCAACCAATAACTTACAATAGCAAACGTGGGATATAAATGCATTTGCTGAAGCAATCATGCCATTTTAGCTGCTTCTACAAGTCTTTGAGCTTTATTATCATAACTCGTGTTTCCCGGGACTTGCACCCCGAACGCTCCGCATCGCAAGTGCAATGCTATACCAGGTGAGCTACAGAGCAAATTTACTATGGCTGCTGTGGTAGACATGCCCCAACACATCAGATTTAAGCTAAACGGGGCATCTGCATTTTGACAGCCTTCTATGTGCTTTGATCTCAGACCAATTTCAGAGAAAATCCCAATGACAAAGAGAGTACAACAGTTTTTAAAGAAAAGGATAATGGTAAAGGTGACAATTCATTACATCATTTTCCTCCATCTTTATTGGTTCTACATGTGTAATTCTTCGTCACTAGGTAGAAGCAAATCTGGATACCTCGATCATGAGGTTGGACATACATAACAAAACTGGAGACCTGTCTTGGAGACCTGGAGACATAACAAAAATTCTGGCCCAATTGTTAGAGTCATTCAGCATTTAAAAGCATGCTGTAAGGAAAATAAATGTTAGTTATGACCATATGCATTTTTTTTTCCTTTTGCCTGCCTGCCTGCCTGTTTACATTCACTTTAGACACGACTGGTATTCGATATCTTTGTTTAGATTCATTCCCACCCAAAATGATTGTCAGTGATCACTTTACTATGCACATGGTAGACCGTCTAGTTTTGAATGGCCGTGCTATTAAAAGGATGGTCCCATTTTATTAGGTGTCTTTAACGGCATTGAAATTAATCATTTAAAACAATTAACTTATTGTATACATACATATTTTCACATTATACTTATATTGAAAAAAAATATATAATAATAAAATACCTGCATGTAATTATAGCTGTAATTAATTTCTGAACCCACCAAACCTGTCCCTAACCTTACCCGTATC
Source organism: Paracanthobrama guichenoti (assembly GCA_018749465.1). Lineage (NCBI taxonomy): Eukaryota > Metazoa > Chordata > Actinopteri > Cypriniformes > Gobionidae > Paracanthobrama > Paracanthobrama guichenoti. Next base: position 5,064,136 of record CM031943.1, read on the forward strand.
CCACCTCGATAGCAGCAAAAGTGTTTTGCAATACAATATGAACACAATAAGTACATTGTACTTAGTAGTTAAGGACACCTAATATAAAATGTGACCAAAATTATTCATAAGATATTTTTTTTTAATGAATTCGAATTAATTAACATGAGAGAAAGAGAGAGCGAGAAGCCTAATAGTGAGGCTTGTTTGGTTTAATTACAGCGAAGTTATCACCTCATTGCTGAGAAATTTATATTGTAGCTTTCAGCAGTAAAGCTGTTTTATTTAACTCAAGGGGCAGAGGTTGAAAACCAGCTCCTGAATGTTTCTGTTTGCACGCAATTTCTTTCCTTAAAGTTTACACATCAATAAAACATCTGCGAACGAGCGCACACAGGCACATCTGCTTTGTAATACAACATTAAAAAGCTATGTTTGTGGGCAAACGTGTCGCCGTAGCCTTGTGGTGGCTTGGAATTCAAACGGGAATCGTATATACGTGTTTAGACATAGGCCGGATGTCCAGATATCGGATATGTATCTGATTTAAAACCACATTTGGAAGTGGCTCAGATCGGATGCAAAAAAAAAAAAAAAAAAAAACTTATCTTTTGTGAGCAAATTCCAATCTGTCAGATGTGAGTAAAAATATCTGATTTGTTGTGCCAATTTAAAGAAAGTGTCAGAAAAGCCATACACATTGATCGGATTATGTGATGCAAATGCTAAAATGTATTAGTTTACAAATCATGCACTATTATAAAGGTGTTTTGAGGTCGAAATACGTCTTTATTAATCAATAATCTGCCCTGTAATTATAATTTGTGTGAAAAGGTTGTCTGTTTTACTGCCACTAGTGTTCGTTTTAACATGAAACTGCTGTGATTTGTAAGTATAGGTAGAGGCACATTTTTCCAATGAGCCTAGGAAGCTTTTAATTAAAAGTGGAGAGCGTCATTTTTTTTTTTATTGTGCAATGCCGGTGTTCAGTCCACTAGACACTGAATTGGCCATTAACCACGGTGTCAACCGTTCAGAGACTCATAAATCTTTTCAACATTTCCAGAGGAGGTTCTTTTATCCCTTTTAAGATGAATAGAGTTATAGGGCAGCAATGCACAAGTGGCCTTTGCTCCACGAATGCCCTCCGGCCTCATATGTTCAGAGAAATATCGTACAGTGTTTTCCTAATATTTTGAGGAGGCCGTATTAAACACCTGAGCTCCACATGAAAAGAAGGTGGCACAATAAAAGCCAGCACACAAGCGTGCTCGCCACAGTGTGTTTGCGGATCCGGCTCAAGATTTATGGGCGTAATAATGGAGGCTCAGTGGGTTCATTGCAACACATCGACACACTCTCTCTGTCATCTGACATACTTTATGTGTCATAGCCGGAGAGGGAAGAGAAAGAGACTGTATGTGTGTTTACACCAACTGTGTACTGTCACTTCTTCCATCCATCAATATAACGTTCTCTCAGTTTGCGTTTTGTATCAGCTATGCCACGGCTAATGCTGCCTTCACATTGTCGTACCTTTTGAGACATTTGTGATGAACATCATATGACCACGAGGCTCTGAACAAAGAGAAATTATGTTTTCTCCTGCTTTGCCTCGGCTCACTTTATTCATGCTTTTAGTATTTTTTTTTTCTAACTAGCTCTTTTGAAGTGAACTTCTCTTAGCGTATTTTTCCATTACAAGGTACACGAGTTTAGGTATTTAAAAGACTGCCAAAAGTTTGAGGTCAGTAAGATTTTTGAAAGAAATTAATACTTTTATTCAGCAAAGACAGATTAAATTAATCAAAAGAGACAGTAAAGACATTTATAATCTTGCAAAATATTTATATTTCAAATAAATGCTGCTCTTTTGAACTTTCTATGTATCTAAGAATCCTGAATCTGGTTTTCTCTAAAATATTAAAGACCCCCTGTGGTGAAAATCAAGTTTTTAATGTTGTTTATGTGTCTATGTGGTGTTTTTAATATGCTCTAAGACAAACCATGTGCAAATTTATCAGTCAACACCATTGCTGTGTATTTTCTTCAAAGGAAAGTGTAGCAAAGACCAGCAGTTTTGAACCCGCCCATTCCTTACATTTACATTTATGTATTTGGCAGACACTTTTATCTAAAGCGACTAACATTGTATTCAAGGTACACATTTTTTTAATTTTTTTTTATTTACATTTTGTCAGTTCTTGCTTTGCCTGCGAATCGAACCCATGACCTTGGCGTTGCTAGCGCCACGCTCTTATTGTTTGAGCTACAGGACAGCTTACATGTAACCAATGCTGTCAACTTGCAGGACGGGACATTTCCACAGTGAGCACAAAAACACATTTAAGAAGGGACAGGAAAAAAGAGGTACATATGGCAAAATAGTAGGTGAATTATGTAAATTACGATATTATGTAAAAATTATATCATGTAATATGTTATGTATGTAATATTATGTAAAATGATATTATGTAAAATACGATATTACGATAAATTAACTATATGCTTTTCTCCACTGATTTTCTATAATGTTCAAAGCTTTTCTAAGGATGCTGATTTTTAGAAGGCAGCTGACTCTGAGATGGCGAACGGGAACATGGTTTGTGTAACATTAACAACACAAAGCCAAAGGCTAAATCATATCAATTACCGTTATGTGTCTGACGTTGTAGAGAGCCATAGATAAAACATTACCATTCTGGTACATCGAATTGTAGACAACCCCGATTCGCTCTTCGTCTTCTTCTGAATTTGTTTCTGGTTCAAAGATATATGGCTAAATTAAACCAGTATTTCCACTTTCCATTGTGCAGCGTTTACTACAGCTAACGAGTTGATCGGTTAGTCTGAGCTGGTGTGAGTGAGTGGAGGCAGGGACAAATTTGCATATTCATGGTTCCCTGCTGGTACAAATGAGAGGAGGAAGGCACAAATTTGCATATTCATGGTCCGTGCTGGTGTGAGTGAGTGGAGGCAGGGACGAATTTGCATATGCATGGTTCTATGCTGGTGTGAGTGAGTGGAGGCAGGGATACATTTGCATATTCATGGTCCGTGCTGGTGTGAGTGAGTGGAGGCAGGGACTAATTTGCATATGCATGGAACCATGCTGGTGTGAGTGGAGACAGGGACTAATTTGCATATGCATGGTTCCGCACTAAATGAATCAAGGGTGTGGAGTTACATTTAAAAAAAATTAAAGATGGCATTTTGGTTATCAAAGGATACAATTATTGACTGCAGAGGGACTTTAAGCAGCACAACTATTTTTAACATCATGTGACACTGATGACTGGAGTAACGATGCTAAAAATTCAACTTTGAGTGACATCACAGGAATAAATTACATTTTAAAACATATTCAAATAGAAAACAGTTATTTTAATATTGTATCAATATTTCATAATATTACTGTTTTTTACTGTATTTTTGTATCAAATAAATGAAGCCTTTGTGATCATAAGAGTGTTCTTTTCTTTCAAAAACGTCAAACAAATCTTTGGAACCCAAACTTTTGAATGGCTGCGTAAATGAGTAATTCTTTGTAATATGTTTTACGTTATATGTTTATATATATTTCCCATCAAAGAGAATGGGAAAGTGTGTCCAAACTTTTGAGTGGTAGTGTATCTATGTATGCATATATACATTGACATCATTGATTCCGTGTGCCTTTGGTTTTCATGCCACAATGCAAAAGGGATTTGACAGCTTTATTGAACAACATGCGAGTGAGTAAATGTATCCACAGCTGTTGAACTGTTAGCCCGACTTCCAAGGGCTCTTCTGCGATTGCTGACCCTGAGGAAAGTAGAAAGAGTGGAGCTTGAGTGAATTATGCAGGGTTTTCTCAGCTAATCACGTCTCTTAAGGAGCCATGAAAGTCTCACACTTTCTTCAGAATGATGCCAAATCCAATACTGTCAAGAGAAAGAACTGTGACTGACAGTACAGAGGTTTTTGTTTGCTCTGGTTAGACAACAGTAACAACAGGCTCACACATCACATTTCCTCAAATGTTTTCATTTGCCTTTTAGGAAGTTTTGCCAGCTACTTTGAAAATTGTGTTTGCTTATTCAGCTCAGACTCATTTATGTAACACAATACACAGCCTAGTTAGGCAAATCAGCCTGCAATAATCCCAGCACGCTTTTTCATTCTCCTTTAATCATCTTGTATTCGGTGACTCAACAATTTCATAACACCCTGGAAATTTGTTATGATACAGATGCTTCCCCTCCAGCGATGATATCTGTCCTACAGCTCTGACGCACCAGCATTAAGCTAAAGCGCTTGCGTTAGAAATGATGGATTTGCTGTCAGTTGCAATACGCAGGACTGCCTAATGCAGGGTTCTTGAACTCAAATTACCCATGTGCCGCTAGCCAGGTGGTGTTCTCCGTGAGGGGGCAGTTGAACAGTGTTTTCACTACCATGAATTTTAACTATATACAGTTACTGGGACAGTTATACAGTCATTGGTGCTTGGACAGAGCTTGTCAGAGTTGAACACCTCATCACTCCATCATACTACATACTGCTGTCTATTTATTAAATGAATGGCACCTGTCATTGTTTCCTTCAGATTTGTGATGGCTAGACAACTGGGTCAGGGCATCTCCAAACTGCAGCTCTTGTGGGGTGTTCCCGGTCTGCAGTGGTCAGTATCTATAAAAAGTGCTCCAAGGAAGGACCAGTGGTGAACCGGTGACAGGGTTATGTCATGCCAAGGCTCATTGTTGCACGTGGAGAGCTACCGTAGATCAAATTTTAATGATGGTTCTGATAGAAAGGTGTCAGAATATTGCAAAGAAATACTATTTTTACATAGTGTAAATAACAACTATTGCCATTTAAATAGCAGCTATCATTATTTTCACTTAGTGCAAATAGCTGCTGCCATTGTTTTTTGTGTCTTCCTTTGTTTTCGACAGAAGAAAGTAAGGCATATTTCTATTTCTCTATTCTGAGGTATTAAGAAATGTATCTGGGTAACGTTGCATTCATTTGAACATTCTGACCTCCTGATGACTTGCAAAAATATAGAATGCTGTTTGATTATTCCATCAAAGTCTTTCAACTTAGAAACTTAAGCGGAACGGCATTGTTTGCTCTCATTTCCTTGGAGTGTTGAGACATTTTTGGAAGCTTTTCCTTTTTAATAAAGGTGGATTAATTTAATTAGGTAGAGCTGCAGTCCACCAAGTGAGGTTTGCTCTGTTTCACATGGGGAATTTGTTGAATTAGCATTAATACTAGCAGTTTATTGTGGAAACTTGGTAAACATCCATGTTTCCTTTTTAAATTTTGCTCCTTTGTAGGGATTCTGGTTTCTGATGTTGTGGTTGTTATTCATTATAAAGTTAATTATTTCAGCAAGACAGGTATTTAGCAGTAAAGCATGGTAATACCATTGTACTTTGTTGTAAGAGATGGTTTACTGTGGTCAGCTCACCTGAATTTACTTCTTACATTACCCACACAGGTGCATTAAAACTTTATCTACAGTCTCTTAAGCCTTTAAATACAGAAAAATGGTACAAAACAAACTCCAGTGGCTGTGTTTTCTCATAGGTGCTTAAGTGCAAGATGTTTGTGTGTAGTATTGATCGGTCAGTGACCTTTGAGCTTTTCTTCTGAGTAACAAAATTACCTCCCATGTGCTGTTGGGTCAGGACTCTGGAAATGTCCACTGTATCACCTTAGAATCGATCCCCAGGTCCTCCTCACCTTATCTACAGAGGTAGGAAAGAGTATAAAAGCTTTAAAATATTACACAGCTTAAAATTGGTCTATGAAAGTTGAAAGTGAAAAGATTTGTGTTTTCTAGTGTTATTAGACTTGGTCTTTCTTTTTGTTCAAGAAAACTGAACATAAACTGAAAAAAAAAAAAAAACGATAATTTGAGTTAATGAGAAATTAAGTCACATTGTTAGATATAAATTGGCAATTTTGAGAATTCAAAAAGTCAGAATCGCGAGATATAAAGTCAGAATCGACTGATATAAAGTCAGAATCGACTGATATAAAGTCAGAATCACGAGATATAAAGTCAGAATCGAGAGATATAAAGTCAGAATCGAGAGATATAAAGTCAGAATCGAGTGATATAAAGTCAGAATCGAGTGATATAAAGTCAGAATCGACTGATATAAAGTCAGAATCGCGAGATATAAAGTCAGAATCGAGTGATATAAAGTCAGAATTCTGAGATATAAAGTCAGAATAGAGTGATATAAAGTCAGAATTGTGAGATATAAAGTCAGAATTGAGTGATATAAAGTCAGAATCGCGAGATATAAAGTCAGAATCGCGAGATATAAAGTCAGAATTGAGTGATATAAAGTCAGAATTGACTGATATAAAGTCAGAATCGACTGATATAAAGTCAGAATCGCGAGATATAAAGTCAGTCAGAATCAGAATCGACTGATATAAAGTCAGAATCGAGTGATATAAAGTCAGAATCGACTGATATAAAGTCAGAATCGCGAGATATAAAGTCAGAATCGAGTATAAAGTCAGATATAATAAAGTCAGAATTCTGAGATATAAAGTCAGAATTGAGTGACATATAAAGTCAGAATTGTGAGATATAAAGTCAGAATTGAGTGATATAAAGTCAGAATCGCGAGATATAAAGTCAGAATTGTGAGATATAAAGTCAGAATTCTGAGATATAAAGTCAGAATTGAGTGACATATAAAGTCAGAATTGAGTGATATAAAGTCAGAATTGAGTGATATAAAGTCAGAATTGAGTGATATAAAGTCAGAATCGCGAGATATAAAGTCAGAATCGAGTGATATAAAGTCAGAATTGTGAGATATAAAGTCAGAATTGAGTGATATAAAGTCAGAATCGCGAGATATAAAGTCAGAATTGTGAGATATAAAGTCAGAATTGTGAGATATAAAGTCAGAATCGACTGATATAAAGTCAGAATCGAGATATAAAGTCAGAATCGACTGATATAAAGTCAGAATCGATGAGATATAAAGTCAGAATCGAGTGATATAAAGTCAGAATTCTGAGAAAGTAGAATAATATAAAGTCAGAATTCAGAATTGTGACATATAAAGTCAGAATTGAGTGATATAAAGTCAGAATTGAGATTTTTCAGAATCATGATATAAAGTCAGAATTGAGTGATATAAAGTCAGAATTGAGTGATATAAAGTCAGAATCGATGATATAAAAGTCAGAATCGCGAGATATAAAGTCAGAATTGTGAGATATAAAGTCAGAATCGAGATATAAAGTCAGAATTGAGAGATATAAAGTCAGAATTGTGAGATATAAAGTCAGAATCGAGATATAAAGTCAGAATTGATATAAAGTCAGAATCGACTGATATAAAGTCAGAATTGACTGATATAAAGTCAGAATCGACTGATATAAAGTCAGAATCGACTGATATAAAGTCAGAATCGACTGATATAAAGTCAGAATCGCGAGATATAAAGTCAGAATCGATATAAAGTCAGAATTGAGATATAAAGTCAGAATCGAGTGATATAAAGTCAGAATTCTGAGATATAAAGTCAGAATCGAGTGATATAAAGTCAGAATTCTGAGATATAAAGTCAGAATCGAGTGATATAAAGTCAGAATTCTGAGATATAAAGTCAGAATTGAGTGATATAAAGTCAGAATCGAGAGATATAAAGTCAGAATTGAGATATAAAGTCAGATATAATAAAGTCAGAATCGAGTGATATAAAGTCAGAATTGAGAGATATAAAGTCAGAATTGACTGATATAAAGTCAGAATTGTGAGATATAAAGTCAGAATTGAGTGATATAAAGTCAGAATTCTGAGATATAAAGTCAGAATTGAGTGACATATAAAGTCAGAATTGTGAGATATAAAGTCAGAATTGAGTGATATAAAGTCAGAATTGAGTGAATCGAGATATAAAGTCAGAATTGTGAGATATAAAGTCAGAATTGTGAGATATAAAGTCAGAATCGACTGATATAAAGTCAGAATCGAGAGATATAAAGTCAGAATTGAGACTGATATAAAGTCAGAATTGTGAGATATAAAGTCAGAATCGAGTGATATAAAGTCAGAATCGAGTGATATAAAGTCAGAATCGAGATATAAAGTCAGAATCGACTGATATAAAGTCAGAATCGAGAGATATAAAGTCAGAATCGAGAGATATAAAGTCAGAATCGAGAGATATAAAGTCAGAATTCTGAGATATAAAGTCAGAATCGATATATAAAGTCAGAATCGAGAGATATAAAGTCAGAATCGAGTGATATAAAGTCAGAATTGAGAGATATAAAGTCAGAATTGAGTGATATAAAGTCAGAATTGAGAGATATAAAGTCAGAATCAGAATAAAGTCAGAATCGAGATATAAAGTCAGAATTGCGAGATATAAAGTCAGAATCATGAGATATAAAGTCAGAATTGTGAGATATAAAGTCAGAATTGTGAGATATAAAGTCAGAATCGACTGATATAAAGTCAGAATTGAGAGATATAAAGTCAGAATTGTGAGATATAAAGTCAGAATTGATATAAAGTCAGAATGAGATATAAAGTCAGAATTGAGAGATATAAAGTCAGAATTGACTGATATAAAGTCAGAATTGACTGATATAAAGTCAGAATGATATAAAGTCAGAATTGAGATATAAAGTCAGAATTGACTGATATAAAGTCAGAATCGCGAGATATAAAGTCAGAATCGCGAGATATAAAGTCAGAATCAGAATATAAAGTCAGAATGATATATAAAGTCAGAATTCTGAGATATAAAGTCAGAATCGACTGAATATATAAAGTCAGAATTCTGAGATATAAAGTCAGAATCAGAGATATAAAGTCAGAATTGATGATATAAAGTCAGAATTCTGAGATATAAAGTCAGAATCGAGAGATATAAAGTCAGAATTCTGAGTGATATAAAGTCAGAATCGCGAGATATAAAGTCAGAATCGAGAGATATAAAGTCAGAATCGACTGATATAAAGTCAGAATTCTGAGATATAAAGTCAGAATTGACTGATATAAAGTCAGAATTCTGAGATATAAAGTCAGAATTGTGAGATATAAAGTCAGAATTCTGAGATATAAAGTCAGAATCGCAGAGATATAAAGTCAGAATCGAGTGATATAAAGTCAGAATTAAAGTCAGAATTGCAGGTATAAAGTCAGAATTGAGAGATATAAAGTCAGAATTCTGAGATATAAAGTCAGAATCAGAATATAAAGTCAGAGATATAAAAGTCAGAATCATATAAAGTCAGAATCGAGTGATATAAAGTCAGAATTGAGACATATAAAGTCAGAATTGTGAGATATAAAGTCAGAATCGAGTGATATAAAGTCAGAATCATGAGATATAAAGTCAGAATTGATATAAAAAGTCAGAATTGAGAGATATAAAGTCAGAATTGAGAGATATAAAGTCAGAATTGAGAGATATAAAGTCAGAATTGAGAGATATAAAGTCAGAATTGAGATATAAAGTCAGAATCAGAATATAAAGTCAGAATCGACTGATATAAAGTCAGAATCGAGTGATATAAAGTCAGAATCGAGAGATATAAAAGTCAGAATCGAGATATAAAGTCAGAATTGAGTGATAAAAGTCAGAATCGAGAGATATAAAGTCAGAATCATGATATAAAGTCAGAATTGAGAGATATAAAGTCAGAATTGAGATATAAAGTCAGAATTGAGTGATATAAAGTCAGAATTGTGAGATATAAAGTCAGAATTGTGATATATAATGTTGCAGTTACCTTTTTATTTTTTATTCTGTGGTCAAAACAAGCTTCCATAGTTTACATCTTTGACTTATTTCATAACAATTGAATTTGTGCTGCTTTTTATTCAGTGGAAAGTAAATGAAGTGGAGAAGCGATTGAAACATGATCTAACTATCATCTCTTCTTCTGTGATGACATTTGCTAAGAACTTTGTAAATTGTTATGTTTCCACCGATTAGAAAATCTGAATATTTTAATTTTAAATTAAAAATTAAAGTCATAAAGTACATTACAAAATTGGTGTTCGGTACGCCTGCAATCCTACAATAATGATATATATTCAGAGGTGTCAATTTGGCGAGAAAATTCAGCCATCAGCCTGTCGTTGTAAATTGTTCATTCATTGTTTACCCACGGATTTCACTACAGAATCCCCTAGTGCTCTATTAAATATTGCTTAAATTGATACATGTAGATGGATCCCTTTGTCCGCTGCATTACATCTTGCCATTTTTTTTATGGATAGGAAAAGTTTTTAGTACAGTATATGTACGGATCAGATTTTTTTATGTATTTATGTATGCAAATAGTTGTTACATTAACGCATTAAATTGCCCAAAACTAATTCATTTTGAAAACTAACTGTCCTAACTGTCCCTCATGGCCATCATTTCAATCTGTCTGCAGCCATTTTGGCTCAATTCTGCAGATGACAGTATGTTTTATTTTACATTTTTGTGCTTCGTGAATGTTTCCTGGTGAGGTCTGAATAAGATATTCCCTCTTCAGTCACAATAACTGTGACTAATACCTGTGTCCTTTCACAAAATGTATCTGATAATTTGATGCAGCTGTTACATATTCAGTGTGCCTTTTGTAGCCATTCCCATTTCCCCAGAGTGAATCATATTCATAATCTGATATTAGTCATGCGGCACGCTAAGATAGGTTACCCCTGAATAAACAGATGTGCTCCATCATTGAATTAATACCTTGTAGAATAAAGAATAAACCATTTTTTAGTTGATAAAAAAATGTTTAAAGGTATGAAAGTAAGATTGGCTTGCCTTTGTGTTTGTGTTTATGTAAAATGTGCTTTTTGCTGTCTAAAGATCTGTACTCACACATATGCAAACATATAATACACCAGTAAGCCTCAAGGTGTGCTTTAGTTATTATTTGTAAAGATTTTTAGATGTGTAGTATGTGAACATCCTCTTTAAATAGCATCTAGTCTCTTCCGACTCCTCCAGAGAGATAGACTGAGCGCTAACATTAGCAAAAGCTATAATGAGTCATTAGAGAGAGTTATGACTAGGCAAACTTCCTAAAGTCTGACATCCCCCATGGCTTTGTCTTTCTGGATCAGGGCTCTCAACTTACCAACAAATACAATGGATTTTAACTATATAACAGTTAAACTGCTTAACAGTTGTGTTTTGTTATGCCAATAACTAACAGGGAACATTCTCAGAACATGCTGGCAATGTTCTCTCAAAAATATGAAAAAACATAATTCCAGTAATGTTAATAGAACATTTGTTCAAAGTTATTTGGTCTTTAATAATGTTCTAAAAACTCTTTTTTGTGTTATTCAAAGGGTGTGTTAGTAATATGCACCTACACATGTACACTCTGCTTATTACACACACAGGGACGCGCAGCAGCACACAAACATTTTTAAATATTAAAAATAAAAGGATTTCTCTCTGGAGAAGCATTCAGTCTTTCTGCTTGCAAAATCTGCCATGTAAATAGGGAATCTGCCATGGTGCAAGCGCAACTGGCTTTTAAAGGGAATGGGAGATGAGACTCTGATTGGTTTATTGCACGTTACGCCCAAAACACACCCATGAGTCATTAATAGACTAGGTACAACCCTTTTGGACCATGCGTCTGGCGCACCGACTGTTTTTTTCCATCGTTAAAATAGCCATGGTTAGATTGTTAAAATAGGACCCTTATAGGGTTTCATGACAGAACTTTGTATTTTTCCTGACTTAATGGGGACATTAGCAATGTTAGCAGGGTTAATGATGGATGGAAAGACAATAGTTTGAGACCCACTGCACTAGATCTTAAGCTCATCTGATGCAAACAGGAGAAATGTGAGATGTGGTAGATAGATTGTTCAGTAACTTGTGTCGATGTCTAGGCTATTCTGGGTAGTGAAGGGTAATTCACAGATGATTTTATCTCAGATGTGCAGGGCCACTAAAGTGGCTGAAGTCGCTGTACAGTGCAGACAGTTTTGTTGATCATTATAGAAGTGATCTAGTTTTATCAACTACTTTTTAAAAATGTTTTCTGCGTTGTAGATATTATTCTGGACCTTATTCGGCCTTGAAATGGACAAAAGAGTAAAAGAAGCACTTGAGTTGCCTGCATAGCAGTTTAGCAGATAAAAAAAAGAAAGTTTTTTCATCTTCTTCAGATCAGTGATTTGGTTTCTGTGTTCTTTAAAGCACTGGCACATAGATCATTTTTTAAAGAAATAGAGAACAATGGCACTTAAAGATTTTCATATCAGACTGTAAAACCATTTGTGGTTCTGAGGAAGCTGTATTTTTAATATAAATGATGGGAAAGCAATTCTCACACACAAACCATGAAATCAAAATAGACAAATCTTATTTTTTTATGGAATTTGCAGCTCATGAACACCAGTGAACACATGAATGAAAACTGAAACATGATATCTGTTCAAGTGACATTGCAGTTCTTCTTCATCATCATGAAATATTATCATCTGCATGCGTTTTAAGCCTTATCACTCTCAACTTGAGCACACACACCCGACGCATGCGCACAGAGAGCTGGATGTCGGCGCGTCCGTGAGTAGGCTATTAAACTAGACTAGTTCTCTTTCATGTGTTATTGCGATTATTAAACTGTCAAATGCACACAAGGTTATGTCAGAACACACAAAGTTCACATGAAAACAGTTGGTTATGTCTGTGCACATATGCAGCAAGTACAGAAATCCCGTGTGATCTGTGAAAGTGAAAGCAGTGTAATATACAGTACCTACTGCTATATCTGCTGTTAATATGAATCAAACATCAAAAGATAAACAGAAAATCACTCACTGCTCTTGACTGAATAACTTTAGTAGCTTTATTTAGGCCCCGATCACACAGAATGCGTTTTTCAGGTTCGAAAATGCGAGGCGCACTGCACTACCTTTTTTGGTTGATGTTTTTTCATTTAGAAAAGAGTAGTGCGCTGCAGTTTTTAAAAAAAAAAAAATGTATGTTGCTTTTTTGTTTGAACTTCATGTGTTCAGAGCGCTCCTTCTAAAACACGAGGTGCAGAACCCTCAAAACCCTCTCTGCCAACCGAAATCTATTCAAAAAAGGTGCCTCTCACTGCAAAAACGCATTCTGTGTGATCGGGGCATAAGAACACATTTCTGTTGTTGAACGCTCTGGCGAGGAGATAAACATGGCAGACTGTATACAGAGTTCTCTGAGGGCGGGGACTATGCTAATACGGCAGTGTCCATCGACACTTGGGGGCGGGGGCTGGGAAATGTGACATCACATTCCCAGGAATCTGCAAACGGGTTGTTTTGAGGCACTGCTTATGATTTATGGGGATTAAAAAAAAAAAAAGGAGTGGGTGGATTTTTACTATTTATAGGGTGGCTGTGTACACACACACACTGCCAACACACATTTATGTTCAAAGTGGATTTTGTATAATAGGTGCCCTTTAACTTATTTCAAAGCTTGTTTTGACTTATTTTAAAATATTTTAAGTCTCCTGGTTGATAACCACTGTTGATTTATCAATGCACATCATAATTTTTTTTTAATTCCTTGTAAAGTCAGCATGAAATGGAAGTTGTGATTGTCTTTTCTTCCCTATTGTGTATATCTGAGTGAAAAGACTTCTCGAACAAGAAAAACAAAAGTAAAAAACAAACAAAAACATGCCATAGAAGAGAGGAGATGTTGCTGCAAGAGGGAGGGGAAGATATTCTGATTAAACACACACACACACAAAAAATAAATAAATGATGTGCACAAATAAATCATTTATAATAAAGACTGCAATATTCAATAAAAACATAAGAATTGTCAAATAATACTTTTGTGTTTTACTCTGATATATGTCACAATTCTAAATAAATGATGATCGCCACTTACGTTTAATGCTGACTTAACGGTTGTGTGCTCATGATAGTCTTCTTTCAACATAAGATCTTCTCTGCTAGCTTTTGTCCAGTAAATGAACAACATCCTGAGGATTATTTAGGTCAGTAGGTTATAAAAATGTGCAAAGCGGTCACAACAATTACGCGCCCACAAGATGTTCTTGAAACGTTTGTTAGGAAATATTTTGCAAAGGTTGTGATGCATTTGGTCAGACAGTTTAATCTCACTTCAAAGACTTTGTGAAGAGATTTCCTTTGGTGAATAAAACATATTTCCATTTTTATTTGACTCTGTATTGCCTTTGTGTTTGTATATACAGTATGTGCTGTTGGCAGATGCTTTCTCACTAAGGCATCTCATAAATTTTCAAATTTAGCATCAGTGCATGCCAGAAGGGAAATAAAAATGGATGTTGTCTTTGTAGTGTCATGAAAAGCTCAGTTGTTAGCTGCCTTCTTTTGCAGATGACAAAGATCCGTTTGTGATGATGTGTTTATGAGACTTCTACAGGGGAAGGTAGGGTTGATGAAATATCACATTTCTTTTTTTGAAAACTAAGTAAAATGCCTGTTAGCACAGATTTCAAGCAAGCAGGGTGAGTACTTACAGCTTGTCAAGCACCAGCCAAGCTACTTCCATCGAGTTGACTGGGAATGCTAACAAAACGCTATCATAGATATTGGTTGGGTGAAGCTTGTGGCACAGAAACATTGATCCTGACATGAGAGATTCATTGTCACTCTCTGCCGAGCTGTGTATCTTTCCCTTCGGTGAACATGGCAAGTGAGACAGAGGTCATGACCACAACAAACCTCTTGATATTGTGATGTTGCCTCTGTTACACCTGGACCTTCACATACTGCTAAAAAATAATGTCGACTTTGTCCCAGGGGTTTAAAAACACACTGATCCATGGATATGTGCCATTCCGAACAAGAACCTTCCAGTATACTGTTATGACTGAGTTATCACTCAACTTATGTTATGGTCTGATTGTTTGCGTTGGTTTTCCTTGGAATCCCTTATGCACTTTTACTAAGCAGACTATGTTGCTGAGTTAATATATAATAGATTTTTGCTTTTTCCCCTATCTTGGATGATGTACTGTAACCCAAGATTTTTAGAGTGTACTTATCCTGTAAATGATGATAAAAAAATAGAGCTTTATAAGACAATAGCAAGCAAAATCTTTATTGTTTGTATTTTTAATAGCTATGTTGTAAAGCTTTTCCCTTTATTCTTGGCTAATTAATAAGCAAAGATTTCTGCTTTCATGGTTGAAGTTTCTAAATTGCCCCTAACTACTCAGCAGAGAGTGTTTTCTGAGGATATTGACTAGCTTAACCTCCTGCTGCGTGCTAATGAACCACAAACCAGCACAATGGGAGTAAATCAATACTGGCAAGTATATGATTTTAAGAAACAAGGCTTTTTGATATTCGAGTAATGAAGGTAAATCCTACATGCAACATGAGAGCGAGTCTTGTGATGTCTTAAGAGGCACTTTGTATGCTTTTATCAAAGTGTGTTGCTATGCACTAGGATTTTCATGGCCGAAAACAGCATTCATTGCTAATGCAGCACGGCTTTCCCATGTAACCCCTAGCGCACAAGAGCAACTTATTGTTCCATGACAACCGCAACAACACCTCAACACAAACAAGATATTTGATATGCTATTGAGAGAGGATATTTACATCTAGCACAATAGCGCACAATAAATAGCCTGTCTTGAAAATGAGGTATGATTGTCAAAGCAATAACATGGAGAAGCCAGGAATGTGTGATTTGCTTCACAGTGGGCCATGAATATACATCATTCCCCAATAAATTATCCTCTAACATACCAGTATTACTAGCAGCAAATTGCTCTCAACTTGATATTATGGCATGAAATGAGTAAATCACTAGGACTTCACGTTGGTGGAGAACGTGTTTATGTGTTGAGTAGACTTTAGAGGAAGCATATACATTTGTTTTTCACATTTGTCTTGGTATAATGAGCAGCAGCAGTTACTTTGCTCATACTTAACCTCTTATTATGGATGTGGTTATAAATGGAAGCAAGTTGATTGCATATTGTTTCAGAGGGCCTGTAACTCAACTAAGTTTTCTTTTAAAGTACTTAAGCCCAGAGAAGACGTTCTCTAATGCCTTTTTTTAGGAGATTTTTCATCTCTGTTCTCCATGTGTCAGCTGCTTTGTCAGGCGCTCTTCGTGATGGGGTAAATATATTAGGCTTGGTTAACTATAGTTCACTTGCGATGCCTTGCCACTTTTATCTCACTATGACAGTACCCCTGGTCAGCCATCATGTGACATGCTTACAACTCCTGGCAACCATGTTTGTGTTTATGGACGGCTCTATGCACCTTTAAAAGGGCCTCCATCTAAGGTTTCCTATGAAATATCAAACTTTTATTTTCGAGATTTGTATGGCTTAACCTTTGTATTAGTTATGGAAGTACTTGTTGTATCCCATGAAACATTGAAAAAGGTTACAATTTGGAGACGTGGTGTATTATAACCACTCAGAACACAAAATGGCGCCGCTGTGTTTGGTCGCCGTTCAGGTCGCTCCGCGAAGACTGTGCTTTTATTTACTATTTTACTTTCTTTTACTCTCAGTTTTTACAAACTTATCATCTGCATTGATCTACTACGACAGCAAAACTCTTTTGGACATTGGTTACCTCTACACTGGACTGTTTCAGGACACTTTCGCCGATCCTCTGTGGCCATCTGAGATTCTTCGGAACGCCGAGTTGAACAATGGACAGAGCCAGCGGCGTAGAACAAAGAAACACCGTGGGAAACGTGCTGGTATCCGTAACAGACTGAGGAAAAGGGCATTCAGACCTCCTCTCCCGAGCATTCTTCTAGCAAATGTTCAATCCTTGGATAATAAGATGGACGATCTTAGAGCCAGGATAAGTTTTCAACGGGACATGAGAGACTGTAATATCTATTGTTTGTCTGAAACATGGCTCACGCCCGCGGTCCCGACACAGCTGTGACGCCGCCGGAGAACTTCTCTGTTTTCGGATGGACAGAACAGCCGAGGCCGGTAAATCCAAAGGCGGTGGAGTGTGTTTCATGATCAACAAGAAATGGTGCGATCCCAGGAACATCACCATTCTCTCGCGGTCCTGCTCACCTCATCTGGAACATTTAACAATCATCTGCCGCCCATTCTATCTGCCGAGGGAGTTTTCTGCGGTTGTCGCGACCGCCGTTTACATCCCACCGCAGGCAGACACAGCGCTGGCTTTATCTGGCCTTCATGAT
The DNA here is from genome assembly GCA_018749465.1 of Paracanthobrama guichenoti. Classification (NCBI taxonomy): domain Eukaryota; kingdom Metazoa; phylum Chordata; class Actinopteri; order Cypriniformes; family Gobionidae; genus Paracanthobrama; species Paracanthobrama guichenoti. The sequence goes on from CM031943.1 coordinate 5,081,298, forward strand.
GTTGCCAGCGGCGTCCATAAACCAACATCCCGACGCGGCATTCATTGTCGCGGGCGATTTTAACAAAGCAAACCTAAAGAAAGTCCTGCCAAACTTTCACCAGCACGCGTCTCCTGCCCCACACGAGGAGCAAACACACTGGATCACTGCTACTCCGCTTTAAGAACGCCTATAAAGCGCGGTCACTTCCAGCGCTTGGCAAATCGGATCATGCCGCCATTTTCCTCACTCCCGAATACAAACAAAAGCTCCTCCAGGAACCCCCGGTGAGGCGGGAAGTTAAGCGCTGGTCACCCCACTCAGAGACCGCGCTACAGGCAGCTCTGGGCGATGTGGATTGGGACATGTTCCGAGCGAGTTCAGCTGACGTAAGCGAGTTCACAGACGTGGCGCTTTGCTTCATCAACACGCTTACAGAGCAAGCCACGCAAAACAATAACAATAACGCCCTTCTCAAATCAGAAACCGTGGGTGGACAATTCAATCCAGCGCGGCAGTGAACGCACGCACTGCTGCTTACAACGCCGGTCTCCATTCAGGGAATATGAATGAATACAGATCGTCCTGCTATGCTCTCAGACGAGCAGTTAAAGCCGCAAAACTCCGTTATAAAGACCGAGTGGAGTCTCATTTCCAACTCAACGACTCGCGGCGCATGTGGCAAGGTCTGAGGTCCATCTGCTCCTTTGGATCTAAATCCTCTGCAGAGGTGAACACTGATCCGTTGCTCGTGAACGAGTTAAACTCTTTCTATGCTCGCTTTGACTGTAACCACGGCAACGCGACTCCGCCAAGTGGCGCGTTAGAGGAAATTACTCAGAGCAGCAACAATCACGTGATCTCTGTCTCGGAGGATGAAGTTCGGAGAGCACTCAAGCGTGTGGACGTCAGGAAAGCTGCTGGGCCGGATGGTATTTCAGGTCGTGTTCTGCGGTCCTGTGCTGATCAGCTCACCGGGTTGTTTACATCTATCTTTAATGAGTCCCTCGCTACATCTGTGGTCCCCACCTCCTTCAAAAAATCCACCATCATCCCTGTCCCTAAGAACAGTAAACCCTCTTGCCTAAATGACTATCGTCCAGTGGCTCTCACGTCTATAGTCATGAAGGTCTTTGAGAGACTCATTAAAAACACCATTTGCGCCTTCATTCCTGACACTTTGGACCCTCTTCAGTTTGCCTATCGTCCCAATAGATCGACTGAAGATGCCATCTCTCATGTCCTCCACTCCTCCCTCACTCACATCGACAGCAAAAGTGGGAACTACGTAAGACTGCTATTTATTGACTATAGCTCAGCCTTTAACACCATAGTTCCCACCAAGCTAACCTCCAAACTCCTGGATCTCGGCCTGAATCCTTCTCTCTGCCACTGGATTGAGGACTTCCTCACTGGCAGGCCTCAGGTGGTGAGAATAGGCCAGTCCACCTCCACCTCCATCACCCTGGTGTGTGGGAGCTCCACAGGGCTGTGTCCTGAGCCCCCTGCTCTACTCTCTCTACACGCATGACTGTTTGTCCACACACAGCTCCACCTCTATCATCAAATTTGCTGATGATACTGTTGTCCTGGGCCTCATTTCCAACAACAATGAGACGGCATACTTGGACGAGGTGGAGCATCTAACATCATGGTGCCAGGACAACTGTCTCTCTCTGAATGTTGGCAAGACCAAAGAAATGATTGTGGACTTCAGGAAGAGACAGCAACGGACATACTCCCCCTCATGATCAGCGGGTCACCAGTAGAGAGAGTGAGCAGCTTCAAGTACCTGGGAGTAAACATCTCCGAGGACCTGACCTGGACTGCTCACATTCAGACACAGGTGAAAAAGCCAGGCAAAGACTGTACCACCTGCGCCAGCTGAGGAAATTCAGGGTTTCACCAGCTATCCTGAAAACTTTCTATTTAGGGGCGATAGAAAGTGTTTTAACTCAGTGCATCACAGCGTGGTATGGGAACAGCACCAGTCATGACCGCAAAGCCCTGCAAAGAGTAAAAGCGCTTATCCGAGCGTATCTCAGGGTCAGCTCTCCGTCTCTGCAGGACGCCTACACCAAACGCTGCAAAGGTAGAGCTACCAAGATCATCAAGGACTCTAATCACCCTGCAAACCCTCATTTCACGCTGCTACCATCTGGTAGCGCTTCCGAAGCCTGATGGCCAAAACTGAGAGACTCAGGAGGAGCTTCTTCCCCAGGCCATCAGACTCCTGAACTCAGTCACTTAACATCATGTGACTTCACGTCCAGGATAAACATCGATACACTGACATTGCACTGCACTTTCTGTTCTCGTTGTTACTGTGTAACAACCTGTCATAAACCTGTTTGCACATTATACTCTTATACATTTGTTAACCACATATTTATAAGTCTACAGTTTACTCACTGCAAAGTCTACTTCAATTATTTTATTCCACTTATCCTTATTTGTTACCTTTTTTTTTTCTCTTGACTTGATTATTTATAATTCTACAGATATAGACATATATATATATATAGAGAGAGTACTTTTTTTATATCCTATTTCTATTATAATTTCTTCCTTGTGTTTTTAACTGTGAATTTGCACTGTCCATGGAGCGGACCTGTTTACATTTCACTGCCGGTTGTATATTCTGTATATAACTGTGTATGTGACAAATAAAACTCTTGAATCTTGAATCTTGAATTATAGAGGTGGTAGTTTTGTTTTTATATAAAAAAACACCTTTTCATGTTGATTTTGAGACAGAAACAAAATATTTAATTAGGATGATGTGAACATCTTAATATACCACAGTTACAAGTAGTTTTACAGTCCATATTGTATTAAAGTAATAACTTTTCTGTGATATATTTTTATGCATTAGAGATTAGAGTATCATGTTGTTAGCTTAGCAACATGCCAAACCCAACTTTGTAATAACTTGAAAATCTCCATATAATAATAAAAAGAAAAGAAAATTAATGGTGGCAAAGAAGGCTATTGAAACCTTAAGTGTTTGGTAGGTAAAATATAACCCAGGCTCATTGGAAAACATGCCTCTAGCTATATCTTTACATAACTTAAAAAAAAAAAAACAAAACAAAAAAAAAACATACTTTTTCTGCATGGTCCCTTGCACAATCCTATGTTACGAATAAATTTTGACGTTTGCATCACATAATCAGCTCCATATGGCGTGAAAATGTAAACTCAATGTCCCTGCAATAACAGACCGCCATGGATTGATAAATTATTCATTAAATAATGTTCAAGTTTACTGCAACAATGGTGCTGCAAACTTCACATACTTTAGAAAATCCAGCGTTTAGTTGATTCTGGTAAGCGCTCATTGTCACAGATGTAAACACGACGGCGTTCTTCTTCCACGAGGGAGTCGTGGCATTTGTTCTAGGCGGACCGTTAAAGAACGCAACACACACATCTCATGGTCATCCTGTAGAATTCAACCAATCAGATGAAGATTTCGAAACTCCTGGAGTGTTTCCAGATAAGTGTGCCATATGCATCAGACATTCAGCCAACGGTCCGTGGGCATGACGTCTGAGGCTGAGACTATCTAGCAGTTGGATTTGACAGTGATCCTTACAGAGGTCTGTGCTAAACTGAATCTATTTAACTCCTTTGTGCTCCTGTAACCTGTCCTACCCGTGGCGCTCCGGGCAGGATTAGGAGGCGGGCACATTAACAAGGCCAGGGGAGTGAGGTTTACGCGCACAGCTCTTACTGGCCTACATTACAAACTGAATGTGTTTTTAGAGCCACTCACTGGTCATTTCACTTTGAAATTGTCATGGAACTTACAAGAAGCATTGGTGATATGAGTATAATCCACGTTAAGTGGACTTAAATTAATGTATAATTTTTGGTTAAACATTTCGATATTTGTTTAAACAGCTCCAGCAATAGTCCTTATTTCCTCTTCCTCTGTGTAAATAGATTAATTATCTCTTAGTTCAGGCTCAGGAGGTAAAGCTGTAATAGGGGTTAACTGTCCTTACCGCTAGCAGCCATCCAGTAATGAAGTCAAATAGCTGCAGACACACAGAACCAGACATCACAAGGTTTGAATTGCTTTGCTAATGAGGGACCTGAATGGGATGACTTTGACAAGGAAATGGGCTTAATTGTTGCCCTGCTGTTGTGGGCAGGTTGGTGTGGGTGTTTAGTCTGTGGGGAAAGAAAAGGAAGGAATGTTTTGGAGAGAAAACTGTTGCGCTTTTTGGGGGGGCTTGTGCTACACTTGTTGCATGAATAAATTCCCATCAGTTTTATTTAATAAACTTTCGAAGCAGATTTTGTTGAATAAGCGAAACATTTACTTTAATTCTAAACAAGCTATGTTAGCTTCCAGTAATTTGGAAAGATTTAAGCTATGCTAGCCAATTTTCATGCTTTCTTGCATTTCGAAATGTGTCAGAACATAATTATTCATAAATAAATGCAAGATTTTCAGTGTTTACACAAATGGACATGATAGTTGCCGCGTTTCCATTACAGATTTACGCAAAACTTTTGTGATATTTCTAAATGTCAATAAAAAAACGATTGCGAAATGACAGCGTTTCCATTAACTGATGTTATGTGACTAAAACATATTTTTTTCCTCTCGCGAGAAGTCATAAATTATGCCACGTATGTTGGTAGGTTTATGTATATCCCATCCACCACACTAGCCATTATTTTTAATGGAAGGAGACGTAGGTGTGTTATCCAAGCTTTAATGGCAAGGGAAGCACACTTGAGCGGCACGTGTGAGGTGTTCCCTTTCAGTCGGTCACGTTTGACGTACGTCGGACGTCACCGACGAATTGGGATCACTTCAGGGAGCCCCCATCAGCTTCGAGATTTAGAGAACAGGCCAATGAGAATTGGCGTGCGAGATTTGCATCTCGCGCTCCGCCCGCAGTCGCGGTATAAACGGAAGCGAAATGCAGCGCACCTTTGTCATTCACTTCGGGCGAACACGGTGTTGATGAAGAAGACTGTTCCTGCTTCAGCAGAGACAAAGAGAGAACGACAGAAGAAGCTTCTTTGAGTGCTGAGTGGGATGGCACGATCAGCGGCGGCCGCGAGCTCCCTGATACAGTGATAAACTGCTGTTTTCACAGCACTGTTTGGTCTGTTGGTTCGGTGAGGGCGTTCCCAATAGTGAGTGCATACACAGGCTGCACTACTCTCCTGTGTTTTGCCGCGGTCGTTCCCTGGGTGCTTCAGCACATTTAAAAGAGCACATTTTCTTCTAAAAGAGCAGCGCGGGTGTGACACTGCGTCTTTTTCAAGATGTCATTCCACCTGTGCGTTTCTGGGTGCGGTTGTTTCCTGTCCTTATTGACGGCCATGAGCCCTCTCGCATAACTATGTTGAGATTGCGTTTGTGGGTGGTCCATGTGCTCTCAGGAGAACGGGATCACGTCGGCGCGCTGTTCGTCTCGCCTTCCCGTGAGGGTTTGAGTGTTCAGCGCCGTGTGCCGTCGAGCTGCCGCTGACAGCGCGGGTTGTCACGGCAACCCAGCCCGCGTCAGTCGGCACTCTAGATGCGCGGTCGAGACTATGAAACCTCAAACGGGGTTGAGTCCCTTCGCTTATACCCCGATCTAGTGTCTTTTCTGGTGCACCAGAAAAGGGGCTACTTTGGCTGATAAGCCTGGGTGATCTGAGGATTACAGTGGGGCTTCCCTGCCGAGCACATCTCCGTGGGCCCCCCACTCCTCTAGCGCATCGCAGCATGCTGAGACTGTGTTCGTGGGTGTTTCATGTTCTCTCATGAGAGCATGACCACGTCGGCGCGTTGTTCATCTTACCCTTTTCATAAGTGTTTTAGTGTTCAGCGCGCCGTGTGCCGTCTCACGGCCACGCTCACTATCTTGCATGCCTGCTGGTAGCTTACAAATGGGATTGCTGGTCCTAAAAAAATAAAAATAAAAAAAATAAATAAATAAAAAATAAATAAATAATTAAAGGGACCTAGCGTTTCATTTGGGGCTCTAGCAGAGGACAGATGTCAATCGCTGCATCGGAGAGAGGACTGTTATGTGCTGAAAATGAAGATTGGGCTGAGATTCCCACTATAATAGTGGATGTTTCATGCTGAATCAGATTCATACTTGACAGTCATGCTTCCCCGGGTGGCTGGGGCATAGCGCAACGCATAAATCGCCTTGCCCGCCCCCTTGCCTTTTTCCCGGATGTGCATTGGAAGGCTTTAGCAGTGTGGAACCGCTTGGCACCAGAAAATGGAACGCCAAAGGGGCCATAGCCTGTATAAAGTTTTCCTCTCTCTCACTACCCTCATCAGGTGGGGTGGCAGTGCCACTGGCAGGCTGCCTCCGCCCAGCACTCTTCGTGCATAAGGGTAGTTCTGAGCTGAGGTTGAGCTGCGCACAGTGGCTTTTATATTTAAAGTCACAGCGCTGGCCCTCGGCCAGGCGATGTCCAGAAACACCATCGGCGACCCCTCAGTCTGCTCGTCGCCATGGGCACCCGGATTTGGTTAAGAGCTGCTCTTCCCCGGAGGAGGGCCGGGAGGAGAATCATTGGTAAATTCTGTTCCGCCACTGGTGTCAAATACAACCAGTGGTACCCAAATTCTAAAGAGCAGTTCCAATACCTCTGGGTGCCAGGAGAGTGTGCTCGGCGGTGTTCGACGCTTCCATGCCTCGTCACCCTCAAGCGCCTCTCCTATCGCCAGCAGGGGGTGCCGGCTGTGTCTGGGATGCACACAAGTGGCCTCCCCACACTCGTGCACCCCCTCAGCGGAAGCAGGTAAGTGTTGCACAGCACACTCAGACCCCACCTTGGGCCGCTCCCATGCCGTCCGTGTCGGGTCCCTGCATGCCGCTGCGCTGCCCTGCTGCGGGCACGTCTGTGGTGCCGTTGGTCCCGCTTGCACGGTTCTTGGGAGCCTGCCTAGTGCTCCAGCCCGTCTTGCTGGCTCATCCGTACCATCAGACTCGGCTATGCGATTCGGTTCGCCCGGCGTCCCCCCAAGTTCAGGGGCATCCACTTCGCCTCCGTGTCGAAGGAGAATGCCCCAGTGCTTCAGGCGGAGATCGCGGTCCTACTGGCGAAGGATGCGATAGAGCCGGTCCCTCCAGCCGATATGAAGAACGGCTTCTACAGCCCGTACTTCATTGTGCCCAAGAAGAGCGGCGGGTTACGGCCGATCTTGGTTCTGTGACTTCTGAACCAGTCCCCAGGCTGCTGTTCAGGATGTTAACGCAGAAACGCATCTTCAGGTGCGTCCGGTCCCCAAGATTGGTTTGCAGCGATCGACCTGAAGGACGCGTACTTTCATGTCTCGATTCTCCCTCGACACAGACCGTTCCTACGCTTTGCATTCGACGGACGAGCATATCAGTACAAGGTCCTACCCTTCGGGCTGGCCCTGTCGCCCGTGTCTTCACGAAAGTTGCGGGCGGCGCCATTGCTCCCATGAGAGCGTGGTGTTCGCATTCTCAACTACCTCGACGACTGGCTGATCCTTGCCCAGTCGCGAGAGCAGTTGTGCGAACACAGGGACATGGTGCTCCGTCACCTTTGCCGGTTGGGGCTTCAGGTCAACTGGGAGAAGAGCAAACTCTGCTCCTCGCAGAGGATCTCTTTTCTCGGGATGGAGATAGACTCGGTCGCCCGGACGGAGCGAGTCCATTCAGTGTTGAACTGCGTGAACTCGTTCGAACGCAGGATAGCGGTACCACTGAAACATTTTCAGAGGCTCCTGGGGCATATGACATCCGCAGCCGCAGTAATGCCGCTGGGATTGCTTCATATGAGACCGCTTCAACACTGGCTCCACGACCGGGTCTCGAGATGGGCGTGGCGCAGCGGAACTCTCCGTGTCCAAGTGACGCCGAGATGCCGCCAAACCTTCAGCCCGTGGTCGGACCCTTCATTTCTACGGGCAGAAGTGCCTCTAGAACAAGTGTCCAGGCATGCTGTTGTCTCCACGGATGCCTCATCCACCGGCTGGGGTGCCACGTACAACGGGCTTGCAGTATCGGGTCTGTGGACGGGGCCCCAACTGCAATGGCATAGCAATTGCCTGGAGTTGTTAGCAGTTCGTCTTGCACTCAGCCGCTTCAACACCGCTCAGAGGCAAGCACGTTCTGGTCCGTATGGACAGCACTGCGGCCGTTGCGTACATCAACAAACAGGGTGGTCTACGCTCCGTCGTATGTCACAACTCGCCCGCCATCTCCTCCTATGGAGTCAGAAGCATCTGAGGTCGCCGTGCCATTCATATTCGGGCCTGCTCAATCGTGCGGCCAACGAGCTCTCACGTCAGCCAGTGTTCCCGGGAGAGTGGAGACTCCATCCCCAGGTGGTCCAGCTGATCTGGAGTCGCTTCGGGGGCCGCGCAGGTAGATCTGTTTGCTGCCCTGGACTCCACCCACTGCCAGCTGTTCTATTCCCTGACTGAGTGACCCTCGGTTCGGATGCGCTGGCACACAGCTGGCCCCGGGGCCTACGCAAATATGCGTTTCCCCCCAGTGAGCCCTCTTGCACAAACACTGTGCAAGGTCAGGGAGGACGAGGAGCAGGTCCTGTTGGTCGCTCCGTACTGGTCCAACAGGACTTGGTTTTCGGAACTAGTGCTCCTCGCGACAGCACCTCCTTGGCCCATTCCTCTGAGGAAGGACCTCCTGACTCAGAGACGGGGCACCCTCTGGCACCCGCGTCCGGACCTCTGGAAACTCCATGTCTGGTCCCTGGAAGGGACGCGGAGGTTCTAGGCGGTCTGCCACAAGCTGTGGTAGACACCATTACTTCCGCTAGGCGCCCTCTACAAGGCACCTCTACGCGTTGAAGTGGAACCTGTTCGTCGAATGGTGCTCTTCTCGCCGAGAAGACCCCCGAAGGTGTTCGGTCAGTTCTGTGCTTTCCTTCCTACAAGACGGGTTGGAGCGAAGGCTGTCTCCCTCCACCCTCAAAGTCTATGTGGCCGCCATCGCCGCCAATCATGACTTCGTAGGTGGAAAGAAAATAAAAATCCTTAGGGAAGCACGATCTGATCGTCAGGTTCCTGAGGGGGGCGAGGAGACTGAATCCGCCTCGCCCTCCCTCTATACCCTCTTGGGTCCTGTCTCTGGTGCTGACCGCACTGCAGAGGCCTCCCTTTGAGCCTTTGCAGTCAGCGGAGTTAAAAATTCTGTCTCTGAAGACAGTACTCCTGACTGCATTGGCCTCCGTCAAGAGGGTAGGGGACCTGCAGGCATTTTCGGTCGACGAATCGTGCCTGGAATTCGGGCCTGGTAACTCTCACATAATCCTGAGACCCCGGCCTGGATATGTGCCCAAGGTTCCCACCACTCCCTTCCGGGACCAGGTGGTGAGCCTGTAAGCGCTGCCTTTGGAGGAGGCAGACCCAGCCCTAGCTTTTCTCTGTCCCGTCCGCGCTTTGCGGACATACGTGGACAGAACGCAAAGCTTCAGGACCTCAGAGCAGCTCTTTGTCTGTTATGGAGGACAGCAGAAGGGAAAGGCTGTCTCCAAGCAGAGGATGGCCCACTGGATAGTGGATGCCATCGTCTTGGCGTATGAACCCAAGACGTGCCCTGCCCGCTCTGGTTAAGAGCCCACTCCACCAGTGGTGTAGCTTCTTCCTGGGCGCTGGCTCGTGGCGCCTCGCTGGCAGATATTGTAGAGCTGCGGGCTGGGCGACACCCAACACGTTCGCTAGGTTCTATAGCCTACGTGTAGAGCCGGTATCTTCCTGTGTGCTCACTTCCCATAGTCAGTAACACCGAAGTGCCCGTTCTAAAGTGTCGGCTTGCTGCGCCACTCCCTTCCCCATGGAACGGATACGTGCGCTTATATGCTCCAGTCGAGTTCCCCAGCATGGCGAACCCTGTCGAGTCCTCCGCAACCCTCGGCAGTCGGACGTGGCGGAGCGTCCGACGCCAGGCCTAACGCTCGTATGCATTGGTGGAACTTGTGTTAGGCTGGGTTCCATATGTTGTGACCCCCACGGCGGTCCCATATGTGTATTCCCCACGGTAAGTCTCCCTTTGGCGAGCTCTGCCGTCTCAGTGTGGTGTGGACCCCCGCCTAAAATTGGCCGGAGCCACCCCTGGGACTTCCGTATGTAGCACTGCCCACGGCCAGTCCATACGTGTATTCTCCACATGGTAACTCCCTCCGGGCATGATGTGGCTTTCGCAGCGGCCCCCCGGGGCACGCTTTCCCAGCGTTATCCAATAGTTGGCTGACAGGGTCTTGCGGAACAGCAGCTGACTCTCCCTGCGTGAATTTCCCCGCCCGGAACAGCCGGGGTCTGAGGGGCTTTCCCAGGGCGCTGGAAGTGGTAGCAACTGTGGCGTGTTCCAAAGGGATCCCAATTAAATCGGTGGCGTCCGGCGTCGTCGAACGTGACCGACTGAAAGGGAACGTCTCGGTTACGTATGGTAACCCTCGTTCCCTGAAGGAGGGAACAGAGACGTACATCCCGTCGCCACAATTGCTGTACCATCACTGCAGGCCGAGTCAATGGTTTGGCTCCTCAGTGAAAACCAAAGGTGCGCTGCATTTCGCTTCCGTTTATACCCGCACTGCGGGGCGGAGCGCAAGATGCAAATCTCGCACGCCAATTCTCATTGGCCTGTTCTCTAAATCTCGAAGCTGATGGGGGCTCCCTGAAGTGATCCCAATTCGTCGGTGACGTCCGACGTACGTCTCCGTTCCCTCCTTCAGGGAACGAGGGTTACCATACGTAACCGAGACGTTTCTCCCTGTAACAATGAGGGCCACTGGAGGCAAGTTGAAGTGATGAACCCAAGTGCAGTTTATTTACATGAGGTGCATAAACAGATACAAAGCAGATCATGACTTGAACAGACTTGGCTAAACCATAACAGTCACCAACCGCAGGTTACAGGGAACAATACTCGACAAGGACCATGGCGAACATGAGGGCTTAAATTTACAAAGACTAATGACTAGACAAGGCACACCTGTGAACAATGATCAAACAATGAACCAATGACAGAATAGAACTGAGAACCCATATGACTAAATTAACCATTGACAACAAGACACAAGAGACTAGGGGATACATGACAATGGATCACATGGCAGGATTACATGACAAACAGGAACACATGACAAAACCAGGAATCGTGACAGTGACCATGACACAATAAGAACATGAAACATGAACAAAACCCAAACACACCGTGACACTCCCTCATTTCTGCTTCAAGGTCTTCATGATCATTTGTGGCATTTCTTTGTTGTCTAGAATCCAGTATTCCTGTAATTCTTTTGTCTTTTATGAGTTTAATAAAGAACTCTGTCTCACCTTCTGTCCAAACATACCGCGTCATCTGTAATGAATAATCTACTTTTATGTACGGCAGATGACCTGTACAATGGCAGTTGTACTTTTATTTACTTTTGTTTTATACAAAATATTCAATCAACTATCACAAACTATGCATCATTTGAAAGCTAAAACACTCAATATTCGTGTTCTGCACTTGTTTCTACAATAAATACACTAGAGAGGAAAGTGTTAAATGAAATGCTGAAGCACTAGCTATTTAAACATTAGCATAATAAACGCAGTACTCATCTGTCATCTGTCGTTCAGATCAGATCAGATGAATCCAAAAAACAACTGCATACATGTCATTCTTCAAAATGCATCCCACTTTTTAATCCAAAACAACGAAAAAATTGGGAAAAAAACCAAGAAATCCTTCTTTGTTTGCATGAGCATTTTGAGTTAGAGTAATCAATCGTGTCCATTTTCAATGAAACATTGTGATGATCTGGCCTGTACTTTGGACTCTTCCTCTCAAGTTAAACCCTCCCAGGTCTCTCTCCTTCAATCACAGGCTTTCTGGTCATGCTTTATATACAGGAAGCGCATTACTGGCTCGCGAGCTGTCAATCAAAACGCCCATGGTTTTCGTTGGATATGCCTTGCCAACAAAGGTTTGATTGATGGACGTAGTAACCAATCAAAAGGCATTATCTTGCGCAGTGTTTGTAAGCATTATTGGTGAATACTACTCGTGCAGGACACGGCAGGACATATGGGCGCGCACTTACCAGTTGCGCACACACCGCAGTGGAGCGCGCAGACTCAGACAGACTGATTGCGCAGACTCTATGACAGACTGTTTTTATCCACTAAATGAGTTTTTTTTCACGTCGTAAATTCTGTAAATAGTTGCTTTAGTTTTCAGTAACTGTATATCCATTATAATTAGCAGTTTATTGCAGATTTATTTGAATGAAAAACTACTCTTTACAATTACAGATGTTCTGAAATAAATGGGCTTTTTGAAAGGACGCCTAGTCTTTTCTTGACATTAAAGTTTACAGAAGCTACATTTTTGAGAGAATCATCCTCAAATTTGAATCAAAACATGATCAGACATTCAGTTTTATATTTAGGTTATTTCAGGCCCTTAACATTAAAGTCTCAAATTTTTTCCTAATTGAAAAAAAAAAAAAAAAGTCACTTACATGTATATTTTCCCTTGTTCTACTCTGTTCCTATACTACTTTGAGTTATTATCACTCTTGGGTAACAAAATTTCAAGGTTCTAGTTTAAAATAAGACCAGATTTATGAATATAGACCATAGGGTTTAAGAGCTGCAGACATTATTTGTCGTTTTCAGAAAATTTTCAAAAATAGGGGCGCGAGTTAATGAATGTACCTTCTTTAATCAAAATAACTTGCAGTGACATCTTTTCTCTGATGACGTGACAACCTGTCACTCACATGAGATCAACCAATAGCAAACCACAATCATCCTATCAATTTCAGATGGACAAAATCAAGTCAGCCCCTTCTCTTGTTTGAGAAGACGTTTTATTTGCATGTCACAATAGGGAATAAAAGATTGCAACATGCATTTCAGGCTGACTTTAATGGCACAGACATTTAACTCTATCGCCCCCTTTTGTTGTTTATTAGATTCTACAATATGACTGATAGCTCTTGAAAAGCAAAGGCAGACTGTTCAGTATCAACGTCTTTCATGTTAGATTGTACGATATATACTTCAGGACATTGGTCAAGACTGATAAGGTTTTGACATCCTCATTGATGTAATGTTAACGATGTGAAGAACATTTCTGAAGTCTGTCTGAATCAAAAGTGAGACTTGAACTGCTCTTTCTTTATAGTGAACTCAATGTAATTTTAGTGTTGTTTCATTTGGGAATTAATGTGTGTTTTTGGACTAATCCTTTAATATTTTATTTTTATTTTTATTTCTGCTTTTTATTATGCATAGACACTCTTAAGTGCAAATTTGAATAAAGAATAATAAGACTTTTATCAGTCCTATTTTTTAAGGTATTATTAGAGTAAATGATTCAGTGAGTCACACAGAGAAAAATAATATACATGGATACAAATTTTTCACTTTTAAGATGTTGAAGAAGAAAAAAGCTCCGTGCTCTATAACCCTCCTCCGCTGTGGATCAGAGTTTTATATTACCGTTCAGACTTGGCCTGGGATCAAAACTGCAGCATCTTGTGTTTAATTTCATGCCTCTGAGCTCTTATGCCATGCTGGAGAGCTAAGCAATGCGTGGGAGAGACAGAGGGGCTGCTGGTCGCTAACGCAACATGTGTTTGTACGGTAGTGCATTGTGGATGCTGACCACTAGCGTGCAACATCCCACGAGTGCGTGCACCATTGGTGTGAAGGCCTGGACATTGGTATTCTGTTGGGACAGAACTGTAACTAATGGGTTTCTAGACTCAGTGGGACATAAAACTGAACTGAGGTACAGGAAAATGGCATCATGGCTTTTTTAGTGCAGTACTGTTTAAAGGTGTGCATTTTTCATTAGTGTGCGCAACAACCCTCAAAGTAAAATAAAAGCTAATGTGCCAACAGATTTCACATGCTTATTTAAGACATATAACACACAATGTGTAATTTGAACTTCATCTTTTAAGGTTTACAGTAATTTTACCTTAATTTTTCCAAGCTGTTTGAGGCTGTTAAACTTTGAATATTGAAATATTGTATATTTCTCTTTAACATGTTATTAGATCCATGTAATTATTATTTAAATGATGCACATTATTATCATGCAATTTAGTTGTATTACATAGCAGTTCAGTGCAGTAACTGCTTGGTAAAACTGGATGGCATCCTTAGCATTAGTTTGAAGAGCAAGAGTTGCAAGTTAGTCTAAGAAGTCTTTAATTCATAACGTGTTGATGACTAAATATAATTATAACAGTAGTATAACAGAATGTGATTTAACAGTTCATAAGAGTACTATAATTAACATGGCAAAAATACACAAAACTATAGTTGTATCCTGAGGTTGTATGCAAATAATTTAGTCAAATCATGCAATGAATGAAAAACATTCAAGCAATGACTACACAGTGGTTAAGATGTAAAGCATTTCAGAAATGCAATATATGACAAAAAGGAATAACTGAGAATTTAAGTAACGATACACTGTCACTTTTGTTCAAAATTAACAAAATGTAAATAATGAGTTAGTTACGTCATCAATCCCTCTTCCGAAATGTGTTTTTGTCTTACCCTGATTCACTATAAGTCTGTTATGTGTTTATATTTTAGACCTGATGGGATGGTTTTGGTGGGAAATTGCATACATGCATAACTCACTCATGTGTGTCTCATCCTATCTGTTAATATAGAAAAGTTGACTTTGACACGTGTATGGTGTGGGAGTGGAATAGGTTAGGCTAGTTGTCACAATGAGTGAGGAAGGTTAACCTCACGCTAAATCTCGAAACTCCGGGGAATCACCCAAAAAAAAGAAAAAAAAAAAAAAGAAAAAGCCGAACAGAGGAGAGTCTGCTGGCAAAAAGAGAACGTGACAGAGCTCGTAATAAAACAAGAATCAACACTGGCTTGGCTTTTCGGAGATCACGAGAACTGAGGGATTTGAATGTTGTAAAAGCGACATGGAGATAACGTTTTTATTACTCAACAGGTGAGTAAGGTCTCTAACAGAGTTAATTGTTAAGCATTATCTATTGTGAATGGTCATTTCATTATGGTTGTTCTAGCGCTGTGCTGGAATTTATTTTCAAGGAAGTACCATGTCTATTAAAACATACAGTAATGTCTTCACATAGTCAACTTGTGATTGTTTCCATCTCAATTCAAAACTCTCTATAGTTTTGAATTGTTTACTTTATGAGCAGTAGGATAACTATATTCATTAGCTGAAGCACAAACAAAACAATGTTCTTCCGCCGAATGCAGTTTTGTTACATAATGTACCTTTAACTCAAGTTAGAGATTATTTGCAATGGAAGAGAATGCTATTTTCATGTTATTTTCAGTTAGACTTGATTATTAAAGGGATTTTGTAATGTTTACTGGGGTGAACATATACTTTTACTATAATTTTACCTAAACAAATGTCATAATTTAGGAATTAAAGGCCATTTGCTACTATTTGACATTAGTCATTTTAGAACCATTCGGAGCACCTTACACAACCACACAAAACACTGTAATATATTGGCAGCAAAAATGTATCATGGACAAATGCAACTCATATTTTCTTTAAAAAATTGTAAAGTGTAAACATCTAGATATTGTTTGTGTAGTGAGCAGTGAGTTTTATACTATTGTAAAAGGCCAGATTCTGTCTGAACGATTTGCTCTGTCTGTTTCGAAAAGGATGCCTTTTTAACAATCTCCGGCCATGATGAGATGGGTTTTCCTCATTGTGTATACCATGTCATCTGTCCACCACACGAACTGCTCCGCTGCCCTGCGTAGCCCATCAAGACACAGTAATTTAGTGCTGTCTGTCATGCAGTGGCTATTTCACCCCTCCTCTCTCTTCAGCTGTCATCTGTTATATCCCCCCACCTCCTGCTTCACCTCCATGATCCGTACTATACTCACTGGGATTTTCAGATGTACTCTTACACAATCCAGTGGACAGGTTAACTGACATGCCCTTTAATATGGCCTCTCAGTACCAGGGGAACGAGGCTTTTCTCTGTCGTTCTGTGAAAGCAGGTGATGAGCTGAGCTGTAACTCACCGCTCAGGGCTCGCTGTAATAGAGATGTTTTGAATAGTAGGTCTTATGGCGTGTGTTCTTTACACTTTAGTTAATATACTGATTTAATTTGCTGTTCTCAGGTGATGCAACTGTGATATACACTGATATAAATTTGGTGTACAAACCCGATTCCAAAAAAGTTGGGACACTGTACAAATTGTGAATAAAAACAGAATGCAATGATGTGGAAGTTTCAAATTTCAATATTTTATTCAGAATACAACATAGATGACATCAAATGTTTAAACTGAGAAAATGTATCATTTTAAGGGAAAAATAAGTTGATTTTAAATTTCATGGCATCAAAAGTTGGGACAAGGCCATGTTTCCCACTGTGTGGCATCCCCTCTTCTTTTTATAACAGTCTGCAAACGTCTGGGGACTGAGGAGACAAGCTGCTCAAGTTTAGGAATAGGAATGTTGTCCCATTCTTGTCTAATACAGGCTTCTAGTTGCTCAACTGTCTTAGGCCTTCTTTGTCGCATCTTCCTCTTTATGATGCGTCAAATGTTTTCTATGGGTGAAAGATCTAGACTGCAGGCTGGCCATTTCAGTCCCCAGATCCTTCTTCTACGCAGCCATGATGTTGTAATTGATGCAGTATGTGGTCTGGCATTGTCATGTTGGAAAATGCAAGGTCTTCCCTGAAAGAGACGACATCTGGATGGGAGCATTGTTCTAGAACTTGGATATACCTTTCAGCATTGATGGTGCCTTTCCAGATGTGTAAGCTGCCCATGCCACATGCACTTATGCAACCCCATCCCATCAGAGATACAGGCTTCTGAACTGAGCGCTGAGAACAACTTGGGTTGTCCTTGTCCTCTTTAGTCCGGATGACATGGCGTCCCAGTTTTCCTAAAAGAACTTCAAATTTTGATTGGTCTGACCACAAAACAGTTTTCCACTTTGCCACAGTTCATTTTAAATGAGCCTTTGCCCAGAGAAAACGCCTGCGCTTCTGGATCATGTTTAGATATGGCTTCTTTTTTGACCTATAGAGTTTTAACCGGCAACGGCGAATGGCACGGTGGATTGTGTTCACCGACAATGTTTTCTGGAAGTATTCCTGAGCCCATGTTGTGATTTCCATTACAGTAGCATTCCTGTATGTGATGCAGTGCCGTCTAAGGGCCCGAAGATCACGGGCATCCAGTATGGTTTTCCGGCCTTGACCCTTACGCACAGAGATTGTTCCAGATTCTCTGAATCTTTGGATGATATTATGCGCTGTAGATGATGATAACTTCAAACTCTTTGCAGTGTTTCTCTGAGAAACTCCTTTCTGATATTGCTCCAGTATTTTTGGCCGCAGCATTGGGGGAATTGGTGATTCTCTGCCCATCTTGACTTCTGAGAGACACTGCCACTCTGAGAGGCTCTTTTTATACCCAATCATGTTGCCAATTGACCTAATAAGTTGCAAATTGATCCTCCAGTTGTTCCTTATATGTACATTTAACTTTTCCGGCCTCTTATTGCTACCTGTCCCAACTTTTTTGGAATGTGTAGCTCTCATGAAATCCAAAATGAGCCAATATTTGGCATGACATTTCAAAATGTCTCACTTTCAACATTTGATATGTTATCTATATTCTATTGTGAATAAAATATAAGTTTATGAGATTTGTAAATTATTGCATTCCTTTTTATTCACAATTTGTACAGTGTCCCAACTTTTTGGAATCGGGCTTGTATATATACATCCAACAATTTTATATATATATATATATATATATATATATATATATATATATATATATATATATATATATATATATATATATATATATATATATATATATATATAGATTTCTAATTAAAGCTGAAGTACTAAAATTCTCAAATAAAATGAAGCAAAAAAAAAAAAAAAAAAAAAAAAAAGAAAGAAAGAAAAAGCACATAACTAAAAAAATAGTAAAACTTAAGGTAAAATGAAAATTTAAAATATATAACTAAAATCTAATACAAACTGTTAATAAATACTATAGTATATAAATAATTGTGGCAGGCCATCTTTAATGTTGATCCCTTATTTAGATTTTTGAGATTTTGTTTTTTAGTTTTCCATTTCATTATATATTGCACATGCATTTTCTGCTGTTTAATGTTAAAATATAATAGATGCTTTCTCATTATTATACACCACATTGAAGGTTTTGTAATGTAAAATTTGCATTGTTCAGCACTATATTCACGAATATAACTGCAGTGCATTAGTCAAAAACATGAACCTGTCAGAGTGTTGGCTGAAGTAAATGGCTTAAAAGCACAAAATTCTGTCTATTTATCTGTTTAAAAAAATAAAAGGGCTTTAATGACTTGAAGCTGTTGGGTTTTGTTCTGAAAAGTTAGTTTGAATGTGCATTGTTACCACAGAGATATAGTTGTAGGCAGTTTTATTTTTAAGGTCGATAACACAAGCATTAAACATAAAAGAGTTTTGGGACAGCTGTGAGATTGGAAGATATTCTCTTTTTTTTTTTTTTTTTCTGAAAATCTCATTGCAAACTGCCTGCAGCATTGACACAGATGCACTTACCAGTTGGTTTTCACCCCACGACAGCAGACTTCCATCTTACATGTCCCAGTATGAACCCGTTTCTTGTATTCCAGAACTATGGTCCATTAGAAGACCAGAAAGTCTTGCTCAGCTTGAGTCTGGACAAATTATCAAATGACTGGTACACTTTTCCATTACCTGGCAGTGGCACAGAGTGTAGACAGTGGAGGCCATGCCAGGGCTGCGGTGTCCATGCCAGTTACCTTAGTTTTAGAAAGATCAGGACAATATAGTCGCATGGTGAGCCCTGAGTCTGTGAGAGGGATAAAGAGATAATGGAGCAAGACTCTCTCGCTTTTTTTTTCTTTACACCTTTGACTGTCTCTGTGGCTTTACGGACAGAGAAATGTAAGCTACGGTGACCAGGGCCCAAAAGCCCCATTACAGTAGAGCAATGGAGCGGTTCAGCATGGGTTTTGGAGCCATGGGTTAGCACTGAACAGTCTCGAAATTGAGAGCTTTGTCCCGCATCCTGCAAGTTGTAAGCAGTGTCCCACATTTCAATTATGTCTGTATTTTTTTTTTTCTTTGCCTAAAATTACAATAAGAAATATGATAATAAAAAATGTGACTAGTGTCCAGAATCCATTTGCGCAGCCGTCATATTCTAGCTACAGTGGGGAAAATAACCAGGCAATGTAATCGTAGAGAGGGATTTTTCTGCTGATGATGACTGGATGGAGCAAAGGAACTAGTTCCTCTTTAAATATAGCTCCACCAGCCGGGACTTCATCTAGACACATCCTGGATAAGAACATCCTGATCAGACCTCCCTGAATCAACAAAAATACAACACTGCACCAGTAATAATACATTTAATGTTAGCATAGTCTAATAAAGCAAAATAAATGAGTCACTACTTAAAGGGTTAGTTCACCCAAAAATGAAAATTCTGTCATTAATTACTCAGCGTAAACAGGTCAATACTGAGCCGACGTTCTGACGTTGAACCCGGAAGTGCTGCACTGTGTTTACAACGTGATGGCGAGTAATTAATGAGATTTCTGGGTGAACTAACCCTTTAAAGGTACACTATGTGATGTGGCGCTTTTAATATCTCTGGCCTATTTGCATAATAACAAACTCTGAGAAGAGTATTGAATAGAAAAATTATGATAGACAAAAATGAAAATAAATAAATGATAGATAGAGGAAGTAAAGCAGGTTTCAAAGATTGTGTAAATAAAAACTCTGTCTGACTTACTGAAATTCCCCAAATACACTGTGCTCCAGGATTCAGAAAATAGTCTTGCTTTTAATGATGCCTTGAGAGTTGTGTAAGTGTGTGTGTTTGTGACTTGAAGGCGGTGAAGTGCACCTTTCAGGCTGGTCAAACGGCAGCAGCCTCCTCCATTTGTTCAGCGCGAGTGTGTTTGATCCTGTTCTCCCAGACTTCTATTCTGATGGTTCTTTTGATTCGGCTCTTTCAGCGCTCCTTTGAGACGCAGCAAAGATTTGAGAGTATCTGTGTCTGATCTCAACCTGTATCATGGGCCAAGCCAACAGATGTACTCATTGGTTTGAAAAACAGAGCGGCTAAACCTGAGGCTTTACCTTAAAGTGCATCTGGACTCCAAATAGATATGGATATAACTTGATATTGAACAGAATCCGAGTCTTTTGTTGTCTCTTGTTCTATCTCTGTACTCCTCTTTTTCTTTTCTCTGTTGAATTCCTATCTGTTTCTTTTGCCTTACTTGGCTTCTTGTACTTTCATCCTCCCTCAGCGCTTTCTCTCATACACAGACTCTTTTCTTAAACTTGTCTATTTGTCAGTACATGATGCCCGGTGTTGTGGGCGCCAATCATTGTGCGTTTGTCTCATAGGCTTTCATTGTAACTGTATTACTGTCAACATGCTTTTTATTTAGTTTTTACTGAAAAGTTGGCTTGGATTTTACAGCATCTTTAAATAATACACTACCATTCAAAAGTTTGTGGTTTAAATATACAGTAAAATCAGTAATATTATGAAATAATATTGCAATTTTAAATAACCATTTTCTATGTTCATATATTTTAAACTGTAATTTATTCCTGAGATGCAAAGCTGAATTTTCAGCTTTTGTTGTGATACTTCAGAAATCATTCTAATATGCTGATTTGCAGCTCAAGAAACAATTATTATTCTTAGTCTCAGTGGTCGGTAATTGTCTGAGCCATTTGTGAAAAAGTTATTTATATATATAATCTGTAGTGCACTGAAAATGGACAAACCCAACGATTGGGTTGTTTTAAGCAAACATTTAACCCAGCTGCTGGGTTAGTCCAGTTTCAACCCAACTTGGGTTGTTTTTAACCCTGCATTTTTTAGAGTGTGCATTCCCATAAATCAGGTCTTAATTTAGCAGGTTTTGTTGGACGGATGCTCATCACACAACTACCTCTGGAGTATATGTTTCTTCCTTCAGGCCAAAGGTGTTCAGGTGAGCAGATCGTTTGTTTCGTTGCTGGAGCTCTGCAAAAGGCAGAACAAACATTAAAACCAGTCAGTTGAAGGTCATGTGTGGGACTGTCGACTCCATCAAGAAGAGAGAGTAATGCTCTTTAATGAGCTACGAGTGGATGGCTGGAAGAAACCGCATTGATATGGTGAATGTCTCAACTCGTGAGCGCTACTGAGACATTGTGTGGGCTGGTAATCTATACAGTGAGTGAAAGAGAGGGATTATACTGATTAACAAACGTCAAAGTGATGGTCTCTTTCATTTACAAATGGTAGAGGGAGAAATCAGTCATAAGATATTGTGTACAAAAAGGATGTGCACCATTCAGAATCAACTGAATCAAATTTGAATGTATGAAGTAGAATTAAAATGAATCATTTTGATATATATATTTTTATTTGTTTTTTGTTTTTTTACTAGAAAAGTAAAGACAAACTTTGAATCATGGCTGGACAAAATCTTGTTTTAAACTTCTAAAAAATTTCAAAAGATGGCTGGACGGATAGATGGATGGATGGATTAGATGCCTCTTCACCAGCAGACTTCATACAGGTTTGGAATAACTTGAGGCTGAGTAAATGATGACTGACTTTTCATTTCTGGGTGAACTATCCCTTTAATATTGATTATTATCATTTTTTCACACCACATGAAGTTAAAAGTAGTTCAGCTTTGAAGGTAGGGCTCCAGTAAATAAAGGATGATCTCGTCACTGCTGTGCTGTTCAACAGCTTCAACCGACCATAAGGAGTTCAAATAGCCATGTGTAACATTTCAGTATAGCCATAGATCTCTTCGCCTGTAGCTTAATGAAGCGCAGCGAGGAAACTCGGCCTGACTCATACGCAAGCACAGACACACAGCTTCCAGCCACACACGTACACACAACCGCAAACAAACTGACCTTTTGAGCCTGAAACTGAAGCACTTGATATAAGAGCGGGCCATCAAACATCACACAGCCAACATCTGTGCCGGCTGAATGTGCAGTTGTTCCTCTCGGGCTGGTGAACTGAAGCCTGACGCTGATGTAGTTTGCAGCTGAGTGTGTTTTAGAGGACATCGCTCTTGTTAGTGTGAGCATATCCCTTGTGAAGATGCTATCTTTAAATTGCTATTGTCTTCTGGATCGGGACCTCTGCCGATGAGAATGGATGATGGAGGTTTTCACCCACATGGTTAGTCATCGATGCGGAGACAGGGGGAACCTCCGCAGAACTACACCAGTCTTTGTTTATCTGCTGACAGGTTTAGGCTGAGCAACAAAAGGAGTCTGTTACCTCTCTTCATCCCAACAATACACGTGAAAGAACACTGATAGAGATCTTAATAGTCTTCTGGCATCACGGCAGGCTTTCTGTACAAAGCCTTGCCTGTTAATCAGTGTCGTATTTACATTTTTTATGTTATTATTCACTAAGGTTAGCATCACTGTTACTATTGCTCATACTTAGAGAACAAACCTCTAACCCAAAGTATGACATTTTTGTGCATAACTCATGCAAGCCATATCTGGAGATCAGAATATCATAAGAATATGAAGGCCTGGCCGGATCTGCACAGAATGGAACGGTTAAGCAGCAAGAGTGGTTTGGAGCAGCTACACTCTAAAAAATGCTGGGTTAAAACAACCCATTTGCTGGGTTAAAACAACCCATTCGCTGGGTTAGTCCATTTTCAACCCAACTTGGGTTGTTTTTAACCCAGCAACCCAGCATTTTTTAGAGTGTATCGAGACTACAGTTTGTCTTTGACTTTTGACAGAGATATACCTTAGCAACCACATAGTGATGAGATGCAATTAGGAATGTTCCGACAAGTCAGTTATTGTTTGGAATCGCCTTAAATATGACTTGAACTTGGCACGTTTGAGTACAGTTTGATTACAGTGTAGGTTTTGTATCACTTTCATGTCATCAATGATGAAAGTGAAATCACAGTGAAAAATTTGGCGAATATGAAAACTCATATAATACTTACAGTTTTATTTTGAAGTTTTATTATAGTTTTATTAATACTTTGAAAATACCTTTTATTTATATATTTAGAGTTTTCATGTTAATTTTATTTTAATTTTTAATAATTTCGCTATATTTTGTCATTTTGTTAGGGTTTTTATTTATAAATATTTAAATGTAGGTTTCATTTAAATATTTAAATGAAAATAAATCATTCAGTTAGTTTTGGTTTCTATTTATTTTTATTTATTCTCATTTATTCTATTTTATTTCTGTTTATTTAATAATTTTAGTGCTTAAATTTTTTTATTTTTTTATTTCAGCTTTATTTCAATTGACAGAAATGTTTTTATTTTTTTATTTTTTATAGTTTTAGTTTTAGTTAATGATAACAACCTGAAAGTAAAATAATAATGCCGGTTACAAGATGGTGTATAATTTAAACACCATTTTTATTAAATACCTCACAAACAAACAACATTGATAATAATAAATCCATTTATTTATTTATTTTTGATCCTGATTTTATTTTATTTTATTTTATTCTATTCAAAAAAACAATCTTCTTGAGTCCTGACACTGCACCATTATGAAAGGAAACCTAGAATGCACCTAGACAGACAAGGATATGTTTTTCATTTTCACACTTGTTCAAAATAAGGGTTATCGTTTCCGAAATGCTAATATTTCTTTTGTCACTGTCACACGGGTAGTATATTGTCATGAGCAAAGCTCTCAGTCTCTTTAGTCAGAAAACAGGCTTTTTCTCAGTCAATTTCATTTTCGCTGCTCTGCTTATCTGTTTAATAAAACACAGCACTGCTTCTTTGTTTTGGTGACAAGAGGCCCGCTTGTTTTTTGTACGACTGCAAAGTTTCCCTCCTGGTTCTCGACATGTGGAGGTTTTGATGAGCCATTGACACTGATTTCTGGCAATAATGCATCTCCCACTGTCAAGGCCAAGAAAGTAATCATAAACGGATGTGCTGGTTCTTTTCAGTTGAAATTCAGATCCACTCAAAGGACTGACTGTTAGCAGTATTGCAAGCTTCATTGACTTGACTGGATATTATTGACCGATCAGTGTTCTGTAATGAACTTCTTTAAGCGGCTTAAATATTAAAGAGGGCCGAACCCCCAGAGTGATGTGCCCTCTGGGACTTTAGTAGGGCTAAAAAACGACGGCCATTCCCAGAGATTTATTTACACACTGGGTGGCTGCCAGGCTCTGCAGTAAATTCTTTTATAGGTGGGCGTTCAACTAAAGCCTCTGGTAATTCAGCTTCAGTCCATCACATCAATGGGAAGCATGTTGAAATGTGATTTAGTACACTAATTAGAGATGCTAATTGTTTTTGTCCCTCAGGCTTTGCTGATGGGTGTCTGTGGAGTTCTCAGAGGATACTACATTGGCTCCAGGAGAAA
The DNA here is from genome assembly GCA_018749465.1 of Paracanthobrama guichenoti. Taxonomy (NCBI): domain Eukaryota; kingdom Metazoa; phylum Chordata; class Actinopteri; order Cypriniformes; family Gobionidae; genus Paracanthobrama; species Paracanthobrama guichenoti. The sequence continues at coordinate 5,105,718 of CM031943.1, forward strand.
GAGATCTCCTTCAAATGTTGGCTGGAGATTTTATGGGGGGAAATGCTTTGTATGGTATACCTTAATGCAGAAGTGTCAGAACCAGATTTTTGAGCCAATGTTTAAGGCAATTAAGTTTTACTTTGATAATTAACAATATTTAAGCCATTATAACACTTTAGTTTAGGGCCCAATTCTCACTATTAACTAGTTGCTTATTAGCATGCATATTACTAGGATATTGGCTTTTTATTAGTACTTATGAAGCACATATGAATGCCTTATTCTACATCTCTACATTTACATCCTACCCAATACCTGATCTTTTACTATTACTATTACTATTACCATTACTATATTTAACCTACTTTACTATTAATAAGCAGTAATTAGGAGATTGAGGCAAAAGTCATAGTTAATAGTTGGTTAATTGTGAGAATTGGACTCTAACCTAAAGTGTGACCAACAATTGTTTGTCTTAAACAATATGGCAGAAATTAACCATTATAGAGTGACATTTTGAAAGAATCCTGAGATCCTGAGATTTTCAGCATTTATAATAATAAGATTTGTTATTTGATCACAAACTCAGCATTTTAGAATGATGTCTGAGTAATGGCTGCTGAAAATGCAGCTTTGCATCACAGGAATGAATTACATTTTACAGTATATTCAAATCCACCAGCATGAACCGGGTGCTAGTTCAGAGCCAGTGCTAGTGCCAGTTCGGAGTTGGTTTGACTGACGAGCCTTCTAAGAACCAGTTTGCCTTTCCACGGGCTAGAGAGCCACCACGGCGCTTGGTCTTACATCACTGTATACGTCTCGTCTCCAGGTCTTACGTCTCATCTTTCTCAGCAAATCTAGCGAGGCAGCGGGAAATACAAACACTCCAGGCTTGTTCAAGATGCATCAGCGTGATATTTCATGATATCAAAATACTGCATGAGCGATTCTAATGCATAAGGAGTCATATGCTCTCTTTGTACTTTACGGCGATCGGTCTGCGCAGCACTGATGCATCTCGAACAAGCCTTCCATCAACAATGGTGAACGTTGCGTTACTATTGATGCACATGGCTTTGCGATCCTTCATCGGCATCAAAACAGCAAATCCAACACATTCGTGCAGCTCGCCGTATTTGTATAGACTGAGATTACAATCGAGCAAGATTCAAGATTCAAGATTCAAGAGTTTTATTTGTCACATACACAGTTATATACAGAATATACAACGGCAGTGAAATGTAAATAGGTCCGCTCCATGGACAGTGCAAATTCACAGTTAAAATCACAAGGAGGAAATTATAAAAGAAATAGAATTAAAAAAGTACTATATATATATATATATATATATATATATATATATATATATATATATATATATATATATATATCTGAATTATAAATAAATCAAGTCAAGTAGAAAAAAATAAAAATAAAGAAGTGGAATAAAATTAGTGAAGTAAACTGTGCAGTGAGTAAACTGTAGACTTATAAATATCTGGTTAACAAATGTACAAAGAACTATAATGTGCAAACAGGTTTATAACAGGTTGTTACACAGTAACAACGAGAACAGAAAGTGCAGTGCAATGTCAGTATGTTGATGTTTATCCTGAAGTGAAGTCACGTGACGTTAAGTGACTGAGTTCAGGAGTCTGATGGCCTGGGGAAGAAGCTCCTCCTGAGTCTCTCAGTTTTGGCCATCAGGCTTCGGAAGCGCTTACCAGATGGCAGCAGCGTGAAATGAGGGTTTGCAGGGTGATTAGAGTCCTTGATGATCTTAGTAGCTCTACTTTTGCAGCGTTTGGTGTAGACGTCCTGCAGAGACGGGAGGGCTGACCCTGAGCTTTGCAGTCATGACTGGTGCTGTTCCCATACCACGCTGTGATGCACTGAGTTAATACACTTTCTATCGCCCCTAAATAGAAAGTTTTCAGGATAGCTGGTGAAACCCTGAATTTCCTTAGCTGGCGCAGGTGGTACAGTCTTTGCCTGGCTTTTTTCACCTGTGTCTGAATGTGAGCAGTCCAGGTCAGGTCCTCGGAGATGTTTACACCCAGGTACTTGAAGCTGCTCACTCTCTCTACTGGTGACCTGCTGATCATGAGAGGGGAGTATGTCCGTTGCTGTCTCTTCCTGAAGTCCACAATCATTTCTTTGGTCTTGCCAACATTCAGAGAGAGACAGTTGTCCTGGCACCATGATGTTAGATGCTCCACCTCGTCCAAGTATGCCGTCTCATTGTTGTTGGAAATGAGGCCCAGGACAACAGTATCATCAGCAAATTTGATGATAGAGGTGGAGCTGTGTGTGGACAAACAGTCATGTGTGTAGAGAGAGTAGAGCAGGGGACTCAGGACACAGCCCTGTGGAGCTCCCACACTCAGGGTGATGGAGGTGGAGGTAGACTGGCCTATTCTCACCACCTGAGGCCTGCCAGTGAGGAAGTCCTCAATCCAGTGGCAGAGAGAAGAATTCAGGCCGAGATCCAGGAGTTTGGCGGTTAGCTTAATGGGAACTATGGTGTTAAAGGCTGAGCTATAGTCAATAAATAGCAGCCTTACGTAGTTCCAGCAGCTATTAGCTCGATTAGCTGCTATTTCAAAAATGGCAGTCACAAGTTTGTGTTCGTCTTGTTGGTCACGGTAACCCCACCCCCAGCCCCTGACACAAGCTGTTCTTACTTCTAGCCCAGCAATGTTTTGGTGCTACTTAAGAACCACTTTTCTTGTTTCGTAGCTGGTGCTTTGGGTGTGGAAAGAAAAATAACTGAAACTAGACTCCAGCACTGCCTTGGTGGAAAAGGGGTGTTAGAAAACAGTCATTTTAAATTGTAAAAACATTTCACAATATTGCAGTTTTTACTGTAATTTATGCAGCCTTGGTGAACACTTTTGAATGGTAGTGTCTGCATATTGTCAAACAAAAAAATGGGTGCTTGACTTCCCTGCCCTGTATGGCGGACCTATTGGCCTTTATCACAGCAAACAATAGTGAATGAAATGGAACCAGCTCTCAGAGTTCATGTTGGAATTGAACTCTTTATTGTTTAATAACACTGAGGAAGGCCAGTAAGGGTCCATTTCATGGTTTGGTGCCTTGAATGAGAGTGACATTGAACCCTAGTGATGACAAAGTCCTATTAATCTGTAGTGTGTGTAAGGAATCTCACAGCATGTCCTAACATTTCCAAAGTATTTTTTTCTGTCAACACTAACAATTTGATTAAAATATTCGTACAGAATTTTGCTTCTCAAGTCAATTTATCTGGCATGAAATGTGTTTATATATTCTTTTAGTTATTTTATAGAGCTGTTAAATATTTATTAAAAGACAAACTTTCATTTTATTCCTAATGAGCTCATCATGTGTGCTTTCTTGTTCCTTTCTTGATTGATTACCATGGCTAGATATTTGCATATTCCTTTCTTGCACAAGATGTTCCCAGAAATCCCATTAGGATTGGAGAAACTGGATTCTTTAAGAGAAACATCAGAGGAAAACCAAAGCTTTTGCTAAAAGGCTTTTTGCCACAATTCCCTCAGATGAACGGCAAACAAAGCAGAACACATATGATAGACTTTGAAAGATACACTCTAAAAATATGACCAAATGATAAACATCTCCAGACCATTTAGCTTAGCCCTATATGTCTGGCTAACTTCCAGTAAAGGTCATTCCTGAAATAGCTTGTGTTCAGCCTTGAATAAATTATTCAATTTCATTTTTCTTAATACATAAAGATTTCAGCTCTGCGAATGATTGATGAGGGCTAAATGAATAATTCAGAAATTTGGGAGTCATGTGGAGAATCATGCCAACTGAACTTGGAGTTAAGAGAGACAAAAGAGGGACAGACAAAAGCAAGAAAGAATATGTGGAAATCTCTGATGAATTTTAAGTTTTACTGGCAAATGGATAGAATTTTTTTTTTTTTTTCAGTGGATACAAACTTTGAATGAAATATAAATATAAAATATATGTGAAATATCATCATATTATATTTGTCATCAACATGAATTATTATTATTATTACTTTTATTGCCATCATTTTATTTTTGTCCTGTCTTACAAATTAAAACCTCAGGGGTACTTCAAGTATATATATTAGGTCAAAGAAATTTCAGCTGACAAAAAGTTGGGGAATCCCATTGCATGTAAATTACATGAATTTATACATATATTTAATGTGTTTGAAAGACAAAAACCTTCTAAAGACATTAATTTCTGGTTATATAACTTACAGAAATAGGTGATAATTCAAATTTTATTAGGTATGCAATGCTGCAATGTTGAGAAAAATGATTTCTGTAAATCCAATGATCAATTGCTCTGTGGGTCTCAGTTTTTAGTGATAGTCACATGACTAGTGGCTGGTCTGTGTGTGCGATTGCACAAACCTGCAAGACCTTCTGAATGTATAAAAGCAGTAGGTGTTTTCAGAAAGGAACATTTAAAAGATTTAAAAGTAGTAGGGAGAATCAATGAATATTTGACTGCCATTGTGGGAATAACATGTAATCATGTAATCAATAAAAAAGTAACTGTAGTCTGATTACGAGTCTTATAAAAACATAATATAATCTAATTACAAGTACTTTTTGGAATCTGATTACATAATCCAGATTACTTGTAATCAGTTACTACTCAGCTCATATACACACACATATATTTTTTCTATAACATTGTGTATGTCTATATATATATATATATATATATATATATATATATATATATTATGGAAGTTATTTTATATATAATAAATAATATAATATCAAATAAAAATATATAATTAATGTATTTTGGTGCATTTTTGACCACCTTTATCTTTAGAAGGTAAAAGTGTTATGGACCAGCATAAAGCTAAACTCAGTATAATCCATTGTGATCTCAGCAGCTTAATTGTAATTAATGCATTAAGTCTAGAAAGGAAATCTATGGCACACTGCCACACTCTATAAAATTACCTAGTTAATGCCTAACAAGTCTCCATGGCTTGTTAATTTCCTTTTCTCATGCAACAATTATCCTCGATGACATAATAAAGGCCTATGTCGGTTGTTTCTGTCTATGCTAACTGCTCAAAATTCAAGCAAATGGAGAGTAACTCAACTGTAGCTGAGTCTCTGCATAGCCCAAATGATTTTTTCATGTGGTTTATCACATCTACCCTCTGTATTTCATCTTAAGCACTTTAGATTCACTGTATGGGTAAAACAGATCTTATGTACCTTTCCCACCGTCATGGTATCGGAGCCGACAAGCAATCTTGCACCATTTCACACGTTTCCACCGGAGAAAAGTGGTTGTGTGGTGAATTCAACACTGAACACTTTCTACACCCGCTTTGAGGCCCCCAGCGACACTGCAGAGAGGGAGCTTACACACACCTGGACCACCCAACCCCCTTCCCCTCCACTAACCATCTCAACAACCCAAGTACACATAGCCCTGAGGAAAATCAACCCCGCAAAGCAGCAGGACCAGACAACATTCCTGGGCGGGCCCTCAGAGCATGTGCCGACGAGCTGGTTGACATTTTCACCTCAGTTTTCAACCTCTCCCTCAGCCAGCGCACCGTACCATCGTGCTTCAAGACCACGACCATCGTCCCCCTGCCTAAGAAGAGCCCACCCACCTGCCTGAATGACTACAGGCCAGTGGCTCTCACCCCTATCATCATGAAGTGTTTCGAGAGAGTGGTGCTGGCCCACATTCAGAGCAGCATACCGGACACCATCAACCCCCTGCAGTATGCCTATCGGACCAACAGGTCCACCTCGGATGCTATCGCTGCTGCCATCCACTATTCTCTCTCTCACCTGGAAAACAGGGACTCCTACCTAAGGATACTTTTCATAGACTATAGCTCCGCCTTCAACACGGTCATCCCACACAAACTCACCCACAAACTGTCCACACTTGGTCTGTACCCCACCCTCTGTGACTGGCTCCTAGACTTCCTGACTGGCAGGTCTCAGTCTGTCAGGATTGGCAATCGGACTTCAGCCAGCACCATCACAAACATTGGCACTCCACAAGGCTGTGTACTCAGCCCCATTCTCTACACCCTGTACACCTACGACTGTGTCGCCTCCCACAAGGACAACATCATCCTGAAGTTTGTGGACGACACCGCAGTGATAGGACGCATCGCTGGCGATGACGAGGCAGCTTACAGGAGGGAGGTGGCCAGTCTGGTGTCATGGTGTGAAGAAAACAACCTCACCCTCAACACGGACAATACAAAGGAAATGATAGTGGACATGAGGAAGGAGAGGAGAACGCCTCAGCCACTGTTCATCCGGGAGCTTGAAGTGGAGAGGGTCCAGAAATTCAAATACCTGGGTGTCCACATCAATGAGGACCTCACTTGGACACCTCACATCACGCAGCTGGTCAAGAAGGTTCAACAGCGGCTGTATTTTCTGAGGAGGCTGAGAAAGTTCGGCATGTCGCCTAAGATCCTCAGCAACTTCTACAGCTGCACCATCGAGAGTGTCCTGACCAGCTGCATCACTGTGTGGTATGGCAGCAGTACTGTCAAGGACATAAACGCCTGCAGAGAGTGGTGAAGACTGCGCAGAAGATCACCAGGACTCCACTGCCCTCTCTGCAGAGCATAAACCACCGCAGAGTCCACAGGAGCGCTGCTGCCATCCTCAAAGACCCATCCCACCCCCAACATGGACTGTTCACACTTCTACCCTCAGGACGGAGGTACAGAAGTGTGAAATGCAGGACTGCCAGACTAAAGAACTCTTTCTTTCCCTCTGCCATAAGACTCCTAAACAGCAGATAGGAGTCTACAATCACAACATCACATGGACAATTGTTTACATACTGCACTACCTCACTTTACACTGCCAGAACTGCACTACCTCACTTTATTACTTTACTCTTTTGACCTTTTTATATTTATATTTTTTTATATCTTTGCTCTCTTTATTATTTATATATTTATCTTATCTTATTTTTTTATTTTTAACTTACTTGTGTGACATTTATTGTGGACGGCAAAGCAAGAATTTCATTGTACAGGGAAACATGCTTTCTGTCTGTACACATGACAATAAACACTTTGAAACCTTGAAACCTTAAATTTTTTTTTTTTTTTTTAAACCCTGGACCTGCTGGTCTCGATTCTTTGTTGAATTGTCATTCAATCCCGAATCAATAGAATCCTCAGTTGAATTTTTATTTAATTAATTGCATGATATGCTTGAAGTTACTCAAAATTCATTGGATATATTAATATATGCAATGTATTGTGGTTTAGATTTAGGTTCGGTTAAGATTTTAAGGCATTATTGTGTTGTTTATTTCACATCACTGAACAATGAAGTTCACATTAACTTTACAAAATACATTACTGAATTCACAGACGTGTCAGTGGGCTTATTTAGCATGTAACATTGTTACTTTAATATAATTAATTCTACTTATGGTAAATTGCTGAAAATTAAATGAAGACTAAATTAAGTTTGTCATGTTTTCATGTTTGTTTAGGTAGGTTATCATAATTGGAACATAGGAAATGCAAAACATTCTGTGAGTTCCTTTACCATTACCAGTGGTATTTCGATGAAAAAGCAGTATCAGATCTACAAACCTGCTTTATATCCTTGTTTAGAGGAGAAAACACTTGAGATGCGATATCAGTGTCACATTTATAGTCCGTTTAGCAGAAGTTAATAACTATCATTTGTCTAGGTAAGCAGCAACAAACTGGTTTATAGACCCATGAACACCTGTATTTTCTCATAGATTTGTGCGTGGGTTTGTGTTTGAAGTATAATCGCTGCACTTTTCAGATACGGAAACCCTGACTGTGTTAATCACAGCGGCTCAGAGCTGACATCAAACATTTTCATCAGTTCACCTGCTGAACCCCTGCAGACCGAAGCCCATTGTGAGGGCCTGTGGACACACACACACACACACACACACACACACACACACACACACACACACACACACACACACACACACACACACACACACACACACACACACTCCCCAAGGGCACTTTCCCCAGCGCCTTCGATCAAAACTCCCACACTTGCAATAGCGTGTATAAACAGAGCACAATAAGGCGGAGTACAGTAAACTGCATGTACCTTTCAATACAGTCATTCTTGGAAGGAAGCACTATTTGTGTCAACATTTGATAAACTGCTCTTAAAAAAGATTTTCATAACAAAGGCCAACTAAGTTTTCTTTAATATTGCTTGAAATATTTAGTCATTAAACTGGTTTTAACATAATTTAACATAACTCGCTGTTTGGAGTTTAATAGGCAAATGCTGAAGTGTAGGGGCACACCAAAACGACGCCAAAGAGCTAGCGCTGATGAAACCCGATTGTGTTGTTGCCTCGCGTCGCCTGCGTCAGGGAGACGCACAGAGTGAACTACAGCCAACAGTCAACCAGCATGTGCGTTCTGTGCCTGCATGTAAATGAGACAACTGTCTATTTCTGCATATATATTCATCTATATTCATCATTCAGAAAGGGAAACCAACGCTGCAGGCTGCAGATACACAAACCGTAAACAAAGCAGCGTGTGCTTACAGTTTTGAGTGTCAATCCTGCTGATCACTTTCTTTATTCCACTCCGCTCGTGTTAATATTAAAATATTTGCCCAGCAACACTCAGTTAAGATGATGTAAAATTAGAATAGCCTTCTATCTGTACCGTTTTGACTTCTTTGCTCGCTGTTTTGCGATTATTCTCATGCACTGACTCATTCACTAAACTGATCAGCCAATCAGAGTTCTCTCTCTCTCTCTCATCAACGGCCAGACACCGATTCTACATGCTGAATCGGGACAAGAAAACAGGCAATGCTCGGGACAGACAACACTCAAAAACGTCCCGACGTTGCCTGACGGCCGATCGTCGGCTTGGTGTGTCAATGATTGGATCATTGTTACAGTGATTATTATGTTTCTAAAATTTTATATGTTTGGCAACAGTTCTTCTAACCCTAACTGATGGAGTGTGTGGCTTTTCATCTCTTAAACAACCATGTAGGAAGACACATCATGGTCATATTTCAGGATGACAATGTCAAGATTAATCCGGCTCAAACTGTGAAAGAATGGTTGTGAGGGAGCATGAAGAATCACTTTCACACATGAATTGGCACCTCTGAGTCCAGACCTTACATTCATTGAAAGTCTTTGGGATGTGCTGGAGGAGACTTTACAGAGTAATGGACTCTTGCATTGTCAATACAAGGTCTTGGCCAAAAATCGATGCAACTCTTGATGGAAATAAATGTTGTGATGCAATTTTTGGTCAAGATTTTGGCTTGTCTGCATAATGATGCATTTTGAAAGTGGAAATAAAGCGCCTAACAAAATGTTTAATAATAATAAATGTATTTATTGGGTAGGGTTAGGAGTAGGTGTAGGGAGGGCTTTTATTGGCCCATTAAGGCAGCATCCATTTAATATTTTTAATAAATAATCATTTACCCTGTTATTATTGCATCCTGTTAATGTACAACAATACTGAGGTGCAAATAGTATGTATCTGCCAGAATAAAGTATAAATAGCATCCGATTACTATTTACACATATTGCAAAGAACTGCTACTTTTATAAGGTGTAAATAGAATATATCACTATTTACACTTAGTGTAAATAGCATCTATCGCTAAGAAAATATGCTATTTGCATTTAGTGTAAATAGCATCTATATAGCCACTGCCTTTTATTAATTCTATTTGTTAAATACCAAATTTGTAATGTCATTTTTCACCCTTTTCACCTCTGCATTATTACTTCCTTACGTTTTTGCTCTCACCCAACCAGCCTCTTTCACTCCATGTTCTTTGAGTAGTTAACGGGGCTCGCGTCCACTAACTCGCAGTGGGCCTCGCACCATGACAGAAAGTTTTGTCAAGGTGATTTCTAGAGTGAACTTGTTTCATTGAATGCCAAATATATAGTGCTAGCACTTGCCCCCTGCTGCTTCCTTTATGACTCTTAGGAAAAGCAAGGCCCTATCCAGTGCTCTTCTAACCATTTTCCCAGAGCTCTATCTGAATACCGTCACCCCATAATACAGATATCCAGCAGTGAACTCTTAAAACACCCAGCTTGCACTTCGTTCTCAACTGAACATGTCCATTATGCTAATAACAGCCCTTAGCTATGCACACGAAGAACTTGGCCCACATTTCTTTTATTCCTCTTCCCCATAGTTCTGGCTTATCACAGTTTATACAATTACGACTAATTCAGCGATAAGGCTCGCCACTGAGATCCACATTAATTATGCTTGGAGGGCATTTCTCTACTCTTCTTAGTAATGGCACTAGCCAGAGTCTGTGCTCCGCTGGGAGGAGGGAAAAGGCTCTCGGATGCTGGCTGAGATCCCTAAGGGAGCGGTTTGGAGGACAGAAATGCGTCCCCCGCTGGTGGAGCTGAACTGGATAAAAAGGTCTCAAGGGTGTTCATCGGGCTAGCAAGGTTAAACCGAGGCGTTAGCTTTGCCAAAATGCCGGCGATTTTGCACCACACAGAGCTAATCCTATAAACCTAGCTTTATTCACGCAGACAACCCATAATGTGTCTCTCATGAGGGACGTTTGAACCATTTCATCTTCGTACAGGTTGTAATTTTTGTGTAGCGGCGCTAAGTATCGCTACCTAGATCAAAGTCTAGATCTGTGTTGTTCCATACAGTTTCGCCACAGTGTCTCTGTTTATTCATTACGACCTGACATTTTCTCTGTTTTTGAAAAAACTTAATCTCTCAGAGCGCTCAAGCTCATCTCCATCTGCTCAGCACCATTATGCATGCACCATCACTATTGTGTTTTTTAAGATGCAAATGCGTCTGGATTCTCTCTGGTTTCTCATATGTTCGCTCTTAATGCACACGCACACTGAGCTGAAAGTGGCTGAAGGTCGCGGCTCAATCTGGGCCTAATCTACTCATCCTAACCAAGACACATTTTGTGACAGCTGGACTTTGACTAACCTGCTTGCACACGTACTTCATTAAGACATCAATTTGATGCCTTTTCATAATTTCAAGTGTGAATCTAAAATTTGTTTCTAAAATGTTTCTTTTGAATATAAAAATAATTGTGTTATTATAGTTTATACTATTATGGTATTTAGTACTATTTTTATAGTTTTTAAATATATATATATATATATATATATATATATATATATATATATATATATATATATATATATATATATATATATATATATATATATATATATATATATATATATATATATTATTATATGTTGACGTGTAAATGATAAAATCAAATTCCACTGCTCTCAATCTGAAATACATTACGTAAATGAATGGGGTTGCAGATGATGTTTTAATGTTGACTTTAGTATACAATGCAATGCTTTCCATTTTCATTCTTATTGGGAAGCTGCAATCCCAAACATTGCCAGAAAATGAGCATGATCTGCGATCATTGGCTAAAGGCAGTTTCTGCAAATGCAGGCTGGCTCTTGGCTTGAGCATAGTCAGATTTGGCTCATGAACGCCGCATCTATTTCTGTAGGTGCGTCTTGGCAGTTGTGTATCACTCCCATTTGCATCCGTAATTCCCTGGCAGGCTGTCGCATCACTCTTTGCTGTGGTTGTCCCCTTTATGCTTTCGAGCCAGATCCCAGATGTAGCAATTCCTAAGCAGTAATTTGTTTGGGAAAGGGAGTTAATTAGTCTTGGTCTGCAAGTCATGTTGCCCTTGTGTGTCATTTGTTTATCTGTGTGTGTCTGTGTTTGTGAGATGTTGCAAACAACCATCGGGGAGAAACGTGAGTCAAAGTCTTGCATTATCCAAGAAACTCTTAAACCAAATCCAAATTATGTTTTTTTTGTTTTGTTTTTTTTTGAGAGAGAGAGAGAGAGAGAGAGAGAGAGAGAGAGAGAGAGAGAGAGAGAGAGAGAGAGAGAGAGAGAGAGAGAGAGAGAGAGAGAGAGAGAGAGAGAGAGAGAGAGAGCTTCTCCAAGTTTGGCCCCTTGGGATGTTTTTAATGATCATATGTTTAGATTTCAGTTGGAAATTGAAACAGAGGTAAACATAGCCCTTGGCTAAGTATTAAGCTAAATACACCTGTGCTAGCAGCTATGTAGGGATTTGTTTGCAAAGCAATGACAAGTCTTTAATTATGTTCCAATGAGATTAAAGGACAGCTTATAAAACTTTTTCATACTATATGTAAGACAACAAGCATGAGAGAAGAGAGGATCTATCTATCTATCTATCTATCTATCTATCTATCTATCTATCTATCTATCTATCTATCTATCTATCTATCTATCTATCTATCTATCTATCTATCTATCTATCTATCTATCTATCTATCTATCTATCTATCTATCTATCTATCTATCTATCTATCTATCTATCCTATCTGTCTGTCTATCTAATTAGAATCACAGGTACATTTTAAATAGACAAAATAATGAATTCAAAATTAATAAGTAAAATAATTTAAATAGATTAAAATGAATAATCAGGAAAGAAAAAATACATAAAACTTTGGTAAAAAAATAAATCACTGCAAGATATCAAGTGGTACCTCGTCTGTGGTGGTATGTACTTAAGCCTAAATGTGACTACTCATTATTCAGCCAAAACAAAGTTCATCCACTTTTCCATCATTTAGGTTGTCTAGGTTAAGCACCAGCTATCTGAGCAGCCAGATTGCTGCTTTTAGTCACAATATTTATGCTCCGACTGAGTGTGGGAGAACTGTTCATCTCAAACACGTCTGAATAAGTGGCTTCTCCACTGGAGAGGTGTATTTAAAACTGACCTCTGTTTCCCCAGAGTCCGATCTGAATTAATCACAGAGTGAAACACTGTAACCTCACCCCCCCCTCTCTCTCTCTCTCTCTCTCTCTCGTGTGCGCGTTGGATTAATCGACTAATTATGAAATCATCTGAATTGCATGGGAATGGAGGAGTTCGTACTGTGTGATGTTAATGGAAAGGGTTGCTTTAAATTAAAAGCTTATTTTCTGACATTGGAGAGAGTGATTCTCCTTCCCTGTTCTGAACTGCTCAATACATGGAGAGAATGTGACAGACCCAAGGCAGAATTAAAGAGAGAACTGAGATGACCTGGGTCCACATAGGTCAAAGCCAAACCTTGTTCAAAATTTTAAACACATATTTTGGGACATTTTGAATCTCCCTCAACTCTAAACCAAAACTTCAATCTGCTCTTCATTAGTGCTCAGAAACATAAAGCTCCTCATTTTCACATGTCTGTTTGAAATATCTGCGGTGATATTACATGTAAATGTCAACACATCTATTGGGCTTCCTTCGGTCCCTGAGGGGGAGAGATGCATTACGTTCAATAATTGCTGTCTTTTGCTTCTTGTGATGTGGATTTAGACCGGTGCTATTGAATGGAGGTGTATTAAACGGCTCAGATTCTCATCATTGTCTTGACTTTTACACTGGAATACCATGATGTGATGGCTGTGGAAGTCAGCTCTCAACAACAGCCAGACACAATGGCTCTGATCCAAAACCTAGTGAGCTGCCTACATAGACAGCAAGGAATCATTGACATGAAGCCTGTTCAAAACAACAAAATCCCTTGTTTTGCCCAAATTCAGAATCAAATACATCCTCCTATACAATTCCAGCATGCACTGCAACAAGTTTTGTAAAGTATCAGTAGAAAACTAATCTACTGTTGCAAGTATATTACAGTAGTGTAAAATCGTTTTATTTTGCACATGCTTGATTTGGCTCAGATTTGGAGTTCATTCAGAAGTTCCACCGGTGATGCATCTGAATGCTGCAGTAACTAGGTTATTCCCCATAGAAGAGTTACTAATTGCAATTGTATTATATTTTCATAATTAACTGTCAGGTAATACATTTCAGTGTTTTATGTTTCCAACTTCCCTGGCCACAGAAAGAAAATACATATAAATCCTAAATATTTTATTATATTAAAGTAGATGCTTTACCAAATAAATCTTAATTTAATTTAATTTTATTTTATTTTATTTTATTTAATTTTACTTTATTTTTTATTTTATTTTTTGGAGGACTGTCTGCTGCTGTCACAGCTCAGACACAGGGATATAGGGAACACGATATAGGGAAGGGTTTGGGACTGAATGGCTGCATCCGAAACCGCATACTTCCCTACTATATAGTAGGCAAAAAAACAGTATGTGACAAAAGTAGTATGTCCGAATTCACATACTCATAAAACAGTACCCTTGATGATCCACTGCTTCCGCTGAGATTCTGAAGTGCACATACGATGGAAATTTTTCTTACGCAATGATAATGACAACATGGTGAATGTAGTACATCCAGATTACATTCATACTACACATATTCATACTATATAAAACACTTTTTAGCTCTCACAAAATAAGTACTTATTCAAAACATGAGAGTATGCAGCCTATGTTTCTTGAAGTGCCAACAGATTTTTTAGGTGTGTTCGACATCAGCTGCGGCTGGATGTAACCGATCGGCGAGAGTAGCCACGTGCAGTCGGGGAGGAACTGCAAACGGAGACGTGAAGTCGGACACTAGTGACGCTCGCACGTGCGTAAAGTTTGCATGCTTTAACACAGCTGAAGTGAAATAAATGCAATATTTGTCAAATACACAGATGTTTCAGAGACATTTTCATTCAATACTTTATGTAGGCCTACTGCATAATACAGCGTCTGTTTGTAAAAGAATAAAGTTCAACATATAAGCCTACACTATCAATGAAGTGAGGTCTACGTTTTTTATCAGTTTTATTTTGATAAACATGACACAATATAACATCGCGACTACATGAAAAGAGTTTTTACTGTTATAAAAAAAAAAAAACAGATTTGTGAGCATTAGTGGAACAGAAGGTTTTAGAATAAACACGAAACACACATGCTCGCTGTCATGCGGTGAATCCGGCCAATCGTGGAACAGGTGTGTCGTCATCAGCGCTCATGCAGTCGCTCTGGAGAAGCTGCACAAAATGCACCAGCCGGCTGCTCTCGAATCGCTCTCGTGGCATTTCGTTGACATATGTCACAGTCACAAGGCGTCAGCACTGCCTCAAGTCGGACATAATTTATAACTGACATGCACCTGTCTGCGCGTCGCTGCATGAAGTCGAACAAGCCTATTGTCATCATGGCATAATTTTCCTGCAGGTGTCACATGACATTTATGAGTCAGGTGATTAGACTTTATTTTGTTTGTCATTTTAAAGAAACCTGATTATTCTTGGAGATCATAAAGATCATATAAATGTGTTTATTCCTGAAACAGGAAAACTTTCAATTTTATATTTTGTTATATTCAAATGTTATATTTTGTTATAATCTAGTAAAATAAAGATTTTCCTCTCAATTGTTTAGCTACCAGTGGATCTGTAACACTATGAACAATTAAACACAATCTGCTGCAAATCTCCAGAAACCTCAAGAAAAAGTTTTTAGTGTTTAAGTACTAAAGGTATTTTTGCATTATGCAGTGCAAGTGTTATGAGTTGATTTGAGTGGGTGTTTATATATTTATTTCCCCCTGTGTTTGTGCCTGTGGGGAGGCGAGTCAGATAATGAAAAAGCACTGTGGTCTTTTTGTAACCCACAGGCACAAGTGTATCAGGGCCACCTCGTCTTCAGCCCAACTGCTGATGTCTTAAAAGCTAATGCTCTGGAGACTCAGTCTCCCTTTAGTCAGCAATCTATAATAACATGACTTAATTTAACAGCACTAGGGAAACATCTCTGTGGATTCACCTAAAGGGATTCATATGTAAATCAGAGCAGGTAAAAGAAAGAGTTCTTGTGTTGTTTGAGGCAGTCTAATTTAAATGAACCTATGAGCTCTATGGAAGTAAAATAATGACAAATGTATTTGAAACAAAAAAGCTTGTTTGGTGAATTGCACTAATTGAAAAAAATGCATTGCATTAACCGTGTTTGCATTTTAATGCATTGTATTATAGGGCTGAAATTCAACATGGTCTTATATTTAAGCTGTGAATATTTCAATTCAAAACATTTCACACACATTATTAAAAATTCAATAATCCACATTCACCTTTCAGATATCATCAATATGTTATTTAAGGAAGCTTCTTTCCACCACAGAATAAAGAATAAAAAATAAAAAAGCTAATCGTGTCTTTTTTCTCACTGTGAGTTTTTCTCACAGACTTTTCTCAAATTATGAGCTTATATCTCACAATTCTGACTTTATAACTCATAAGTTTATATCTCACGAGTTTATAAAAAGTCAGTCAATCTAACTCGCAATTGCGAGTTTATATCTCACAATTTGAACATTTGAAAAATATTGTAAGAAAAACAGAGTTGCAAGATACAAACTTGCAATTGCAAGAATAAAAGTCAATTGTGAGATAAAAACTCTCAATTACCTTTTTTATTTTTATACAGTGGTGGAAACAAGCTTCCATTGTTATCACTTTACAGTCAGGTATTTGTATTTTCTACTTATTTTACATGTTCCATAATTCCAAAATAATATGTTTTTATTTTGATGGTTTAGCTATACTTAGCTATATACTTAGCTTAGTTATATGGGAACTATACCCAGCACTTTCTAATTATCCTGACTCATAATGTAAAATCATAATGTAATGTAAATGTTACATAAAATTTACCCATAATTTACAGTTATGCATCCTGTTTTGGTGGTGTGATTTTGATTCTTTTTGGTTAAGAAGGCAGTTGCAGTGAGACTGTGTTTGTTTTTTTCATGTCATTACTCCCCATTGAGTTAGTGACTAATTAACACAATTTCATCTGCAAACTCATTCATTCACAGCTCAACCCCATGTACGCCTGTGCTGTTATTTCCCTACTGCTTTTGGCAGATTTTACTCACACCCGTTTCAATATGTTTGCCTAATGTATGTGAAAGAGATGCCACTGTGAAAGGCCTCTGTCCTCGCACATAACAGATGCATGTATCATTAACTCCTGCTATCTGTTTGTGACAAAAAGAGAGAAACCCTGAGATGAACACAGAAATCTCCCCTCTGTAGTTCCCCATTATGAAGCATGTCCTCTAAGCGCTTTATGGATTTCACACTATAGAGTTTGCTCACTGTTTTGGCTCATCCGTCTCATGTCAGTGGGCTTGTGTGCTGCTGAGGGGGAAGAAAAGGTTTTATTCTTCATCATTTGTACTGCATGCTAGCCGTAAGCAGCATAAGCTCTCTTTCTATTTGTGTGTGAAGAAAAAAAGAAAAAAAAAAAGTGTGACTGTGTCATCAAAATGAAATGGATTCGCAATATGGGTGGGGCTGAGTGTACCGTTGTCTCTAATTGGTTAGGTAAAACTGGACTTATGCTGCATTTCAAGTCCAGTTAAAGGGTTAGTTCACCCAAACTTAACTATCTATCAGTGCTGTCAAATATATACACTATATTGCCAAAAGTTTTGGGATGTCTGCTTTTACATGCGCATGAGTTTTAATGACATCCCATTCTTAATCCGTAGGGTTTAATATGGAGTTGGCCCACCCTTTGCAGCTACAACAGCTTCAACTTTTCTGGGAAGGCTTTCCACAAGGTTTAGGACTGATGTTGGACAAGAAATTTCACAATTTTTTTTACGCATTCATCCCAAAGATGTTCTATCGGGTTGAGGTGCAGGCCAGTCAAGTTCCTCCACACTCATCCATGTCTTAATGGACCTTTCTTTGTGCACTGGTGCGCTGTCATGTTGGAACAGGAAGGGGCCATCCCTAAACTGTTCCCACAAAGTTGGGAGCATGAAATTGTCCAAAATGTCTTGGTATGCTGGAAGCATTTAGAGTTCCTTTCACTGGAACTAAGGGGCCACCATCCCCCCTCCACCAAACGTTACACTTGGCACAATGCAGTCAAGCAAGTACCGTTCTCCTGGCAACCGCCAAACCCAGACTCGTCCATCGGATTGCCAGACAGAGAAGCGTGATTCACCACTCCAGAGAACACGTCTCCACTGCTCCAGAGTCCAGTGGCTATGCGCTTTACACCACTGCATCCGATGCTTTGCATTGCACTTGGTGATGTAAGGCTTGGCTGCAACAGCTTGTCCATGGAAACCCGTTCCATGAAGCTCTCTACGCACTGTTCTTGAGCTAATCTGAAGGCCACACAAAGTTTGTGTGACCCTGCTCTGTGATTTTATATGGCCTACCACAGTCGCTGCTGTTCCCAATTGCTTCCACTTTGTTATAATACCACTAACAGTTGACCGTGGTATATTTAGTAGTGAGGAAATTTCACGAATGGACTTATTGCACAGGTGGCAACCTATCACGGTACCACGCTTGAGTTCACTGAGCTCCTGAGAGCGACCCATTCTTTCACAAATGTTTGTAGAAGCGTATGCATGGCTAGGTGCTTGATTTTATACACCCGTGGCCATGGAAGTGATTGGAACACCTGAATTCAATGATCTGGAGGGGTGTCCCAATACTTTTGGCAGTATAGTGTATATAGTTTCGTAGTTTTGTCTCATTTTATAGATTATTGATCAACATTTCCATTTCCAAAACAAATTAATTGATTTAAACAATGATATATATTTTTGTGTTAAAATGTATCAAATTAGATATTTATTGTCTAGAGATTTGAATGCTGCTTAATGACGCACACAGATATTAATTAGCAACACTGGCCACCTAATGGAGCATATGCTGAAGAAAGAAATAAGTTAACTTTTAGCTCTGTAGGAGCGTATCATGAGAGAAAGAGACTAATAATGTGTAATGGTCAAGAAGCCATAATTTGACTGACAGTAACATTTTAAAACACCCTTAAGGACCAGATCTAAATCTCAGAGCAGCCATGCATCTCTTGACCAGAAGAGATCGGAATGATTGACAGCTTCTAGGGTGAAACAGTGAGAGCTCATGCATGTGTCACTTCCTTCATTAGCGAGTTCCTCTGAGAGAAACCACCAGCACACACAATCCCTAATTATCACAAAGCTATCGCTGCTCTGACTGACAGAATAATGTGTGGTTGTTCTCGGGTTCCCTTTTTAAAACCCAAATTTTTCTCAGGTACTTTGAATCATTTAACTCCTCAAGCATTTAACTCCTCATTGATCTCAGAAGACGAGGGCTCGGCTCCAAACTCCAGTGAGCTCTTTATGGGCAACTAACTTCTAATGTAGCACAACAGAAATGGATTTGTTGTGTTTTCATGTTTTATGGGGACTTATCCATAGACATAATGGTTTTTATACTGTACAAACGGTATATTTTATCCCCTTACACTAACCCTACCCCTAAATCAGAGAGTGATGGGTAGGAATGACTTTCAGCATTTTTACATTTAAAAAAAAAACATAATTTAGTCAGATTTATAAGCTGTTTTCCTCACAGGGACCAAAAAATGGCACCACACAGACAAGGATTTCAGATATTGCCATCTTTGATCTTTGCCCCCCCACCACACACACACACACACACACACACACACACATGACTGACATGTTAAATGCATGATATGTCCTTTATTCATTGTATAAATTATAATAGCTACTATTTATTTAGAACCACGTTTTATACTGATACGATAATTACGAACATTTTCATATACAATTAATGTCCTTTTTAAAGACAAAATGATATATAATTAACTGTGTGACTGTGGATAGATACTTTCTGTAGCTTGAGCTATGGAGCATGACACTAGTAACAACAAGGTCATAAGTTTAGTTTCCAGAGAACACACATGGTAAATGCATTCTTTCCAAAGTCACTTTAGAAAAAAATGTCTGCCAGTGAGTAAATCTAATGATGATATATTACGTAGCATCCCTAATGTTTGCCATAAAGACAGCATTGTTGATGAGCAATTTAGCTGTGTGCTATTTTCAAACACACATGTGATTAATCGCGTTGCATCAGTGATTCAGTCACACATTGGGCAGGGATATCCTAGACTCTGCCCACATTCATAGTGAGAAGACAGCAGGGCGCTGGGTAACAGGGTCTGGCAGGGCTGGATGCAATTTGGGCATGAAGTGCGCCTACAGATGGTTGGACAGCACAAGCCCCACAGAGCTGGCACGCATGAGATCTCTATGTTTTGAGGCTTGTCAGAAGACAATAACAACCCAGTCTCCTCTCGTTTTAAGTATTGCATCCTCTGCGGGGCTTAACATTAAGCTTTTCAAGGTATAGCATGATTGTTCACTTGTCAGAAAGTCAGTTGTCCCAGAAGAAGACAGCGTCAGTTATTAGCAATATGGGACAAGGTTTCAGGAATATGAAGTCAAGCATACTGTATAGTGATCCATAAATTAGGCACACATCGGGCAACATGACCTTGACTGCCATGTGGGAAAGAGGGGTCGTTTCCAGCTCAGATTAATGTTCCTTTGCGCTTATTCTTCATTACAGGGTAAAGGTTACTAATGATTATAATATAGGGGTCTTTACCTTTTTCAAGCTAAGGAACCCTTGGTGGATAGAGAGATGGAGATGTGACCCCCATTACATATAGTGTAAAATTTAAGTGTTGCATTCTAAGCCTGGCCTATATGTGTACTGTATATTACCATATTAATGTTTTTGAATACTTTATGACACTTACATTGCAAAGACATTAAAATAATAATCACTGATGAAAGTCTTATATTTTTACATAAAATATATTATAAAATATAATAGATATATTTTCTTTCTTTCATTCATTTATTCATTCATACATTCATTCATTCGTTTGTTTAAATTGTTATATAGCAAAGAGATAATTCAAAGACTTTAGATAAAGGAAAATATATTTTAAATATTTATATATTAAGCTCTTAAGATAAAAATATTTATTTAAAAAAAAACTGTTAAATTTGCAGTTTAATGATCCAATCACACAACTTCTTTATGACTTTCCAGTTTCCAGTTTCTGTTTCTGCAGTTGTTGTTTGGAATGAACGATAAATACTTAACTTTTTGTGATGGTGACAATGATGATGTGATAAAACTGTAAGGATCTTGATTCCTGCCTCACAGTAGCTTACTTTTTTTTTTTTTTTTTTTAATGGCGTAGTTTTCCAACAAGGGGTGTGTAGCATGAACACTACATCACTGTTTTAATGCAGAGTGATCTGAGTGAATAACCAAACATGCTGAATGGCCCTGTCCGTTGTGTAGCATTGAAAAGTTTGATTCATGTGAAAAATATACTGTATTTAAAGAAACATTTTCTGTACTACCACTTGAGCACCACCACTGGATTAATGCAGTTCATCCCTGTGGCTGGCATAACTGTAATATAACCCAGCCTGTTGTGCTCACTAATGCGTCACCATCAGTTGTATTGTGGCAAGTGATCTGGTAGGTTCTGTCTTGGCTTTGCCAGCCCACACAGGCTGTGTATAGCTGAGACTCAGTGTGCCAGCCGTGCTCAGAGAGAGGAGAAATGAATGGCAGGTGGACACGTTTACTCCCAGCATGCCTGTTGCTGGCAAAGGATTGACACAGTCTCCCTACTGTTGCCCAAGCTGCTCTTGTTATTCAAACATGGTCTATCTGAACCTTTTTTACCCTAAGTAAATGAATCAAGAATAGCATTCACCTTAAATAAACGTATACATGTTCTCTCTTATGTTATTTTGTTTTAGTTTCTGGTGTTTGACAGTGCAAAGCAGAATGAATCAAATACTTAATCATTGTAACGCATGATATGGAGTAGCTTTTTTGGCTGGGCTGGTGTAAACTGGACAGCATAGGATAAAACCACTGATCTAGAGAATTGGATTGCTCATGATGTCATAAAAAATGTCAGAATTGCGAGATGTAAACTCGCAATTGTGAGATAAACAATCACAATTATCCTTTAAAATGTTATATTTTGTGGCGGAAACAAGCTTCCATACATTTGTCCAATGATCAAGGGGTGTGATTTGAGTGCTGAGTGGTGTTTGTCTATACAAAAGTCACTAACATAATGCTAGATTTTTGTTGGTGGTTGCCAGAGCATTGCAAAACAAAAACAAAAAAACAAAAAAACAACCTGTGCTCAGTTGCTATGTGGTTGCTTGTTTGTTCTGGGTGGTTGCTTACTGCCAAAAGTGTCTTGCTGTTTAGAAAAAAATCTAACATACAGTACCTCGTTGAGTCAGATTTTAAATTGATTAATTTTAAAATGTAAATTACTGAAAAGTTTTGAGGGATTAGATAGAAAAAAAAAAAAAAATTGTCTGATCATGCTTGAGCTCTTTCTGGAGATGTTCTTGTTCTGAGGACAATGGTTTGGCTATTTGGGAGCTGTCTGGATCTTGATCTGAGGCTATCCTAATTTTCAGCTTAAACTGATGGATCTCATCATAACTTCCTTCCTTCCTGACCATGATTGATGCATGATGAATGAAGACACAACTACTCAGGTGTATAGATGGAAAATCTTGCTTTCCTTCTGTTGGCTTTGCTGGAGATGAAAGGATTTTTCAAGGACTGTTGGGATTCTATGTCATTCACCAGGTGACTGAATATTTGCACCTGTTTATCCCTTGGTAGAAGTCAAGGGAGGTCTCAGCTTAGCTCTGGCTTAGTGAGATTATGAGAAGCTTACACCTTCTTGCTGCGTTCTTTTGCTTGATTGGTCAACAAATCGCTGTGCTTTGGGTTGATATGCTGGAATATTCAGATTCCCTGGTGTGAAAGTCTTCATGCACAATCATGGTGTGGGGCAAGTTTCCAAGCAGGGGCTTTGCATTCATTTTGGCTTGAAGCTTACACAAACAGACCTGCACAGAGATGTTTAGATTGAGTGGTTCTCAGTATGCAATATGACTTAAGCTCATTAAGATCAACCAGTCAATAAATCAATCAATCAAATAAATGTGTGTTTTGTTGATTTTTGTTCATGTCTGTTAGCTTTTTGTGTTGTTATTGTTAACTAAAACAAAACTGTACAAATTAATTCCGGTAATTTAAATATAATAATAATAATAATAATAATAATAATAATAATAATAATAATAATAATAATAATAATAATAATAATAATAAATAATAAAGAAATTTATAATAATTTAAATAAAGCTAAAATAAAATATAAATATTAGATGGAAAAATGTAACCTTAAAAAAATGTAAAAAAAAATTGAAATGTTGCCTTGGCAACTAACATAAATAAGTTTAGGTTGAAGTACTAAAATGACTAAAATAAAATAAAATAAATTGAAGCTATATATAAATATTTAAAGATAATAATAATAAAAAAAGTACATAACAAAATAAAACTCCCTACACCTATCCCTAAACCTACCCAATAAATGCTTTTATTATCATTAAACATTTTGTTAGGCATTTTATTTCCATTTTTAGAACATTTTCTTTATTTTTATTGAAAGTAAATGCCTTTCTAATGTGATATGTGATGGGAAAAGAGAGAAGAGCGAGCTCTGCAAAAGACGGATTCGAACCCGGGTCGATCGCGTCAAAACCAAGATCTTTAAGCCTTATGCTTTACTGACTACACCACTGAAAACATTAAAATATGCATGTTCTTTTTTTATCTTGTTTTTCCCAAACAGGCATTGTTAGGCGGAGCTAGTGCGAATAGCACTTGCCAACAAGGCATGCTATTTGCACTTGGTGTAAACAGACACTCCGTATAAAGAATAGTAAAATAACACTGCTATATGTAAGTAATCATGAAACCTCTAACAACACCTACTTCAAATCATGGTTTACAACTGTGACAAAGTAAACACGATCAGCTAATTAAAAAGGGACGTGCTCGTCAAGTACTTCCTGTTTCAATAGGAAATACGTTTACATACTTGTCAGTCTATTTCAGGGAGTAATGATGCTAAAAAGCTCTTATTTAATAATGTGAAGTGGTTTGTAATTGTCAACTGGCAAGATTGTGCCAGCAAATTACAGAAATAGAGAGATCAATTCAACACCATACAATCTGAGTTAATGCTTTGCAAATTATGGGCTGATGATGTTGGCCAGCGCAGGCTTGTCCTGCTGTGCTGATGCCGCTACAAGCTATCACTGTGTCTGCTTGTAAGGCTTATTATGCTGGTGAAATGCCACTTTATTCTCCATTCGGAGCACTTCTTCTAATGCTGAGTTTTGCACAGAGAAAGGACACAAAAGACCTCATGAAATTAAAATGAGACTTTTCTGGATTTGTTTGTTAGCTTTGAGACTGCTTTTTGAGACTAGCTTTTGAGTCTATACACAATTGTATTCCTAATAGTAATAGCTATAGCAAGTACTGTAGTAAATTTTGTATCATGGCTGTAAAGTAATCAAAAGCCTATGACATTAGCTTCTAATACACTATTCAAAATCATAATGGAAAGGATTCGTTAGTGATGCGATCTGATACTTTTTCATGAACTCGTTTTAATGAACCGGTAAAAAAACGATTCACCAGTTTGTTTTTGTAATCAATGACATCACTTATGCACAATTCTATTGTTAAAGAACCCAATAATCAGTGTTGGGGAAAGTTAAAAGTAATGTGTTACAATATTGCGTTTCTCTCTAAAAAAACAAAACAAAAAAACACGAATTGTGTTGGTTACATTAAGTTTCAAGTACTTTTTCTCACCTGGGGTTGCTTGTTATTGTTTTTATATATATATATATATATATATAATATATATATATATATATATATATATATATATATATATATATATATATATATATATATATATATATATATATATATATATATATATACACTCACCTAAAGGATTATTAGGAACACCATACTAATACTGTGTTTGACCCCCTTTCACCTTCATTCTACGTGGCATTGATTCAACAAGGTGCTGAAAGCATTCTTTAGAAATGTTGGCCCATATTGATAGGATAGCATCTTGCAGTTGATGGAGATTTGTGGGCTGCACATCCAGGACACGAAGCTCCCGTTCCACCACATCCCAAAAATGCACTATTGGTTTGAGATCTGGTGATTGTGGGGGCCATTTTAGTACAGTGTTCAAGAAACCAATTTGAAATGATTCGAGCTTTGTGACATGGTACATTATCCTGCTGGAAGTAGCCATCAGAGAATGGGTACATGGTGGTCATAAAGGGATGGACATGGTCAGAAACAATGCTCAGGTAGGCCGTGGCATTTAAACGATGCCCAATTGGCACTAAGGGGCCTAAAGTGTGCCAAGAAAACATCCCCCACACCATTACACCACCACCACCACCAGCCTGCACAGTGGTAACAAGGCATGATGGATCCATGTTCTCATTCTGTTTACACCAAATTCTGACTCTACCATCTGAATGTCTCAACAGAAATCGAGACTCACCAGACCAGGCAACATTTTTCCAGTCTTCAACTGTCCAATTTTCGTGAGCTCGTGCAAATTGTAGCCTCTTTTTTCTATTTGTAGTGGAGATGAGTGGTACCGGTGGGGTCTTCTGCTGTTGTAGCCCATCCGCCTCAAGGTTGTGCGTGTTGTGGCTTCACAAATGCTTTGCTGCATACCTCGGTTGTAACGAGTGGTTATTTCAGTCAAAGTTGCTCTTCTATCAGCTTGAATCAGTCGGCCCATTCTCCTCTGACCTCTAGCATCAACAAGGCATTTTCGCCCACAGGACTGCCGCATACTGGATGTTTTTCCCTTTTCACACCATTCTTTGTAAACCCTAGAAATGGTTGTGCGTGAAAATCCCAGTAACTGAGCAGATTGTGAAATACTCAGACCAGCCCGTCTGGCACCAACAACCATGCCACGCTCCAAATTGCTTAAATCAACTTTCTTTCCCATTCTGACATTCAGTTTGGAGTTCAGGAGATTATCTTGACCAGGACCACACCCCTAAATGCATTGAAGCAACTGCCATGTGATTGGTTGATTAGATAATTGCATTAATGAGAAATTGAACAGGTGTTCCTAATAATCCTTTAGGTGAGTGTGTATATATATATATATATATATATATATATATATATATATATATATATATATATATATATATATATATATATATATATATATTATTTGGCAAAACCCCTTAACACCAAAAATGAAATGAATAAACCACAGGCTGAAGGAAATCGTAGAGGGCGCAGCTCAAACAAACCTTTCAGCTGTGCTGCAGTTCTGGATTGCGAATAGGATGCAGGAGAAGAAAGTTCAACACTCTTACTTAAGCAATAAAAACTAAAAAATTCAATGCAATTATGATGCTTCTAATATGAAAATCATTTTTGCTTTTTAGTATGGTTGAATTAGATCATCGAAAATCAGCAGCAACGCATTGCTTTAAAAAAAGTGAGATTAAATACATAAAGTATATTTGTGTTATTTAACATAACTATTTTATTATTGCTGGTTGAAGTAATATTTAGAGTTTGCATTTTTTGTTGTAAACACAGTAAAGCGATTCAGCGTTCTACGCCAGAACGCCGGATCTGTATTGGCCGACTCTGTTCATGTGAGCAGAGTCGTGTGATGCTGACGCAGGAGCTGGCCAATACAGAGCTGCCGTTCTGACATACAACTCTGAAGCTCTGCACTGTGTTTACAGCGTAGGAGACTGACACAGAAGAGAAGAAATTGTTGAATAAATTTTATTTAGTTTTTTCCTTTCACAAAAAGTATTCTTGTTGCTTCATAACATTAAGTTTATAAGCCCATTAACCCTAGCCTGGATGCCAGCCGAACTTAAGTCGGGAAGTATATGCATTCACCTTTATTATTTCTCTCAAAAATGATGATCGTGTTGGTAAGTACTCTGTGTATCCTTAAATTATTTTTACAACATCGTTTACACTCATCTTCTTCTTCTACTTCTTCAGCGTGTGTGCAGTTGAGTTCTGTTGACAACTATGCGGTGCTCAACATACATCACTTACTCCATTGCTCTGCTTAACTACCATAGCATGTTGCATCGTTGAAGAAATCAACTAGCTAGTCACGACTGTTTCCCGAAACCGTCGTTTAGCCACATTGGGTAATGATGTCACGCAGGTGGAGTAATAACTGCTTTTAATTAATTATTTTGAGAATGAATTCATGCTAGATTTTTTGCTATAAATTATGGACATGCAACTGACGACTAATTCTTATTTTTCTCAGTTATTTTGCTTTATTTCCAGATTCAAATAGGCTCGTTCTTACGTACCAGAGCACATCTGCACATGCGCACTCTTCAAAAAAGGTGCTTTAAATCTCTTGACATAAAAGACAAAAAGACATAAATGACATTTGTATGTATTCGAAATAAAAGATACAGATTGTACTAAATGTCAGCTTGCTTATTTTGCTGAAGATAAGGATTTATTAAGTCCACATGTCATGCAAACAAGAAACTATGCTTCTAACCACAGGTCGAGAGCTGTCATTGCAACCACACAAGTTTGCGATGCTGTTTGCAAATGTTCGTTGGAACTATGGTTTCGGGAAACACAGACTGGTTGAACTATGTTGATAACGACTGAACTTGCGACCATAGTTGGCTAACGGTGCTTTTGGGAAATGCACCCCTGACTAGGATCTGAGTATGACGACGTCAGGCTACATTAACCCTTTAAGTCTTAATCAACTCACATTTTTACATAAACCATGAGAAGAAACCATAGAAAACTTTCATTTCACACCTTCATTCAATTCAAATACTTGGTTTAGGCATACTTGTATCAGCAGCGTATCAGCTCTTCACAGACTGATTCCTCAGTTCAGTGCACTGGTGACTTAGAACAACTGTTGTAACCATTAACCAACTCTTGAATCAAGAGAACTGATATCAGTGTAGGGGAGAGCGGGGCACAAACTAATGCGGAGTTAGTTGTAACACGCATGGTTTAAAACTTTCCACACATGCCAGGATGATGAAACTTGTACAAACCCGATTCCAAAATGTTGGGACACTGTACAAATTGTGAATAAAAAAGGAATGCAATAATTTACAAATCTCATAAACTTATATTTTATTCACAATAGACATATCAAACATATACAACATATCAAACATATCAAATGTTGAAAGAGAGACATTTTGAAATGTCATGCCAAATATTGGCTCATTTTGGATTTCATGAGAGCTACACATTCCAAAAAAGTTGGGACAGGTAGCAATAAGAGGCCGGAAAAGTTAAATGTACATAAGGAACAGCTGGAGGACCAATTTGCAACTTATTAGGTCAATTGGCAACATGATTGGGTATAAAAAGAGCCTCTCAGAGTGGCAGTGTCTCTCAGAAGTCAAGATGGGCAGAGGATCACCAATTCCCCAATGCTGCGGCCAAAAATACTGGAGCAATATCAGAAAGGAGTTTCTCAGAGAAAATTGCAAAAAGTTTGAAGTTATCATCATCTACAGTGCATAATATCATCCAAAGATTCAGAGAATCTGGAACAATCTCTGTCTTGTAAGAGTCAAGGCCGGAAAAACCATACTGGATGCCCGTGATCTTCAGGGCCCTTAGACGGCACTGCATCACATACAGGAATGCTACTGTAATGGAAATCACAACATGGGCTCAGGAATACTTCCAGAAAACATTGTCGGTGAACACAATCCACTGTGCCATTCCCCGTTGCCGGCTAAAACTCTATAGGTCAAAAAAGAAGCCATATCTAAACATGATCCAGAAGCGCAGGCGTTTTCTCTGGGCCAAGGCTCATTTAAAATGGACTGTGGCAAAGTGGAAAACTGTTCTGTGGTTAGACCAATCAAAATTTGAAGTTTTTTTTGGAAAACTGGGATGCCATGTCATCCGGACTAAAGAGAACAAGGACAACCCAAGATGTTCTCAGCGCTCAGTTCAGAAGCCTGCATCTCTGATGGGATGGGGTTGCATGAGTGCGTGTGGCATGGGCAGCTTACACATCTGGAAAGGTACCATCAATGCTGAAAGGTACATCCAAGTTCTAGAACAACATATGCTCCCATCCAGACGTCGTCTCTTTCAGGGAAGACCTTGCATTTTCCAACATGACAATGCCAGACCACATACTGCATCAATTACAACATCATGGCTGCGTAGAAGAAGGATCCGGGTACTGAAATGGCCAGCCTGCAGTCCAGATCTTTCACCCATAGAAAACATTTGGCGCATCATAAAGAGGAAGATGCCACAAAGAAGACCTAAGACAGTTGAGCAACTAGAAGCCTGTATTAGACAAGAATGGGACAACATTCCTATTCCTAAACTTGAGCAGCTTGTCTCCTCAGTCCCTAGACGTTTGCAGACTGTTATAAAAAGAAGAGGGGATGCCACACAGTGGAAAACATGGCCTTGTCCCAACTTTTTGAGATGTGTTGATGCCATGAAATTTAAAATCCCTTAAAATGATACATTTTCTCAGTTTAAACATTTGATATGTCATCTATGTTGTATTCTGAATAAAATGCTGAAATTTGAAACTTCCACATCATTGCATTCTGTTTTTATTCACAATTTGTACAGTGTCCCAACTTTTTTGGAATCGGGTTTGTATTTACTAGTTGCCATATCAACATTATTTAGAGAAAAAATTGCACCAAAAAAAAAAAAAAAAAAAAAAAAATTTCTTTGGAAGATATCACTGAACATTTATTTAACCATAGCAAAAGTACATTTCTTACTTAAATTTATTTTTCATCTCTGTTTTTTGTGTGTATTTAAAATAAGTCAAATCTGATATTATTGTAATCTTATATCTGTTCTTTAACAGTCGAGATGGTTCATTAATGCTGATCTAACAGCAGAAGACACGAGCCGTGGTTTAAATCCCAGTTGAGCAGGTGGGGTGTGTTGTCACACTGCGTTACAATGAGCCCCTGTCAGAACTACACTATTATATTCTATACTTTTATGAATTCTTTTGAGAAACCATGAGAAAAGGGTGAATAATGACTGAGAGCGTTCAATGTTCAGAAATTATTCATTATTATTATGTTTTGAACTATGCTGTATAACTGTATTTAGTGATGAGCTTGTTGTCAAACTCAAAAATTTGTGTATTTTTAATTATTAAAAATGCCATTATTTTATTTTAAAAATGTAATAATTGTATTTTATTTGACAAAATATTTTAGATTGTCTTGGATTTTTTTTTTTTTTTTTTTATAGATTGGATGATAACATTTTAAGCTGTCATTTGGTCATGTTACAATGTGCCCCTCACATGGTACAATGTTACTATGGGGCATGTTGTCACATTTCACTTCAAGAAAAAGGTATACACTGTATTAATGAAACAAAACCATATAATTGTTCTAGACGTGTGAAATTAATGTGGGAAAAATGAAATACTCTGAACCCCAAGTGGAATTCCACAAACTGAGACAGTCAAAACCTCTCCCGCTCTCCCCTACTGCTACTGACTCAAGAACTAACAGATCACTGTTATATGTGATTTATTTGTTAAACATTTATGATTTTCAGCAAAAGACACATTTTGCACCCTTTATGAAACCCTTGGCAGACAGTTGTCTGCATGTTGGACATGTCCAAAATATATTTTTTTTAGTTAGTGTACTGTTGGACTAACTGGAGTGCTGAATGAGTTGGCAAAAATTAGCATCATAGGATCATATACTCAGTCAGCATGACTGTCAGGTACATCTGACTAAGTCTGATCTAAGTTTTGATTGAGTAACTTGTAGATCTGTGCTGACTTAAGCCACAAACTCTTTCAGACTGTTCAATCTGATTTGGTATCCGACTAGTTTAACCACTTCGCTAATGCCGGGTCCAGCCCGATTTTGGCACGATCCATTTGACGCAGTGTGTTGTTGTGATTCGTAAACAACAATGGCTGTCCAGACACAAGAATCGGATAATTGTGTTTGATTTTCTTTTGGTAGGTTATTTAGACTTTCTTACTCCAAGGTAGTTTGCTTTTTGTTTGTTATTTTGGCCTTGCCCTCTCCTGAAGTCTGAAGCTTCTTTGTACTTGTTTAATTTGAAATTATTGTTACTATTATTACAAACATTATTATCATCATCATTATTCACCTGTAAAAGACCTTTTAAATAAGCCCTTGAAAAATACTTAATTTGTGTGTTGAGTTCTGGTACAGCAGATAGAGCCATCTCTCTTTCGTTTTTTGCTCTTTTATTCTTGTTGGTATATTTTGATATCCTACTCCCCTACAGCCCCAGTTTTATGGCCCTGTCCCAAATGGCACACTTCATGTGCTCTTTCGGTCTTGTGGACTTACAATGGCCGCTGCGTGCGTGTGTGCGTTAAGTCCATAAGACCGTAGGGTGGCCCCTTCGTCATTTAAGCTTAAAGAAGTTTGCTCATGAGCG
Organism: Paracanthobrama guichenoti; assembly: GCA_018749465.1. Taxonomy (NCBI): domain Eukaryota; kingdom Metazoa; phylum Chordata; class Actinopteri; order Cypriniformes; family Gobionidae; genus Paracanthobrama; species Paracanthobrama guichenoti. The sequence continues at coordinate 5,136,936 of CM031943.1, forward strand.
CCCCCTTTGCGGCTGCTATGCGCCCTCGATGCACACTTCAGCTGAGCCTGCAAGTTGAAGTTGAAGTTGAAGTTTATTTGTCATTACACATGTACAAGTACAGTATAACGAAATGAAGTTTGGAGCAAGCCTCCGGGCCGCAGCCGATTATTCAGGCGCCGCAGCCGATTATTCAGGCGTTCGCGAGCTACGCAGAGGACTTCTACCCGGCAGTCAAAGCGACATTACGTCGTGAAAGTGTGGACTCAGAGGAAGACCGTGAGGGTTTAGGGTGCCATTTGGGACAGGGCCAAACTCGTAGTGTGTCATAGTGGATGACAACCAACGCCACATCTACAACGCTTCACTACTTTTTTTGGCCCTCTATCTGTGTGTTGACCAATAGAAGCACAGAAGCTCTTCCATACACAACTTTTCGTGAGTACTGGAATTAGCATTTAAGCTAACACATCTATGGTAGTTTCCAAAAGTCAGTCACTGGTTCTACCTTGTTTATGAGATGAAAAGCGATGACTAGTCAGGAAGCAACAATAATCTAAGAGTCAAAATTGCATGATCTGACACAGTGACTATCGTTACAGACGTAAATATTGTGTAGTCTGAACCTGGCATAAAAAGAACCAGTTCAAAAGAATGATTCATTTTTGTTCCAGACATCACTAATTGGCATGTAATATATAGCTAAGCATGCAAAAAAAAAACAAGCAAAAAAAAACAAACAAAAAAAAACCTTAAGAGTGTGTAAGCTTGTGTGAAAGAAGAATGAGCGGATGGATTGGGGTCGGAGAGCTGCATCAGGCAGAGATGTGATGCATGGTTGCATTATCTTTCTGACACTACAGATGGCCTACATACTCTGCCTGTACACACTTCCTCAGCTGTTAATTAGCTGTTTAATAATGAGAGATGTGAAATACAGAATCAATACAAACATAATGTATTCAGTGTCATAATATATTCATTGAGCTAATAAAAAACAAACACAAACAGGAGGCTATTCATGCTAATCGGCTAAATTACGATCTCTAAGTATACCCACACATATACATTTACATATCTAGCAAATTACATGTTTGCATGAACATGCAAATTACATTCCCCTCAAGAATTTCAGCACAAATGATGTTATTATGGAAACCTGTATCCACCTCAGAATAATAATTAAAAATAGGTAATTGTGACTTTATATCTCACAATAGAGGGTGTGACGTCACCGTTGGCCGGAGTCACTGCGGTTATGCCTGCACTGAGTGGCAAAAAAAAAGGCAAAAAGAGGCAGCATTGGTTTTCAGTGTGAATGCTGCGAAAAACACACAAAACACATCTAAAACGGGAAAGAGCTTTGAGATTGACTGTACAAACAGATTTGACAAGAAACCTGAGGTATTTTTTTTGTACAGATTGCCGAAAGCTACAGAAAAGAGAAGCAAATGGTTCGCTGAAATTCACAGAAACAACTGAACTCCTGAAATGTGGATTTGCAGTTATAATTTTATCTCAATATGTTACATTTTGGGGTAAATCATACCCTATAAATTGTATTGTTATATATTGTATTGACAACTCATCAGTTAAATATTTACCATTGAATATTCTGCCTAAATTTGTGTTTCGAATAAATTAAATATACAAGTTTTAGGGCTGGATGGTATGACGATATATATAACATCGATATCAGTGATCACCTGGATTTAGACCCACCTATATTGTATTTATATAAAGCGTTTGCAGGCAAATTGGCTTTATGTATTTCCCCTGTGTCGAAATCAGGCATATATAAATGGATATGGATAGATGTCAGGAAACACGATCCTGGCTGCATGTCAATATCCATGGATCACTGGACCTTTGGTAAGTGTTCCAGCGGGAAAGTGACATCATTGCATACCCTCTATTGTATTTATATACTGATTTGTTACTTCATTTATCATAATTTATAATTGTTTTGTTTATGTTTAACTCAACCCTACTTTTTGATGCAAAAAAAGTTTTAAATAGAACTTGACATGTTTCTGTATGACATTGGGCATTAGTTTGATGTGATCGGGCTTCAATGTCATTGTTTTAGTCTCGGCTTTGGCCCAAGAGCCAAACTGCCATTAGTTCAGTTAATAATGGAATCAGAAGAGGAAAGTAAAATGGTGTGATATGGGATGGCACGATGCATGATGTGTGTCCTAATTTAAATCATTAATGCATGGATGCATCTAGAGCCAGAAGGGAGAAGGACACGGGAAAATCTTTTGACAGGTTCTGGCAACAAAATGCATGGCTCACCTTCTCAGAGTCATCTGGGAATTGCTGTTCTCTTCCTATAGTAGGTAGGACTTCACAATGATGAGGTGTGCTCCATGATGCTGCCTATATGGATTTGGATTGGATCTTATAATTTATTAATGTCATTTATTCCTGTGATGCAAAGCTGAATTTTCAGCATCATTACTCAAATCTTCAGTGTCACATGAACCTTCAGAAATCATTCTAATATGATGATTTGCTGCATTTCTTATAATCTTATTATGTGACATTTGTTTCAGGATTCTTTTATTTATAGAAAGTTCAATAGAACAGCGTTTATTTGAAATCTTTTCATTCTACATTTCTTTATTGTCACTTTTCATCAATTGAATGCATCCTTGCTGAATAAAAGTGTGCACCTATCATTAGAGGATATTCCAAAGGCGTAGTGGTTTTTATACTGTACCAACTGTATATTCTATCCCCTTACACTAACCCTACCTCTAAACTTATCCATCACAGAAAACTTTCTGCATTTTTACATTTTTAATACAACATTGTTTAGTGTGTTTTTTTTTTTTTTTTTTTATTACAAGGACTCAGGACATGTCCTCATAAACCAGGTTTACGATGTAATACCAGTGTAATACCCATGTCATTATTCCAATTTGTGTCCTTATAAATCATATAAACATATAAACACAACTATTCTATCCCTTAATAATTCTGAATGATTTACAGGTGCTGGTCATATAATTACAATATCATCAAAAGTTGATTTATTTCACTAATTCCATTCAAAAAGTGAAACTTGTATATTCCATTCATTCATTACACACAGACTGATATATTTCAAATGTTTATTTCTTTTAATTTTGATGATTATAACTGACAACTAAGGAAAATCCCAAATTCAGTATCTCAGAAAATTAGAATATTACTTTAGACCAATACAAAGAAAGGATTTTTAGAAATCTCTGCCAGCTGAAAAGTATGAACATGAAAAGTATGAGCATGTACAGCACTCAATACTTAGCTGGGGCTCCTTTAGCCTGAATTACTGCAGCAATGCGGCGTGGCATGGAGTCCATCAGTCTGTGGTACTGCTCAAGTTATGAGAGCCCAGGTTGCTCTGATAGTGGCCTTCAGCTCTTCTGCATTGTTGGGTCTGGCATATCGCATCATCCTCTTCACAAAACCCCATAGATTTTCTATGGGGTTAAGGTCAGGCGAGTTTGCTGGCCAGTTAAGAACAGGGATACCATGGTCCTTAAGTCAGGTACTGGTTGCTTTAGCACTGTGTGCAGGTGCCAAGTACTGATGGAAAATGAAATCTGCATCTCCATAAAGTTGGTCAGCAGCAGGAAGCATGAAGTGCTCTAAATACCTTCCTGGTATATGGCTGCATTGACTTTGGACCTCAGAAAACACAGTGGACCAACACCAGCAGATGACATGTCACCCCAAACCATCACTGACTGTAGAAACTTTACACTGGACCTCAAGCAACGTGGATTGTGTGCCTCTCCTCTCTTCCTCCAGACTCTGGGACCCTGATTTCAGAGATCATCAGAGAACATAACTTTGGAGCACTCAGCAGCAGTCCAGTCCTTTTTGTCTTTAGCCCAGGCGAGACGCTTCTGACGCTGTCTGTTGTTCAAGAGTGGCTTGACACAAAGATTGCGACAGCTGAAACCCATGTCTTGCATACGTCTGTGTGTAGTGGTTCTTGAAGCACTGACTCCAGCTGCAGTCCACTCTTTGTGAATCTCCCCCACATTTTTGAATGGGTTTTGTTTCACAATCCTCTCCAGGGTGCGGTTATTCCTATTGCTTGTACACTTTTTTCTACCACATCTTTTCCTTCCCTTCACCTCTCTATTAATGTGCTTGATCACAGAGCTCTGTGAACAGCCAGCCTCTTTTGCAATGACCTTTTGTGTCTTGCCCTCCTTGTGCAAGGTGTCAATGGTCGTCTTTTGGACAACTGTCTGGTCAGCAGTCTTCCCCATGATTGTGTAGCCTACAGAACTAGACTGAGAGACCATTTAAAGGCCTTTGCAGGTGTTTTGAATTCATTAGCTGATTAGAGTGTGGCATCAGGTGTCTTCAATATTCAACCTTTTCACAATATTCTAATTTTCTAATATACTGGATTTTCCTTAATTGTCATCAAAATAAATAAATTATTTGAAATATATTAGTCTGTGTGTAATGAATGAATATAATATACAAGTTTCACTTTCTGAATGGAATTAGTGAAATAAATAAACTTTTAATGATATTCTAATTATATGACCAGCACCTGTATATGCTGTTTTCCTCTTGGGGACAAAAAAAAAACAAAACAAGCAAATGTTCTTACAAGGTCAACAAATACTGGTATTCGTGTAGGGATACACACACATTTTGATTTTGAGATCATGATGCAATAAAGTAATTTTTCAAGAAAGGGCCACATTCTGAATCACACTGCTGGGCTCATCCCCCATTTATTCATACTGGCTGGTCAGCAGCCTGGTGGGCTGAATCCAAGATGAATCTGTCTGTTAATCCTAATCTGTGTTGACAGGTGTGTTCAGTCAGTTGATCTGGTGTTGGTTGCCAGTCTTGCTTTGCCAGCCTCTCTTGCTTTGCTTGCCTCTGGCTGCCACATGCTGCATATGGGGTTTTAACTGTGCCAAGTTTGTTTAGAACCCAACATGGATCCAAAACAAAACCCAGATTAAAGGTCATAAAGGTCAAAATGACACTTGAAGTTGTTGAATAACTAGGGGCTATTTACTGAAGACCAGTGACAGCCCTCATACTTCGTATGGATGTAAGATGTGTTATTCTAGTGCAATATTGTTCATTGAGTGTCATAGGGGACCTGTGTTTAAATCTTGATCTAATATCATCACTGTCAGTCGGAAACCCCAAAAACAACTTTTCAGGAAATGAAAAAAAAAAAAAAACTCTGCATTTTTTAAACAATTAAACACAGCATTGTCAAAGTTGATATTGTGACTTTGTGGTCAGACATTTCCATGTGTCTTCATATTACTGACATTTGACACAGAATGCATTGCTGAATGCATTACTGCATTACTAACAGAGTGCATTACTGACAAAATCAAGCTCAAATGGAGTTAAAAGGGTTTTGGAGAATTTTGGACATACCTGTTTTGTCCATCTCTAGAACAGCTTACAGGTTAATAAAGTTTATTGTAGTTATGTGTGCACTTTTTTTTTTTTTTAGATAGATAGATCTATGCGATATATCAATATTCCACAAAAGACTAGCATGCTAAGACACCTCTTGAACAAAACAGAACAAAAAACACCACTATTCCACATATTTGCGACCGTTTTCTGAACTTTTTTGACTTCTGCTAATTATTTGCCTTCCCCCTTGCACAGAACAGCCCTCAGGTGGGAAATTACTACCTTCAAGTAGTTAATTAGCCATTTTTATTCCATTAAACAGATTATTTAAGGATGCTGTCTTTGAAGACTCTTTCAAGGTAATGTCTCACATTTGCAGACCTCACAGCTCCTCTTTGATGTTTGCTCCTCCTCACTGGAAAAAGGGGGTGCATCAAATAGTCCCTGAGTATCGGGACCCAGCCTTGATCTTGTTTGTCGAGTATTCTGTCAGGGATTTCTCTAAGGGGAGGGTTGCTATGTCAACAACCACTAGCTGGTTCTTAGCCACTCTGTAAAACTTCAAATTTTTAAGCCTAATTTTTCAAACACTGGTCTTTGTAGCAGCTATCAAAACAAGTGTTTCTTCTTTCTTGACAGTCAGAACATTTGAAGATTTAAATCAAACGCATTCTGATAAATTAAATGAGAAATTAAGTCTGTAAGCCGGTGTCACACACTTGACGTGTGTTGATGTGGAAGCAGCTTTTTTTTCTGCCACTGTCAAAGAGACATTTCCTCTGCAGTTCTTGATTGCATCAGTGTGCTCTTATTTATCAGTGTAATTTTTATATTATTGTTATACTAGTTTTAGTAAGTTTATTTTAACTTAAGTAAGTAGGTAAAGTAAGTAAATTTTTTTAGATATTTATAGTTACCATTCATTTATTTTTATTTCACTTTTAGTTCAGTAGTTTAGTTTAGTAACTTCAACTTATATTTTTATATTAAGCTTTATATACTTTTTTCATATAAATTTACCAAAGCAATTACCTAAGAAATCGAAAATAGCCAGCAATGGCATTAACATAATATTTGGATCATGAATTGCGATTGGTCTTGATACAGGGATTTGCATATAGAATTACTATTGCTCTTAAAGGTACAGTAAGCGATTTCTGAGAAACGCTGTTGAAAGTGGATTGGACCGAGTGGTAGCCAATCAGCAGTAGGGGTGTGTCTACTCATGGTAAGCGAGGGGAGAAAGTGAGCAAGAGGAGATTTGAAGAAAGATGAAAATAGGAGTATGAATATCAGTGTTAATTTGTTGTTCTTCCTTGTCGTTTGTTTGTCATCTTCACTTTAGTTTTCACAAAGATTATTTTGCTATGATAAGAGACCCACTCATTGCATTGTGTGTTTGTGCATTTTGGGGGCGGTGGAATGAAGGGAGGGGTGTGTGTTTGTTGGGCTTGATCGCTTCTTGCATCTTTAATTCTTGCACTTATTTGCATTGTGATCAGTTTTTGTTTTTCACTACAAAGGTAGCATATAATCTGTTTTATGTGTTGATTTCCATGGACAAACTACAGAAAGCTGACTGAGTGTCATGGCATTGACAATGCTGAATCAGCAGCTCACAATCAAAACTTGACTTAAACTTTTACACTATTCTTGTTCTGCCTTGCAAGCGCTGCCATTTCTTCCAGCCAATGCAAATCTGTTTTTTATGTGATCATTTCACGCAAGGACTGCAAAAGTACACATTTCCCTCACTCACAGGAGCATGGTAGCAACAGCCTTGACATGGTTATTCTCTCAGCCCCAACCCTGTTTAATGATTCACTCTGTTGAATCATTAATATCAACAATATTTGGATGTGTTGATTATTGGCAGAGGTTTCTCAGAACAAGCAAAACAACAACAACAACTGCAGCAACAACAAAAACTTTATATTTGTTTCCAAAGATTTCCCTTTTTCGCCAAACCCACACTCGCTATAGGTAGGTAGTCCCCAAGGGAGTGCCGTACCGCTTTGGCAGAAGATGTGTATCCAAGGTCAGAGGCAGAGCCGTGTTCTCCAGGGAGTCATTACCGCAGCCTGTCTGCTGTGGGGGCAAGATGAATGGAGCTGTGCTCAGTGTACTCAGCCTCGGCTTCATCAAGGCCTTCTCTATCAGCGCTCATCTGTGTTTCTCAACACATATCTCCCTTACGGCTCCCTTTTGTGTATACATCCTTTTCAGGAATTGCACATGGGATGGTTTTCCAGACTATTTCTACATTGCTGCTTCTCAAGTGAAAATGCAGTTGTAATTGACACTCCAGGCATTGTGACTTGCACTGCAAGATGAGTTCCTGGGTGGAAGAACTCCAGCTAACATAAATATGTACTGCAAACGTTCACATTAAGTTATGAAAACTGAATGTTCTGAACAGTCAAAACTTATGAGGACTTGCACATGACGTGGACAAAAACATATATATTGTGGCCACGATTTACTAATTTGTTCTCTTGTTTTAGCAAATCATGGCCACATTGAACTAATTAATTATACTAACTAATCATTTTGACTTAACTAAAACAAGGGATCTAATTATTACAATATGGCCGTGATTTAGTAAATTGAGGGAACAAATTATTATATTATGCGTGCGGGTTACTAAAAATGAGGGAATTAATTAGTAAAACATGCTGACGTATTAGTAATGGCCACGGTATACATAATTTCCCCCACATGTCATGTTCAGAGCTCTGAAAACATCCAGTTTTTTTAAATGTTTTAAAAGGTTTTTTTTTCTTTTTTTCTTGGTTATATGAACATTAAGGGAACATATTTCTTTTTTCATTCTGTAACATTATGGGGCGTAATTTCCTCTGGACATTCTCAAGCAAGTAGTAACGTTTAAAAAAAATGCTCCGAGCCTACTATCACCACCACCGCCACAGTAAAAAGGCATTTTTGATAAGTTGAGGTTAGGCTGATCGTAGGCACTAGCAAAACTAAACGGGCTACACAATCTAAACAAATAAAAAAATAAAAAGAACATGCAGGTTGTCTTACCTTACACCTCTCTGCAAAATGAATATAAATCCGATCTTCAGTTCCCGCACTATATGCACATTTAATGGAGTTCATGTCAATGAAAGCAACAGATATGAGCTGCATTTTATTCATCAGCTCATTTCAAGATCAAAGAATATGAGAAAGAGTGAGCTAAGCACTGGTAAGATCATTTAGTCTCATTAGTTTTAATGAAGATGATTGAGTTTTTGAGCATCTAAGACTTACTTTCGGTTTCACTTGCGGCAGTTTGCGTGTTGGCTTGCTTCACTCATTTGTGTGTTGCAGTAGCGCCGATCTGACTACAACATGTCACGTAGCCTATAACACGCTCTCACATGTTTATTTTTTAAGAATTTGCCCGAGTTAAATTTACATATGTGGTTTAAACAACCAGGTGCATTTACACTTGTCCAGTTTTGCTTCCTTCTGTTTCAGGTTTGTTTGAGTGATCAAATATATGAACTATATTTTTGTGCTAACGTTCTGAAATATAATTAAAGATCATATAACTAATAAATGAATGTTCTATTAACATTACTGGATGTTATGCTTGTTCATAACTTTGAGAAAACCTGGCCAGAATGTTAGTCAAAGATCTGAGAATGTCCTCTTCTAAATCAAATCAAATCACCTTTATTTATATAGCGCTTTTTACAAGTCCAATTGTTTCAAAGCAGCTTCACGGTGTTAACAGGAAAATAATGCAACAGAATTTGATTCGGCTGTACAGCCGCTCTGGTGAAAACGGTGATGTTATCAGGCTAATTTCAGTTATCATATAGCGTCAATGCGGGCAGATCGGTAATATAGATGAAATGTAGGTTTCCCCAACTGAGCAAGCCAAAAGCCAAAGGCAACGGTGGCAAGGAACCAAAACTCCTTCAGGGTCCGAATGGAGAAAAAAACCTTGGGAGAAACCAGGCTCAGTCGGGGTGCCAGTTCTCCTCTGGCCAATGAACAAACAGTGTATGATTATGATTCTGGCAACATTTCAGGTCTTAAGTCATATTAGGTAAATAGATATTCGTAAGATTGTTCGAAAGATTGGAGTCGTCAGGCCGGAGACGGGTTTAATGAGGATGCTGTGTCAATGCGGCATTTACAGCGGGAGTTTAATTGACATTTCAGGGATGCGTTGGTCATGTCCAGGCGCAGGTCCACTGGATACGGCCCGGATCCAGCCGACTGCAGTAAACCTCGGGATAAACAGAGAGACTAACATTAGCATAGATGCCATTCTTCTTATGTTGTAACGAGTACATCAGGTGTTATGGGAAGTTTCTAAAAAGAAAAAGGAAACAAACACAACACTGAGTGATACAGAACATAGAAATATTTATTTCAAGATGCAAAAAATGAAACTGGTAACTTAATATAAAATGAAAAATAAACCCCTTTGATGTCATAAAAAAATATATATATATATATAAAAATCCTGTATACCTCAGAAAACATAACTGTGCAGTAAAATGAAACTAAGCCTCTGCAATCTGATATAAAAATACATTTCTGTAAAGTTTAGTCATTGCTGAATAAAAATGTACCAGTGCCAACGCTGGATTACAGGAGTGCCAAAATACAACAAATATATTTTTTTGTTTTAAATAAAACTATAATAATATAATAAAATATTTCCAAGTGTCAAAACTACCTTAGTACTAACTTTAAAACTTTAGAGAACAGCAGTGAAGATAGCTAAGCCTTTAAATCTCCTTTATTAAATCTTTACAAGGCATAAATTAGATGAGCTCATAAAAATAGTTAACTGACAAATACTAAATGTTTTATAACTACCTGAATTAATCATGAATCAGTAGGAATACATGTTAATAAAGCATTTATTAACACGCTGAGTAACTATTGCTATATGTCTAAATAATATGTATAAATGTACATTTAAAGAGTTTATTAATCACACTTACACTTTCTAAGCGATCTTATGAACCACTGACAACTAAATAAGTAGTTTGTAAATAATATAATACATATTAATGCTTTATAAATGATGAATTAACTATTTACTAATGCTTAACTAATGATTCAGAGCATGCAGTGTTAAAACAAGTACAGAAAGCTTAAGCACAAGAGCGTTAGTGTTTCTTAATTCTGTTAGCCCTTCATCACTGCGAGCAGGAGGATTATGGCTATGGAAGACAAGAAGAGTGATGAGCTGCCATGGAGTCAGACTGTGGGTGGCAAAGACTGGTCACTATGCTTCTGTTATCTCATTTAAATGATTACCCTTCTATTTTCATCACTGCGGCCATTTATCTGAGAGATGAGAGATGTTTTCGGAGAGCGTATCTTTCTAGGGAAGCACAGAATGATAGGCAAATTTACAATTACAAAGCTTAAAACACAACAGGATTAAACTGTGTCAGAAGATCAGATGTTGTGTTTTAACCAATTTACCCAATTTATCATGTGAGCATAATACATGCACCTGAGGAAACACACCAAATATTTGCAAAAAAAAAAAAGCAAACAAAAAAAGGATCTGTTTTGTAGAGATGCACCGGTCGACCGTCAGACACTTTGTCGGATCAGTGTGCTACTCCTCTCGGAGTCTGTTGTCGTGTATCAGATCTTGTTTTTGCCGATTGAACATGCTGAATTGCCGTTAGAATGTCTGCGAAACATGCTGTAATGGTGCAGTGTGAATTGGCCTTTACCCCTATCGATGTCTGTTGGTGTCTGTCAGAGTTTTTGTTGACTGAAGATGCTGAAACAGCATTAGAATGTCTGAGAAGTGATGTGCTGTAATCTGGTGACTCTCTGTGTTGGTCTGCCGGTGCAGTGTGAATTGGCCTTTACCCTTTTTGGTGACTGTTGGCATCTGTTGGAGCTTGTTTTCCCTGATAGAAGATGCTGAATCGGCGTTAGAATGTCTGAGAAGTGATATGAAACTACAAGAGCAGGTGAGCATGTCTGAATCCACTTTTGCTAGTTTAACGAAAATGGCCGGTGCAGCAGGCGCATGGTCCAAAAGGGTTGTACCTAGTCTCTTAATGAGTCACGGGTGTTTTTTGGGCATGCAATAAACCAATCAGAGTCTCATCTCCCATTCCCTTTAAAAGCCAGTTGCGCTTGCACCATGGCGGACTGGCTATTTACATGGCAGAATATAGACTCCCTCAACCTGATGAGTCTGTTTAAATACATGTGTGTATTGCCACGATTGGTTAAATAATTAGCCAATTTAATTAGTCATTACTGCAAATAGGTAATTCTGATACATGCAATGACTATCTATTATGACATGTAAGCATTTTTATCTTTAAATCTTTTTATTTTTAATATTTGGCATGTTTGTAGTAAGCATGTAGTAAGCAGAGTGTATGCGTGTTGTGCACCTATAGGCGCACATTACTAACGCGCCCTTTAAAAAAAATTAAATAAAATACTGCACCATTTACTTTAGATCAGGTTTTTGTTAGTCAGTGGTGCAGTCATTTTCAGTTGCCTCAAAATAGTAACACGCCAACAAAGCGCCTGAATACACCTCGTTTTTAGACATTTGCTATTCAAACAACGTGGAGTTGGATGTGAAAATGATAACTGCTTGGGGCTAAATCTTGCAAAAAACACTTGCCTGGCGTCATTGTGCCGGGTGTATGATAGGGCCCCAAGTGTTAGAAAATGTTTATGAATCAGAAAGACGCAAAGAGACGGTAACAAGGCTATTTGACTTGCTGTCGCATTTCATTCCATTCATATAATTTGCACTCATTAATTTATCATATCATACAATGATTTAAATATTTAAATGCACATATCAAAGAGTACAAAATGTGTATGATGTAGTGTTTTAGTTGATAGCAGCCTACTTTTGACAAAACTGATTTCTGAGAGATGCGAGAGAAACACGGCTATTTGATTTACGAACGTGCTATGCTCATTTTATTCATAGAGTTTTCACTAATTCGTCTATCCCAGGGATGGGCAAACTCAGTCCTGGAGGGCCACTGCCCTGCAGAGTTTAGCTCTAATCCTGATCAAACTGACCTGCCTGTAGCTTTCTTGTAATCCTGAAGTGCTTAATTAGCTGGTTCAGGTGTGTTTGATTAGGGTTCACTCAAAAAAATGCTGGGTTAAAAACAACCCAAGTTGGGTTGAAAATGGACTAACCCAGCGATTGGGTTGTTTTAACCCAGTAAATGGGTTGTTTTAACCCAGCAGTTGGGTTAAATGTTTGCTTAAAACAACCCAATATCTGGGTTAAAACAACCCAATCACTGGTCCATTTTCAACCCAGCTTGGGTTGTTTTTAACCCAGCATTTTTTAGAGTGTTGGAACTAAACTCTGCAGGGCAGGGACTCCCAGGACAGAGTTTGCCCATTCCTGGTCTATCATATCACATGCCCATGGGCACAATTGGGCACAAATTAATCTGCTATTTAAACAACATGGCGCTGGATGTGAAAATGATAACTGTGTTGGGCTGAAACTAGCACTGTCAGGCGTCTGGTGCCACATTGCGCTGGGTGTATGATAGAGCCCAAGGAGTGACTGCGACTGACTAATAAAATGATGCAGCTGCACTGCAACAAATTCTCCCGATTCAAATGCAGCTTTCCCTGCATCATTGGCACTGTAAAAAGTTTCCCCTTAGGAATTTTTTGCCTTATTGCACTCATAATTAAGGTAAGTGCTGTCTGCTGTGTTATGACCGAAAGAGTGCACGAGAGCTGGAGTGAAACATGCGTGCAAAACAGTTCTGTTAATATAAAAATTAGCCTACATGTGCTCCCGCTCTCGTACGCAGCAGACTGCATGCAAACTTTAACTAAATATATATAGTTTTTCTACATTAACCCAAACCCAACCCAAAACGCAAGTTTGTTGGGACTCGCCAGGCTCTGGTCAGGTAGCAGACCTCTAGTCTTTTGGCATCTGTCAGAGCTTGTTTTCACCGATTGTACATGCTGAATCACTGTTAGAGCGCCTGAGAAGTGACATGCTGTAAGCCGGTGACTGTCGCTGTTGGTCTGCGTCTGTTGGTGCAGTGTGAATTGGCCTTATAAATGCATATTGAAGTAGTGTTTGCAAGCACAGCACTGCTTAATACAGTGATAACCAACTTCACAAAGCTAAAGTCAGACCATTCTGTTGCTTTAGATCTTGAAATTATACAATCTACTGCTCAAGCTGAAATCAGCCAATTTGCTTGCAAAAAATCGGCAATCGTAATTGGCCATGAAAAATCATGATTGGTGCATCACTACTGCACTGTTTAACAGGAAGTAACAAACTTTTTCCTATAAAATAACTGGTATATTCAGTATAATGGTTCCAATGGGTTCAGCATGAAAATCAACCAGATTTGGCATCTTCAAAGTTCAATAAAGGGCAAATATTGTGCCTGTTTAAAACGGTAGTCTTTGAGATTGCATCTTTGTAACACCCTCAGGCAGCTATTTTCTAGACATGCAAGATCAGCTCCATTCTATTTAAATGGCGACACGCTTAAATCCCCCAAAGCAAATCACTAATTAAATATGACAGCATATTTGACCTTTAGCTTAAATCTGGCTAAACAAAAATAATTTTGGGGGGTTTGCAAATGTGTTGCATACAGAAAAAAAAAAAAATGCATGCATGCATGCAACAACATTAAATGCTCTTTGCACCTCAAAATTGAACTGGCAAGAAAAACTCATCTAAACTCACACTTCAGGCATCACCTCCATTCCCCACAAAACATAATGGATGATGGCCCTCAGAATATCCATTATACAATATCCATCCAGTTCCCTGAATCCTCAAGCATAGAGACACAGGGAAAGATCAAAACTGAATGGTAATGCATTTTGTGACATGATGTGTAATTGATTCTGACTGTGGAAAGTTTTAGATGGGATGTTTCATTTTCTGTAAGGGACTGACAATACTCTTTGAAATACAATTCATGTTCCCTTTATACTCAATGTGTTTGTGTTTGTTTGAAGATCTTGGATTCTAGGCATATGTAGCCATTGCACCTTGACATATGCTATTTCCAAATAAGATTACAGATGTGCAATGAAATTACCCACATATGGCACGGAGGGAAATACAAACACATGATGACACAAAGTCTTGAGAGGTAGTGCAGAAATAATTCTTATGACAGTTTAATGCATGCAAACATCTGTCAGTGCCACATCTGGAACAGGTGGCGTTACCCAGGACAAAGTTCAGAGTTGTTTTACTCTGAAAAACACTGACCTTAAGTTGAGTTTGGTGTGTTAATTTGTTGTTGTTGTTGTTTATGCATGAAAGCTTAGATAATATAGGCAGAATCCGTTCTATTCTAGCCAGACCTTCTCAAGCCCAAACTACAAAGTAATGTAGACGTCTTTTATTCTGAGCATGACCTTTAAAGTCTCCATGAAATCAGAATGGGAGTTTTTTTGGGGGGGTTTAGTCCATTTCTGTTAGCTTCAAGGCCATCTGTATGCTAGTACACAGCTTACAAAATCAACCTTTAGCAGTTTCATAGTTTTTACAGTTTTAAAATATATTTTTCGTACAATGGACCAAAATAAAAATATATACAGTACAGATCTCTGAAATTAAAATTCTCTCTAGAATGAGAATGTCTATTACTTGAGAACATGTTTGCATCTTTCCATACATCCATTGCTTATTTATGGATAGCTTATAGTAATTATTGTCATCCATCCATCCATCCTAGGGTGACCAAACGTCCTGTTTTCCCAGGACATGTCCTGTTTTCAAGTCCTGTCCTGGCCATCCTGGCTGTTTTTTATAAAGTGATAAAAATGTCCTGGTGTTCATTATTTTTCATTGGGCCATTAAATTGACCGGCACTAGGGCAATCTACAAGTATCATTGCTGGGCCGAGTGTCCTGGTTCATCCATCCATTCAAAGCTTTGTCAAGACAATATTAAAGTTTGACTTTGTCTAGTTAAATATTAAAACATTAAAAATGTATTTGAATTTCAGTTTATTTTTGAAATGTCAACACATGGAATACATTTGCTTCAAACCGTTTTATGAGGTATTTACATTTTAGTGTGATGAATATGCAGAAAGAAGACCATCTGTATTGGCCAAATACCTTTTTTTTTTTTTTTTTTTTTTACTTTTTGTACGCTTTGGACAGATGCTAAACTATTTGCTTCACTATTGTGATTGTTGTGCTCTTGAACTAGGCTACATGTGAGTACATACTGACAGGTGTCATAGTCCCTAGATTCAGTTGCATGGCCACACAAAATGTGTGGACAGCTGTCAAGCCTTTAATCAGCAGAAATCAACTCTGCTACCACCACTCCACCGCACATAAACAAGTACACACTCACCCAGAGACACCCGCTTTCCCCCTCAAATCCCCCATGGAGCATCTGACAGCTCTGCCGTGAGCTTGTAATCCATCTCTGGGAGCCACAACACCCAGTGCAATTATTCTTTCTTGCTGACTTTACCTGGAAAACATCATTGAAAGAAGCTGTTTTTATACATACCACTTAAGGTAAGTCTTTAAAGAGGAAAAATTGAGACTCGAATGAGCCAATTTCCTGATATTATAATGACACGAGAAATTAATAGACTGTCAAGGGACAAAAAAGCTTCAGTGGGAAACTGGGCAACTGTCTTGCTTACTCTTTACAAACATACTAGAATAAACTTATGTGATGAAATGCTAATAGGCCAATTAACATGGTTGCAAAAAAAAAAAAAGTAGAGTTATGTAACCACAAAGTTGGGGGTGATCTGTGATCTGTGTTGTCAGGGTACTGATCAGGGAGTCGGACACATTCATGGACGTTACACCATATACTGATTCACCACCTAAGACACACACACACACACACACACACACACACACACACACACACACACACACACACACACACACACACACACACACACACACACACACACACACGACGCACAGACAGACAGATGTTCATCAAAGAACAAAGGGAACAGAGAAAAGTGTAGCTTTAATGATGATTAATCTATATTTAATTTATTATTTATGCAGTTAAGAAAGGTGTTTGATAGCTATTACATTTCTGTATATGTCTAACAGGGAAGGCCACAGGTAAATATAACATTTATTATAATGGGTTTTAATGTAAAGATTGTTTTAAGGTCACCTAAAAAATTTGATTAATTAGTTTTTTAGTAATTTTACTTTTTTTAATCGATTCCCAGCACTAATTTTAATATATTTTAAACAATGGGATAAAAACAACAGATTTTTAATGTTTTGCACAAAATTTTATGTACCAAAAGCACATACTCTTTCTCCCACTCTCTCTGCTCTCCCACTTAAACGCACACACATACAGTACGTACACACACTCGCTCAGATACGTGTTGTCTGCACGGTCTTGATGATTTTATCAGTACAGTAGTTTAGCAACTAAAAAGCTACATTTCTCACACCCGAGTGTAAATGCCACTCCGCTTTGCGTCGATTACCACCTCGGATGTGCATTATTTTTCTAATAATTCAACGCCCCATAGTCAATTATTCCTTACTTATTTAACTTTTTGTTACTAAAGTTATTCAAAGAACCATCACTTTTTTTTGGTAAAGTTTCCCATCATATGATGTTGCACATTGCATCAACTCCATTGAAGTCATTTCAACGTCCCCAGCTTCAGAAAACCTCTGCCAAACCCTGCGATTGGGTCTATTTCTTTTCATTTTCATCAGCTTTTCCTTTTCTCCCTGTTATTGCCCTTATAAAGCATCCTTTCTTTGTCCGGCCTTCTTTTCGTCCACAGAGGTTTGAAGCCCTTTAAAGGGTCAGTCAGATTTGGAGGGGGCAGCCATTAAACAGTTTCACTCTCTCTCTCTCTTCTCTATGTGACAGTACTAGTGTGCGATTTTGTCCCACGATGCCACCATTGTGCTGCAATGACAAAGTTGCTGTCAGTCATTGGTAAGCCTAGATGAACAGAGGAACCCAAGAGTGAATGAGTGCCTACCAGAAACAATAATTAGGATACACTCTGCAGTCAGATCCTTAATCATATGTATATACATCTGTAATATTTCACTATATAGCACAAAATATTTTCAGGTAACCTAAAAATGTGTAATTGACTCATTGTAACATCTAACAGGTAACATCTAAATGAACTGGTGTTATTTAAATCTAAATAATTAATGTTGCTATAGACTTACTATTGCCACTACCATACTTGTGGTGAGGGGTAACTTGTCCCAGAAACCACTAAGATTCTATTCTATTCTATTCTATTCTATTCTATTCTATTCTATTCTATTCTATTCTATTCTATTCTATTCTATTCTATTCTATTCTATTCTATTCTATTCTATTCTATTCTATTTTTCAAACCTAACTACATGGGGTTACAGCAATGAGTCATTTTCTAAGAGTCAGACCCGGGAGAATAGCTCTTTAACTTCAGGTTTACGGAGTACTGTCTTATAATGTAAAAATAAATTTTGTGACACTAATCCCCAGATCTACTCTGGAAGCATTTTTGCAAATGTCAAAGTAATTTTGTGAGGTGTAAAATAGAACTATGCGCCAGATAAGCAGGGATGTGGTTTATATATATAAAAGAGAAAGCAGCTGTGAATTGCTGGCTCACTCAGATGTATCAAGTGGTTCCAGCCCGAGTGATTGTTTAGGATTAATGGTGCAGTCTCCAGTGCATGCTTTCTATGGAAACTCAAGTAGTCGGAGACAGGCCCTTGTGTGCGGCTGTTAGAAGAGTAGACAGGAACACCAGAGCAGGGTGATGAATGGCCCAGCACTGGCTCCCAATCTGTTCTGACAGCAACTCTCGTCGTCTGTGTTAGTCAGCGAGGATTCATGTGCATGTGTGTATGAAACAGAGATATTAAGACTGTGAATTCCAAAGGTTTCTAGCACACCTGTCTCCAGCTCTTGGTTAATGAGAGGCCATGTGTGGCACAGAGTGAAAATAGATTGTTAAAGAAACACTTACCCAAAAACACCTGTTATCATTTTCTCACCCTTGTGTCATTTTAAAGCACAAAAGCCACATAACAGTAGTCCATTATATGCCACGTCTTTTAAAGTAGGCATGAAATGGAAATCATCTTTTTTTTCCCTATTGGGACATATATTGGAGAGAAAAAGCTTCTCGAACAAGAGAAAATGTAGGACACGACTTTAATTATTATTAATTTTTATTATTGGATTGTTGGATGGTTCTTTTGTTATAGGTGACATGTTGTCCCACCCTTGCGCCATAAATATATACAGCTCTGGACAAATTTAAGAGACCACTTAAAGGGGTCATAAACTGGCTTTTTAAAAAATGTTATACTGTTGTCTGAGGTCAGCTTATGATGTTCACATGGTTTTTACATTCTAAAACATCATAATAAATAATGAATAGTTTTTTTTTTTTTTACCTTGGTTTTGAGCCTCTCTCATGGAACGCTCAGTTTTTATACTATGATTGGATAAGCTTTGCATATTATAATGAGCTTCTTATCCCCTGTGAGCACATGTGAGGAATTGTTTTGAAAGCGTGTGGGAAAACGGCAACCGGAATGATTCGCCCACAGGACTCGCAAAATGTCTTTATCAAACAAACACAATGATTTATCTCTCATCCATCTGCAATTAATTGGAATGTTATTTTTTATTACTTGGCCCGCCCGATGGCTATAACTGCGAACCGTGCATCACTAACACACACACACACACACACACACACACACACACACACACACACACACACACGCGCGCGCGCACAAGCCTCATTGCAGAGTCAGACAAATCGGCATGATCAAAACTTCCATGATTGTATTTTTCCTTCAGATATCAAGTCAAGAGTGTGAACAACGCACATCAAGAAAAGAATGTTATTTCACTATTTAAGATAGCCCGACAGCAGGCCGGTGATATGTTTTGGTAGCCCGTTTGGAAAACACATAGCCCCGGGACGTTAGGTTTTGCGAGCCCTGGCCCATACAGTCTGATCACGAATCGCAGCAGAATGAACCAAAAACACCTCAAATAAAGGATTCTCCAGCCTGTGACAGCGTGCTAAGTTATGTTCTGTTCGACACATACACATTATTAACAGTGGTGGGCTGTCAGGGCCATCAGGGCCTTCTCTGCTGGCCCTGTCAAAATCAAAAATATATTTTTTACATAATTAAATTAAATGAATGTGTCTAAATTCAATTACTGTCTATTTCAGTACGTTACAATTATATTTCCAGAAAGAATGTGGTTATTTTTTGTGAGGCTGAGCTGTATTTTCCATGTCATCATCTAAACGCATCACAGCACCGTGAACCAACACTAGTAGTATAGCTAGCCTTCCGCTGAAGCTGCCATTTTCCATTTGATCATAACTTTGGCTGACGTGTGTCATCAGCCAATCACATTTTGATGTGTAGTGATGGAACGCCCCAGAGGCCCAGCGATGTGTCGGCGCTACCCCCCGCTGATGTCATCAGCCGTTTGAATTTTTGGCGGGTTGTGAGCGATCTAAGTGAAGTAAGCTATGGCCACTGCGGATGACAGGCTGCGTTCTAATGAGCTTCGTGTGCATCCTGATGTCAAGCCGGTAGCTGACAAGCTGTGTTTTTTTCTGTGTTTCTTTTTATGTTCTTGTTGGTCTGTGCTTTTGTTTGTTTGTTTAAGAGTATTTGTGCCAGTGAGTTGATTTTGATTCATTTCACCAGTTGCCTAAACGGTGACACGTGAGTGGAGTGATATCAATAAATAGTTAAATTGCCTTTTTGTCTCGCGTGTCCTTTTATGTTGCTTGCCCCCTTCCCAACAAGCACTTTGAAAGCAGGGTTCGTAACAGTAGTGCATACAGTGCATGATTATATTTTGTATGTAAATGTGGTGTTATGCCGGCAGTGTGGGGTGTGTTGATCGTTAGTGAAGGCCCTGACTGAAACCCCACGGTACGCTACTGATAATCCATATATATCAAACTATCTGTAACAATGCAATACTATAAAAATAAAATATATATAAAAATAAAAATAAAAATAAAAATAAAAAACGTTTTTGCTCGCACAAGTGTGTTGCTTCATTCATTCATGTAATCTCATCCTGTCTGCAAATCCATTCTCTTGTTTACAAACAAATCCGGTGAAATGAAGGAACAAATGCACAATGTCTTCCCCACGTGAGCTGGATATTCATTAAAAATAAAGTTCATCCATGCATTCATAATATTGAAATCTGAATTAAGCTTATGCAGCATATGTATTGCTTGGAAGTTCGATCCGGTTTAGCTCCATGTAGGCCTACACTGTCAGAAAAAAAAGGTATTGCTGTCACTGGGGCGGTACCCTTAAGGTACAAAACTGAAAAGGTACTAATATGTACCTTTAAGGTATTAATATGTACCTTTAAGGTACTAATATGCACTCTTAAAGTACTGATATGTACCTTTAAGGTACTAATACACACTCTTAAAGTACTGATATGGACCTTTAAGGTACTAATACACACTCTTAAAGTACTGATATGTACCTTTAAGGTACTAATACACACTCTTAAAAACTGATATGTACCTTTTAAGGTACTAATATGTACCATTTAGGAGTGAGTAAGGTACAAAGATGTACCTTTTCACTTTTGTACCTTAGGGTACCGCCCCAGTGACAACATTGTACCTTTTTTTCTGAGAGTGTATGTTATTTATCTATAACATGCCATGCACAAATTGGTGGGCGGGGCTAGATAATTAGATGTTCGTCTTCTTTGGTTAAGGCAGTGCTTCACCACACTCTGATGTCACAGACTGGCACATTCTGAGATTGAGCGTTTGCTGGGCCTGGTGTCAATAAAAGCTTTTCTTTGACTAACAAGGAAGTTTTCAGCTCCAAAACTTATAGGATATTCTTATATCACGATGAACTTTTATATATCAGAGGCTGAATGAAAAGTTGATTTCTCAATGCATGACCCTTTAACATTGAAAAATCAATTAATTGCGAATAATAGTATCTAAAATAAAAGTTTTTGTTTACATAACAACATGTACTGTGTATAATTATGTATATATAAATACACACATGTATATATTTAAGATTTTTAAAGATATAATATACTGTAAATTATAGAGTATATATTCAGTATATACAGTATACACATGCAAATATTTCATAAATATATACATGAATGTGTATTTATATATACATAATTATACACAGTACACAGACAGCTAACAGCGCTAATATATATATATATATATATATATATATATATATATATATATATATATATATATATATATATATATATATATATTGCACTGATAAGTAATTTATAATAAACACTGCAATATTCCAAAGAAAAAAAAAGAATTGTCCATTTTGAAGTCTTTGAAAATCGTAACATCCATCATATTTCTCCTTGGCGTGTTCATGAGAGAGGTAGCAATATCTGATGCGTTAATGATTCGAGTCAAATGATTTTGAGTCAAATTATGCCAATGAATCATTGATTCACTTTACAACACGTGTGAAAATGATTCATTCATGAATCTACCTAACCCAAGCTCAACTCAAACTCAAACAACTCCGTTGTTAGCATCTCACTGGAAGTGACGATTCAGAAGACTTGGAATACAGAGCATGAATCATACGACCACTTTTATGCATCTTTTTTGAAGCTCAAATACGAATATCTCCTTAAAATTTTGTAAATGTAAATGATGGCAATCTTTAATTTTGTTTTATTGTTGTTGTTGAACAGTTCCTTTAACATTATGTAAATAGCGATGTGGTATTAGCATATTCCCTCTTAAGAAGGGCACAGACACGCTCGCTTGGTGACTCATCTGTCACACTCTTCTTCAGGTTGTTGCATAAAGAATCCCACCTACTATTACAGCTGTCTGCTCTGCATGTCACACGCAGTGCTGAATACAGCTGACAGAGAGACAACCCAAATAATTCATGCTTAACATCTCTGACATGCTGATATGCAGTCCGAACTGCGACAGGTTTTGTATCATTCCACTATTCTGTATTTTTACGTTGCAGACTGTCAGTGGAGAGGATTTATCAGTGACCTTTTTCTGCAGTTAAATCTAAGCACCAATAGGTGGTGACAAGTGACTGGAACGAAACAAGTGAATAGATGCATCCGAAATTGCATACTGTATCGCAGGTACTGCATTTGATTTGAAATGTACTTTCAAGGATGTTCTATATAGTATGAACATGTGTAGTATGAATGAAATTTGGATGTTCTACATCCATGTTGTCACTGTCATGTGACCTACAGCATCAGTTGTGTCATTGTCATTCACAAAATCCTTTCCCGTGGCCTCATGAGATAGTAAAGTGTCCATTGAATGCACACTTCAGAATCTCGTCGGAAGGAATAGGTCATCCGTGTACTTTTCGCTTACTGTTTCATGAATATATTGAATATATGCACGGCTGTTTTTTGCGTACTTTGTACTTTACGTGTGAATCTTTGGCTGAATCCAAAATCACTCTCTATACCCTTGAATAGGGCATTATTTGAGGGGACAGCCATTTTTAGTCATGTCCGAAACCATAGTGGACGTTATCGAGTGCACTCATTCTATCCCACAACTCACCGCAATAACGAGTTTACAGCAGATCTATGCTCAACGGCTGTTTGAATTGGCTCACTCGTTTTCATACTGTGTTAGTATTAAAACTGTATTAACTGTATTAGAGGACTAAAGTAGGGAATAGTGATTGGGGGTTTTTAGGGGGTGATTTCGGTTTTAGCCTTTGAATCCTTCACTCAACTGATTAGTTCACAAAGATGGATTAATTCTGGAACTAAACAACTTACCCTTCACTTAGCCACACCCGAAAACCGCCACAGGCCAATCGTGGCTTAGCAACCATAACTAGATGCAAAAGGTCTGTCAAGCTTTCGAGCGAGGGAAACATGCCAACGCGTTGTGTGTATGGATTGTGCAAATCTGATACCCAGCATCCTAAAAGATTTTTTCCCTTCCCCAAACCTAAAACCCAAGGGGAGAATGGATCATGAGCATGGATCAAGCAGTAGATTAGACACACGACGTGTGAGCAGTAATCTGAGCAGTATATATATATATATATATATATATATATATATATATATATATATATATATATATATATATATATATATATATATATATATATATATATATATATATATATATATACACACACACTCACCTAAAGGATTATTAGGAACACCTGTTCAATTTCTCATTAATGCAATTATCTAATCAACCAATCACATGGCAGTTGCTTCAATGCATTTAGGGGTGTGGTCCTGGTCAAGACAATCTCCAGAACTCCAAACTGAATGTCAGAATAGGAAAGAAAGGTGATTTATGCAATTTTGAGCGTGGCATGGTTGTTGGTGCCAGACGGGCCAGTCTGAGTATTTCACAATCTGCTCAGTTACTGGGATTTTCACACACAACCATTTCTAGGGTTTACAAAGAATGGTGTGAAAAAGGAAAAACATCCAGTATGCGGCAGTCCTGTGGGCGAAAATGCCTTGTTGATGCTAGAGGTCAGAGGAGAATGGACTGACTGATTCAAGCTGATAGAAGAGCAACTTTGACTGAAATAACCACTTGTTACAACCGAGGTATGCAGCAAAGCATTTGTGAAGCCACAACACGCACAACCTTGAGGCGGATGGGCTACAACAGCAGAAGACCCCACCACTCATCTCCACTACAAATAGGAAAAAGAGGCTACAATTTGCACGAGCTCACCAAAATTGGACAGTTGAAGACTGGAAAAATGTTGCCTGGTCTGATGAGTCTCGATTTCTGTTGAGACATTCAGATGGTAGAGTCAGAATTTGGCAAATTTAAAAGCTAAATATAAGAATGTTATCACTGCAAAGTGGTCAGGCTAATGTCTTGTGTTTATTCCACAAAATTTATGGATAAGATGTTTTCTAATAATTTATAATTATTAGATTATTTTCTAATTTCACTTACCCTGTTGTGCATGAACATAGCTGTTCCTCAGTTTGTGTGTTTCCCATTTGAATGCTCAGCGTATGAGGCAGCTACTGCTTGTGCTGAGACTTATAGGCTTTAGCTTAAATTTTGATTAAATTATTCTCTAATTGGTTGCATATTATGTTGTGGATATATCCCTCGAATGCATACTGCAGTCCCTTTTGCTCTCTCAGATATTTCACCTGCTCTCCAAAAAAATACTAATTATCTCCTTGGGAATGTCTGACACTGGCGCATACATACTGTAATAGACGTGCCAGGCGCGAAAGCTTGTCAAGTGTAGTAACAGTAACTAAGGAGGGCGGGGCTTAGCGAAGGGCTAATTGACCATCTTTACCAGTGAGCGAGTGACTGAATCATTCATTCCATAGTTTTGTTCAATGGCACTGATTCATTCAGGAAGTAAACAAGTGATGGCTTCATGAATGAATCACTGAATCATTCACCCAGTTGATTCATTCTAAACTGAATTATTCAGAAACAAGACAAGAATATTAAGGAACACTATTAAGGACTATTAACTATAATTAACTATAATTAGTTAATCCTTAAACTATTATAGTTAATAGTTATTAACTATAATTAACCATAATTAGCTATTAACTATAATAGTTTAAGGATTAACTATTAACTATAATTAACTATTACTCTGTGTTACTCTGAAACATGCAACGTTTTATGTTCTTCTATGGATTTGTCTAGAACTATGTAGGGAGACCGGGTATAGTTGTAACACAAGGAGAATTGTAACACTACCAATTCCACGAATCACAGATAAGATAGGAGTCATATGACAGTTTCAGTTTCCTCTGGCTTCCTTTGTGATCCCACATGGAGGTTTTCTAGTTTATGTTGCTATCTCTTCTGAAGCTACAGCAGAAAATCTAATTCTGAGGTAAGAAAGTAAAAAATAAAAAAATAAAAAAATAACAAGATAATATTTTGTTTAGTACTTCTACCGTTGTAGATAATGTTGTATGAGTTATATCAGGTCAAAGTGTAGTTTCTCTAGTAAAGAATGGTGTATCAACCGCCTGCTAATGTCAAAGCACCATGCTAACATACAGCTAGCTAAACAACGAGTGACAGTGGCGGGGTAGGATGTAACACGTGTTTTGAAACAACCATCCACTTACATACAACTAAGAACATTTTTGTGATTTTAATAATTCTACAGAATGCCTATGTTTATGTTAATTTGCTCTCGCTCACACACACACACACACACACACACACACACACACACACACACACACACACACACACACACCCACCCATATGAATGTGCTCGTACAGACATGCACAAACACGTGCATGCACAAACACACACAATATGCATATTCACAGAGATTTTATTGTTGCAGCCATTCCTATTCATTTAAAATAAAACTGTTGTTGTGGCATATCACTTGGAGCACCCTTAGTTTTTGTGCATTTTGTCTACCTGTTACAACTTACCCCAGTATGTGTTACAACCTACCGCAGTAGTGGAGTAGGTGGTAACAAAGGACCAATTAGTACTTGACATCATCTAACAAAGTCTGTGATACAGTTGAAGAAATTTAAATAGTTGCCATTTGTAGTAGACAAATGTGGGTATTTGCCAAAAGTTTCAGACGCGTAGCTAAAAAAAAATAAAATAAAAAAAAAGGGTATAGGTGCTGAAGAAAAAAGTGTTACAACCACACCCATAAAAGTGTCTCCCCTACATTTGCAGATCAAAATTAAACAAACTAACTGGCAATATTTTGTCTAAAATGTAAGTGATTTAAAATAGAAGTGATGTTTATCAAACTATTGTGTAAAAGCAGTATCACTTAAATAGTTGTGGACTATTTTATGGTACTTTTAGATACATTTGTGGTTGGATAAATGTGGTCACTATGAACTGTTGTTGTGCTCTGTATGATTCTTTGACATAAAGGTGAATGGCTGAATTGTTTAATTCACCCCAGAGTGAATGTGAACATGCATGTCAGCCAAATATAATCTTCATTGTATTCATTGTTGAATGCTAAATTTGTATGTACAAATTTAAGTATTTATTACTTAATAATAAGTTATACCTGACACTCATTATTATAAATTACCACATTACTTATAATCATCTATAAATCAATAAGTTCAGCAAACTGTAGTTACTTGCACTATGCTAAAAAGCAGGCTGTCAAGACTTTCGACAATTAACAGATGCCGATTTATGAGTTTCCTGATGTGTAAGTTATGTTTTAAAGGGTTAAACCGGTGTAAACAACGTGTAGTGAGTAAATGATTCTAAACCACTGGCATATTGATGATTATTCAGCTGTTATACACATTACTGTTGCCCAATGGCATCTACTATTTGCAACCTTTTTTGAAAGTGAATTATAAATAGAAATCCCATAGACTTACATTAAAGGTGGGTCCCAAAGACAAATATATGGGCTCTGTTGGCTTTGGCCAGTAAATAAACCACTTGTTTTATTGTACTAGTAGTATGTTTTATGTTCTGTTTTGTATGCAAAACAAAGAGTGATGTAATTGCTGGCCTCCACAGAAATTACATAATCCCCGCCCCATATCATAGGTGCATCGGTTGGCTTTTGTAAGCAGCCATGGAGAAAAAACAACAGTGGGGTTCTTGTGGCATGCTGTGGGTGAAGAAGAACAGCGACATGTTTGTGTTGTTGCATGTGTCATTTGTGGCGTTAGCGCTACTGTCACATGCATTTGTGCGTCGAATCGAAGAAGACCGTTTGTGTACATCTTGATACTCTACCCAGTGTATGTTCAACTCACATCTTTCACAGCATCATATATAGATGAACATATTTGTATTAATTCAAACGACTGCATTATTGCAATTGCAATAATGAAACCAAGGAATATTACACTTCTAAAATGATGCGTGCTCACTACTGCTTTAAATGTGATTACAGCTCTTATTGCAAAACTCAGTGCAACAATTTTCTTTTTAACGTTACGTTTTGCAGTAGCCTGAATCCACTATCAAATATTAGATTATCAGATATCAGAATCCAAAAACAATAGGTAAAATTAGATATATTGCAAGATATAAGATATATTGGTAAAATACACCCTTACACAAAAGAGCCAGAGCCAAAGGAAGCAACTCAGTCAGCATGCTGACAAAATATGTTCATGTCCAGATGGTTTCGTCCCTAAAAACTAGACCACTTGCTTGAATTGGAGTGACTTTAACATTCATTACTGCAGGCAATTTTGCCAGCTATGATGTAACCTTGACCCTTCAATGGGACACAGATCTGGCTCGTGAAAATGAGCTCATATGTGAACAACAGGAATTGAACTCATTACATATGCACATTGAATATTCTAAGTAAGGTTTTAACCTCTGTAGATGGTTAACTTTTAACTCTGATGCTAAATAATTCACACTTTTGGATCATGCATTATCTACTCAATAAAGGCACATGCTAATAAATGCATTACGCTTTTAAAGATTCAAGACAGGGCAAGTGGTAGAGTTCCATTTGTCTTGCAGGA
This sequence comes from Paracanthobrama guichenoti, assembly GCA_018749465.1. Taxonomy (NCBI): domain Eukaryota; kingdom Metazoa; phylum Chordata; class Actinopteri; order Cypriniformes; family Gobionidae; genus Paracanthobrama; species Paracanthobrama guichenoti. The sequence continues at coordinate 5,164,844 of CM031943.1, forward strand.
TCATTTGAGAACATTTGTGTTTATTTATTATGCTTTTGTGTAATATGTAAGCTATTTTGCAGAAAGTAACAGAAAGACAGCTCTTTTACTTAATGTGGTGCGTTAAAGCAGAAGAATATTTTAGAATATTACATTTTGGGAACATGTTATATATATATATTTGTTTCAAATAGTCACTTCATATTTACTCTCAGCAATAACAACAAAACAGACACATAAAACAAGCTATTTCACAGTTGTTTCCAAGTTTGCAATTAAATATTATTAAATATTGTTTATTAAAAATGCTGTATAATAAGAAATAATAACCATTTCTTTGTCATATGTGTTTTTTTCAATTTTTATTATCAAATAGCAGTTTGACACTAGGCGATAATGGTCAGGGCTTACCAGTGCATATCTGAACTTTATTTCTCACTATGTGAAGTATATGCAAGTTGCCTGATTACACTTGATCACATTATTAAAATTCATGCTTCAAAATTACACTTTTGGAAAATTACACTTGGTGTGCAGCTATAAACCCACAGTCATGTGAACATCCCTCCTGCATTGAGAGACAGCGTTATTAGCTCTATGCGACAGTATTGTAGTCTCAATTAGATTTTTTTTGTTCCCTTGTAATATATAATATCCCTCTTCAATCAGCAGAGTGGTGAGCATCTTGCATCGTTGAATATGTGTTATTTGTACAGTATGTCTTCAGCTACTCTTTCAGGTAGTTTGATCACAGATTTTCTTGAATGCAAATGTGATTAGATGCATAGTACTTGACCCTATAGTCTAGTTAAGTTCATATAGACTAGTTCGTAAAAGGAAATTCTGTATTTATTTATTCACCTTTATGCCTTGCTGTGATTTTGTCCAAAGAAACAAAGATACAAAGAAAGTCAGTGCAATGGGGTCCAAACTAAGTAATACTGGACTCCATTGTCTTTCATTGTATGAAAAAAAAAACAAAAAAAAACAAAAGAAAACCTCTTCACATAAGAAAGAAAATAGAAAGCAAAACATGATTTTTACCCATTATCTTGATTTTGTCTTGGGATTGAGTCTGTTTGTGTTTGGACACCAAAACCCTACAATTTCAAAAACAATGTCGTATTTTCTTGCATTGTTGGATTTTTATAATGAGCTGAACTCAAAGTAGTATAGGAACAGAGTAAAACAAGGGATAATATACATGCAAGTGATTGAAAAATGTAGCTTCTGTAAGCTTTATATCAAGAAAAGGCTGGGCGTCCTTTCAAAAAGGCCATTTATTTCAGAACATTTGTAATTGTGAGTAGTTTTTCATTCAAATAAATCTGCAATAAACTGCTAATTATAATGGATATACAGTTACTGAAAACTAAAGCTACTATTTACAGAATTTACAAAGAGTAAAAACTCATTGAGTTGATAAAAACAGTCTGTCATTGAGTCTGTGCGCTGGTGAGTGTAGGTGCATAGTGTTTCTTTACATTGTGACATTGCATAATACATATTGTGTATGTGTATGAAACGTAATGTACTTAATGAACGTCTAGATATATTTGAACTTGTTCTTTGAAGCATTGTTATAAAAACTCAGGGCTGCAACTGCATCTACAGTTCCCAAATATGAGAGCTGGGGACATGTCTTCTTTCTGCGTTTCACACGCTGATTCATGTTATTGCACTTGACAGAGTTCATTTCCAAGAGGAAACCATCAAACTGCCTGCTCATCGCTGGGGATATTATGGTCAATTTTGATATGAAGAGCCTAACTGCAATGGGAACACATTACATTCGGAAGCCTGGAATGCAGATGCATGATTATATCTATTACAAACATCAATTTCCATCACATTACTCAACCAAATGCTCCCTGTCATGCACAACACTGCCATACCTCCCTACGCTTCTTTGTAGATTTGTTGCTTCATATACTTCATACCAGAAGCAAAATGCCGTCGGTAGATCCCAAGTTTGATGGATTAGGAACATAATTCCACTCCCAACATGGTTTCCATGCTCCAGTGACCTCCCACAATAGCCGTCCACCTGAGATATGACTTCTACTATATTACATTCAGCAACTGTGACTCTTAATAAGAATATGGATTACTGTATGAATCTGATTTATAGTCACCTGATTATATATTGGCTGACCGCATCGTGTAATGTCCACTTCATGTCATATTTTTGCTATTTACACCTTTCTTTTTGCCGTTTAAGCAAATTATTATTGATTCAGAATGTGAGAACTGAGGTTAATCTCATTAAAAAGGCAGCAAACACCTCATCTTTCTTTTAATGTATCTCAGAAGTGGATCTCAATTCTTGTTTTGATAGCTAACCTATAAATGGCTGACCTATCCCTGCATATTAAAGGATTGGGGTATTTTAAGATGGGGGAGAAAATAAATACATCACCTTAAAGTGAAATATTAATAATTATGCTATATGATTTTCTTAGAAGGAAGAAAAAAACGTGTCCAAGATCATCGTAGATGTCCTTTTAGCCAAATGGGGTTGGTGTCACTTACTGATATTGGTTTAATCAATGGCATAAATTAAGGTTTGTGATAGAGAATGATGATTCAGGGCAGACTGGAGTTTTTAGCATGAGGAGAGGGCGGCTCAGTTTGACCCCGTCAGCTAATGATGGATGAGGGACTGCTGCGATTTCATTGGCCGAGCTCTGAGCTGTTACGCGGTCACCATCATTCTGGAAAAACAGCCTGTTCTCTTATACTTTCTAGATTGAGGGTGATATTTTGATGCAGAGATGACACAATTACTTAAAGAGTTTGAATAGAATCTCATCAATTGGTTAAATTCTTTGAACACATTTAGACACTTAGCGTAGCTACATTAATAGTAGATCTGTCATTCAATAAAATGTAAAACATTAATTACATGACGTCAAAGAATTACCTCTTTTCCCACCAGCGTTTTAGAAAAAAAGTTGCCAGCCACTTTTGATTATTTTCACAAAAGTTTCATGACATTTTGAGCAAAAAGCTGGGAAAAAGTGTTTTTGTCAAAGACTACATCCAGATTGGATTCAGAAAGATGGTCAAAGCACAGATGGAGTAGATGGAGTCCATCAACACCCCCAAAGCTTGCACAGTCCTATAGCTTGTCCTACACTACAAAAAAATGCTTTTCTTACTTAGTATTTTTGTCTTGTTTTAAGTCCAAATATCAAAAATTGTTTTCTGTTTGAATTAAGATTATTTTGCTTACCCCATTGGCAGATTATTTTGCTTTATTTTAATTTTCGAGTTATTTTCCCCAAAACAAGACAAACACTTTTGCTTGACTAGTAAATGCTTCTTGTTTTAAGAATTATTAGATGTTTGGACTAGAAACAAGACAAACATACTAAGTAAGAAAAGCATTTTTTGCAGTGTAGGTCGACATTTGATATCACTTGTTTCTGCGGGGAATGGTGGGGAAACGTTGTCTCACAAATGACAGAAATTTCTGTCAATGGCGGGGAAAGAGTTAATTCATTGCAATTATTCACATATATCAATATTTACTGAGAAAATGAAGATAATTCAGAAAAAAAAGTTATATCAGACTGTTATAGCCAGATTTACACTTGAGTGAATGAACGATTCAGTGACTCACTTATGAAGAATTTCACGTTTCTGTTCAGAATGAATCAGTGTTTTTGAGTGAATTTGTTCAATAAATGACTCATTGACTCACTCATTTCACATCACCTTGAGATTATTGTATCGGTCCAAAACTGTGCCCAACTGACCCGAGGAATGGTACTTCTTTTCTACATTTTCAAATATTTTTTGTACATTTTGAGAAAATATTGTGCAAATTAAAGTCACCATGAAATCAAAATGGACAGTTTTATACATATAGCCTACATGGTTACATTATATAGGTCTATAAATGGTTCATAATTGGAATGAAAACATGACAAGAAGCTGGATGAAAACACAAAATCTGCCCAAAATTTGGGAGACCTGAAAAGGGTAGATGTGCCATTGAAGCAAATGTGATGAACAGATTTGTTATAGCCATATTTACACAGTTTTTTGAGCTTTTGAAATTTGCTGAATGAACGATTTATTGGCTCACTTAGGAAAAACTTGATTCATTGACTCACTTGCATGTATTTCAACTCAGAATGAATCAGTGTTTTTGAGCAAATTTGTTGAATGAATGACTCATTGACTCACTCATTTTGGCAGTCAATTGTCATCACCTTCTGCCGTAACAATGTAACCTGCAGAAAGAGTCATTTCAGAGAATGGTTCAAACCATAGACTGTAAAAAAGATGGATGACACCCCTTCACTGTCTTCTATTGTAGAAAAGTGAAGCCGCCAATGTCCGAATATGGCATTGACATCTTGCACTGATTTGGGACCTGCATCTGCGCAGTAGTGACCTCTGGACCTGAGTCTGCATAGTAGAGAGCAGGAAGTAGAGCCGCAATATCAAAACCCCACCCACACTCCCACAGAATCCGTTAGTACAGTTTACTGTAGAGCAACTACACTCAGAGAAGCTGTCAGTATCAGCTATCAGTCATGACGTCACACCCGTTTTTATAGCATCAAGTAACTAACTAAAACCAAACTTATTTAAAAAAACGAACACTGGAACTAACATCAGCATGATAAAAACTACCTAAAATGACAGAAACCATCTTTAGAAAAAAAAAAAAAAAAATGTGAAGTGTAATTTGATTGTTTCGTTTATCTCACATTCCATTAGACAAACCGTTCTCACTCCCAAGGCGTCAAAATCCCAAGCATGGTCAAGTGCCTTCCGCATCACTAGGCGTCACTATATCGATTCGTAGAGTGCTCCATTGATTTCAGTTTCATCATGATGAAATTATATTGGGTTATGGTTCTGCCATTATGACATGTTGGAGTGTGATTCTCAATTTAATCAGCCAGCAGAATTTTATTTACATTTGTGTTATTTATGCTATTTATTTAGACACGTTTGAACATGTAACCCAACCCCATCCCATCCCTAAACCTACTAATTTGTGTATTATGTGATATAAAATACAGGATATAACAGGCAGATACGACTGCAGGCACAATTTATTCAAAAAGTACAAATATTCCAAGTGTTCTGAGGCCAAACGATTGATTTGTGTGAAGAAAATCCCCCAAAGCGGTCAGCGTCTCCATCCGCCGAAGATCACGCACACATCAAATTTCAAAAATTGCTGCCCGTTATGTCAGATTTCATAATGAAATTGTATTGGCTCTTGTATGTCTTGTGACCAATTGCGTCATTACGTCAGCTTTGATTGTAAAATGTCATTGGCTCTCGTGTGTCTTGTGACCGATCGCATCATGCTCAAGAGTTGTGTATGTATCATTTGAATGAGATATGAATGAGTGTGTTCACGGAGCGGCAGGTTCATCATTTCAGCGATTAAAACATTAAGATCAACTCTGTTCTTTACATGAAGATATCGTATGACTTCAGAAGACTTGGAATGCAACATGAGTTAATACTTTTATACTGTTTTTGGTCAGTTTTTGCAATAAATACCTGTTTAAAATTACGTGTTTTACATTGTTTAGAAGCGGTAGGTTTAGGGTAGGAGTGGGGTTAGTTGATCCAAAATATAAAAGTGGCCTATATATTAATAAAATCATGTCTGCTTTTACAAATGCAAAGAATTAAATGCGTCTTGATCTGGCACATTGGGCAAACAACTGAAAGCAATAGAGTACCCTTCGCGTCAATATAGTGACGCCTAGGGGTGCCTTTACTGTCTTCATTGTGATGCAGAAGGAACTTGACCATGCTTTTGGATTTTGGGTTGCATTAGAATACACGGAGGAGGCAGGGTTTATGACCTATACTGGGACCAACCATCTGGGGGCGATCAATGCACTTAGGCTTCACTTTTCAGGACTTGTGTGCCATGCTTGACCAACGCTAGACCAACATTTCAGCCAATATTTAGCCATTCTGAGATTATTGTATCGGTCCAAAACTGTGCAAATTGACCCAAGGACGTGGTCCTTCTTTCTTCTTTTCTACAGTTTAAAATGTTTTTAGTACATTTTGAGAAAATATTGTGCAAATTAAAGTCTCCATGAAATCAATTTATACATATACATGGAGCCTACATATAGCATGGTTACAGTATATAGGTCTATAAGTTGTTCATAATTGCAATGAAAACATGACAAGAAGCTGGATGAAATGACACGAGAGCTGCCTAAACTTTTGGGAGACCTGAAAAGTGCAGATGTCTCATTGAAGCAAATGTGATGACCAGATTTGTTGCATATCAGCGCCCCAGGAGCTTGAGGTTTACCGAGTCAAAAATGATGAGTGTGTGAAATAGTGGGATGGGTGTTAATGTTGTGATTCATCACTCGATTGATCCTGCCTGGATCCCATATCCTGAAGTTCTGATGTGGGCTTTTCAGCTATCTAAAGCTAAAGGCTCAGTTTCTGTCGACAAACGCCATTGAAGTATGGAAAGGAATCCCTTAGCGTCAGAAACGTTCATGGATTATTGGGTCAGTGTGGGTAGGGAGCAGAAGGACACATTCTCATTTTTCATTCTTCGATTTTAAGCACATCAGTCAGCCTTATATTGAACGTTTCATTTGAAACACTTTTTGCCTCTAAGCCATAGTAAAGTAAATACTCAAAGCGCTAGAAGTTGAAGGCCAAGATTGTTGAGGCCTTACTGAGTGAATTCTGTAACATGCTTTCTAAAGTAACAATTCTCGCCAGTTGCCATATGTGTGAAAATTGGCTTTGGAGAGTAAGTAAAACAAAGTTTCACACTAGTTTTCAGGTAACTTTAGGAATAATTAAGACAAGTGAATGATAAAATGACTCTCTGATAGTGATGCACAACAGAGTGATTTTTTTTAGCATTATGTTATTGTAGTATTTATGAATATTTTTAAGTAATATTTCATATTAATTGTTGTTTCAATTAGCATATACACTCACCTAAAGGATTATTAGGAACACCTGTTCAATTTCTCATTAATGCAATTATCTAATCAACCAATCACATGGCAGTTGCTTCAATGCATTTAGGGGTGTGGTCCTGGTCAAGACAATCTCCTGAACTCCAAACTGAATGTCAGAATGGGAAAGAAAGGTGATTTAAGCAATTTTGAGCGTGGCATGGTTGTTGGTGCCAGACGGGCCGGTCTGAGTATTTCACAATCTGCTCAGTTACTGGGATTTTCACGCACAACCATTTCTAGGGTTTACAAAGAATGGTGTGAAAAGGGAAAAACATCCAGTATGCGGCAGTCCTGTGGGCGAAAATGCCTTGTTGATGCTAGAGGTCAGAGGAGAATGGGCCGACTGATTCAAGCTGATAGAAGAGCAACTTTGACTGAAATAACCACTCGTTACAACCGAGGTATGCAGCAAAGCATTTGTGAAGCCACAACATGCACAACCTTGAGGCGGATGGGTTACAACAGCAGAAGACCCCACTGGGTACCACTCATCTCCACTACAAATAGGAAAAAGAGGCTACAATTTGCATGAGCTCACCAAAATTGGACAGTTGAAGACTGGAAAAACGTTGCCTGGTCTGATGAGTCTCGATTTCTGTTGAGACATTCAGATGGTATTGGAGTCAGAATTTGGCATAAACAGAATGAGAACATGGATCCATCATGCCTTGTTACCACTGTGCAGGCTGGTGGTGGTGGTGTAATGGTGTGGGGGATGTTTTCTTGGCACACTTTAGGCCCCTTAGTGCCAATTGGGCATTGTTTAAATGCCACAGCCTACCTGAGCATTGTTTCTGACCATGTCCATCCCTTTATGACCACCATGTACCCATTCTCTGATTGCTACTTCCAGCAGGATAATGCACCATATCACAAAGCTCGAATCATTTCAAATTGGTTTCTTGAACATGACAATGAGTTCACTGTACTAATATGGCCCCCACAGTCACCAGATCTCAACACAGTAGAGCATCTTTGGGATGCGGTGGAACGGGAGCTGCTTGCCCTGGATGTGCATCCCACAAATCTCCATCAACTGCAAGATGCTATCCTATCAATATGGGCCAACATTTCTAAAGAATGCTTTCAGCACCTTGTTGAATCAATGCCACGTAGAATTAAGGCAGTTCTGAAGGCGAAAGGGGGTCAAACACAGTATTAGTATGGTGTTCCTAATAATCCTTTAGGTGAGTGTAGTATATACTTTAGATTGGCGGTATGGTTCTGTTCTGGGCGAGAACTCCCTGCGCATCCATGCAGCCTAGCATGGATAAGAGCAGGGAGAGCAGTGGTAAACCCCCCTAGGATAAACAGAACAGAAGCAATGTTGTATTGCACATAGCATTAATGTCAATATTAAAATGTACAACCTAATTCTGGAATTTAGTCTGATTCAGGGGAATCAGATGCCAAATCCTGACTGACGAGAGGAGGAGCTGGGGATGGAGGAGGGTAAATGAGCTCTGCAGAAACACGATAGCAGCTGATAATACTGAAGGAGCTTATATATGCATGCTGTGATAAGCATTGTATTCCTATAGGAAGACATGATCAGCTGACAGTCAGCTGATGCAAGCTTGACTAACGTGACCTGCCAGAACTAACGCTATATGCTTGATTTTTTTATATTTGTGTTATGTGCTTTTTTTTTTAAATTTATTTCATATTTAAAATATTTCTGTTTAGCTTTATTTTTTTATTTTTTCAACTTTATTTTTTTCTTTTAACTCTGGAAGACTGTTCTCATCTCAAAGAGTACAAATGAAAATATAATTGTGGCTACTATATATCTCACTAGTGACTATTTCTCATATTAAATGACTTTATATCTCATAAATAAAATAAAAACTCTCACAATTACCATAATTTTTTTACCCTTAGGCAAAAAAGGGCTTTCACATCTAACAGCTTTTTACCATCAGTGAAGTTAATCTAAGACAAAAGATGTTGGCTGTCAGTACTTCAGTTATCTGCACTTTTAATCTTACTACGTGCCATTTGTGTTCTGTGTGTTATGCCCCAGTGGAAAGTGGGACAAATTAAGGTACTTTTATGTGTGAGAGAGAAAAAAGAAGTAGAAGGAAAGGGTGGGAAAAAAGATTGACGTCTTACATTTCTCTCTCTAGTGTGCTTTCTCAGAAACAAATTAACTCCAGCACAGAGGAGACCTCTATTTGTGAGAAACATGGTACCGGACAGCACATTGTTCTCCTCGCCAGATGGTTTTCTCACCTGTAGACGTGGCATATTCAATAAGGAAATCTATTCTCCATTTGTCCAGCAGAGGTCTAAATCTTAGCTTTGTATACACCATGGCACCGCCATGTCCTCCGGGACTACCTAACTGTGACAGTGAATGAATTTAGCTGGGAAGGGTGTAATTTGTCCACAGCAATAATATGGAGTGGTCCGCTCTGCAGGCGGTGGGCCGTAATATAGCTTGCTGTAATGTAGAGAAACAGTCGCCCTCCGGGGTTCAATAACTGCTTATTACTCCTGCCTCCACTTCAGAAGCATCGCCATCACCATCAGCCCAGTGGTTTCCCACATTATAACTCCAGCACAAATGCCTCTGCGGCGCTATCAACTGGAGTTTCTGTTATTCTCTAAGCCTGTTGAGCAATTACTCTGTTTGTGGTCATGGTTCCACAGGTCCGTGATCTAATAGATGATGTTAGGGAATTGTCCTCGCCAGCTCTCATTTGTCTTCATGTAGAGGTGAGGGCGAAGCCAAGCTGGTCAGTTTTCAGCAACAGGTTATAATGACATCTTGATGAATCTAGCTTTAAAGCTTGTTTATATCACTTATATTTTTCTTTTCCCCGTGGGTTTATTTACATGTGATAAACAGTGCCACAATCTTCTCAATGAACTGCTAGTGTAAAACAGTTGTCTGATCAATCTCTCTGTCTCTCTTTTTCTCTTCTAAAGTGTGTCCTGGCACTGATAACAAGCTCAGCACGCTGTCTGATTTGGACCAGCAGTATAAAACTCTTCGTAAATTCTACGAGAACTGTGAGGTGGTCATGGGTAATCTGGAGATCACCAGTATTGAACGGAACCGCAACCTGTCTTTCCTCAAGGTGAGTACCTGCAGGTAAAACTGATGATGGGTAGTAGGTTGATCGGTCTGTGAATGGATGGATGGATGGGATGGATAGTAGCTAGGTTGGTCGGTGGATGATTGAATGGATGGCTGAATGGATGGGTAGGTAGGTAGATTGGTCGATGGATGGATGGATGGATGGATGGATGGGTAGTAGCTAGGTTGGTCGGTGGATGATTGGATGGATGGATGGGTAGTAGGTCGTCGGTTGGTGAATGTTTGGATGGATGGATGGATGGATGGATGGATAGGTAGGTTGGTCGGTCGGTCAGTGAATGATTAGATAGATAGATAGATAGATAGATAGATAGATAGATAGATAGATAGATAGATAGATAGATAGATAGATAGATAGATAGATAGATAGATAGATAGATAGATAGATAGATAGATAGATAGATAGATAGATAGATAGATAGATAGATAGATAGATAGATAGATAGATAGATAGATAGATAGATAGATAGATAGATAGATAGATTCACCTTAAAATCCTTTTATAAAATGACACAAATGAACAAAATATGGTGCATTATTATGTGTGACTAACAGAAGAGTATATAAATATATTAATAGCAGAAGACTATTTTCTCTAAATATGAACACTTTGTGACATGACATTAGAGAGCAAGCCATCCTGTATTTCTGGATTTCAAAGGCATTTGCAGCTTTTAGCAGTCTTTTGTATAGGTGCTGCAATTACTGGCTGGTAACACTGATGGTTAAATAGCTCTTTTACATTTGCATTAATGGATGTTACTCTTCACTCTGGTTCCAAACTTGGTATGACTGCAGAAATGGAGCAAAAAGGCTGTATGTGCCTGCCTTGTTTTCACACTAAAACCCGGTGCATTATGTATACACAGAGAAATCATCAGTCTTTGAATAAATGGATGCTTTGTCATGAAAGTCATCTTGTTCTAATGTAAGGATGGAAAAAGTGAAAATAGGTCAAATTGTGTTGCACACATGAAAACAAAGTGTATAGTTTGAGGGCGGTCCTATGGGGAGTATAATATTAATAACTAACTCCTATGGAACCAAAATATGTCAAAATATGATATGGTGGGTAAAATTGTTCTTACCCCTTAAAGCCCTTTATTGTGAAATCATTGTAGGCTTATTGCTTTTATATAGTATCTCGGTGGAAACAGCAATATTATAAAAGTCATTTATTCATAATAAACTTCTTTTTTTTTTTTTTTTTTTTCAATTAAGTTTAATAGTCTATTAACTATTTCCCCTTAGCATAATCGGTGTCACGAGTGGACCGGTTCTGCTTCAGGTCTGGTCTTTTTTTGAGCAAGGGCTACTTATCTGCACTCCCAAGTACCGGCATATGTCTTATGATTCTTATTTGTGTATATTTCTACTCTCTCGTGTCTCCTTCAGTCCTGATTATCTGTGTGAGTGTAAGATTACTTTTTAATTTACCACTACACAGATGAGGTGTGTGCATCCCTACGTCACCGATCTCCTCATCCATGATCTTCACTGTCACCTGCAGTTCTAGTTACCATCCATCTATCACCACAAACTGCTATTATTCTGAACAAGTTGCCTATAAAGTTCCACCACTTCTCCATTAATCCAAACAATCGGCACATAAATATATATATAGAATTCATCTTTAGCCTTATTCGGATGGGATTCGTTTTACAAGGGTAGATGGAGTAATGTAATTTTACCACAGGACGTCTGTAATATTAATGACCAATTTGCACGGGATAAGAAATCTCAGTAAACTAGCAGAAGTGGGAGAGGTAACTTGATTTATGCACTGCCTTCACCTCCCTGTCATTATGTGCATATTATGCTGCTTCCTGATATTATGTGCACAAACACAATCTATATCCTATATATAACAGTTAGGTCTGGTCGAACAGTTAGGTCTAGGCACTCACCTAAAGCTACAATAAGTTTCGAGCCTCTGACAAGGGCTTTTAAACCTTTTTTTAATCTGAATGGTAAGCAGAAAACACTTGAGTTTTGCCACAGACTTGTCCTACTGCCTAAAACACAACTACATGCTTTTTCAAGTGCCTCCATACTTTTAAAATACTTTTAAACATGAAATGACGGACCTGTGAGGGAGTCGCCTGTCAATGGTGTCATATCTGCGTTCCCCTGTTTCCGGTTTTATTTTGCAGAAACGCTTTACTCTCACTGCAGTGTGCAACAAGTGTCATAGCAGCCGCTGAGCAATCGCACAGAGTAATGTCATAACATAATTTTCAACACACTCAGATGTATCTAATATGATAAACAGAGCTGCGTTACCTCATACTCATGACCGGAAAAGCGGAAATGGCACCGGCAACTGTGGCATAATAAAAGTCCCGCTGCTCACAAGGCACATGTTGCGTTCATCTTATTAACAATCGCTCCAGCGGCCTTGCTCACTCGGTCCTGCTCTGCTTCATACTACAGTAACGTTAATAACCGCATCAATGAACATGATTTCTGCCCGAGTCCTATCCCGATTCTTTTCCACCGGCTGTGAGGTGAAGACCACATGTCCCAAGATTCTGTACTCAAACTTGGCGTCATCAAACTACACCTTTGATTTGAATAGGCAACCTCTAGTGGGCAGAAAAGTTACATAGTGCACCTTTAATAATTACCCACCTCTCCATGTTAAACTAATCCTGTCCGAATAGCTTTTGTCATCTCTTGTTTGATTGGTATTAACCGGCATAGGTGGCCCAGGTTCACAGTTCACATACGAATGTAATACATCTTACTGTACATCACAGAAGTAAACCAATGTTTCACCCACTTATTATGTGTCTCAAATCCTATGCATTTTGTTGAGACTCCCCTCTTTTTTCATCACATCATCACGCATGAATACTATTAAATGAACAAAGACATGTTTCAAAGGTCTCTTGTTTACCTGTAGCCCTGATGTTTTCCCATCAATCTACCAGCATCCAGGATCAGGGTGTGTATCGGCAGGTGGTGTCACTTTGGCCTGTCAAGTAGACCCATGGTCTGCTGTCAGGTTTTATCCTGGTCAAGGCCTGAGCATTCCAGCAGCAGCTAATGATGTTACAGGCTTTGACTGACTCTTCATTAAGGTCTGATCAATCAGGCTGCTGGCTACCTCCATGCCTGCTTAGTGGAATACCAGAGTGGCTCAATGTCTGAGCTGCCAGGTCGTGTTAACGTCAGGAACTGCCACAGACAATTGCCTCTCTGCATTTGTTGTTCTGCCACCGCAGTCCATATACATTCAGTATATGTGGAGAGACAGATCTATGCAGTGGTAGAACTTCTCTCAGGTCATTTTGTTCCTCCTTCCTTGTTAAAATCCTACTTACATTTCAATCCCCCAGCTGAAAAACACACTACTGGTCTCTCTACCAGTTTTAGGGTGACCCGCTGTGTAATAGTAGCTAGGTTGGTCAGTAGATGATTGGATGGATGGATGGATGGATGGGTAGTAGCTAGGTCAGTCGGTGGATGATAAAGCATTGTGTATTAAAGCAGGTTTTTTTTTAATTTTTAATTTTTTTTTTATGGAGGCATCAGTATTTGGGAAAGAAAAAAGATAGTTAAGATACACTACTTATGTTTTTATTTAAAAGTGTATATCTTTAGATTGTGTAAATGTATTAATTAATATGCATAAACATGCATATTTCTGTCAGGACCACTATTGTCAAAGATGACTGATTAACTATTAGCATATAGTTTGGATTGGCGGTATGGTTCTGTTCTGGGGAAGAATTCCCTGCACATCCAGCCTGGATAAGAGCAGGGAGAGCAGCAATAACCCCCCTCAGGTATACCCTACTTTAAACGTCCCCACAAAGACAGCAATATGTGAAATCCTTGTCCTTTTGGGGAAATTTTTTTTTTTGGTCCCCATGAGGAAAACAGCTAATAAATCATACTAAATAGTTTTTGAACATTTAAAAATGCAGAAAGTTTTCGGTGATGGGTAGGTTTAGGGTTAGGGGATAGAATATACAGTTTGTACAGTGTAAAATTCATTAATTCAACCCAATGTGTGTGTGCTTGTTTAGCAAAACATAATTGCTTTATTTATTAAACATATTTTCCATGATGAGGATGTCCTTGGACTTATCCCATGCACACACAGATACATAATACATGCATGTATAAAATATAGTTTTGGATGTTCAGCATGCTGCAGGACACTGTCACCCACTGTTTGACATGTCATCTGTCTGTTTTTAAATAAACCACTTATTTCCAATAAATCAGTTTTAGTGACATGCAATATATCATGTATTGTAAAACAAAGTTTAAGCATTTTATTATGTGTTTCAGGCGCTGCACATTTGTTGCATATGTTTATTGCATGGACATTCAGGTCTATGGTTTTGAATGCAATGCATTTTGGGTGATAAGGCATTGCAGCAGCCAGAGAGAGTTACTCACATTGACAGCACAAGCAGCAATTGACTGACTCAACACAGAGAGAAAGTGACACAGACTGGGGTAGTGGGCAGCTTGGACCATATAAACAGACACTGTACACAAATGAACCATCTGTGTTACAGAGCTCTCTCTATTTCTAACTAGTTTCCCTTTCAGCAGAAGTAAGAGTCAAGAAAACTTGCTGAAAATTTCCCATTATAGGGAAAAAAAACTGTCATGAATTTCACCCAGAAAAATAATATTCAGGGCTTTAGCCACAAAAATTCCAAAAGTGATGATGCCCTTAACAGTGGATTTATACCTTACTGTTTTATGCTGACACAACTAGACATTTTATGTGTCCAAAAAAAGTCCTGAGAGCACATTTTTATATCTGGTTAAACGTATAGATTAGGGAGTCATCGTCTCAACCAGGAACTCCTTCAGTCTTTTGTGAATACTGACTGTTTTGATATTCCTATTTCGAGTTTTTCAAAGCAGCTCTCATCTTAGAAAAATCTCTAGTGCCCAGCACACCCGTAAACCAAAGTGGTTGTTGGCTTATTTAAAAAGCTGTGTAAGAGTTGGTTTTTAACCATGCAAAGCCTGATATAAGAATAGTCAGATTTATAATAGTCAGATATATAATAACAACAAAATATAATACAGTTTAGGTTTTGTTTCATTTGATAAATCAGGCCAAATAAATAAATAAATATGGACCTTTTTATTTATTTATTTTAATTTTAATTTATCATTTTTTTAAATAAAAAATATTTATTTTTATTTATGATGCAGATCACAAAAAACTTGTAAATGTATGATATAACAGTTTAATAACAGTATAACAGAGTATAAAATGCATATAAAATATCAGTTGTCACTCTATATCTCGCAATAATATTTGTATGCTGATACGTAAATGCTTAGTTTTATGATCAAAGAATGGCGTTTTTAGAACATGTATAAGGCAATACAAGTAAGCATAAGTTGCTTCAGTCTAGTAAACGTTCATCTTGAAATATTGACAATATAAACAAAGTTATTCTTATGTTTATTTTATAAACATGTTTAAAGATTTCACTGCAAAAAGACACATGACCTAAAGGGAAACATTTTTAGAATTATTCTAAAAGTCATTTTATTTGCTAAAAAGAGGTATGAACTATAAATTAGAGGAATTCATGTTGAAGATTGTGTGTGTTTTTTTTAATTATCATGTTGATAATAAACATTAGGGCCCTTAGAAACTTATGTGTATATTTACAAAAAAACATTTAACAGACCAGACCACATCATATTGTCCTGCATACAATTATATTTAAATGAGCTATTTTGTTCTCTGGAGCTACTATCTTTCTACAGTTTTGTTTCCTTATGTTTCCTCTTAGGGAATGAGTTTAATAAGTCTGGCTCTCACGATTACTTTAGTAAAATGCTCTGTTTCTCTCTTCCCATTTCCCTCTTATGCTCCATGAAATCCACTTGCTTTCTGTTTTAATTAGGATGTAATCAGAATCAGGGCCTGTCATTAATCAAAGCTGCCCAAATGAGAGGGGATTGTCCAGCTCACTAGCCTCATTACAGGTTTGTGTGTGTGAGAGTGAGTGCTCTACTAATATTTCAAGGTTGAAGCCGTTTGCAAACCCAGACACCAGTAATTCAGTCCCTTTGGTTTTCCTGAAATCAGTTTTTCTGAAGTAGGTGGTGGTAAGGGATCTGTGTGAGTGAATCATTCAATCACTTGCTCAACATATTTGTCCAAAAACGGATTAATTTAGAAACAAGCAACATTTGATTCTTTGACTTTTTGCTGGAGCGGCAATAATGTAGCCTACTGTAAGTAACTTGGAATTAAAATGTAGTTGAGTATTAATTGTAATTTTAGTTTGCTGAACAAAAGCAAAAAGCTTGCGATGCAAAAGCAGTGAGTCATGTACTCAATCTATTCATTGAAAGAGTAAAAGTGGTTGAATGAGTGAGTTGATCCAACAAATCCGCTTAGTTCAAAAACAGCGATTCATTCATGTCTTAAGAGACAGAGCAACAACTTTGACTTTTAGAATTATTTTTGCTGACAGAGCAAAAATACACAAAGTAACTGGGAATATTGTGTCTAAAACACAAGGTAATGAATGTTAACCTCTTGTTTAAATCCGTTTTTTTCTAAACACAGAGGGCCCTCTCATTCACCTGGTGCAATGCAATGGCAGGTGCAACGCAAGTGTTTTTTGCTATTTTCAGCCCAACGCAGTTATTATTTTCACATCCAGCGGCACGTTGTTTAAATAGCAAATGCACTCATGACCATCTGTTTGCCCATAGGCGTGCTGGTCTAAAAAAGTGTGTTTAGGCGCATTGTTGGCACGTTGCTATTTTGAGGAACTGAAAACAACTGGCATTGACCAACAAAAACCTGGACTAAAGTCAATAGCGCAGTTTTGTTTTAATATTATTTAAAGGGCGCGTTAGTAATATAAATGGGTGCACAACACACATACACTCTGCTTGTTACACCAACCCATTCTCATTCCCAAGACGTCAGAATCCGTCACTATATCGACGTGCAGGTACTCCATTGATTTCAGTTGCTTGCCCAATGCGTCAGATCAAGATGCATTTAATTCTTTGCATTTGTAAAAGCAGACATGATTTTATGAATATTTATAGGCTGCTTTTATATTTTGGAGCAACTAACCCCAGTCCTACCCTAAACCTACCCACTTCTCAACAATATAAAACACGTAACAGGCAAATAAAAGTACAGTCACCGGTATTTATTGCAAAAACTGACCAAAAACAGTATAAAAGTATTAACTCATGCATTCCAAGTCTTCTGAAGTCATACGATATCTTCATGTAAAGAACAGAGTTGATCTTAATGTTTTAATCACTGAAATGATGAACCCGCCTCTCCGTGAACACACTCATTCATATCTCATTCAAATGATACATACACAACTCTTGAGCATGATGCGATCGGTCACAAGACACACGAGAGCCAATGACATTTTACAATCAAAGCTGACGTAATGAAGCAATTGGTCACAAGACATCCGAGAGCCAATGAAATTTCATTATGAAATCTGACGTAACGGGCGGCAATTGCATCTGTGCATGTGTGCATGATCTTCGGAAGATGGAGACGCTGATCACTTTAGGGGATTTTCTTCACACAAATCATGGAATAAATTGTGCCTGTTATATCCTGTATTTTATATCATATAATACACAAATGGGTAGGTTTAGGGATAGGATGGGGCTGGGTTACATGTTCAAACGTGTCTAAATAGCATAAATAAAATAAATGTAAATAAAATTATGCTGGCTGATTAAATTGAGAATCACACTCCAACATGTCATAATGGCAAAATCATAACCCAATATATAATTTCATCATGATGATAACATTCCCATGCCCAACGCGTCTGCGTATGACACCAAAGGTTTGTGAAGCAAACCTTTTTGATGCTGAAGGCACTTGACCATGCTTCAGGTTTTGATGCATTGGGAGTGAGAACGGGTTGGTTACACACACACACAGGGATGCAGCAGCACACAAACATTTTTAAATGTTAAAAATAAAAGGATTCCTCTCTGGAGAAGTGTATTTCCGCTTTTCGCCATGTAAATAGCGAATCCGCCATGGTGCAAGCACAACTGGCTTTTTAAAGGGAATGGGAGATGAGACTCTGATTGGTTTATTGCACGTTGCGTCCAAAACACACCCATGACTCATTAAGAGACTAGGTACAACCCTTTTGGATGTTAAACTAGCAAACGCGCATCCGAACACACCATGAGCTTCAGACCAGGTACTTAGATCCTTAAAATAGGGCCCAAAATGCTATTGTCATATTGTATATGCATTGTCACTTGATCCTGCTCAGTTGAGGAAAAAAAAATTAAATAATAATAATACTAATTATATATATATATATATATATATATATATATATATATATATATATATATATATATATATATATATATATATATATATACAAATAAATGCAGCACAGAAATGTTTCTTGCGCAGTTTACATAGTGCACACAGCATTAATATTATACTAGTATGGAAGTATGCTGTTTTGAATATGCTTAGTATTTCTGTATTTTGAATCTCTATCAAAGTATCGAAGCTACAGTATATCCACTGAGTGAGTGCAAGACGTCCATCTCCTACCTATAGCTGTTATTTCACCCATTTAATGTGCTGCTGAACGGGCAGGTCCTTTTTGCAAGAGGTAAATGAACCAGGCTGTAATTTTACTAGAGATGATGCTACTTGACTTCTGCACCTCTCATTTACAGATGTAGAATTTCACTACCTCCTCGCTAACACTAAACCCTCTAAAATCACTTCAGCCTGACATAATGTGCCCAGTGAGAAAGAGGAAGGGTTCAAGAGGGCTTGTGGGAGAAAATGGTAATTGTGTCTGTGGGCTAATAGCACTGTCTCATTATCCCACTGCACTGTCACCGTAACATTGTTGGAGGAGAGAGTTTCAGCGTGGCCACGAACTCACTAACATTAGTGTAATTACAGCTTTTTTTATTGGAAATTAACACATTGTTAGATTAAGCATCTCTTCACTATCGCAGAAAAGTGTTATCACCAGTTCATAGTCTGTAAGCATATTAGAGTTTTCTAATCATACACTTTAACATTCTTTATGCTTGAAATGCAATTAAATAAAGGCTATTTCCATAGCTCTGTGGTCATATGTTCAACTTACTTTCTTGTCACAACTTAAAAACAAACAAAAAAGCCCCTTTTTTTTATGAGGAATGGTTAGTTTACGAACAAAAGGAGAGGAATGGTAACATTGTTGCAGTGCATCATTTTTTTTATTTTTATGCGGGACCATCAGTGAGCTTTTTTCCAGCCTTTTTGTGTGTGTGTGTGTGTGTGTGTGTGTAGTAATTATGTCATTACGATCAATATAAGACAATTCATTCAAAGGTTAAAGTGTTTTTTTCTTTTTCTTCGAAAAGATTTGTGGCGTTTTGAGAATCAACAAGCTCTGCAGATGATTCATATAGTAGGTGATTCACGTCAGATGATGTTTTAAACCAAGTGTTGTATAGAATTCCTAAAAGTACAGTAGTTAATACAGCCTGTTTGGGTGGACAACAGTCATGTAAAATTGAATTACTGTTTTTGGTGAAAGATCCTGAACCTGAGGGGAAGAAAATGTAAGACATGCCTTTAATGTTTTATTTTGATGCAACGATGCAGAATAATTATGATGTTCCCAATGTACCAGTGTTATTTTAGCCCTCGTCTTATCTTTTTGTCTCTGTTTTGGCCTTCCGTCCAAACTAAGACAGCATTTTTATTAACAAAAACAAATCTTTTGGAAAATGCTCTCCAAAGTGGATACATTTGAAAACGCTGTTTTCACGTGGTAGTGTGGATTGGCATTGTGCCTGTCATGTGCTATTCACTTTCACACAGTTGCTAAAATATGTTACGTTGTGCACTCTTCATATCACATGAGAGCAGTAGCGTTTTAGACCAAACATATAATGGTAGCGAGTGCGACCTGGATACATCAATGAATGCTGAGATATTTTGCTAAATAAAACGATCGTGCCAGAAGAATCACGTGATAGCTTTATTATGTCTTGTTCCATCTGTATCATCTCAGTGAGCTTTTATGAGGGTTTAGTTTTATGCATGCACAGGTGAATTTTGCGTGTTCTGATGTTTCAGTGTGGATGAGAAACTTTTGGAAAATGCTTGAAAATGCTAGTGTGGACGGAGAGTGTTTTGAAACGAAAATGCCATATATATATATATATATATATATATATATATATATATATATATATATATATATATATATATATATATTATTTGAGTTAACAGAAACAAGGTAATTATGGGTTCCAATATACTCATTTCAGACAATGAAAGTGTATACTTTTAGAAATTGTGTCCGTCCAGTTTATTCACAGCTGTCTAGCTTACATCCACCAGCGTCATGACATGGTCTCTGAGGTGAAATGAATTCCTCACAGCAATTATAGACACCTAAAAATGATTAGAGCTATATGAAAAAGTCTGACAATAAAAATGCACAGCATTCACATGAATGATGATTGAACTGTGTATCTTAATCTGTCAAATTAGACAATATTGACCCTGGTATAGACAAAGCTGAAGTGTAATTAATTCTAAATCAATTACACAAAATCTTTTTTTCAAAGAGCTTCTTGCCTGCCGATTGATTTTTACCACAGGGCTGATGTAGTAATTTCCTTGTAAAAAAAAAAAAATCTACTATGAATTACATTCAGTGCATTTAGATTCATAGCTCTTTCAGAACTGCAGTGATGGTTTATCATTCACAATATGCCAGTGCTCTTCTCCAATGGTTGAATGATTGCTGTTGTTTCCAAAAGATACTCGTAAAGGTCATGATTGCTTTTCAAATGAAGGTAATGATCGTCTGAGACGCCGAGTGCTAGAGGAAGTCCCATTATTTGAGTTATGGAAGACCAAACTTTGCTTACAACATGCATTCTTATTAAAATGAGTCTTCAATGCTGCTTAATTTAGCCCAACAAATTGTTTTCCTTCATGGATTTTTAATATTTGCCAGTGAGAGCTAGTTTCAGGAAAATATGTGCAATGTCATGTAGCTTGCCACATGGAGTGGAACAAACAGATTGCGTTTAACAATAACAATGACATTTATATTGTGTTTTTCTTTGGTTTGAATACAGAACAGTGCTTGCTCACCTTCACCACATTCTGTCATCTAAAAATGGATGATTGTGACCCTGAAACTCTTCCCACTTCTCACTATGGGGTTCTGTCAACTACCCTCCTCAATCACCATCTCATATCTCTCCTGCCACTTTGTTGCTTGTAACTGGAGTTGTTTTGTTTGTTCTGAATATTCTCCTGCTACTTCTGTTGCTGCCTCGCTCAAAAGATGCTCTCAATAAAGATGTCAGCTGTCTGTTGTCATGCTTTTACCAAGGACAGTGAGGTATTTGAAAGGAGACATCAAACAGTCAGTGAAATGCAGATTATAAAGTCATTAGAATTCCAAATATTTACTGTTTGCTGAAGATATTTTATTGCCAATTTCAGTCAAAGAATTTGTTCATTTGCTTGCATTTAAATATCAACAATGTCTTTGATGTTTCTCCTAAATCCCTTAGAAAAATAATTATAGACTCAAATGAGATGATTGTGGACAAAGAGGTATTAAGTGGATGTGGATAGCAGTGTAGATCACTTAGTTGGAAGAATTTGATGGGAAATGTTTTAATTCATATTGGGATATCTGACTTTGTATTGCAGTATCTGATATCTTGGCAAATTTAGGCACTCCATTTAATCTCATTGCTGTCTAGAAAAAGAGAGAGGTCTCATTAGGGATTTTTCTTTGCAATTAGAAATTGTTTAACATGACTTTTAAATAGCTTATTTTATTTTAAATATCATACTTTTTATAGGATTTTGTTTTATAGTTTCTATGTACAAACTGAACGGCACATGAATAAACTGAGTTTATAGACCATAGTCCATGTAATAAGTGTGCTGTATGTCACGTTCAATAAAACAATAAATTATTTGTATATAGGTAACATAAATTGATTAGTATGTGAATAAACACAGTTGTATGCCATTACTGTATGCATGGATATAATTATATAGAATCATCAATGTTTAAAAAAACATATACACTCACCTAAAGGATTATTAGGAACACCATACTAATACTGTGTTTGACCCCCTTTCGCCTTCAGAACTGCCTTAATTCTACGTGGCATTGATTCAACAAGGTGCTGAAAGCATTCTTTAGAAATGTTGGCCGATATTGATAGGATAGCATCTTGCAGTTGATGGAGATTTGTGGGATGCACATCCAGGGCACGAAGCTCCAGTTCCACCGCATCCCAAAGATGCTCTATTGGGTTGAGATCTGGTGACTGTGGGGGCCATTTTAGTACAGTGAACTCATTGTCATGTTCAAGAAACCAATTTGAAATGATTTGAGCTTTGTGACATGGTGCATTATCCTGCTGGAAGTAGCCATCAGAGAATGGGTACATGGTGGTCATAAAGGGATGGACATGGTCAGAAACAATGCTCAGGTAGGCCGTGGCATTTAAACAATGCCCAATTGGCACTAAGGGGCCTAAAGTGTGCCAAGAAAACATCCCCCACACCATTACACCACCACCACCAGCCTGCACAGTGGTAACAAGGCATGATGGATCCATGTTCTCATTCTGTTTACGCCAAATTCTGACTCTACCATCTGAATGTCTCAACAGAATTTGACACTCATCAGACCAGGCAACATTTTTCCAGTCTTCAACTGTCCAATTTTGGTGAGCGCATGCAAATTGTAGCCTCTTTTTCCTATTTGTAGTGGAGATGAGTGGTACCCGGATGGGCTACAACAGCAGAAGACCCCACTTCTGCTGTTGTAGCCCATCCGCCTCAAGGTTGTGCGTGTTGTGGCTTCACAAATGCTTTGCTACATACCTCGGTTGTAACGAGTAGTTATTTTAGTCAAATTCATTCTCCTCTGACCTCTAGCATCAACAAGGCATTTTCGCCCACAGGACTGTTTTTCCCTTTTCACACAATTTTTTGTAAACCCTAGAAATGATTGTGCGTGAAAATCCCAGTAACTGAGCAGATTGTGAAATACTCAGACCGGCCCGTCTGGCACCAACAACCATGCCACGCTCAAAATTACTTAAATCACCTTTCTTTCCCATTCTGACATTCAGTTTAGAGTTCAGCAGATTGTCTTGACCAGGACCAGGTGTTCCTAATAATCCTTTAGGTGAGTGTGTATATATATATATATATATATATATATATATTTTTTTTTTATTTACACAAGCATCGTTTTCAATGTCAATCATCACTAGCTATATTTCCATCCACCTATTATTATGCATATTTTTGGATATTGCATAAAAAACGCTAGACTGAAACACCATGATACACATAAATTCTAATAATGTGCATAAAAAATGTATGCACTCAACTGAGGCGGATAAAGACGTGCACAAACTACAATGAAAACACATTTAATAAAACCCTCGATGCTTAACAAAAAAAGCTTTTCCTCAGCAGTGGATGTGATTGGATAACTGGACTAGCCAGCGGACCAATCGCATCGCACAGCATCTCAACATTTGGTTCGATCATTCTGAAATGCCTGAGCCAAAGTTTGTCATCAAAATGATTTGGTTTAATTTCCTCCTAGAATTGTCTCATTTGATTGTGTTTCCAAACACCTGGCATCCGAAAGTAAGATAACATGATGCCGTTTATTGCATTTCGTCTGCGAGCTCTAAGATGCAATTTATTTATGATGTAGGAAAAAAAAGCCACAGTGGCTTCCATTTTTATTACAAATATTTTGCGCCAGCTTCTCAGGAAGTGATGATTTTGTTCTCTTAAACACATGGGATGGAAGTGCTGTTTTATTTGCAAATGTTTCATGCGATATTCCAGAAACATAGTCACTTCACAGTACTCATTTCCATCCCTAAATATAATTATTTGTAACCACGCTTATAAATGTATTCTTACTTGAAGCTTTTAGATTTGTGATGGATCACACATAGGCTGTCCAATGTCATACTTTGAAAATCAGTATTCATATAGTCATAATGTGTGTGAGTGAGTGAGTGTATGTCCTTTATAGATCACTGCATTAACATTTACTGCGTTTGCATGCGTTCCTGGGACTTTTCTCCTGGGACCTGCAGAGACAGAATAAAGTCATTGTAGTGTGTGAATGGAACAGTTGGAATAGTGAATACTTGTCCCCATCTCAGAGCATACTGTGTTACGAACATGACCCTCAATCCAGGCAGGACATGTACGTTGCACAATATTATATTGCAAAGTAACACCAAAGCTTCATTTCTAGAAGCCTCATTCTATATTTTCTTTCAAGTATTCAGCTTTTTTAACTTTTCACCCACTTACAGTTGATAGTTCAAACTTTAGTGTCCCTGCCACACTTGTGTGTGTGTGTGTGTGTGTGTATAGTCCAGGTAAACCCTATGTTATGAGGACAAAATGTCCTCACAAAGATGGCAATATCCAAAATCCTTGTCCGTGTAGGGACATTTTGTGGTCCCCATGGGGAAAACTTATAAATCAGTCTAAATATTTTTTTATTTTTTTTTGGTGTGTGTGTGTGTGTGTGTGAGAGAGAGAGATTGAGTGTCTGAATATATTAGCTGTCCAAGGTAGACCAACAAAATTAACTTTCTGTATGAAAAAAATAAAAAATTAAAATACTCACAGCTGCTGTGTTTATGCATAACATTTGGTGAACGAGCTGTTTGTTAACATGCGGTTCACTGTGATCTGACATTATTCAGAGTTAATTCTAAGCTCCCATTTAAAAGAGCAAAGCCTTCACAGGCATATTAACCAGCTTAAACCTCATTTAGCAATAAATTGCGTATTGTTTACTGCTTGATAAATTAGCTTGAATCAATTATGAATTGCGGCACAGAGCTGTAATTGCAATTGAATTAGCCTGTGTTCTTAGGAAAGTCTATAAAAAAAAAAACTAAAACAAAAAAACAAGATTTTATTTTTCATTTTATTATTTCTTGGCAGCTAAGGCACTGATCCAGTGAATTTTTAATACCAAAAGGGCAGGAAAACAAATTAAAGTCCAAGCAAACAGTGTTATTTGATAAGTGTGCAAAAAGCAACGTAACCCTTTAATTAAATAAGGTAAATTAGAACCAAATTAGAAATTCTGCCCATGTCCTGGAGGCCAATGGAGGATTGCTGCTTTGTTGCTAGGTAATAGAAACTGCTGACGACAATAACAAAGGTTGCAGATTTAGTAGTGATGCTAAGGCCAGCATCACTATTAATATTGCTCATACATAGGATTAGTGATGTGGACAAAACATTAATGCTAAACATATAAGAACTTTGCACACCATGATATTGTGGCATTATACCTCACAATCTAAAATGTCATTTATGAAGTTGTAATTTTGTATGTTAATTCCTGTCATTCACAAAAATAATACCATAAATAGATGATATTTGCACATGTAATAATTTCCTAATAATGTCCTGCATATGTTACTTGAGTATATATAATCCTCCAAAAATATATTCATATCACCATTATTTCTAATAGCCGTTACCCTTGAAGTCCTGTCTGAAATTTGACATAATAATGATCTCTAGCAGTGTGTCCTTGTGTGGCCTTCCAGTGCGTGTGACTGGCAGGTGACAGCCGTCACCGTGTGCTTGGTCAGCTCTTCAGATGGATTTCCGTGACTATACAGCGGCAGAATGTGTGTGTCTGATCAGTATGGCTATATCACATTCACTTCTTCTGCATGAAATAGACCTGTCCTCTGTGCCTGCTAATGATACGCAGTATGAAACAGTGATTGGATGTCAACATGATTGATGTGGGTGTGGAGAGGGAGGGTCCAGCGCTCTCTTGGGCCATTATCTCTTCAAATTATATCAAGGCTGTCTCGTTAGTCTACTAATAGACTTGATGATGAAGTTTTGGTAAAGCCTTGACTAAAGGACAAACTGCATCTTTGAGCCACCTGAAGAAAATAGCTCATGAAATCAACCTGAGAAATATGTGCATTTAAGTTGTATGCTCAAGTTTCTTCATTTCTTTGTATCCCCGCAGTCTATACGGGAGGTGACGGGTTACGTGTTGGTGGCTCTGAACCAGTTTGACTATCTTCCTCTGGAGAACCTGCGGATCATCCGTGGCACTAAACTGTACGAAGGACGCTACGCCCTGGCCATCTTTCTCAACTACAGACGGGATAACTACTTCGGCCTTAGACAACTCGGCCTCAAGAACCTGACAGGTATATTCTACAAAATGTTAATTCAGATATTGTAGCTGCAGTTTAAAATTATTTTCTTGACTTTGGCGTGTCAAAGAAGATAAATGTATTTCTTCAAAAGATCTGTAAGATTCTACCCTAACAACAATTCTGCAAAACATCTGTCTGAAATGTGCATTTAAGATGGTTTAGCTGTGAAAAAAAAAAAAATCTTTAGCACACATTCTTTGTTCAAATAAAGCTGGAGTAAAAGCACTGAAAAAAAAAACAAGTTTTTAATTAAAGTTTTTGCACACATATTTTTAAGTAAATTTCACATATGGAATTAAGCAAACTCTACTTAACTGAGTTAAAAGTAATTTTAACTTGACCAGTAAAAGGGTAGTAAAAAAGTAAAGAGTAATTTCTAGTTAGTTGAAGTTTCCTGTGAAATTTACTCAAATAATATAACACTGAATTAAACCACGCTTTTAAAGTGTATGTTTTATTTAAAAATATCTAAGTAAATAACACAACAGATATTGTGTAGACACCATACACTGATCAGGCATAACATTATGACCACTGACAGGTGACATGAATAACACTGATTATCTCTTCATCACGGCACCTGTTAGTGGGTGGGATATATTAGGCAGCAAGTGAACATTTTGTCCTCAAAGTTGATGTGTTAGAAGCAAGAAAAATGGGCAAGCGTAAGGATTTGAGCGAGTTTGACAAGGGCCAAATTGTGATGGCTAGACAACTGGGTCAGAGCATCTCCAAAACTGCAGCTCTTGTGGGGTGTTCCCGGTCTGCAGTGGTCAGGATCTATCACAAGTGCTCCAAGGAAGGAACAGTGGTGAACCGGCAACAGGGTCATGGGCGGCCAAGGCTCACTGATGCACGTGGAGAGCGAAGGCTGGCCCGTGTGGTTCAATCAAACAGACGAGCTACTGTAGCTCAAATTGCTCAAGAAGTTAATGCTGGTTCTGGTAGAAAGGTGTCAGAATATACAGTGCATCTCAGTTTGTTGAGTATGGGGCTGCTTAGCCACAGACCAGTCAGGGTTCCCATGCTGACCCTTGTCCACCACCGCCGAAAGCCAACAGTGGGCACGTGAGCATCAGAACTGGACCACGGAGCAATGGAAGAAGGTGGCCTGGTCTGATGAATCACGTTTTTTTTTTTACATCACGTGGATGGCCGGGTGCGTGTGCGTCGCTTACCTAGAGAACACATGGCACCAGGATGCACTATGGGAAGAAGACAAGCTGGCGGAGGCAGTGAGATGCTTTGGGCAATGTTCTGCTGGGAAACCTTGGGTCCTGCCATCCATGTGGATGTTACTTTGACACGTACCACCTACCTAAGCATTGTTGCAGACCATGTACACCCTTTCATGGAAACGGTATTCCCTGGTGGCTGTGGCCTCTTTCAGCAGGATAATGCGTCCTGCCACAAAGCAAAAATGGTTCAGAAATGGTTTGAGGAGCACAACAACGAGTTTGAGGTGTTGACTTGGCCTCCAAATTCCCCAGATCTCAATCCAATTGAGCATCTGTGGGATGTGCTGAACAAACAAATCCGATCCCAGGCCCCACCTCGCAATTTACAGGACGTAAAGGATATGCTGCTAACATCTTGGTGCCAGATACCACAGCACACCTTTAGGGGTCTAGTGGAGTCCATGCCTCAATGGGTCAGGGCTGTTTTGGCAGCAAAAGGGGGACCAGCACAATACCTGATCGGTGTATCCACGTAATAGTATAAATACAGCACCTGAACAGAGATCTCAATACTTGGTACACAATACACAGTGACGGTAACATTCAATGGATCACTTTTGATTATGAATGTGTCATTTTGAGTAGAAAATGGCAAGTTACTAACAATGATAAAAACTCGAAAAATCAACCTAATTAATTGTTCAAGCCCAGTGAATGATGGGAACACCAGTATCAGAAAAGTTTAATAGGTTGACTTAATTGTATAACATTGATATTTAAGCTTTAATTTCTACAAGCTTGAATTGAGTACTAATATAGAAAAGTAACCTTTTCATGTAGAAATTATTATTATTATTATTTTTTTTTTTTCTGTATTTACTTCACCACAGAATCATTTTTATCAGCTTAAAACATATTTTAGCTTGAAGTACCATGTTAAAATGCTTTCTAGATAATGTACTTTACCATTCAAAAGTCTGGGGAAAGTTAGACAACAACTATATTTTTATTCAGCATATGTGCATTAAATTGATCAAAAGTGACAGTAAAGACATTTATAAATGCTGCTCTTTTGAACTTTCTATTCATTAAAGAATCCTGAAACAAGTATTTCCACAAAAACATTAAGCAGTACAACTGTTAAAAAAAAAAAAAAAAAAAAAAATGGTGTAATGATGCTGAAAATTTAGCTTTGCTTAGCGTTATTTTAAATTGTAATAATATTTCACAATATTACTGTTTTACTGTATTTTTGATCAAATAAATGCAGTCTTGGTGAAAATAAGAGATTTCCTTCAAAAACATTAAATGTTACTGATCCCAAACTTTTGAACAGTAAT
Source organism: Paracanthobrama guichenoti (assembly GCA_018749465.1). Classification (NCBI taxonomy): domain Eukaryota; kingdom Metazoa; phylum Chordata; class Actinopteri; order Cypriniformes; family Gobionidae; genus Paracanthobrama; species Paracanthobrama guichenoti. Next base: position 5,193,705 of record CM031943.1, read on the forward strand.
GTTCATGTAGTTACATAGAAGGTAATTATTTTTTCATATTGTAATTTGGCTTGTGTTTGTGCAGCACATTTATTTATGTGGCTAGTTATTATACTACAATCTACTTTTGTAACATTTTAATGTCTGACTGATATCTAAGTTGTGGTCTTAGTGGAAATTAGCATAGCAGGGACTGCTGTATGTGAACAAGTTAGATAAGATTGGCGCTAATAATGTCTTTCATGCTGTGCAGTCCTGCGGGTATGACAATCATGTACATCAGAAGATGTCTCTCGTATAAATTAGTCACTCTTCATTATGTGACTGCTTTTTATCTTATCAGCATATAATGTGTATCATTTGAACTTGTTTTACAGATGACATCTAGCTTATTGTCTTTTTTTTTTCTTTTATCCAGCCTTGTTTGGTTGTCCCATAGGGAGACTTTCGTTTACATCTTATACCATGTGATATAGAAACTCATCTTTGAACAATATTTCCAGATCCCTGTTGGGATGCATAAAGATATGGAGAGAAACAGAAACAGATCAAGGAGTCAAACAACCAACAGACAAATAGAGGAAGTCGACTGTGCCTCAAAGCAAAACAGCCAGAGGCGTGATAACGCTTGTCTGACTTCTGATGACTCATGACGGCCAATAGAAGCCCAGAGGAGTTCAGCAGGTGGTACGAGTTCACAGTAGGTGAGGGACAGAAAGTTAAGACATGCCCAGCAGGCATCTTGCGTAATCATGTATTATTAATCTCAAATATGGCTTTTTCATTTTAATGGCTGATTAAACGGTATCTTGGTATAGGGACGAATAGAGCACTGACAGTATGGGTACAACGTTGCCTTCTTGTCTTCACTTTTATTTGCAATCTCAAATATATGTCTTTCCTTTTATTGTTACTCTCTTCATTGTGGCGAGGTGTCAGATGGTGTATTTGAATGAATTGGGTTATAAGGCATGTCTTTGAAAATTTCAGAGTTCAAGAATCCACCCAGCAGCTTTACTGGCACAAGAAAGATCTTACATGAGAAATATGAGGATAAAACATGAACTGGGCACTGAGTTGTGTATGCTTTGCTATTGAATTTACTTATGGAGAACATCTGATTAGCACCTTATACCATTGCAGTTCATACTCTTAAAGGGACAGTTTACCCAAAACTTTATTCACCTTCAAGCCATCCTAGGTGTATATGACATTCTTATTTCAGACGAATACAATCAGAGTTAGGGGAGCGCGGGGCACAACCTAATGCGGGGTTAGTTCAAGATTCAAGAGTTTTATTTGTCACATACACAGTTATATACAGAATATACAACCGGCAGTGAAATGTAAACTAGTTGTAACATGCATGGTTTAAAACCTTCCACACATGCCAGGATGACGAAACTTAGTGTATTTACTAGTTGCCATATCAACATTATTTAGAGAAAAAAAATCTTTGGAAGATATCACTGAACATTTATTTAACCATAGCAAAAGTACATTTGTTACTTAAGTTTATTTTTCATCTCTGTTTTTTGTGTTTATTTAAAATAAAACAAATCTGATATTATTGTAATCTTATATCTGTTCTTTAACAGTCGAGATGGTTCTTTAATGCTGATCTAACAGCAGAAGACACGAGCCGTGGTTTAAATCCCAGTTGAGCAGGTGGGGTGTGTTGTCACACTGCGTTACAATGAGCCCCTGTCAGAACTACACTATTATATTCTATACTTTTATTAAAGAGGTGTACTTCAGCACTGGGAAGATGAATGTGTATTTAAACTGGGTCATTTATGTTGTAGAAATGTGAAATTATTTTTGAATTTGGTGCCTTCTAGACTGTGAAAAGACAGAAAATGTATTTTTGTCTCATGTGGATGAAAGACAACAACTCCCAGAATGCACTTGCTTCGCTGCCCAACGAGGCCACTCCCAAAACCACGGCTACTGGTTATCACTTGCCCACCATGATACCACCCCCACTGTGATTTTGATTTTCATAGTAATAAAATAATTTCGTTCAGTTAGAGAACAGACACTACAATTAAAAACTGAACGTGTCTGTTCAATATAATGTGAGTGAGCTGAACGAAAGTCACAGCACAAACGCAGCAGGAGTCAGATTTCATTCATCACAAGAGCGAAGAGCTGAGCAGAGCTGAGATAAGCGCGGCAGTCATTCATGGCACGTTTCCAGTCAGATCATGCCTATGGAAGCTTAACTTTCATAGGAATTCATTGAAAAGTTGAAACACTCACTTTGCTCCGCACCGCTCAGTTTACATGAATGCCCGCAGCTGCCCGAGCCGAGCGGCCGTGTGCATTTACATTCTGTGAGTGAGATCCTACCCCTTTGGGCGGGTTGAAAACATACTACGGGTTGAACTAACTAGCCTCTGGGCAAAAAATCCTCCTATGACTCAAAATGACAATATTTGCGTCATCTGAGGATTTTTTTCCAGAAATAAAATGCATAATTCTCTCGTCTCTGGGGGATATGGGGATATGAGGGGGGAAAGTACAATAATTATAATATACTACCAGGTTTCTGCTGATACAAAGCTTAATGCTAATCGCTGAAGTATCCCTTTAATTCCTTTGAGAAACCATGAGAAAAGGGTGAATAAGACTGAGAGTGTTCAATGTTGTCACATTTCGCTTCCATTCTTTCAGAGTAAATCAAGAAAAAAGAATACACTGTATTAATGATACAAAGCCATATAATTGCATGTGTGCAATTAATGTGGGAAAAAATAAATACTCTGAACCCCAAGTGGATTTCCACAAACTGAGAAAGTCAAAAGGCGTTAGGTTGGGCCCCGCTCTCCCCTATATTAAAAAAAATGTCCTGGCTAATCCAAGCATTATGGCAGTGAATGGTAGCCCAAAATCTAAGCCCAAAAGTGCATCCATCCATTATAAAAGTAATCCATACGGCTCTGGGGGGATAATAAACACCTTCTGAAGTAAATCGATGGGTTTGTGTAAGAAAAATATCCATATTTAAAACTTTATAAAGTAAAATATGTAGCTTCCACCAGACCACCGTCAATTTACAAAGAAGTGTAATGCCTCTCGCAGTTAAAAATGCTTACAATACGTCCGACATCATGCGTCATGCCAGTTATGCTTTTTTTCCAGCAAACCTGAAACCTTTCATATGATATAAGACATTTATAAAGAAATATCCACACCCATTATGTCAGTAACGCACAATCAGAAGTGCCACTACAACTTTTTCAGCTGAATCACACACTAATTTGCATGAATTATAACTTCTTTATTATTATTTTATTATTATTGCAAACATATAAGTCTATACAAGTCTATATTATATATTTGCCACTGACTTTTTTTCTTTCTTTTTTTTTTTTTTTTTAAACCTGAGCATTCATTTAAATTAGTTAGTGTATGTTTACAACCACAGTATATCAGTGAGAAATGTGCACTACAACCAGAATAAATTGTATTCTATACAATACAAGAGCTTGCAAAGCTTCACAAAATGGATGCAATGTTCCAGCCCAGTGTTGCAGAAAGTTGCACACTATTTATGGTACTGCAACAGAGACCTTCATAAAGCACAATGCTGTATGTCATAAACCCCATTGTAAGCAAGAAAATGCAACTGTGAAAAGTTGGCTAGCTCAGTGATGGGAAGCGCTGCACATTTTAGGTAACCATCATCTTTTGAATTCCTTGCTAACGGTCCTTGCTAAATCTGTGTTTTTTTTTTTTTAAGCATTGAATTTCTCTATTCCTCCAATGATTCTGGTAAAGTCTGATTCTCAAGGCAATGGCAGCCATGTTTCTGCAATTTTCAATATTAGTTTTAGGAGATGAAAGTTGTTCTTCAGCCCCTTGAGATATTCAGCACATTGATGATGAATGGCTCCTTTGATTACAACCATGTGCTCCCCTCTCATGGTTCCTCTACACAGCTCTGCAGCATGATCAATAGCTTTCATAAGAAACTTATGATACAATAATGGCTGTAACCTTGTTTTCGGTGGTCCTTCAATCAAATGTTCTTCTTTTATGTCCTCATAGATGACCTTTGCTAACAAACAGCTACATGAAGGGCAGTTTTATCAACCTTTTAAAATCTTAGATAGAATTTCATGCAACATGTTGTCGGGAAAGAGTTCAATAATTGAGTGGGCAGATCCCCTGTATGTAAATATTTCTTTCACCGCATGTGGCCAAAGGTTATTGAATAATATTAATTAATGTGCAGTACTCACCACATCACTGCATCCAAACACTTGTGCAGTTGCTTGAAAATCAAGGCTTACATTAGACAAACTCCTGAAGGAGTCTGTTGTTCATAGACGGTACATTCTCTAATGAATCTGATATTAGAACACACTCCAGCAACATGCCAATAAGTCTCAGTGTGCACCGTGCAAAGGAATTAGACCATTATGCAGTATGCATACAAAATAAAAATCATTACTCAGCTGACTCATCTTAGATTGAAAAGGGCACATGTTTATGTCTTATTCAACTGCATTAGAAGCCAATATTACTATGAATGTGCGATACATAAGCTTAAAAAAATTCCATCTTTTCCACTAGCCATTTTTTCTTTACCATAATGACTAATTGCCATATTAAAACATAGAACAGTGCTTTTAATATGAAATATATGCATTATATACTTACTGTAAATAGACTCCAGAAAAATCACAGTCATAATTCCAACTTACTATCTCTGGTTAAATGCCTAAACTCTGGTTAGAGTCTTTTGCCTAAACCTTGTTTTAACAAAACATTTAATAAAATACTTGTTTTGGATGTAAATAAACATTCTTCTTTATTTATTTATCAGCACAATATTTTTCAGTGGTCTTTCACTGTCACGGATAGGTTCTGTTTTGTCTTAGTTGTCTTTGTGTTCAGTTTAATGTTTGCCTGTTTAAACGTTCGGTTGACCCAGTTTCCCAATGTGTCTGACTGTTGTATTCCTGTCACCTGTTGTTCAATTAGCTCCCTTGTTTACCCTGTGTATTTAAGCCCTGTGTTTGGTGCAGTTCAGTTGTCCTTTATCGTTGTTATATACCTGGTTGTTTCCTGAGTGTTTTGGTTCTCTCATCTCGTCCACTACGATGACACAGGCCTGTGTGTGTTTTTTTTCCCTGACGGATCTCAAGGGACATTTAGGGAGTACATGGACTGGGTACTCCTTTGCAATGGTTCCTCCTTTACCATTGGTGAGAGCGAGGAGAAAACCACCAGCCAAGTGTGTAAAATTGTGTAAAAGAGTCTATAGCACTTTTCCATAGCTCAAGGTCACTTTACATAGTGCTATACAATACATTTACACACCCACACGCACAATACAAGCACAGGCCTTATATAGCCACTTTATTGAAAACAGGGCCGTAACCACCATAGACATTGAGGGGGACAAGTCCCCCCCAATAATTAGAAATGGCCAAATTGTCCACCCCAATATTTGAAATTTTTACACTGCTCTTCTGCACTCTGTTATGCGGCGCTCTGTATGTTACGATGACAAAGAGGTTTAAAAGTTACGTTTTAGTCTGGTCTGCCTTAGGTCTAATGGTGCTCGTCAATGTCAAAATTATTGAGATGGCCAATCAAAGTAGGCAGGGTTTACGTTCTCTTTTGGCTGTCTTCACACACAGACGAGCAGGTCAATCTATTGCTTAATGTCGTTGCGGAGAGAGACTCTATTCTTTCCGGTGAAATCACAAAACAAAATGCACACAAACGTGTCCACGCTCTTAATATACAATCATTGATGGACATCTTTGATTTTAATGAGAAAAAAAAAAAAAAAAAAAAAAGGGACCGGGCAGGAGAGTATGTCAAACAGATATGGAGGTGCAAGACCATTTAATTCCTTAAATGTTAGAAGTAATATCTTAAAGTGAATATGTGATGCCACAGGTAGCCAGTGAAGATCATGCAGTAGAGGAGTTATGTGAGCAGAGTGCCTGGTGAAGGTGAGAACTCTGTCTGCTGAGTTTTGAACATACTGTAACCTTGCAATAAGTTGTTTTAAAAAAAGACCAAGAAATAGTGCATTGCAATAATCCAGGCGTGATGTGATTAATGCATGAATTAAGATTTCAGCATCAGCCAGAGGGAGAGAAGATCGAAGACATGCAATGTTACGAAGATGGAAAAAAGAGTTTTTAACAACAGAAGAAATATGAGAGGCAAAAGAAAGAGATGAGTCAAATAAGACACCAAGATTACAGACAGATGAAGAAGGCTTAACGTAAACCCCGTCATAAAGTCGAGAAATTCCCGAGTCCCTTCCAGTGAGAGAAATTCCAGAGTCCGATCCAGTGAGATAAATTCCAGAATCCGCTCCAGTGAGAGAAATTCTATTATCTGCTCCAGTGAGAGAAATTCTAGAGTCCGCTCCAGTGAGAGAAATCCCCCGTTCTGAAAGGCAGTTCCAGAGCTCCCTCTTCCAGTCTGTTCTGGCATTATTGAAGAGTTGATCCAGCCCCAGAGTTTTGTTATGAGCCTGCTCCAGCCGCAGAGCTCGACCAAGAGGCCGCTCAAGCTCCTCCCAAGACAATTTCCCCTGAACTGCCAGTACCTCTCTGGCTTCCTGAGCTACTGGTGCATCCTAGCCTGCCTGCACCACCCTAATTACTTGCCACGACTCCAGGATCGTTATATGCTTGGTTGTTCTGTTTAATGTCAAGTGGTTGTTTCTTGAGTGTTGTTTCTTTTAAGTTCTTGAAAAATGCAGACAAATTTGTAATTTCTTGGAAAATAAAGTTAAGCTGCTGCGATTAGATCCTCTTTCTTCTCATCTCTGCAACCCAGCTGTGATATATATATATATAAAACTAAAACTATGATACGAACCGAACCGTGGGTTTTGTGAACCGTATATATATATATATATATATATATATATATATATATATATATATATCTCATTAAATTGACAAACTGTTGTTTTCTGAAGGTTTGGTAGTTCATTTTAATTGGATTTAACAGTAAACGACTATTATTTCTACCTACTCTGAAATGTGATTCTGGTTAAGTATATATATAAGCAATTTAGATAATAAGTCACAGTTGTGTTTTTATTTGTTTGTTTTATAGTATGTTGAATCCTGTTGAGTTATTCACTAAAGCTTTGCCATTGAGTCTAAGCCATGTCTGCTGACTCCACAATACTACCTTGTTTAATTTATTCATTGTTACACAAATCTCCATGCAACCTATCACTTTGTGCCTTCATTATGTATGCCTGTGCACATCCCCGGCAGTGTATTAATGCAATAGCCTTGATGTGAAGCATGCTCGCCACCCACCCCCACAGAGCCTCTCGGGCTACTATGTCCAGTCCTCTGCTCTCCTCCACACATCCTTGGCTCCTCAGTTAGCGAACACTTTCTTGCTTCTGAGCTTCTGTCCGTGAACCCAAGGATGGGCCTCTTTCTGTGGATGTGTTTGGTCCAGCTGGGCCCATGTATTGTACAGTTTCTTTGTGGACAAATTTTAGTGCTTTTGTGAACATGTTTTGCACTTAAGAGCAGCTGCTCAGATTTGTTGTCCTTTTGTTTTCAAGGTCACTTATGCAGTTTCGTTGACTGTAACTTGTGCTGTGTAAAGTGGATTGTGAGTGCCATTTCAGCACATTCATTCAACAGCTCAGCTAAAGTAGCAACAGATTTTTGCTCCATATTTTGACGTACATCCTAGTGTAACAGCTTTTATCAAAAAATAAAAAAAATATAGAATGAGGACTATATGCATCGCTTATGGATTGGATTTTGAGGTGTGAGTTTAAGTGCACTAAATGTGAAGTCCTGCATTTGTCAACAGAAAGAAGAATAGTTTAGTAATAATTAGCAAACATTGTTTCAAAGTAATTCCTACACCAAATTGTTTTCTTTTAAAACAGAAAATCTAAAACAAACTGCCTTTATTTTGGTCTTCAGCTGGTGTCTTACCGTAGCTATACTGTGCCTATTCGAAATGTGAATGGTGAAAATGTAGATTAGCTTTCATAAGCTGTCACCTCTTACCCTTAAGAATGATAGTTATAAGTACTTTGATTTTATTTCCAAAGCTACTGTAATAGCATTACTTCTTGAATATAAAATTATGTCTGCAAATTCTGTTTTTCCAACCATCAGTCAAGAACAAAGTAGGGACAGGAAGAGCTCTTTGTGGGTAATAATTGGTTTGCCTCGGAATCTCCCACAAAACAAAGCCTGTTCATTGCTGTTGAATGTGATTAAAACAGCTCTCTGAGGACTTCCTGCAGTGGGGATTTAAAGAGATCTCCTGACTCAATTCCGGTGGCAATTTGCATTGTGGGTGTTCCTTCTCTCAGCGACCTTCCTTGTTTCTGTTATACCAAACACAAAGTTCCACCATTTAACTTGTTGTCCCTGAGGGGTGCAGTCAGAGCATTTAATGTCAAACATAATTGCTGAAAAGTTTATGAAAAAGTCTCAGGTCTGTTATTATTAAGCATTTTTGGCCTCAGCATTTGAGTGTGTTTGTCAAGGGAAGATGTAATTGTGATGAATTGACATTTTTGTGGGAGTTTACCTAGGGGTACATTTACACAACAATGATGTGCTAAAAACTGAAAAGTTTTTCCTTTGCGTTTTTCACGTATACAGACAACGACATTATCAAAACAATCCCCATTCAAGACCATAACCATGTCTTGAACATGCTTTTTAATTTTTTAGGACATTTTTGGTCTAATAGTTGGGGAAATAATCATGAACTATTTGCATTCATTTGCATTAAAATATCCACACATATACTTACACACATAACGTTTACAACAAAAACGTTTCAGGCACGTTTCAGACAGCCCTCGAACACCGAATTGATGTCTCTTTCCTGGATTTCCTTGTGCTTCAATGGACACATACACACACAATTATGTCATAATACCCGTCATGGCAAGTATTCTCTCGGTTATGTCATAAGTGAACAGATGAGAAAGAAACCGTGTGTGTCAATATATTCGGCCATCCGTGCATTTGGTCTTAAAGTGACAGAAGCCTAATATTCCTGCTGTCTGTGTCATTAATTTTCATATAAACAACAAAATGCAGCTTTAAAAAGATTAATCTTTAAAAAGAGTGAACACAATAGTGTTAGACTTTGTAACTTTGTTATAGACTGTTCAGTTGTCTTTAATAATGTTTTAACTTTATTAGTTAGGCTAGTAGTTTTTGCTGTGGTATTGAAGTATTTAAAGTGAGCTAAATAATAAGCAATGTTACATTTGCTTATTTTCATTTGCAAATTTTCACCCAAAAATTGTAATTCATCTGTCATCATTTACTCACCCTCTAGTTGTTCCAAACCTGTATGAATTTATTCGTTCTGCTGAACACAAAGGAAGATATTTGGAAAAATGTTTGAAACCAAGCAGATCTCTTGTTTTTTCCCACTAAGGGCTGCCGAGATCTGCTTGGTTTCAAACATTCTTCCAAATATCTTCCTTTCTGTTCAGCAGAACAAAGAAATGTGTACAGGTTTGGAACAAATTGAACACGACTAAATGACTGGGTGAACTATCCCTTTAAGAAGTAAAATAGAAAGCCACAAGCAGTGTGTGTATAATCTGTATTTCAGTTTCAGTTTGCTGCTCAAGAAACATTTCTTATTATTATCATCAAATGTTTGTGTGGAAACCATGATACATTTTTCCACCAGGATTCTTTGTTGAATAGAAATGAAGATAAAAGAATAGAAAGCACAGCGTATATTTGAAAGATAAATATTTTGTGATATTATAAATGTCTTTACTGTCAATATTAATCACTTTAATGTGTCCTTGCCGAATAAAAGTATTCATTTCTTTCAGAAAAAAAAGGAATTACGTTGTAGTGAGAAGAACTATGACTGGTCTTAAAAAAACCTTTTTGTGGCCTAAGATTATATGCAATAATGCCGCAACCTAGTGCAGTTGTGTATTAATTCACAGAGGAAAATATTTGCATACTGCAGTGCTTCCTAATGTACTGTAATCTACTGTGACAAGAGCTAATTGCATATTCCAAGAGGTTGCCAGTTTGTTTTACCAAAGGGGTTTGTGTGTTAGGGGTTTGACATTGAGAAATGACTTATTGGATACTGTGAGACTAAATGCCTGCATTGTAAGTGTAAGTCAGTTTGCTTTGAACTCTTCAGGGTCTCCGTGATCGAGATGGAATTCATTGTATCAAACTGTATGTAGTGTAATGGATAAAGCAAGTCGCCTCATGTCCCGCATTCATTATCAGCACAATACAGTTTGCTGGAGAGCTGCAATGTCAATATTTCAGTTGATCCTTGTCTTCTCTTTGTGAAGGGACCCGATTTCAAAGGTACCTGCTGGTGAGATCAAATCCACCTTTCATCAAACATGAAAAGAATAGGTGAGAAATGTAAGGTGCACCTGCGAGCTCGGTCTTGCAGAATGGTCTGTGAGATGGCAGCCGTATCATCGCCCCACCAACCCTCCCAGCCTGCCCTCCTGAGACCCTGCTGCTGGGTGTGATTTCTGGGACGCTCTGCTATCTCCACAAGCCAAACTCCCCTCCCTGTGTGGCTGAATAATGAGACGCATCGTGAATGTGGACAGGCGGAGGGCGGGGGGGGCGATGGAGGGCCGTGGATCATGATGCTAGTCTGAAGAGGATATTAGTGGAAGTGGCACTAAGCGACAGCAAGATGGAACTGGAAATTTCATTAGCATTTATTTTATATAAATAGTGTGACTCCGCACATCTCTCATTTTAATAGGGCCGTGTTTTCTTCAGCAACCATTTCAAGCTCTGTGGATGTTAGGGAAATGCAATAAGGAGTTGCAAAGTGACTTGATGATATTGGCAAGTCACTCAAGCCCTCTAAAGCAACGACTCTCAATTGCAGCTTTTCCACCATCAGGCCGAATGGTTCTAAGGACGGTAAGGAAGGGTTCCGGATATATTTCCATTTGAGTTTGGTTCGACACAGCATGATTACAAACCATTCTTGGTTGGCTCTCAGTTCCTCTGAACCGTTCTGGTAGAATACGCCAGTCGCCACTCAGGATTGGTCACTTGGCTGTTGCCTGGCTACCAGTTTTTCTGTATAGCTGGCCAAGCATGCTATTTGAGTGAAGTAAACACAAGTTAATAATAAAATTAAAAGAAATATCTGATCATCCTCCATAACGTGATCGATATTTACATCTCATATGTCTGTAAACTCTTGCATTACCAAGACAATGATTCTAAAGAGTTCCGTTATCAGCCACACAGTGGAAAATGAAACCGTATCCGGACTGGCTGGGTCGGATGGGCAAAGAATGGAATGGTTAAGTAATGAGAACGATTTTGCCAGACTGTGGAAAATCAGCATACTGGAATGATTTCTGATGGATTAAGTGACACTGAAGACTGGAGTAATGATGCTGAAAATTCAGATTTGCCATCATAAATGAAAATTTTAAATGTAAAAAATATCAAATATAAAAATTTTATACTGAACCAGATCTTTTGAACAGTAGTGTTTTTTAAAGTACCGGTATTACTACCTGAAACAATCACTGTACCATGGTACTACCGCACATATTTATTTATTTATTTATTATGCAATGGTAAGCCAGGTAAGGTAATCAAACATATATTTTGTGCATTCACACTGGCAGCGTTTGTCTCGCGCAGCTGAACCGCGGCTCATGTATTGCAAACACAGACGAATATTGTCCATTCTGTCACATTTTCCAGTGTTCTCCTCCGACCCCTGTCTGTCTCGTTTGATTTATGTTGGACAGCATATATCTGCTGCATATGCAACCGTGTTCCCCTCTGTCCCAAACACATGTGCATATAACATGTTGTATATAAGTAGTTCACATGATAACTGTAACATAAAAGTTAAGATATGGTTGTAGTTTTAATCATTTAAACAGGCCTTTGAAGTTTGGGCCAAAAGTTGCTCAGGCTGAATTAAAGCCACGGTGCATTGTTCTGATCAATATTGACAAGATTAACACAGCCAGTTAGGAAACTTCTATATGATATAAAAAAAATAAATAATGCTGTATCCTAAATTGTGGATATTTAAGCTATATATCATATGCTGAAGTGAAATGATTAAAAGTTAATGATTAAAAGAAAAACAACAAGAACCGTACAGAACCAAAAACCGTGACCCTAAAACTATGATACGAACCGAACCGTGGGTTTTGTGAACTGTACCACTTAATATATATATATATATATATATATATATATATATATATATATATATATATATATATATATATATATATATATATATATATATATATATATATATATATATATATATATATATATATATATATATATATATATATATATATATAAGCCACTTTGGTCAAAAGTGAGATAAGGATACTGAGTGAATGCTCTCTGCATATAGTATACATTCATAAAATACTTTCACTTCAAACCCATTAAATCCCAGCCTCAGCCCATTCAGAAGTACTGGTACTTAGGTAGAAACCTATACGTGGAAGCCTGACAAAAGAGGCTTTTGCATGTTTGTTTGTTTGTTTGTTTGTTTGTTAAAATTTTTAATGTGTATGTGCAATCCTAATATGCTGCTCATCTTGCATAGATACATTTTCCACAATGAACATGTTGTCGCATCTTTTGATTTATGGCCTATCATTTATTTGACCATTTGCAGTTTTTAACTCTAGGAGAAACTGAGCTGCCAGTTGAAAAAAAAGAGTTTTTTAGAGTTTTAAGTAAAAACAAAGTAAAGCAATCTTTTAGAAAGTTTTAACAGTTGTTATTTATTTATTATATTTTCCCTTGCATATTATTTCAGTTATCGGGACAATGCATCACATTTGTCACACTGATTCACTGTGAAGCAATAACATTTAAGATGGCTGAAATTTAATCAGAAGGCTTCAACACAATTACGGATATCCATGAGGATGCCCTCCTCCACACAGTCTGCGCTCTCAGATACGCTCACATTTGTCATGCTAAACAATCTCTCCACTGCTGTCAAAGAAACTAATGGAAAACACTGGGATTTCTTTTAGAGTTTTATGTAGTGACAAATTTTAGATCTTTTAGGCTAAGAATTGTTATCTGTTACATTAATTGGAAGGTGTGGGGATATGTAATATGTAATCTGCAAAATAAGCTCAGGCTACATTGTGCATATACATATTATGAATAAACACTGGGGTCATTACATACAGTAAAAGTGAGTAAAGTTATCAATTTTTAATTCTACAGATTTTTGGGGGAATAATGTTGGAATAATCATGTCTGCTTGTTTAGAAAAGCAATAGCAGACATCTTTCTGATCTGATGTATAATTTATATTTGTAGCAGCACAGATGAAAAATCCCCACTAAAGCAAGAGTAAAAGCAAGCACAAGCATGTAATCTCAGTCCATTTGAAGGTTTGAACCTGCATGTTTATTGCTTAGTGTTTTCATGCAGGCTTTATAGATATATTTTTAGATCTTTCCTTCTGCACTACGCTAGAGACATAAGTGATGTAATTTTAATTTAGTTTTCATTGTCAAACAGGAGACTCACCTCTACTTTTATCAGTATCTTTCTAAGTTGAGCTTTTGTTGGAGATTTTTTGCCAGCCAGCTGCCTGTAATATTACAAAAATATATAATGAAAACATATGAAATATACAGCTCCGCCTCCAAAGCTCAACCTCCAATCCTAACCGCCCTGGTCCGAGTCGGTCTTGAATCCCGATCGGTGACATGCGAGGCAACTGCACTAACAAGGACGCTAAACAGTAAACACCACATTCTCTAGCAGTCATCATCCTGAATTGCCTCCATTACAGATACAATGCAAGAGTGGACGTCTATTTATCATAGCAGAAGCGCAACAAAATAATGCTTCAGGAAAAATAAAGTGAAGATGATGAACGTAAATACAAACAAGAGTTGGTTGTTAGTTGCCAACAGCACAGCAGCTCCAGACAAACAATATGTGTAGGACTCTGTATAAGGGAAACAGGTCTATTTAGCTCAAATTCATTTATTAATTAATTCAAAGCGAATTTTGAAAGAGTCACTGATTTTACGGCAAAGCAAATGACTTGTCCAGCGTTCATTTGAACGGGCCGTAACTATCAACTCTGCAGCGGATATAAATATCCAAACAATAGTGAAACACTATTTAATACCCAAGTAACATAGATCAGCAGTTTAAGACATTAAATTCATAAGCACATAACACAAGAACACAAACACAAGAATACAAATGGAACTTTATTGTTACACTAACATATAAAACTAATACCTAACACAAACACACACACACACACACACACACACACACACATACACACACACACACACACACACACACACACACACACACACACACACACACACACGTTTGTTTTTGTGAATTGTGGGACATTCAAATGGGGACATGCGTAATGGTTTTTTATACCGTATAAACCTTATTTTCTATTCCCCTACACTACCCCAGATTTCATAGTGAAATTGCTCTTGGATGTCTCGTGACCAAACAAACCATCAAATCATTAATTTAACACTCCTATCTTTGATTGTAATATCTCTGGATTGGCTCGTGTCTTCGTGTGTGATTGTGAGGTTCTTTGATCGCTGGCGGCCTTGTATGCGTCTTGGGATCATGCTAAAGAGTCGTGTTCTGTACTCTTTCAGAAGATGTATCATGCTGAATGCATTGAGTTAAAAAAAGTGTGTGAATATGGGTAGTATGAATAAAATTTGGATGTCCTACATCAGCTGCGTTACTGTCATCTATCATTTCAGTTAGATTCTCTCCCGTGGCTTCATGGGAAACATCTAACTTTTCGATCAACTCTCACTCCCAATGCGTCAAAATCTGACATGGTCACCTTCCACGTCACAATGAAGATTCTAAAGGCACCTCTAGGTGTCATTTTTAAGCGCAGGGTGCATTTATTTCAACACTTTGCAGGGGAGCGTTATAATCATGATGAAATTATATTGGATTATGATTTTGCCATTATGACATGTTGAGATTTCAATTTAATCAGCCAGCAACTTTTATTTACATTTATTTTATTTATGCTGCACATTTGAACATGTAACTGATCCCAAACCTGTGATATAAAATACAGGATATAACAGGCAGATCGACTGCAGGCACAATTTATTCATAAAGTACAAATATTCCAAGTGTTCGAGGCCAAGCGATTGATTTGTGTGAAGAAAATCCCCAAAAGCGATCAGCGTCTCCAATCGCCAAGATCATGCAACATCAAATTTCAAAAATACTTTCATAGTGAAATTGCTCTTGGATGTCTCGTGACCAATTGCGTCATTCGTCAGCTTTGATTGTAATATCTCAGTAGATCGATCATGCTAAAAGAGTCGATTTTTGAATGAGATTGAGTGTGTTCACGGAGCAGCGGGTTCATCAGTGAAAAACATTATCAACTCCACCTATACTTCCATGAGATTCTAAAGTGTGGAGGCCAAGAGGATTTATAATGAACGAAACTGACAATGGTAGGTAGGTCACAATTTTCCAGCAGTCCACGTTTTCACTGTCACTGCGTCCAAAATCATATACTCACATACTATATAGTGGGAAGTATATGATTTTGGACAGTGGATGCTGCTGGAAAATTCCATCAATGTCAGGGAAAGTGTTAATACACATGACTCTGCTTCAGTTTGTATGGAGTGTTTTGTCTGGTTGCAAGGAAGCCAGTATGATATGAATGCTAATGGTGTATGTCTGGACGTTTAACACAGAGAATGTCTCTGTGCAGAATTTGAAGGTAACTGAACCTAAAATATTAATAATAAATAGATTTCAGCATTGTGATATTGTTTTATTTATTTATTTATTTTTCACCTTTCAGACAATAAAATGAGCAAAAAATACCCATTAGCTTAGACTGAAAAAGGAGCCCAAGCCAAACAGTGACTAGAATATCTTAGAAAACTGCTAGTATGTGTGTTTGGAAAGAAATCAGACCTGGTACTCATCCAGACGTATTCATTGTGTTTGGAAAGCACAGTACAATACAATCAGCCAACCATGCAAGGTGTCTGATACACCTTTTCACACTCTCAGAAGGGAGCCTGGAACCAGAGATACAGACACGGACCACAGGCTGATCTTGATAAAGACTGAAGGCGTTTATGGTAGAGGACGTCAGCATGAGATGCCAAAAAAAGATTTTCATTCTTAATCATTGTAATCGCACACTGAGAATGAGATGGATAAATTGAACTGTCTGGCCACTTATCTCTGCTCATCAAACTCGCATCCTCATCACAACCAGCATGACACTTTCCAACCAGCTAAATGGTGCAGGGAACCTTGAGTAATGCTTTCCAGGATAACAGAAACTTGAGATTATGAGTGTATGCTGCTTGTAAAAGCTGAAATCAATGAATAACACGCACATACAGTATCAATATGAATGCCTTTCATTGTAATAGCTTAGGAACGGAGTGGAGTATGATGGAAATAATTTATGGTCGTTTGTATGTGTTATTTTATAAACTAGTTTATATACTATTATAGTATGTATACTAGCTTTTTATCATTTAAATTTTAAGTTTAAGTAATTTTGTGCTATTCAGTATTTCAATAGTTCAATATTTAGCTTTATTTCATTTTTAGTTTAGTAATTTTAATACTTAGCAGTAATTAACATTTTATTCAGTTAACATTATTTCAGGCAAAGTTTTTTTAAAGTAATATTTATATTTGATTTCAATTATATTAAAGAAAATTATGACACTTAAAAACATATAAATGTCATTGTTTATAGATATCAAACCAAGTGGCATTTATTTTGTAGAAAATAAACAAGCACACTTTTAAACTATAACCTATAACCAACTATAACTACAATTCTGCATGCGTATCAAAGGGCCAAAGTCACATGATTTCAGTAAAGGAGGCTTCGTTATGTCATCACTGTTTCAATGGTTCACCGCTAGGGGGCGATGATCTCTGTGAACCCATGAATCATGAGCGGTCACTTAGAACCATTGAACAACCTGATCTCTGATCAGCTTTATACATTTTTAGATGTTTTAATGAGACATTAGTATATTTAAAAGGAATAATAGTAGTTAGTCTCGTATTGGCTTGTGTATCTGAGCCATCCATGGAACAAACAAAACAAGCCCTGACAATTGATCAAATAACATATAGACACTTAATATTTAATGTTATTAGATGATTGGTTAATTGCATTTTACTTTCAATAAAATATTTGCAATAGATTTGTAAAAGGTGTTTTATGCATGTTTGGCCTGGGTTTTTGTTGCATTTACACTGTTCTGACCAGCAGGGGTCGCCGTGGAGATGGGTGTCTTCGATTGATTTGAAGCTTCGACACAATACGTGTGTTTCCTGTTTATTCTAAAATCTTATAACGGTAAAAGCTCTTTTCATGTAGTCGCGATGTTATATTGTGTCATGTTTATCAAAATAAAACTGATTAAAAACATAGACACCACTTCATTGATTGTGTAGGCTTATATGTTGGACTTTATTTTTGTACAAACAGACGCTGTATTATGCAGTACATAGAATGAAAATTTCTCTGAAACATCTGTGTATTTGACAAATATTGCATTTGTAACCCCTCCTGTTCGAACCGCCCGCTCCAAGCGGGACTCGAACCCCGGTCCGCCGGCATGAAAGTCGGACGCTCTAACAAGGAGGCTAAAGGCTGCAACCTCTAGCGTCAGTCGCTAAAGCGTCTCTTGAGATCAGAGGAGTGAGGTTTACTCACACAGCAACTACAGCTGGCATCTGTTACACATTTATTTCACTTCAGCTGTGTTAAAGTATGCAAACACAGCGCGAGTGTCACAACGGGAAGCAGTGTCCGACTTCACGTCTCCATTTGCAGCTCCTCCCCGCCTGCACACGGCTACTCTCGCCGATCGGTTACATCCAGCCGCAGCCGATGTCGAACACACCTTAAGAAAGCACATGACATGATCACATGAGGGCACAATGGAATCACATGACAAGCCAGGAAACATGACATTGAACGTAAAATAAGAACATGTAACATGAACGTAAAACAAAACCAAAACACTAGACATTACATAGTCCAAGTAATTGTTGTGGCCACTGTATTTGAATGTTGATCCTTTAGCTAATATTCTTGTTATAATAAGTTTATATTCTAATATCTTGTGCCAGAAATCCTGAATGGAGGTGTGTATGTGGATCAGAACAAGTTCTTGTGCCATGCTGACACCATCCACTGGAATGACATCATCAAGAACCCGCGTTCTGAACTTCTGGTGGTTCCTTCCAACAACAGTGGCAGCACATGTGAGTACCCCATTGAGCAGATTTGACACATTTTAATAGCTGTAATGTGTTTAATACAATAATGTTCATGAAAATCAGAACAGAACATCATTAACTTCATGACTTTTATGACTAACAATTTGTTCCTTCCTTAAAATTTGTGAAGTATTATTATTATTAAAATAAAAATTAAAATAAAATTGTATTGGTATATACACCCTGAAGAACACTCTGTTGTTCCTCTCTTTTACATATTATAACTATAACAGTTAATGTTCCATTCATTTATTCCATGAATGTTAACCCAGGTCAACTCAATTAGGAAACTATTACATCTACAATTGTGTGCAGAAAAAGAAATCGCCTGTCAGTAGTAGTACAATTCTAAGGATGTCTGAATATATTTAATGCCAGTAAAATATGAGATGTGGTATAAATGGTAAAGATTCAGACAAATACATTTCAAATTCACATTGTGTGTCTGAACTGCAAATGATCTTTGTTGACACATCAGATCCAGTTGTGTTGGTTTTATATGGGGCACAAAAGGTCATGGGTGATTATTTTGGATTATTTCCGCAGGCAGACGGTGTCACAGATCTTGTAATGGACGTTGCTGGGGTCACCAGGAAGACCAGTGCCAAAGCTGTGAGTTTTTTTTGTTTTGTTTTTTTTTAATCCCATCTACGTCTACAATGGTAACATTTTATTTTAATGGTCCCCTTTGAACATTCTGTTCACTATAAGTCAACTAACTCTCATTAGAGTATTAGTAGACTGTCTGCTTAATATCTGCTAACTCTTTATTGTGTTGGTCCTCCAACAGACATTCTACTGACTACAAGTAACTTTCCAGCTACATGTCATCTTATTTTAAGCCTAACCCTACCAGTCTACTAATCTACTAATACTCTAATACTACTACTAATACTTAAGCCTAACCCTACCAGTCTACTAATACTCAACTAACACTATAATGAGATGTAGGTGCAATGTTACTTATAGTCAACAGTTGTTAAAGGGACCATCAAAATAAAGTGAAACACAGTCGTATTGTTTCTCTTCCACACTTTAATAACAATTTAGCACTTTCAAGAATTAAAATTGCTCTTTAACCCTCTGGGGTCTTTTGACATTTGAGCTTTTTTTCAGTTGCTTATAAACATAATAATGACTAAGGTCTGATTACACTGTATTCAGCACATGGCTACAATAATATGTCAGCAGCTACTACAATTTTGAAGTAGAAAATACCCTTTACAGTTTTGAATTATGTATTCCTATTATCATTATGATCATAAATGGAGTATTTCGAGTTAATTTTGCTGCTATGTGGGGAAATAAATCTGGCACATTAAATGTTTTTCCCTTTTCACACCATTCTTTGTAAACCCTAGAAATGGTTGTGCGTGAAAATCCCAGTAACTGAGCATATATATATATATATATATATATAACTGAGTGTATATATATATATATATATATATATATATATATATATATATATATATATATATATATATATATATATATATATATATATATATATATATATATATATATATATATATATATATATATATATATTTTTTTTTTTTTTTTTTTTTTTTTTTATGTTTTTTTTCTCAGGCTTTGTGTGACATATAGTGTGAAATTGAAGTTGATTTAGAGATGAACTGTCTTGAACAAACAAGAGAGTTCCCACACATTCCTCTGGGGTTTGATCAAAGTATCATTCTTAATATTTTGAACATTAAGAAGCACTTTTGAATGCAAGTTATATACTTATTTGACTGTTGTGTCAAGACATTTTTACATTTGATTGTTTGAGGCTACAGTGTGTGCTTTCTCATATATGTAATCAAGTTTCATCAGAAGTAAACAAAACATTTTTTTCTTTGTTTCTCAACATGGTTTTGAAGTTATGAATTTTCATTTCTGGCACCATTTCTAATAAAAGGCAAAAGTCTGCTGTCTGGTATTGTCAGTTTGAGCCTCTGGGCCGGTAGCTGTGATAATTAACTGGTTGGAGGGTTATCAGGGTATCTCTACTGTCTGGAA
This sequence comes from Paracanthobrama guichenoti, assembly GCA_018749465.1. Lineage (NCBI taxonomy): Eukaryota > Metazoa > Chordata > Actinopteri > Cypriniformes > Gobionidae > Paracanthobrama > Paracanthobrama guichenoti. The sequence goes on from CM031943.1 coordinate 5,214,041, forward strand.
CCTGCTGGTGATACAGCTCATAGTGTGGGTGGTAATTAGAGCTTAATAAAAGAGCGACAAAAAGAAGGGCAGAGAGAGACAGTGAGCATATTCTCTTCTGGGTGTCAGAGTGATACACTTTAACTGCAAGAGACATTTCAGACTGCTGCAGACGGCGTGAAGCATTTCAAGTCATGGAGTTTGATGTCTAATAAGATAGAGTGACAAACTTGTTATTTGACAATGTCTGTTTTGGTTTTGCGCACTACCCAATTTAAGCCGTCAGAAAGAGTGTTGTTCTATACAAACGGAATATAAATATCAACCAAGCATCTAAACCCACACTAAAAGATTTTTAAAATCGTATCAGATTTTCGACATGTGAGAGACCACATACATGACGATAAAAAATAATAGATTTAATAGTGGAATGTGACCAAGACAGCACCGCACACATTAACAGATTCCATTCATTCACAACCAGAGTCCCTGTGAGTGTGAACACGGGAAATCTCGCAAAATCTCTCATGGCCAAAAGTGACTTTAGAGTAAACAAACATGGCGGACGACGGACAAGAAGAAATGGTGATAATAGTGTCTGGACTGCTTTTTACAGAAAATTTGCAGGGGGGAAATAAAAAGGTTTGAATGAAGTCGTGTTATGCTTCCGTCAGCTTGCTTTCTGATTTAGTATCAAAGACTTTATATACAGAAAGGCGGTGCACTCACTATGAAGTGCAGCGTGCAATATGGTGGAATAAGTCCCTCTTTCTAAATAAAAGAGTCAATCGCTGATTGGTAAAGTCATCGCATCACTGCAGCTGCTGTTAGAAGCTCCGGATCCTATAAAGCTCCTATAGGGATAGTTCACACTTTGTCTTACGGTTTGTATTTCCACAGCATTTTAAGATCTTACAGATTTATGAATGAACCGCTCGTTTTAAAATCTTCCCGGTTTACTGACATTTGTTATGACATTATAACCATTACAATTTTCATGATAAATTTTGTTAACTATACAGTAAGTAAATCCACTTCATCACCAGCTAATTATTCTTTAACAGCGATGCCATAGAAATATACAGAAATATACAAGGTCTATAGAAACAGGCAGTGTTCTGAGACATGCACATAGGACTGTGCATGGGCATTAGCCCTGTCCAGCCTGAATTTCTGTGGTCGTGGCCCCTAAACGGTGGTCCTACGTTGTACAGTGAAAGAGTTTCAAAGACGGCTGTTGTCACGGTCTTGCGACCAAAGGTAGCCTTCAATAATTGTCTGACAGTGTCTGAAATTTAGCATGATCATCTCACAGTGAGTTTGCAGCTACGACCTACGTTTATTTTAAAAATTCAACATGAAATGGTGTATTGATCAACGTGATATGGCACTAAAACGTAAAAGTACTTACCTTAAGCTTCATTTACAAAATTGGCATGCCAAGTTGACCTCTTGAAAGTGTTACCAGATTTTTTGTATTTTTTATTTTGGTAGAAAATTTTGTCTCTTTCTCTCTCTATCTATATTCATAATCATACAGTGACAAAGACGGTGTGTGCAGAGCAGTGTGATGGACGCTGTTTTGGTCCGTACGTCAGCAACTGCTGCCACCGTGAATGTGCAGGAGGCTGTTTCGGACCCAAAGACACAGACTGCTTTGTATGTCAACTCTTTATTTTCTGCATGATTTAAAAGGGTAATAAAGCAATGACAAGTGCCTGCTCACTTTGTTTTTAAAATAATTAGAAAATGATTGTTACACAGATGTGTCTCTTCATTATAGTCATGTTTTATTGATCAAACACATACTTGCATGACTGTTTTTTTGTTCTCAGGCTTGTACCAACTTTAATGACAGCGGGGCCTGTGTGACACAATGTCCTCAGCCATTCGTCTACAATCCTACAACCTTCCAGCTTGAACACAATCCCAACGCCAAATATACATTTGGAGCTTTCTGTGTCAAGAAATGCCCACGTAAGTTAGCTTTCTTGGAGGACGGCATTACTAATTTAACCAACAAACACTTTCCATGGTTACTACTCTTCATGTGCCAAAAAGTATGGGTGATTTGGCCTGATCCCATTTCCATTTTGAGATGTTATCTTTTTTCACCTCAGACTATCACAGCAGTCTCATTTATACTCTAATATTCTGCTGTCTGGAACTCAGATAACTTTGTGGTGGATCACAGCTCTTGTGTCAGAGCCTGTCCGAGCAACAAGATGGAAGTGGAGGAAAATCATGTCAAGATGTGCATCCCGTGCACTGACATCTGTCCGAAAGGTCAGTGCTATTCATAAAGGTTGTTTAGTTCTCGTGATGAACATCTTGATACAAAAATGTCCCTAGGCAACTATTTTCTCTGCAGGTAATAGTACATTTTGCTTCTTTTCTTTTTTTTTTTTTTTTTTTAGCTCATAATACTACAAAAAAGTACACTACCATTCACAACTTTGGGTCAGTGAGAGTTTTAAGAAACTTCTTTCAAAAGAAGAAAAAACTTTACCAAGGCTGCATTTATTTGCTCAAAAATTGTGAAATAAATTTAAAATAATGGTTTTCAAATGTAATATATTTTTAAATAATTATTTATTTCTAATAATTTATTCCTGTGATGGCAAAGCTGATTTTTAGCACCATTTCTCCAAACTTTCTAATATCTGAAATCATGCTGATTTGCTGCTCAAGAAACATTTCTTACTATTAGCAATGTTAAAAATGGTTGCACTGCTTAACATTTGATGAATAGAAAGTTCAAATGAACAGCATTTATTTGAAATTAAATCTTTTGTAACATTATACATTTCTTTACTGTAGCTTTTGATCAATTTAATGGATCCTTGCGGAATAAAAGTATTGATTTGTTTAAAAAAATCTTTAAAATCTTACTGACCCCAAACTTTTGAAAGACCATGCATATTTGAAAGATATCAAGCTGATCTAGCTAATGCATATTCACATTTGAGAGTAAACAAACATGATCAAAAAGAAATTGGCTATTTAATTGAAAAGCTGGACTTTTTTTCCTACATCCGCCAAATTAAGCATTGCGCTTTCTCCCATTTAGTTTCCTTTCAGTGGTTCCATCTTTCCCTTCTTATAAAATCTTTGAAATTACAGTACCAGCATGTGTTGTTTTGGATGCTGGTCATCAGGATGGGACGCTGGTGCTATAGTGTCTCACCCAGGCTTCTTAACCATCTTAACCATCAGGATCAACCAGAAATACCATTCTAGTCTATAGATCAGCCAAACCAGCATCTACCAGCCTCTTGTTAGTTTAGATGGTCTAAAAAGAAGATGGCATACCTACTATACATGAAAAACCTTGACGCATATAAGGAGAGTAAACATTATTGGTCTATTCTGTAATGATTGTTGCCAAAAGATTAATGAGGGATGACCACAAAATAAGCAGAAATGATAATGGAGAGACACTAAACTGGTTCAATCTCAATATGACTCACATTTAATCATAATTAAGCTCACGATGAGGGGGAAATTGACTCAGTTGATGTTTGAATATCTCTCACTTCACAGAAATATGATCAAGCCAATGTTTCAACTCATTTTTTTTAAGGATATGTTAATCATGCTTAAATGTTTAAACCAGAGAAACAGTGCTGTTTCAGTACTTATACTTTTGTAGAATATTGATATATTGAAGTAGCTTTTATTATTATATTATTTTTTATTTTTTTATTTTTTTCCTCAGTGTTATAATATTAGTATGTTTTACTCATTTTCTTATGTTGATTTCTTATTTTGATTTTTTTAATTTATTTTTATTTCCGTCTTAGTACTTTAACATATTTTATTTTAGTTCTGTTTTCATCTGTTTTTAATCTAATATTTATCTTTTATTTTATTTCAGCTTTATTTCAGTATTAATAAGAAGGTTCAAGTTTTAGTTAGCAACAACACAGCAGAGAAGAACACTTTTCAGAGACAAGGTTTCAAAGGTTTCAGTTGTTTCTGCTCTCAGTTGTGTTGTGTAAATGGTAAATGCTAGTTAAATGGGTCGTTTGTGGTGTTCAGTGTGTGATGGTATAGGTACCGGCAGTCTTCAAACGGCTCAAACCGTAGATTCCAGCAACATTGAGAAGTTTGTCAATTGCACCAAGATCAACGGCAACCTCATCTTCCTCATCACGGGCATCAAAGGGTGAGTCCACTTAAAGGGATGGTTCACCCAATAATGAAAATTTGCTGTTAATTTACTCACTCTCAGGCCATCCAAGATGTAGGTATCTTTTTTTTTTTTTTCCTTCTGTATAAATGTAAAGAAGATGTTTAACTGAAAATGTTTAGCTGAAAGTCTTGGTGATTCATAAAATGCAAGTCAATTGCTAAAATCACTTTGAGAGTCAAAAAAACATATACATGAAAAACAAAATTAATACTCGTGGCTCATGACGATACATTCTTACTGCTCCTGTGCATACGTCATTATGTGACAGAAAGCTTGAAGTCCAGACTGTAGAATCTGTAATGTCTGGAATACACTACATGACTTTTGCTCAGATTTTTTGACCCAATTTGAAGTCTGGATAAGTCAACAATAGTTGCAAAATGTCTGCGCCAGTCTGCAGATTTGACAGATTTCACATAGAATTGACCAGCACGCTCATGGGCGAACAGATGGGCAGGAGTGCATTTGCTATTTAAACAACGTGGTGCTGGATGTGAAAATGATAACTGTGTCAGGCTGAAACTAGCAAAAAAACACTTGCGTTGCACCTGGTGTTGCATTGTGCTGGGTATATGATAGGGCCCTTGATATTTTGAACCAATTTCAGGACACATATCGTAGTGTAAGATGTTTCGGTACAGAAACCAAAGCTGTCCTCTGTCTTCCAGTGTTGCAATGAAATACAAAAAACAATAAAAAGGGTTAGTTCACCCAAACATGAAAATGCTGTCTTTAATTACTCACCCTCATGCTGTTCCAAACCCGCAAGACCTTTGTTCATCTTTGGAAACCAAATTAAGATATTTTAGCGCAAAAACAATAAATAAAAAAATTTCAATCTCCTGCGCTGTTGATGTAGAAAAATACAGTGCTTCCGAGTTCTACATCAGAACTCCGGCTTATCATTGGCATGCGTGAGATGCTGATGCAGGAACTAGCCAATGGTGAGCCGCCATTCTGACGTAGAACTCGGAAGCACTGTACTGTAGTTTTCTACGTCAACAACGCAGGAGACTGACACAGACGAGAATTTATTTTTTATTTTTATAACATTAAGGTTGAACCACTGTAGTCACATGAACTATTTTAACTCTTTCCCCGCCAAACACGGAATTTTCCGTTATTTGTGAGAAAACGCTTCCCTGCCAAACACGGAATTTTCCATGTTTTCACTGTTATACGCTAGGGGACGCTATTACGCATCTTCTGAATGAGTACAGAATCTCCTGATCAAAACACAGGCGAGGAAGACGCAAAGAAAACAAGCAATCGTATGTAAGCAGATGCATATGTAAAATAACGTGATCATCAACATTAAACATCATATAAATCAAAACTATCTAATGTTACTGAGTGAAATGGCGACCCAAGACAAGCTGTAGGACTGTGCAAGCATTAGGGGTGTTGATGATCTACTCCATCTGTGTTTCATCGCTCTGAATCTGATCTGGATGTTGTCTTTGATAAACGTGATTTTCTCAGCTTTTTGTTCAAAATGTTACTTGTTTTATGAAACTTACCCACTTTCAAGTCTTGATAAAAAAGGAATGCATGGAACTAGACTAAAAGTTGTAGTATTCATATTCATACAACAAAATATTCTATGGGCCATTACATTTTTATGAAAATGATCAAAAACCCTGGCGGTGGCTGGCAGCTTTTTTTTTTTTTTTTTTTTTTTTAAATGCTGGTGAGGAAAGAGTTAATGATGTCTTTACTACCACTCTGGACCTTGAAAGTTGCAATGACGTTGCTGCCTATGGGTGGTTCAGAAAGCTCGTGGATTTCATCAAAATATCTTCATTTGTGTTCTGAAGATGATCAGGTCTTACAGGTTTGGAACGACATGAGGGTGAGTAAATGTGTAAACTAACCCTTTAACACAACACATGTAACAAACTAGCCTCAGTATTTGACTCATCAGCACAGATAAGCAACTGACTGCGCCACTCACATCTAACCCCTGTAGAGTCCATACGTCTACCTGCATCCAAATGCACTTGGCTCATTTTTTTCTTTTGAGACTCAGTCACTGCAACAACTACTGCAGTGAGCTCCTGCACATCCATGTTTGTTTCATCTCTCATGCATTTCCTAGCAACGAAACTGCGAGTTTTTTTTGTGTTCAGAAAGATTTAAAAAGTCAGGTAGTGTATGATCCTCAGTCATATATTATGCCTAGCTTTTCCTTTAACAAAGTCAGCAAGTGTGTGATGCCTAGTTTAAAAAAAAATCTGATCAGTTTTCTAGCCTTTAGGCCACAGGTGCACGTGTGTACACATAAATTCAACCCTTTTTCTGGCTTGTTTTGTGTAACAGGGACATGTTTCATGGTATCAGAGCTCTGGACCCTGATCGGTTAAATGTATTCCGCACCGTCAGAGAGATCACAGGTGAGCGACAGTCACCATCCATCACATCACAGCCCATTAAACCTGTGTAGCCTTGCGTAAAACCATTAACTTTCTTTATTACTTCATACATTAACTTTTTATCCTTTGAGTTAGGGAATATTCTTTGTCACAAATCCTTATCTTTATGCGGTATACAATATTTATTTGTTTATAAAGCCTCAAAGGAATGAACTATGACTCATGCTAAAAGCCTTTTGTCACTTTCAACTTGTTCTTATGATTGTGCCAAATAGCTAATGGAGTGAAGCAGCAAAGCAGCGTTTTCAAAATGAAACTCGAGCAGTAAGAAACTGCTCTCTTGTGCACCGTTGGTGTACCCTCGGTTTAGACACATTTCGCCCAATACAACAACAAAATGATCATTAAAACAATGTGCATCTGAAGAAATGATGCTCAGTGGTAATGGAACCCGTTCTTTTAATTAGCGCAATCATTTCCCTTAATATACTTTCATTTCAAAGTAATGGGGTCATTTTATACTGTCATACAGACAGTAAATAATATTGTACTCACTGGACCTGTGGCAATATCCTCAGCCACTACTGTCATAGTAACAAATTTGTTTATCTGTTTTATACTCACAGTATTTAAAAGCATATGTTGAACGAGTGAAAGCTGAATATTTTTTTCCTTTGTTCTCTGTTTTTGTAGGTTTCTTAAACATCCAGTCTTGGCCAGAAAACATGACAGATCTTGGCGTTTTCTCGAACCTGGCCACCATTGGAGGGCGATCTCTTTATAGGTATATTTCAAGTTCAAGTACAAAAACTCGTCATCAACACAACAGTTGTGAACGTACATGTATTTGTTCTTACCTTTTTGTTCTAAAGTTGATAAATTCGGATTATTGTAAAGAAAGGATTATTTTGATAGTCCACTTTAGACATTCATACTACATATCAACTAACTCTCATTAGAGTATTACTAGACTGTTAGGTTAGGGTTAGGTGTTAGGGTTTGGGTTAGTAGAAGAAGTTGACATGTTTCAAAGTTACTTATAGTCAATGTCTGTTGGGGTGCATCAAAATAAAGTGTTAGCAGACAGTCTGCTAATACTCTAATGAGATTTAGGGCCAGATTTACTAAACAGGGCAAATTAGCATGACATCGCAGATGGGAGTGTAAAGTTCTGTGTGTAAAGAGCTCAGACGCAGCCGGATCATTTCCATACTGACCAACGTAATCTATCAAGAGTAGCGCAAATTAGCATTTGGTTTAAGGCGCATATGCACTAAGGTTAGCCGTAAAAATAACCCTGTCCACACCATTTCAGCGCTAATTCTTCACTGCGTGTCTTTAGCAAATCCTGACAGTAGTTTTTTTATGCCAAAAGAGAGTTTGTGCTAGCGCAAGCTGTTCATAAATCTGGCCCTTTAGCTGAAAGTTTACATGTTTTTTACATGTGCGTGTGCGCACATTTGAACGCACAACCTTGCAAAGTATACTTCTTTTGACTCGTACGCGTACACAGGCATTCGATGCATAGACAGTTTTGAGTTACAACCCATGTAAATACTGCAAAAAATGCGCATGTGCAACCTTTTTGTAATGCGCGGTTACAAAAATCCAGCAGTGCACGTTCAGTATTTGCATCACGCGCACTGTACGCTGACCCTCGCATACGCGTAAAAAGTGAAGTACTTTGGCCTTAAGTTCACACTTCAACCACACTGAAAAAAAAAGAAAAGATTTTTACTGCTTGTTCAAATTGCTTAATTAAAATGAGCTAAAACAACATAAAAGGCTATACATTTTGTCCTAACTTAATTTGATTGTGTTCAATCCACTTAAATATTAATCAAATTGAAGTTTACTTAATCTGTTTGTGTTGAGATAACATGAATGATTTGTGTTGCATTAACTGAAACTGGGTGGGGCTTGTTAGTTCCCAGCATTCTTATGGCTAAATCAAGAGAGAGTAAATGTTGTTATTTTATGTATTTTTGAGCAAGATGAGAAAGAGGGAGACCTGATTGTGTTTAATAGTGTTTAATATTCAATTATGTTGGAATTGTTAGAAGAATTTAAATTACAGTGGGTTACCATTGTGGAGAAGAGTGGAGCATTTGCTTAGGCTGTGGACTAAAACAACTGATGTCATTATGGCTTTACTGAAGGAGCTTAGCATTTAAGATGCTAGTGTGTGCTTCTTCTAGCTAAAAGTTTGTCAACTAGCTAGTGCAGTATTATAATTCAGTTGTATAACATTAAAATATGAAACTGAAATGGATGAATGAATATGAAATTGAATGCCTGAATCCTGCCAGGGAGCCACATAAAATTCACTTTGAAACTACTTAATTGGGTCACTTAAAATGTATTCATTCCATGATGTTGAAGTTACATGAACAAATTATGTTTGTTTAACTTAATTGATTCATGTGGGACCGATGTACACAATTAAATCATGTAAATCCAACACACTTTTTTTTTCAGTACATTTCCATATAAGGGCTTTCCATAAACCTGATCATGTTCAGCCATTCATCACTCTCTGAAACATATATTTTACTTACATTTTATAGTTTTTATTCAGCAGCCGCTGCTGTTGATGTTTTTTAGTGTACACTCTCTGAAGATACTCTTTTGGACATGTGCAGCAAAATCTTGGAGTAAATGTCTTATGATTAAGGCCAATAACTGATAGCTAATGAAAATAGGCAATTAAAATATACAATTTAAATGGATGCTTAAAAAATTCTAATCAAAATATATTTTACTGTGATCATAAATAAAATTATTCTTATTATTTTGTTATTGCTTTTACATTTTATATTGTAAAAAAAAAAAAAAAAAAAAATAAGACTTTTAAAAGACTTTAATCCAAACAAAACAGAAAAGAAAAGAAAAGAAAAGAAAAGAAAACAAAACAAAACAAAACAAAACAAAACAAAACAAAACAAAACAAAACAAAACAAAACAAAACAAAACAAAACAAAACCAGGTCGTCACTCCTCCTTTTATGCTCCCATCACTCCTCCATGAGACGAGACCGGTGTGGAGCGCAGCTGGCGCTCATCATCACTCGCCACCGGCCCGCTCTCACGGTCCCTCGCCTCGCTGCTTGCCACAGAGAGTATTTATATGAATCATGCAAGGTGATTTATTAAGGTTTGCGCTCATCATTATACTGATATTTGTGTCATTATTTACCGCCCAAAAAACCATGTCTTAAACCAGACACTAATTTGCGCTGCTCTTGGTAGATTGCATTGGTCATTATGGAAATGATGCGTCTGTGTTCTTTAATTTGCGTGTTGTCAGTAGATCACGCGCAGAACTTTCCACTCCCGGTTTTTTTTTATTTTTATTGCGCGCTCACACTAATTTGCCCTGTTTAGTAAATCTGGCCCTAAATGTATTATTAGTATTAGTATTTCATTTATATTTTGTTTTTTGGGCTTTCCTGTAGATCAAACAATAAGGGCGTGGCGCTAGCAATGCCAAGGTCATGGGTTCGATTCCCAGGGAAAGTAAGAACTGACAAAATGAAAAAATGTGTACCTTGAATGCAATGTAAGTCGCTTTGGATAAAAGCGTCTGCCAAATGCATAAATGTAAATGTATTTCATATACATTCCATGGGTACTTCAAGTACATAATGTCCTGTGCCCAGAATTTCTGCGCTCAATAAATAAAATAACTATTTTCTGTCACAGTTATGTGGCTGATGCGTGGATTGATGCTGCCCATGAGTAAAGCCTGTTTTCCTCACTCAACTCTCAAAACTATGTCCAAAATTCACTGCTGGACTAGTTTAGTGAAATCCATTAGGTCTTTGTAGTTTCAGAGGGTTGGCAAGTATGTGTTGTCGTCCCAAGTGTGCTTTCCCTGTTCAATTTTGTGCTGAATCTTTTCACAGATATGCTTATACTCTAAATGATTTAAATCCTCTTTTAGTAATATATTCAGAAGTGTCCTCATTAACTACATCTAAGAATTCTCTTGTTTCACATTAGATCCAAGTGAAAAACGTTAACACCCTCAGGATGTGGCACTTAAAATAGTTCCTGTAGCATTGTTGTCATTTATTAGAGACATCTTCAATTATATCCTGCATTAATGTGAAGAAGATTGAAGCAGACTTTGCTTTCTGTGTCTTTTTCCTCAGCGGTATTTCTCTGCTGATCCTGAAGCAGCGCTGGATCTCTTCACTGCAGTTCCAGTCTTTGAGAGAAATCAGCGCCGGTAACGTCTACATGACCAACAACAGCCAGCTGTGCTTCTACAATACAGTGAACTGGACCGGTCTGTTCCGCACCAACACCCAGAGAGCTCTGATCAAGAACAACAGGGACCCCAGAGAGTGTAGTGAGTGTCGTTCAATCTCAGCTCTCATCTACAACTCCATCTGTTCAGTAACTGTGATTTAAATAAGATGTCATGTTTGAAGCAGGAATAAAAAAATCTTGGCATCCTATAGTGATGCATTTGTTTGAAATGCTTCCACATCAGACCAGCGAGTCTCAAAAACAGACTTTAATTAGACTGAAAATTGAGGATCAGATTCTGTAATTTAGTTGCTACTGGAAATACAACCGATTTAATTATTCTTATGATGTCTTATTGAAATTTGTCATTGATATGAAGGAAAATGAGAATCATACACTTGCAGTTCTGCTCTAGCCACGTGGACACAGAATAATATACTGTTATATTACAGGGCTGTTGAATGCTTAAAGCTGATTGGTTGACGAACGTTCTAAGGTGTGCAATTATTTTCAGGCATGGCTAAAATAGTTCCAGGCAGGTCTTGACCGCATTACAGTTCCATATCACTTTGCCAAATGATTTCAGTTATTTCAAAGGTCCTTAAGGTGATGATACATGGGGCAACTTTTTGAGCAATATTGCTGGGCAATGTTGCCGTCAACGGGCAACCAGGTGAGACACAGAGCCCACGACCGATCTAAAGTATAGAAATTTGTTGCCCATTTTCAATGGGGAAAGTGCCCAAAAAACATCGCTTGACAGCATTGCCGTGCAACATTGTGCAAAAAGTTGCCCTGTGTATCATCATCTTTACAGCTGACAACAGCTAAAGAACCAAAACCAACTAAATTCACATTCATTTGTATAGCGCTTTTCACAATACACATCATTTCAAAGCGGCTTCACAGAACATGTATGCATCTACATTACAATTTAAAGTGATTTGTCCACATTACGTATTTCAGAAATGTACACACAGATTAGCTAACAATGTATTATTAATACAGTATAATGTAAATTAAGTAAATTTAGCATAGCTGCTGTTCAAAGCATTAAGCAAAGACAATCATGTGCACTGATATAACTGGAGTACAATGTTATGAGATGCATTATGTGAATGCTTGGCTAAAGAGATGCATCTTTAATCTTAATCTAGATTTAAACTGGGAGAGTGAGCCCGAGCCCCGAACATTATCAGGAAGGCTGTTCCAGAGTTTAGGAGCTAAATGTGAAAACGCTCTCCGTCCTTTAGTGGACTTCGGTACTAGCAGAGTTTAGTGATCTTAAAGATCGTGATGGGTTATAAGGCAGAAGATCAGTTCAGTACATGGGAGCTATACCGTTTAGGGCCTTATAGGTCAGGAGCAATACTTTATAATTGATACGGAACTTAATAGGTAACCAGTGTAGAGATGAAGAAATTGGTGTTATGTGATCATATTTTCTTGACCTAGTAAGAACTCTAGCAGCTGCATTTTGGTCTAATTGTAGCTTGTGTATTGAGGATGCAGGCCAGCCAGCTAGTAATACATTACAGTAATATAGTCTAGAGGTCATGAATGCACAAACTAACTTTTCTGCATCAGAGACGGATAACATGTTCCGTAGCTTAGCAATGTTTCTGAGGTGCAAGAAAGCTGTTTTTGTAACATTTGAAATATCTGTCTAATATAACATGTCTAATATAACACCCAGGTCTTTAACTGTAGTGGATGATGTAACAATGACACTGACCAAACAAATAAATATAGTAAAAAAGAGGATAAAAACAACAATTAACGTTTTGGAATTAGCAACAGGGGCTTGGGATGAGATGCGTAAGAAATTAGTCCTGCTTTTAAGGACAAAAACATGGCATATGTCTTGAAAGAAATAATTTGAACAATGTTTTGAGCTTCGCATTCACATCGTGGCCGCATTACCACCTAAGGTGTGCATTTTTGCTCCAATAATTCAACGACCCGGAGTCAATTATTCCTTACTTATTAATTTATAGTGTTAGCTGTGTTAAAGGATTAGTTCACTTTTAAATAAACCTTTGCTGATAATTTACTCACCTTCATGTCATCCAAGATGTCCATGTCTTTCTTTCTTCAGTCGAAAAGAAATGAAGGTTTTTGATGAAAACATTCCAGGATTTTTCTCCATATAATGGACTTCAATGGGCTCCAAACGGTTCAAGGTCCAAATGACAGTTTCAGTGCAGCTTCAAAGGGCTTTAAACGATACCAGACGATGAATAAGGGTCTTATATAGCGAAACGATCGGTCATTAAAAAAACGTTTTTTATAAAAGTTTTATAAGCACAAATGCTCGCCTTGGTCTGTTCTGTGATGCTCGTTCGTGACGTCACGTGATACGCAATTACGTTGAAAAGGTCACGGTTCAAAAAGGTAGGGCAGAGCGAAAAACTCCATCTCATCTTCTCGAAGTTCAAAATCGTCCGACATCGTTGTTTTACCTTTTAACTCCCTTTTTTTATAAACGGCATTTGACTTTATATAGTATATGCACGTTCAACTTGTAAACACTGACTCTGTACTTCCGCAGCGTGACCTTTTAACGTAATTGCGTATTACGTGACATCACGAACGCGCATCACAGAACAGAGCAAGGCGAGCATTTGTGCTTATAAAACATAAACTTTTTTTTTTTTTTTTGTAATGACCGATCGTTTCGCTAGATAAGACCCTTATTCATCGTCTGGTATCGTTTAAAGCCCTTTGAAGCTGCACTGAAACTGTCATTTGGACCTTGAACCGTTTGGAGCCCATTGAAGTCCATTATATGGAGAAAAATCCTGGAATGTTTTCATCAAAAACCTTCATTTCTTTTCGACTGAAGAAAGAAAGACATGGACATCTTGGATGACATGGGGGTAAGTAAATTATCAGCAGAAGTTTATTTAAAAGTGACCTAATTCCTTTAACATTTTCTTTCCCTGTCCACATGTAATTTTAGCAAAGTGTTTTTGTCATTTAGACATGACCATTAAGAGTTAAGCAAATAGGCTTACTTTTTTTTATACCCACACAATGACATTCATCACACATTCATTCTTCAAGGCAGGCCTAGTTGCTGGATGTTGAGTTAACATAAATATGTTATGTGAGTGAACATATGTAGATTCTTCAGATGTGAGACTCATATGTACCACATATAACAGTTAATAATTATACACTGTTCTTTAAAAGTTTGGAGTCAGTAAGATTTTATTCATCAAGGATGCATTTATATTCATTTTGAATAAATGCTGTTCTTTATTAACTTTTTTTTTTTTTTTTTTTTTATTCATCAAAGGATATATACAGTATATTGTGGTTTCACAAAAAATATTAAGCTGCACAATTGTTTTCAACTGTTTTTTTTTTATATTATCAAATACAAATATTTGGTCACACTTTAGATCACACTAGAAACTACGACTTTTGCCTCAATAAACTCCTTATTACTGTTTACTAATAGTTTGTAAGGTAGTGTTTAAGTTTAGGTATTGGATTAAGGGATGTAGAATATGGTCATGCAACATAAGACATTAATATATGCTTTATAAGTACAAATAAACAGCCAAGATCCTAGTAATATGCATGCAAATAAGCAACTAGTTCATAGTGAGAATTGGACCCTAAACTAAAGTGTTACCTGTAATAATATTTCACAATATTGCTGTTTTTATAGTATTTTGACAACTCTCTATGCCACAAACTTGTGGCATAGCCTAACTTGTGGCATTGAAGATAGCCTAAAACTGGAAATAGGCCATTGAAGTAAGATGTTACATGTCAAAGTTAAACTTGTGGGGCTAATGAAGACGTTAACAGGCGGAGAGCCATTTCCAGTGCACACCGCCAAGCTGGATATAATTAGTGTGATAATAAGTCTGTAACGTGCGGGATCAATGGCTCTGTTAGCCGGCTCATTCATTAGCTTCTTTTCCACACCATCGATCAAAGCTGACTGATCTACACAACTGACCAACAGCTCAGACAGACACGTATGTGTGTTTTCAGCTAAAGAGCAGATGGTTTGTGATCCGTTGTGTTCGGAGGCAGGATGCTGGGGTCCTGGTCCAGAACAGTGTCTCTCATGCAAATACTTCAGCCGAGGAAGGACATGTGTCAAGTCCTGTAATTTATATTACGGGTGAGTATGTGTCACTTTGCTTATGTACACAACTTTTAAAGTCTTCTTGCTCTTCTATTTCTTAAACCACTTTAGCTTGCAGTTGCCTTAATATAAATGTGTGTTTTCACATGCAGATTTGTTCAGATAGGCCGCTGGCTCCAAAGATACATCTGCAGTGTGACTATCAAGATCAAGGGATTGAAATGCTTTTAATGCTATTTATAACTCAAAGGAATAGACAGACTCTCATGCTTTTCTGGCAGGCTGAAAAAAAATACGTAAAAACAGGCTTTGAAAAGAACAGACAAAAATGTCCAGTGCTAAGATTTTGTTTGCAAATGCATGTTTTTTCTTTTCCCAGAGCTATTCTTAAATTCTCAAGAGACCACTGCAAAATTAGCAGTTTTCCTGGATTTGTTTGATTAGCATGAACATTTTTGTTTTATTCTATAAATCACTGGAGGTTTGACTTGCTCACACCTTAGATGCTTCTTTCAGGCCTCGATCGACAAGCTTTCCTCCTTTGCTCTTTTCTAATACTCTCAATGAAACTATCAACAACAGAAGTGGTTTCCACTTTCATAGCTTTTCTTGTCTGTTTAGTTAATTGGACTTAATCACACTAGCCCCTGGTCACTATGTAAAAAAGTACACTGCATATTGGAAATAAATTCTATATCCAATGGCTCATAACACATTGTTCTTTATCTGTTCAAGGGATATTCGAGAGTATGCCAATGGCTCAGTTTGTGTTGAGTGTGACAACCAGTGTGAAAAAGCCGGAGAGAAAAGTTTGACATGCCATGGCCCGGTAAGAGCCTTAAAAAACACGCAAGGCCCTATTTGTTGCTTGATTTAGTTTTGCTTCAATTAAAACTGGATAACCTTGTCATCGAACAACAGAAAAGCCTATTCTGGATAGCCTAGATAGTCGATTGCGTCCTCATCTTACCGCAGCTCCAGACTGCATATAACAAGAAACAGAGTGACATTGATTAGAAACAAATTAAGCTATCTACTTACAGTCTCAAAATTAAATCCTGTCTGTAGCCTTATTCAAAATGTATCATCATCAGACCATATAAGATGATGCAAGACTTTGCTAACCATGCTGTTTAATAGTTGCATATTATTGATGTACTGTAAAAAGGATGGCTATTAGTGATGCTTGCCATTATTTTATTTATTTATTTGCTTATTAATAATTAATAAGGTAGTATTTGTAGTGTTTAAGTTTAGGCGTTGGGTTGGATTAAGGGAGGTAGAATGTGATTATGCAGAATAAGGAATTCATATGTGCTTCATAAGTACTAATAAACAGCCAATATCCTAGTAATATGCATTCTAATAAGAGGCTAGTTAATAGTGAGAATTGGACCCTAAAAGTGTTACCATTATACTTTGATTTGAACTAACCCTAAGTATTAACATTTGGTGCATTATTTGCCCCAGATGTCCTCCGTTTATGCCATGGATATGAATGATACATAAAAACGTGTTTTTTTTAGTTTTTTTTTTAGGAGAGGTGTGCTTTTACTTTCCTTAACAATAGGACTTGTGAATAATATATTATGCAAATATGCATAAAGTGATAGTAAACACTTTTATGTGTTACAGATTAAGATTTCAAATAATTGTGGTTCTTTGAAATTTCTTTTTGAAAGAAAATTATTTTTTTCACCTAAATGCATTAAATTGATCTAGTGACAAGTGACAGTAAAGACATTTATAATGTTACAAAATATTTACATTCCAAAATTAATGCTGAACCTTTCTATTCATTAAAAAAATCCTGAAAAATGGGTATCACAATTTCCACAATATATTATGCGGCACAACATTCACTGATAATACTAACAAATGTTTCTTGAGCAGCAGAGCCTCATATCAGAATGATTTCTGAAGGATCATGTGACACTGAAGACTGGAGGAATGATGCTGAAAATACAGCTTTGATCACATGAATAAATTACATTTTAAAGTACAGTAAAATAGAGAACAGTTAGTTATCTTATTGTAATAATATTTCACAAGATTACTGTTTTTACTATACTTTAATCAATGCAGCCTTGGTAAGCGTAAGAGACTTCGGTCCCACTTTATATTAGGTGACCTTAACTACTATGTACTTACATCAAAAATATGTACAATGTAATTGTGTTCATATTGTAAAACACTTTTGCTGCTATTGAGGTGAGATACAGGTAAGGTTATAGACAGGTGTGGTGGAATGGGTAGGGTTAGGTTTAAGGGAAGTGTCAACAGTGTAATTATAAATGTAATTACAGAATGTACAGATGTAAAACTTACAGATGTAATTACATACAGGTATTTTTAAAAATGTAAGTACAATGTAAAAACATGCATGTACAAGTGCATTATATCAAATTATTAATTTAAATGTTAGTATATAGTAGTTAAGGCCACCTAATATAAAGTGGGTCTTCTTTCGAAAACATTACAAATATAGTGACCCCCAACATTTGAATGATAGAATACATTGAAAAACCAGAAAGTCCTTTAGAGACCAATACACATTGCACCGACAGACGCAGACCAACACCGACATTCACCAGCTTACAGCACGTCACTTCTTAAACATTCTAATTCTGATTCGACATGTTCAATCGGCGGAAACAAGCTCTGACAGACGGCAACAGACTCCGACAGGGGTAACACACTGATCCGACAAGTGTCTGTTGCCATCTGTCTGCATCTGTTGGTGCAGTGTGAACTGGCCTCAGAACTTTATAAGATGTTGTTTTTTTGATTGAATGTGTTAGAAACAGTATGAAAATACAAAATAACTGATGCATCCTTGAAATTATATTACACATCTGTGCTTGTTTAATTAAATTTAATTTCCTTTCCACCTTTTAAACAGTGCTTCGGTCTCTTGAGACACATTTCCTAATCTTCTGTCTTTCTCTTTTCTCCCATTACAGGGTCCAGATCACTGCGTGAAGTGCTTGCATCTGAAAGATGGGCCCAACTGTGTGGAGAAATGCCCTGATGGTCTGCAGGGAGCAAACAGCTTCATCTTCAAATATGCTGAGACCAACAACGAGTGCCATCCCTGCCACCACAACTGCACCCAGGGGTAAGACTGTTTGCTTGTGTTTGCACTTAAATCTATTTGTAAGCTTCTTTCCTTCTTTAACTGCATCAAGCACAATATGCCTAGAGCACTAACCTAATTGCCCATGTGGGTAAAGCCGTCGTGGTTACCGCATTCAGTCTTAGACACATGTGCCTGGGGGATTTGAGAGTGGAGAGAACAGGTTCTTGACTTCCCAGATCAGTGGTTCGCAACTGGTTTTGCTGCAGGACCCAGATCTTAGATTGGACATCAAGTGGCGACTCAACACATCGCTAACATTTTTTTTCGACAAAAGGCGTCTTTCACATTAACATTAAAGGCACAATATGTAAGATTTTTGGATTAAAATATCCAAAAACCACTAGAACGATTCATATTTTGTTGACTTGTCTACTTACAATATCCCAAATGTTTCCAAGATTGTTAAAACCCAGAGAAATAAGCAATTTTAACCAGGACACGGACCGTGTCCGTGCGTCGCCTATCAGTGACATCATACCCGCATTACCCTCGACTTCCAGTTTTATTTTGTAGAGACTAGTGCTGGGAATCGATAAAAAAAAAATAAAAAAAAGACGAATAAAAAAAAAAAGTTTTTAATATTTTGATATTGTATTAATTTCAGTTACTCTCCAAATTAATGTAGAAACAATTTAAAGACAGCATTTTTAAATATGTCTTTTATGAATGAAGGCCAGTATAACTGATACTAATGTCTCTATGAAACATTAATGGCATTACATTACAGTATAAATGAAAGCTACCAATTTCAACATTTATTAGGCTTTAAAAAAAACAACTTTTAATTTAAGTGAACTTAAAACAATCTTTACATTAAAACCCATTATAATAAATGTTATATTTACCTGTGGCCTTCCCTGTTAGACATATACAGAAATGTAATAGTTTTCAAACACCTTTCTTAACTGCATAAATAATAAATTAAATATAGATTAATCATCATTAAAGCTACACTTTTCTCTGTTCCCTTTGTTCTTTGATGAACATTAATGACAGACATCATTAGTGCTGTTGTGACTTTAAGTTCGGCGGCTGCCGAACATGACGCGGATCTGACGCGCCGTCACGCGCATCTCATTTTCTCACAAGTTCATTTAAGACATTATTCAACTCATTTAAGACTCCTATTACAAGAATATGTGACAAAACTGGCATTGTGGCAACATTCTCTGTGTTGTTATTGTTTGTCCAAGAGCAAAAGAGAACTCGATGTGTGCACGAGACTGACACGAGCCTGTCTGTGTGTTGTGTGTGTGTGTGTGTATGTGTCTTAGATGGTGAATCAGTATATGGTGTAACGCACATGAATGTGTCCGACTCCCTGATCAGTGCCCTGACTACTGAACTAGGGATCAGATTGAGACGCAGCCACACAGACAGGACACTGACATACAACGCGTTCTCTTCTGTCTTGTAGCACAGATGGTTTAAAAGCATTTACATGAATAAGAGCGTGATCATATAATGTAAAGCTAGGCAAAAATAGATATAAAAATGGACGTTGCATTAATTGCATTAAATATTTTTAATGCGTTAAAATGAAAAAAACGAATTGCCTGCGTTAAAACGATAGTTCACCCAAAAATGAAAATTTTATGTTTATCTGCTTACCCCCAGGGCATCCAACATATAGGTGTCTTTACTTCTTCAGTAGAGCACAAATGAAGATTTTTAACTCCAACCGTTGCACTGTGCCAGTCATATAATGCATGTCAATGGGGTCAGATTCTATGAGAGTAAAAAATTTAATAATAATTTGCACAGCACTAGTAGAAACCATTGAAAAACCAAAGACGCTTTAATATATTATGTGTTTTATTAGACAGGTGAGCAACTGTTTGGATCATTCATCAACAGAAAATGAATCATTGTTATACAGCTCAACACAGTTAGTCTTTTTTTAAATTTTTTTATCTGGTTTCCTTGATTTACTGCGAGTACCATGTTTTACCATGTCTAATATCGATCTAGCTTACTGTAGTGAGCAACAAGTGTCTTGTAAACAAGAGCATTATAACATAACTCAAATAATGTGTCTAATATGATAAAACAGCACTGCGTTACCCCACATACGCATGAGCGGAAGAAGCAGAAGTGGTCGTCTGCGACCTAATAGAAGCTCTGCAAAATCAAGGCGTCATCAAGCTACACCTTTGTTTTGAATAAGCAACCTCTAGTGGCAAAAATTACGTATTGTGGCTTTAAACATGGTAATTTCTTAACTTAATTTTTATGACATTGAAGCACAATTTTTCTATATTACCATTTCTGTAATGTACTGTTTGTTGTGAGTTTATTAGATTATCATTACTCTAATACAGTAATAAAAAAAGGATACTCATTTTGTTATTTTTAATAATTTTTAATAATTATTAATTTAATAATTATTAAAGTACAAGAAATACTACCATGGTATATATAATATAACTCAAATATGTTGATTATAACTCAATATGATTGTCTGTGTCGCAGTTGTACTGGACCCCGAGTACAAGATTGTGTTGGCTTGTTGGACAGGTAAGAGCTCTCACAAATGCTGCTTTGACCAAGGACAATTTACAAAAAAAAAAAAAAAAAAAAAAAAAGGGCAGGCAAATAATAATATTTGATGTATGTAATCAACTGGTTTAGGGAAAAAAACACATGACAGCTTATTTTCTTTTGGTCTTCTAGGACTCCTCTGATTGCGGCTGGGTTAATTGGGGCTCTCTTTGTGATAGTCATCATAGCTCTTGGTGTGGCCGTTTACATCCGCCGAAAGAGCATTAAGAAAAAAAGAGCTTTACGTCGTTTCCTGGAGACTGAGGTGAGAGAGGCCTGTTCTCATTAACGTTTACTTAAATCAGTAAGCACTGACTAAAACAGAAACATTCCATACATTATGCATTATATTTTGTTTCTCTTCTGTCTGTCACATTGCATCAATTTCCTTCCCTGTCCATAGCCTTTTCATTTCTTTTACGTTGTATTTCTTGGTAAGCTGCATGCTTAAAAATTCCCCAGCATACAGCACATAAAGTATTCAGCGGAGGGCCTTCCTCAAATGTGTGGCAGGTTTGTTGGGTTAATGCATAGCCCTGTTGCCCTGAATGACTGTGCAGCCTATTAAAAAACATGGCCTGTCTATGCTGGTTTGGATAATTTGCAGGTGGAGCAACAGTGTTATAGACAGCTGTCAGCTTGAGAAGATGCCCTGTATCCAAAAGCTGACAGAGACACTCACGCACTAGAATCCTGAAATCCGTTTTAGCAAACCTGAGACCTCTGTTCAAGCAGAAAGTGATGCATTTGTGCCAAGAATAAGAAAAGGAGAGGTCTAGACCACCCAAATGTTTGCAGATTACCTAATGTTTTTTTTGTTTTTTTTGAATGTGTAGATAACTTTACAGATCATTATCACTCTAAATAATTAATAAAAGTGGCATAACAAAATACAAACATTTCTGCTTTAAAGCCTTTTGAATGCCTCTCCCCATAGACTTCTGTTGTATGTGCTTTACTGTACAAATGCTGTTTTGCTTAAACTGGGGGAAGACTTTAAATTCTGTTGATAGTTATTTTGAACCTGAAACACTTGTTTACTTCAGCAGCTCTGAAAGCTCTATAATATTAATCTACCCATGTCCTTTTACAGTAAATGTTTGACACATGCTTATTTCAGCACTACACAACTGGACAGCTCCCTCTCATGCTCGGTGTAAATTGTGTATTTCAGCACCACATAGATGGACAGCTCCACACTGTGTGTTCAGTCGATACTTCCATAAAATCAAGTGACCACCTTCTGTTTTGTGCTGTGATTGGTCACTTAATTTAATCCTGAATAATGGATAACCAAATTTACATGTTCATGGATTGTTAAAGTATCACTATAAAAATGCCTTTTCATTAGCTAAGATTGAAAGTTCTGAGCAGGCAGATTGTATAGGGTGTGCTAAGAGATACCTTATTTCTTCTCATGAATAAGAACATAAATAAGGCTGGTCTTCTCATAAATCAGAAAAGTGCAACCAGACACTGAAGTTCTTCATTTTAGCTGCTATCAAGGGTTTGATTCCTTAATTAAGAAAAACAACTAAGTTGTCATTTAGCAAATACTTTTTACATTTATTTGGTGCACTTATTACAGGGACAATTCCCCTGGAAAAACCTGAAATGAAGAGTTCACCCCAAATATAATCATTTATTCAACTTATGTCAATCTAAACCCATAAAAAGTTCTTTATTCTGTGGAACACAAAGGTTTAGCAGAATGTCCACGCTGCACTTCTGCATATTCCACATAACTTGTATTTTATTTTTTATATATTTTATTATTTTATTTTATTATTTTTGGAGCTCAATAGCAAGTTATATAATTTGAAATGAGCACTTTAGACATTCTGCTAAAGTTCTCCATTTGGGTTCCTCAAAAGAAATAAAAAAATCAAACGTTTGAAATAATATTAAGAATTTAATATTATAATATTAAGAGTTCAACAAAAATTCTAATCTGCCATTTACTGGTCAGAGACACAATGATGGTAGCTCATGGATCAACCTTATGGGATTTGAACCTGCAATCTTTTGGTTGTCAGTTAAATCTAACACATCTCACCACACTACTGTTTACATTGATAATAATTTTAATTTCCTAACAGTCGAATTAACTGAAGAAAACTGTCCCTTTGTCCCCTCACAGGTCTGCAATCTGTTTATTGTTGAGCAAAAGCTACCAAACGAGTCCAAGACTATCACACACACACACACAGGTTTTTTTTTTTCCGTTTTTTCTTTCTTGCAAGCGAGCTACAGCCCTAATGAAACTACAAATGCCACTTTGTATTTGCAATTATGTCTCTATTTATCCTTCTCAACCTTTCCTTCTTCTCTACCTCTCTCATCTTCACAAGCTTGGTTCCTTTCACAACTGTTTATTATCCAAATATCAGTAACGTCTTTTATTTCCCTCCTGAGGCCCAATAACTCTTGCATAAACAAATGTAATCCCGAAAATATGGTTAAATGTAACTTCTAAGAGCTCTGTGTATTTGTGCATTCAAAAGTTGTGACTGATCTAAGACTTGGTTGTTTAAGCAGTTGGTGGAGCCTTTGACACCCAGTGGTACAGCACCAAACCAGGCTCAGCTGCGGATATTGAAGGAAACAGAGCTCAAGAGGGTCAAGATTCTGGGAACTGGAGCCTTTGGCATGGTCTATAAGGTAAGTTTATTGTGCATTGGGGTGGTTTTATATGATTTGATGAGTTATTGATAATTCTGATGTGTTCTTTATAAGGGAATCTGGGTTCCAGAAGGGGAAACTGTGAAGATTCCAGTGGCTATAAAGATACTCAATGAAAGTACTGGACCTAAAGCCAATGTGGAGTTTATGGATGTGAGTTAACTACCTTGGTCTTAATAATACATCGGTCACACTCTATATTAGGTGGCCTTAACTACTACTTGCATCAAAAAATAAGTAAAATGTACTTATTGTGTTCATATTGTATTGCAAAACAATTTTGCTGATATTGAGGTGGGATATGGGTAAAGTTAGGGACAGGTATGGTGGTATGGGTACTACAGAAATTAATTACAGATGTAATTACATGCATGTAATTTTTAAAATGTAAGTACAATGTAAAATGAATAGCTATTAATGTTGAGACAAAATAAAACTTAATCCTATTTACTTTCTTGCACATTCCTGGTCTTAAGTGTGCATAATTAGGTGCATGTTATAAAAATTAAATAAAAAAAATTATTTATATTTATTTATATATATATATATAATATATACACACACACTCACCTAAAGGATTATTAGGAACACCTGTTCAATTTCTCATTAATTCAAATATCTAATCAAACAATCACATGGCAGTTGCTTCAATGCATTTAGGGGTGTGGTCCTGGTCAAGACAATCTCCTGAACTCCAAACTGAATGTCAGAATGGGAAAGAAAAGTGATTTAAGCAATTTTGAGCGTGGCATGGTTGTTGGTGCCAGACGGGCCAGTCTGAGTATTTCACAATCTGCTCAGTTACTGGGATTTTCACGCACAATCATTTCTAGGGTTTACAAAGAATGGTGTGAAAAGGGAAAAACATCCAGTATGCGGCAGTCGTTGTGGGTGAAAATGCCTTGTTGATGCTAGAGGTCAGAGGAGAATGGGCCGACTGATTCAAGCTGATAGAAGAGCAACTTTGACTGAAATAACCACTCATTACAACCGAGGTATGCAGCAAAGCATTTGTGAAGCCACAACACGCACAACCTTGAGGCAGATGGGCTACAACAGCAGAAGTGGGGTCTTCTGCTGTTGTAGCCCATCCGGGTACCACTCATCTCCACTACAAATAGGAAAAAGAGGCTACAATTTGCATGCGCTCACCAAAATTGGACAGTTGAAGACTGGAAAAATGTTGCCTGGTCTGATGAGTGTCAAATTCTGTTGAGACATTCAGATGGTAGAGTCAGAATTTGGCGTAAACAGAATGAGAACATGGTGGTGGTGGTGTAATGGTGTGGGGGATGTTTTCTCGGCACACTTTAGGCCCCTTAGTGCCAATTGGGCATTATTTAAATGCCACGGCCTACCTGAGCATTGTTTCTGACCATGTCCATCCCTTTATGACCACCATGTACCCATTCTCTGATGGCTACTTCCAGCAGGATAATGCACCATGTCACAAAGCTTGAATCATTTCAAATTGGTTTCTTGAACATGACAATGAGTTCACTGTACTAAAATGGCCCCCACAGTCACCAGATCTCAACCCAATAGAGCATCTTTGGGATGTGGTGGAACGGGAGCTTCGTGCCCTGGATGTGCATCCCACAAATCTCCATCAACTGCAAGATGCTATCCTATCAATATGGGCCAACATTTCTAAAGAATGCTTTCAGCACCTTGTTGAATCAATGCCACGTAGAATTAAGGCAGTTCTGAAGGTGAAAGGGGGTCAAACACAGTATTAGTATGGTGTTCCTAATAATCCTTTAGGTGAGTGTATATATATATATATATGTATATGTATATGTGTGTGTATATATATATATATATATATATATATATATATATATATATATATATATATAATGTATATGTGTGTATATATATATATATATATATATATATATATATATATATATATATATATATATATATATATATATATATATATATATATATATATATATATATATATATATATATATATATATATATATATATATATATATATATATATATATATATATATATATATATATATATATATATATATATATATTTTAAAGCTACAACTATTCAAACCCTTCAAACTTAAAACTTCGAACTTTCTGGCTAGGCTAGGTTCCTGCAATGTTTAATTACCCACCATATTCCTTCCTAAAATTAGCATCTGCACAGGACAAAATATTTAGTACTGCCTTTTATGCTTAACTTAAACCAGAAAATAATTTGTCCTAAAATCTAAAATAAATGACCTAGAAATCATCATATTTAACATTGTTACAACACTAACTTTGTTTTAAAACAAATTATAAGTAAACTGTTTGTGTTTCTTGAAAATTATTGCTTTGATTATTTGTTTTACAAGATAGAACCTTATAATTGCAAGCGGAAATTGATTTTTTTAGAATTAGAAGGTTCTGTCTGCATTTGGCCTGTTCCAAAATCCCCATTTACAAATTTGAGAGGATTTTGATATTGTACATTTAGAATACATTTAGGGTCTCTGTCATTTTCATGTATGGAAGAGACTTGCTTCCCATATCATTTTTGCTGTATGGAGTGCAAAATCTTTGAAGCTCAATATCTTAAAACTGCTCAGAATGCAGACAGAATCGTATTATTCCAAGGTGGTGAAATGTTATGGCAATAATAATAAATGCATTTGATTTTAATAACCATACTTTCCATTGAGATGGCTCACATTCAGGTCTTTTTGAATATTCAGTTTTATTATACTTAAATGCATCACATTACAGACATAAAATGAGTTGTGTATGTCATTTATCATGACTTTAGTAGTATTGAGAACAGGAAGGCATGATCTGCAGAGAGAAGAGTCCAATAACAGCGAGCAGTGACATATCAGTTCATCTCCTTTTTTTTGTTGTCTCTCTTTCGTTCTCTCTTTCTCGCTGTCCCAAGTTTTTTTAGGGAGAGGTCAGGCTCATTTAAAAAGCCATCAAAACGTGGCATCATGTGCTGCGGCTAACTGCGATTACTTGGGAATCCCTTTGTGCTTGTGTGTGTGTTCTGTTATCTGTGTACATACATACGAACAGGCAAGATGATGCAGAGCTACTCATGAAAAGATCCATATTCATCCCTGTCTCCATTGTAACACATAAAAATTTATATATTTTTTGTGTATTTATGAAGCCATTTTTTTCCTTTTGTATGACTAATTGAGAGAGACAGGCCAACAGTCACAAATGGAGGTCATCGTCGCTGTAGGAGGCAACGTTTGCAGAGAGACCTGTTACCTGTTAGACCTGTATTATGTAACATACGTTGCCTTAAACTTTAGCATTGAGTGTTAATATCTCAAAGTGCTTTCCATCATTTTGACAGATAACAAATACTGTATTTACCTGCTTTAGGGATAAGAAGTGAAAAGAGGAGACAATTACATTTTAAAGCATCCATGTGGAAACAAACCTGGAAAAACGAGAGATTCTTGCATTTCAGTGAATTATTCATGGGATATATCGTAAATTAAATCAGGAGAGCAGACCACAAATGCGCAGTATATGTTGTATATTTTTCATACTGTTACAGCGGAATATAAATGAAAAACAAAAATATCCAGAAGGAAAAGAATGCAGTGATTGATACCATGGATATTCTTGTAATATTATATACAGAGTGTTACCATACCATATATTTTTTAATGTGATACCATATTACATTAAAATGCTGAGAAATTGACAGCTCATTCAGTCAAACTGGCTGATAAGGATTATCTGTAACGCAACCTTATTATTTAGAATGATTGTTTCAGTCTTTTTGAGTGGAACTTCCCCAAACCGGAAGTGCCGCCCATAATTCCGTCTGCAGCAGTGACCTGATCTTTTCTGTCTTTGGCCTCCAGGAGGCGTTGATCATGGCCAGCATGGAGCATCCTCATTTAGTGCGTCTGTTGGGGGTCTGCTTGAGTCCCACTATTCAGCTGGTAACTCAGCTCATGCCCCACGGCTGCCTGCTGGACTACGTTCACGAGCACCAGGAGAACATTGGCTCCCAGCTGCTGCTCAACTGGTGCGTGCAGATCGCAAAGGTAAGATTGATTTCATGATTTTGGTTTTATCAGTAAGACAGCATCCCTGTAAATACTGCAGGAAGTTGTGTGTTTTTGTATGCAGTCTTAGCTTTTGACTTCAGAAGATGTTTATTTTAGTATGTATACGTGTATTTTAGGAGGGAGATAATTTACGCTGAAATGAAAATTCTGTCATAATCTACTCAAAACATTTATTTTTCATCTTTATATGAGGCACAAAAGGAGTTATTTAGTAGAATATTCAGGCTGCTCATTTCCAGATCATGAATGTATTAGGGGTGTAACGGTTCTCGGTTCGGCACGCAGTTGCACCGCGGTTCATCTCAAATCTGACGACGCATCTATAATATGGTTTGTTGAAAATAACAACACATAAAACAGACAGACAGAGTTAGGCTAATGTATGTTTCTGTTGATGGATACACATTCTGGCTTCCCAAAACATTACAACAGCGATGATCAAAAAGCGTGGACAAAACAGTCACTCGTGTCTGCTCGAACATGACTCAGTAATTTACAAACATGTCTTTAGTAAAACGGTCGAGAAAGACATGTGTTCATGTATAGTATGTACTCTTTCCATGCATTTTTTTTGTTTGTTTAAGGGACAGAAGCCTATTCCTGCTGTCTGTTTTTAATGTTAATCAAGCATCAAATGACAAAGAAATCACTCACTGCTCTTGACTGAATAGCTTTTGTAACTTCAACAATGATTAATCTGTATTTAATTTATTCAGTGAAGATTACAATATGCAATGTTATTTTATATTTGATTACTTTAATCAATTTCTGTGCCTGAAAGCTACTGTTAGATTCCTGAAAAAAAAAATGTATATACATCTTTGCTCTATTGTATGTATTTGTGCTGTTGCTTGTAGTTTGATTTATATGTTCTTATTTTCTTTATTTTTATTTGACAGTTGAATATAGCTGAAAATTTTCGCTGAACATACTGAACTGGACCGAAATCGTGACCCTAAAACCGTGATAAAAACCGAACTGTGAGTAAATTGAACCGTTACACCCCTAGAATGTATAGGGCGCTACAGTCGGGTACTGGAAGTAAGCATTCCATTCAGTTTCTCCATAGGGAAATAGATTTTTTTAACAATAACTTATAAACCTTTAAATGCAGACCTACTGTGAGCTACGTGGTTGTTAATCGATAGTATTTGCTGAATCCGTTGAAGCTATCAACTTGCATTATTTCAACTTAGTTTTAATATAATCATGTTTAATAGCAGAATTTTTGGTGAACTACATGTCCCATGATGCTATACAGAAAATTCCACAAATGTTAAAACAAGCAAAATGTGCCAAATGATCTTGTTAGCTCCTCCCACTCCCATGAAGCACTGCGAATTACATAATCGAGTCGGCCTCCCTATACGCTCTCAAAATACTTAAATATATGCATATTTTGCAATACACTTAAAATATGTTGCAAAATGCAGCATCCATTCAACACAGTACGCCTACACCCAAATGGACTGTGTGTCACCGGACCACTTTGTAACGAACCACCTGTCGGCCCAACAACGGAATCCAACGGTGTGGGCGAAGGTATAATGCGTGTAGGACTTTTCAGCATTTCTGTGAAGTTCACTTTGTATGGATACCAATGTCGCTTAGGGCCTTTATTAACCCCCTGGAGCCATGTGGATATCTTTCATGATGGATAAATGCACTTTTATGGACTTCAAAACAGAATCAGCCATTCACTGCCATTATAAAGCTTGGAAGAGACTTTTTTTTTTTTTTTTTCTATAATTCTGATTGTATTCGTCTGAAAGAATAATGTCATATACACTTGGATGGCTTGAGGGTGAGTAAGTCATGGTCTAATTTTAATTTTTGGTTGAACTAACCCTTTAATCTTGTATTAAAGGGCATGCTGGGTAAGTGAAGGCAACATGCATTTTAAAGGCTTTTCATAAATATTTATTTCAGCTTGGAACTAAAAAAAAAAAAAAAAAAAAAAAAAAAACTAACCATCTGTGACTTTTTAACTGAGCTTTTAAATACTATATAGCTGTATTTGTTCAGTTTTTTTGTACATGCTGAAGCAAAGTTGCCTTATAATTATAAAGGGATAAGATCATAAAAAAAGTGATTTTATTTTTATATGATGGCAATATTGTTACAGGTTTGGTTCTGGAACTAAAGAATACCACTTGTTTTCTACCACATCAGTCCCTTAAATTTTTTATTTTATTTATTTATTTTTTAAATAATATATGACTGGAAAGGTCATGGAATGGTCATGGGATTTCCGTGGTCAAAATGTCTGAGAACTCTGTGTTCTATTTCACAGCATTCCTATTTAAGTCCCCTCTGTTCCACTGCCTTAAAAATGTTGAATCTTTCTGCTATAAATGGATTGGCTGAGTTCAAGAGATGGGTGCTGATTTGTTGTAACTCACAGCTTTGGGCTTTGGCCTAATGGCACCTATTAATCAGGTTGTAGGTTGAGCAAACCGCTCGACAACCTTGCCTATTCCTGCTCCGGAATTCTGCTGTGGCACAGACCCGCTGCTAGAGGTTTTCTCGGTCACGCTGTGAAAATGTTCAAATGCAGTTACCGGCCAAATTCTCATTGAGCTGCCAAACTGTTCCTGCACACAGTGAAATAATAACCTTGGCATGGGATGAGATTGCACTCATTATGGGATGATGTATTTAAAGCAGATTACGTGCCTCAGTTCTCAATTGAAATGTTAACTGGTGTGAATCCTTTCCACATCACAGTAATCAATCCTTTCCAATCTGCCAAGCAATTGCAACTGTTACCATGGCCATGAGATATTTCAGTTGACCAGTCAGAACTGGTGTTAACCCCCTGTGCACTACATTTATGACAGTGGGCAGACCCCCAACACACAAACATCTCTCCCAGCATGCTTTGATCACTATCAGCAGCTCAGTGCGCCTACAGTTCAGTTGTTCTTTTATTGTGCAAGAGGGAGTTGCAACAAAGAAGCAAATGTTATAATTGATATTTTCCACCCACAGTATTACAGAGCTATTCATAATTCTCCAAAACATAATTCTTCTTATGCACAACAAGGCATCTTGAGTCATTTCAGTTATTTTTGTCTGGCATTATGCACATTGTCTTTGTGAGCCTGCCACTGTGAAACATGTTTCACCAGTTAGGAACCCTTCATCAAAAATTTCCCTTTGTGCCGAAGGGATCTTCTTCCAAGATTCCCTCTTTTGCATACTGTGTGTGTTCTCCCGAGATGCAGACTTGGAAAAGCAGGTACTCTGTGAGTACCTCTGTGTCTCTTCCCCACACAAACAGCTTTCTTTTGCTGCAGGCTTATCTCCTTTGGCCTCATTAACCGAGCTCTAGGTCCCACAAACCTCTTATCCATTTCATCTTTCATTCATCTGCTATTTTTCCTGTGGAGAATTCAAATGAGAAACTTTATATATATATATATAAATAAATTATATATATATATATATATATATATATATATATATATATATATATATATATATATATATATATATATATATATATATATATATATATATATATATATATATATATACACACATATACACACATATACACACACTCACCTAAAGGATTGATTCAACAAGGTGCTGAAAGCATTCTTTAGAAATGTTGGCCCATATTGATAGGATAGCATCTTGCAGTTGATGGAGATTTGTGGGATGCACATCCAGGGCACGAAGCTCCCGTTCCACCACATCCCAAAGATGCTCTATTGGGTTGAGATCTGGTGACTGTGGGGGCCATTTTAGTACAGTGAACTCATTGTCATGTTCAAGAAACCAATTTGAAATGATTCGAGCTTTGTGACATGGTGTATTATCCTGCTGGACATGGTGGTCATAAAGGGATGGACATGGTCAGATACAATGCTCGGGTAGGCCATGGCATTTAAACGATGCCCAATTGGCACTAATGGGCCTAAAGTGTGCCAAGAAAACATCCCCCACACCATTACACCACCACCACCAGCCTGCACAGTGGTAACAAGGCATGATGGATCCATGTTCTCATTCTGTTTACGCCAAATTCTGACTCTATCATCTGAATGTCTCAACAGAAATTGAGACTCATCAGACCAGGCAACATTTTTCCAGTCTTCAACTGTCCAATTTTGGTGAGCTTGTGCAAATTGTAGCCTCTTTTTCCTATTTGTAGTGGAGATGAGTGGTACCCGGTGGGGTCTTCTGCTGTTGTAGCCCATCCACCTCAAGGTTGTGCGTGTTGTGGCTTCACAAATGCTTTGCTGCATACCTCGGTTGTAACGAGTGGTTATTTCAGTCAAAGTTGCTCTTCTATCAGCTTGAATCATTCGGCCCATTCTCCTCTGACCTCTAGCATCAACAAGGCATTTTTGCCCACAGGACTGCTGCATACTGGATGTTTTTCCCTTTTCACACCATTCTTTGTAAACCCTAGAAATGGTTGTGCGTGAAAATCCCAGTAACTGAGCAGATTGTGAAATACTCAGATCGGCCCGTCTGGCACCAACAACCATGCCACGCTCAGAATTGCTTAATCACCTTTCTTTCCCTTTCTGACATTCAGTTTGGAGTTCAGGAGATTGTCTTGACCAGGACCACACCCCTAAATGCATTGAAGCAACTGCCATGTGATTGGTTGATTAGATAATCGCTTTAATGAGAAATTGAACAGGTGTTCCTAATAATCCTTTAGGTGAGTGTCTATATATATATATATATATATATATATATATATATATATATATATATGACATATTTCCATACAACTAAACAAGTTGTTGTTTTTTGTGTGTGCAGAGCAATAAAAACTGGCTTTCCTATGTTCTGCTAGCTGTGCTATTGACATACTTTCCATTTACCACTTTATTAGGTACACCTTACTATTTTGCTGTAAAAATACCTCACTTTTTTGCACCTTCAGAACTGCCTTAATTCTTTGCGGCATAGATTCAACAAGATGCTGGAAACATTCCTCAGAGATTTTGCTCCATATTGACATGACATGATTTGATGATGTGATTCTCCTATTTCACAAACATTCCAAAAATGCTGTATTGGGTTGAGATCTGGTGACTTCGGAGGCCATTTGAGTACAGTGAACTCACTGTCATGTTCAAGAAACCAGTTTGAGATGATTTGAGCTTTGTGACATAGGCTATCCTTCTGGAAGTAGCCATCAGAAGATTTGTACACTGTGGTCATAAAGGGATGGACGTGGTCAGCAACAATACGCATTTGGCATTTAAACGATGCTCAGTTTGTTTTAAGGGGCTCAAAGTGTGCCAAGAAAACATCAACACATCATTACACCATCAGCAGCCTGAACCGCTGATACAAGGCAGGATGGATTCATGCTTATATGTTGTTTAGGGCAAATTCTGACCCTACAATCGGAATGTTGCAGCAGAAATCAAGAACGTTTTTCCAGTCTTCTATAGTCTACAATTTTTGGTGAGCCTGTGCGAACTGTAGCCTCGGTTTCCAGTTCTTAGCTGACAGGAGTGGCCCGGTGTGTCTTCTGCTGCTGTAGCCCATCTGCTTCAATATTCGACATGTTTTGAGTTTGATGCTTTACAATTCGTTGCCTGATATGAGTCAGTGAGTTACTGCCATGTTATTGGCTGACTAGGTATTTGTGTTAACGAGCAGTTGAACGTGTACCTAATAAACTGGCTGGTGAGTGTATGTTTCAAATTATTTTAAATGCTGCTGTTTTATTGCTCAGCAGTTGCTCTTTCATAACTCAGGAGAGTTGTATGAGAAGAAATAAAATAACAAAAAATAAATAAATAAATAATAATAGATGACTTTTGATTGCAGACTTATCTGAGCACAGTTTAAGACCTTGATTAGATCTCTTCTAAAATTGCAAGACAGTCCACTTGTTGTCCATTTAATCATATTGGCATTTACTATCTACTGAACGATACTTCAAAATGAAGACAAATGAGACATCAGACTCAAAAAGTAAAAGGGTCATTTTAACAGCCACTGTTTCTTTTAGAACTACTGACTCATAAATCATTTAATAATATAGATTTATTTTATAGAAACAAGTTAGAAAACTGCCAACATTTAGCTTATTTATTTCTTTATATATTTACTTGCACATATGTATTGCAATTTTCCTCATGCAGTGTTGGAACAATCTCATGGATGTTACTAAACCTAAAAAACACCTATGTCTATACCTATGAGTAGTAGTGACAGCAGGTTGTTTAGAAGGTCACAGAGCAAATATACCAACAGATTCTGCTCATCTCAAGTATCATAAAGGTAATGTGGTTTCTTACCGATTAGGAGAACTGCAAAACGAGATTCCTCCTGTGAGCTTGTTAGAAACACTCCCCACCTATTAATGAGTGTGTAAATGTGTGTTTGTCTATTAGGACTTCATGTGTAGGGTTTGGGGTTGTAAGCTGTTGACACCACTAGCGACACTGGGCGTAATTTGTAGATAATTGCAGTTTGTAATGGGAACGAAGAGCCAAGGCCATGTCAGCTAAAGTGTCACTGAAATTGTAGCCATTACCAGAAACGAAACATGGAAATTAATGGCATTCTGGTTTAATTTGCACCTTCATCTTTTCATGGCATTTAATCTTAGCCTCTCCTTCGCTTGGGACTCTGAGAAATGTGAAAGAGGTTCTCGAACCTTTCATTACAGCCCACAATTACGTTAACGTTTCTCAAAACTAAGTCGTAATAATTTCTCACATTTCCTTTTGTATTGTTAATGAACTTGAAGATTACAACTATACAAATCAATTTAAACCAATAAATATTAGATACAAATATGATGATGACTTATCCGTGTATACCAACATTTATATTCTCTCTGCATTGGAAAATGTGTTTGTATCATGAACAAAAAAATTGCATATTTCACTGAATGTCCATGACAAAATGCATATTTATACTATTATATTAATTAATAACTATTCATTATTGTGGCAGTGAGCTCACCATAAAACTTTCATATTTACTTGATTAATTGTTGCGTTACACATTATTTATTGAATGCTTTTGATATCGAGTTTTGGTATTTTATTAGCAACCTCTTTCCTTTTTTCTTTCTTCTTTTTCAAAAAATCAGGGTTACTTTGTGATATTTACTCTCCTAAATATCAAAACAGATTTATTGTTTCATTACCTGAGTGGTGACATTTCAGCAGATGCCATGAGAGGGGGCAATGGGACGCTCTGGGAATAGAGGAGCTCACCCCTGCTCTTCAGATCTGGGAAATCTTCACTCTTTGGCCAGAATCTGGCCAGCTGTAATCCTGAAAACCTTGTGTAAATGGATGCTTAATTAAATGAGATGCTCTTTCTTCTATGCTTTGTCACATTTCTTCTTCTTCAAAACATCAGTTTTGTGACATTGGATGTGTATAGCAGTGTAGAACTACATTAAAGGGGTGGTAAAACACATTCTTTCGAAGGCTTGATTGTGTTTGTGGGGTGCACTGTAACATGTGTTCATGCTTCGTTTTTAAAAGATTTCATTATTTTTCATATATTTTACCTTTATTCTACACTGCTCTGTCCCTCCTTGTAAAAACGGTCTAATGGTTTCCGGGTTCTATGAAGCCGGTCCCTCAAAAATATGCAGTGGGCTCAGATTGGTTACCTGGCCCAGTGTGCTGTGATCATGTTTAGCCTGTAGATAAACAATACATAAAAGCTCTAACCACAGAATAATTTATACTAATTCCAAGTTCACTGTTGAGATTTAAAAAAAGTTTGTAACATTAGGTTTTTGACGGATAACTTCAAGTATGAATGAGCATTTATGCAGAGCCAAACAGCGTTGTCATTTGTTTACTTCCTTGCTACAACGTACAGTGAACAATACAAACTATTACAGGAAAACACATCGACGAAAAATAAATCGTACTTACAGGTTGTGGCCCGTAATCAGCTTCTGTTTTTAAAGTTGGAACTGCTCCATCTTTCAGGACAAGCCGTTGTGCGAATCCTGGATTGAACTCGTGAAGATTGTGGAAGCTTTCCTCCGTAAAATGTGCAGCACAGAGAGCGAGATTTGGGTAATAATTATGAGGGACCGAGTTAAAAATAAATTTTAACCATTGATCCCTAACTCCCCCGTCCCTAGGAAAGCTGAACAAAGTGGACCTGCAATCCGGATGAAAATAACAGCGTTTCGTCGGCATTGCGGCAACAACACTCCAGCCTACTAACCATACCACAACAACTCTTCTCCACAGCAATTAAAAATGGCCTCGCCCCCCCTTATTTAATATTCTCGGAGGAGGGGTTTATGTAAATATTGAGGTTGGTGATGTCAGCAACCCTGGAGGAATGTCTGTAGTCCCTACCGGCCGTTTGCTGTAGTCCTTAGAAATTGATTTTCTTTAAAAGCAAATATCTCCCTTTGAATGTTGTAACTTTGCAGATGTTGTTTATGCTCAAACAGCAACATTACACACTAGCTAAAGTTAGAACATTTTAAATTGTGTTTTACCACCCCTTTAAGGCTGTTTGTTCACCAAAGCGTTTTTAGCCAGCTGAAAATGGCAGGCGTTCTTCTAGCTTGAAAGTGCTTTGGCAATGCAGCATTTTTTTAAATGTTTTTATTTTTTATTTTTTTATTTTTTTATTTTTTCAGTCGAGATGCTTTGGTTGTGGAATATTCACGGAAGTGTTACTAGAATCTGATTTCTCAGACTGTGTGTGTTTGTTTCTGAATATAAAAATGTCAACAGTGTAAAGTATTTGCTCTGGCCCTTGTTTTAAAGGGGCCCCATTGTGCTTTTTCACTTTTTCAGTTTAGTGTTGAAACATTACAGTTAGTGTGTAATGTTGCTCTTTGAGCATAAAAACGATCTGCAATTCTACAAAGCTCAAAGTCCACTCCAAAGGGAGATACTTAACAGAATACACTTTCCATGAACTACAACAAATGGCTCATTTGGACTACAATGTGTTTTTTCCAGGCTTTATGAAGTCATAATGTTACTCATTTAAATAATCCCCATCCACGGAATACAAAAAAAAAAAACAAAAAAAAAAAGGACTGGTTGAGCTGCATTAGAGGCAGTGTTGTCACTATGTAAAAGAGATGCTGTTTTTTCCCCCAATTTGTTTGCCCTTCCTAAGGCTGAAAAACTTAGAGTGGTTACAATAAATTTTAAACACTGTTCCTGAACATTTAAAATCCCAACGTTTATTTGTGTGCTGCACATTTTGTGGAGAACATCTTCCAGGCTACGCACAAAAGCTTCTCCAGAAATGGAGCTGTTTCCACTTTGTCGGGGCAATCTGTTGTTTGTGAATCACAACTTGTAAGTATGTCTTCTTATTTGTAGTTGTGTTTTCTATTGGTAGTTCCAATTATAAGTTTTATGTTGTTGCTACGCTCGCCTGCTAGCCAACATTAGTGTTGATATGAAGGGCCATATTTTAACAATCTGAACACATGGTTTGAAGCGCATGGAGCTGGTGCACTTAGGGCTTATCCAAATCCACTTTTACTAGTTTAACGATGGAAAAAAACTGTTGGCGCGCCAGGCGCATGGTCCAAAAGGGTTGTCCCTAGTCTCTTAATGAGTCATGGGTGTGTTTTGGGCGTAACGTGCAATAAACCAATCAGAGTGTCATCTCCCATTTCCTTTAAAAGCCAGTTGCACTTGCACCATGGCGGATTCATTATTTACATGGCGGAATTTGTGAGCGGAAAAACTGAAAGCTTCTCCAGAGAGGAATCCTTTTATTGTTAATATTTAAAAATGTTTGTGTGCTGCTGCGTGTCCCTGTGTGTGTAATAAGCAGAGTGTACATGTGTTGTGGACCCACCTATAGGTGCATATTACTAACGCTGAGCTTTTTCATTTCATTTTTCAGTTACCTCAAAATAGCAGCGCACCAACAATGTGCCTGAACACACCTTGTTTTCAGGTATGCACGCCCATAGGTGGGCGCAAATGCATTTGCTATTTAAACAACGTGGCGCTGGTCGTGAAAATGATAACCATGTCGGGCTGAAACTAGCAAAAAACACTTGCGTCGCGCCTGGCATCGCTAAACGCCACCTCTGTCAATGATATTGAGTGAATGCTCATCAAATGCTTTCACCTCAAATCCGCTAAATCTCAGCCTCAGCCCATTCTGAAATACCGGTTCGTTGGCAGAAACCGCTAAACGCCACTTCCCTTTGTCAGCAAAGTCCTCAGAAACCAATCAGAAGACACAAATCGAATCATATGATTTCAAGATGAATGGCTTGTGCATATGAGCCGGCTTTCAATTGCCCCGCTGCAATTTTTTATTCAAGATTCAAGAGTTTTATTTGTCACACACACAGTTATATACAGAATATACAACCGGCAGTGAAATGTAAATGAGCGACCTGAACGGCAACCGAAAACGGTGGCGCCATCTTGGGATAGCAGCGCACCAACAATGTGCCTGAACACATCTTGTTTTCAGGTATGCACGCCCATAGATGCGTTATCAAATGTTATCAAAACATGATAACATTTTATCATGTTTTGTCCACCGTTACTGTTGCAATGATAGGATTTTGCAAGTAGCAAGTAAACACAACAGTGTTCCTTATGCTTCTGTAAAACTCTTGACAGAAACAGATGCGGCAGTCGCTTTCATCACAGCTCCCCCTACTGTGTAGAACAGTTTCTTCATTGTTACATTTTTGAATTCTGCTTTCATCCTTTGCAATGTTTCCAGATGCATCTTTACTGATTTTGCAACTGTTTCCTATGTCTTGTTCTCCAAAGAAGTGGACTTAGAGGTTTTTTTTTTTTTTTGTTAAAAAAATAAAATAAAAAAAAAGCACACATGGAATTTAAATACTGTACCAATGAATTGACTAAAGTGAAATTTTTACTAATAAACTGACTAATAAACTTTTCATTGCCATTAAAGTGAAATTACTGAACCTAAACATAAGAGCCTGATAAAAAAATAAATAAAAAAAATGCTCATTTAAAAGAAAACATGTCAGACGGACTTAGAGGTTTGTGTACCTGAACTCTTCATGTAGTGTTTACTATAGCTTTTGTAAACTCCCGCTTTTGTAAGGCTGTTTACCAACCCTTATGAAAATTAACCATGGTTTTGTGATCGATTACTGTTTGTATTGCCATAGTTTTCTGACAAATATCATGATTAAATTGTGTAACATCGTATCTAAAATGTATAAGAAAAAAAAAATAAAAATAAAAAATAAAACATACTGAAAGGTCCTGTGAAGTCCATGCATGAAATCCATTCTGGACAATCCTCTTGTTTGTTAACATTGTCAGAGTCTGAGACTTGAATTGGTTTGAAATCCTTCATATTTACATTAGAGCAGAACTCGCAGTTATGGAGAGGCGGGACATTTCCTGAAGACACAATAAGCAGTGCCAATCACAACACTGTATGAGGAGCTGTATTGTAAAATATGTGAAAAATTATGTGTTTTTTGAACAATCAAGCATGAAAGCATATTCTCACCCAAAATCAAGACTTCGTAAAAGGCCATAATAAAGCACCCTTTTGTTCCGTTGTTGTGCTTGTTGTTGTCCTTTGTCATTGTACAAGAAGGATGTAACGGTTTGTTGTTGTGGCATTTGTCCCGCCCCTCCTCCACTGTGATTGGACTGCTGGGTAAAAAGTTAAAATTGATTAGAACTGCGTTTTACCCAAAGTTTAAAATTTGTCAAGTTTCAGCAACCAGAAAAAATGCCAAGAATGCAACACTCAGCGTGAAGTAGATGCTCAGCACCTCTGCTGCCATTTTTAAATGCATATCTCTCCCATTGAAAACAGTAATAAAAACAATAAAAAATAAAATAAAAACGCCTAAAATGGCTGTTTTTTGTTTTGTTTTTTCACAAAAAAAAAAAAACAACAACAAAAAAAAAACTGTGTTCCTGTACAGTATTGGTGTCATTTGAGACTTGTCCGGATGATGCACACTCTCACCACTGTGCTCTTGTCAGTCCAAAGGTTGGGGGTAGAGACAAGACTCACAATGTCTCTGGAAAACAATGTTATGCTTCAGTAGACTCCACAAGAAGATTTTCATGCTTATATTCCCCATTGCACAGTTTTAGTATGTGGAGTCTATTAGTACATCTTCTGTATTATTCATGCAAGTCTAGGGGATACACTGGTTCTTAGTGCCATCTTTTCTTTTGAGATTTACAAACATGTTTGTTTGTGAGTGAATGCAAATGGATAACTCAAACAAAGTAAGTGCTCAATCGTGCACACAGGATGTTTTTGAATGTGTGTGGCCAATATACGACTAGTATATTCTAGTTCGATTTCCTGACCACTGTATCACCATATGGCAACATATCACCTATGAAAAATCACAATTAAAAAAATTCAGCACAATATCAGTTCAGTTCAGTTCAGTTTAGTTTATTGTCACATCACCAAAGCACATGTGCCTTGGAGAGTGAAATTCTTGGGAGCGTGCTCCAGACAATTGCAGTAACAGTTAACATAACCATACAACCTTAAGCAGGTAAAAACAGAAAAAAGTGCAATGTGCACATACATATAGTTAGTACACACAGTGTACTATTGGACATACTTACAGTCAGTACTACATTACACATTATACTCTGAAAGTACATGCATACAGTTAGCACCACGTTAAACACTATACACATTAAACACTATACACAGAATATACACATTAGACACTATACACATTAGACACTATACACAGATATATACACATTAGACCCTATACACAAACACAATACACAGAATATACACATTAAGCACTATACGCATTAAGCACTGTACACAGAATATACACATTAAGCACTATACACAAGAAACACTATACACAGAATGTACACGTTCTACATTATTGACATTTGTACGTGTAAATGATGATGATTTTATGTGAACTGGATACAGAATGTCATGAGTGTGCATCGGATGTATCCAGTGGTAGCCGGTAGATAGTGCGGTGATAAATGAAGTGTGTGTATATAGTCCAGTGTTGACTGTTATAGTTGAGTGCGGTGTGTGGCATGCCATATTGTGGGAGTATGCTGTAGAGAGTGTTAGTTTTGAGCGTTCAATAGTCTGATAGCCTGAGGGAAAAAGCTATCCCTAAGTCGGCTAGTGCGGGATCGGATGCTGCGGAGACATCTTCCTGAGGGCAGCAGAGAGAGCAGTCTGTGGGACGGGTGGCTGGAGTCACTGATGATCCTCCGGGCCTTCCTTGCACACCGCCTGGTGTAGATGTCCTGGAGGGAGGGAAGCTCACCTCCAACAATGTGGCTGGCAGTTCGCACGACCCTCTTCAGAGCTTTGCGGTTGCCAGCGGTGCTGTTTCCGAACCAGGCCGTGATGCAGCCCGTCAGGATGCTCTCTATGGTGCACGTGTAGAAGGATCTGAGGATGCTGGGGCTCATTCCAAACTTCCTCAGCTGTCTCAGGAAGAAGAGGCGTTGATGTGCCTTCTTCAGCACTGCGTCGGTGTGTGTGGACCAGGTGAGATCCTCACTGATGTTGACACCGAGGAACTTAAAGCTGTTAACCCGCTCCACTGGTGTCTTGTCGATGGTGATGGGTTTGTGTTTTCTGCTCTGTCTCCTGAAATCCACCACCAGCTCCTTGGTCTTGTCGGTGTTGAGTGAGAGGTGGTTCTCCTGACACCATTTAGTCAGAGTGCTCACATCCTCTCTGTAGGCCGTCTCATCGTTGTCGGTGATCAGGCCTATCACCGTTGTGTCATCGGCAAATTTGACAATGACGTTGGAGCTGTGTGTGGCTGTAGAGTCATGTGTGTACAGGGAGTACAGGAGTGGGCTGAGGACACAGCCCTGAGGAGCACCAGTGTTGAGGGTCAGAGGGGATGATGTGTTGTTGCCCATTCTGACCACCTGACTTCTGCCTGTCAGGAAGTCCAGGATCCAGCTGCACAGAGATCTGTTTAGTCCCAGAGTCTGGAGCTTCGCAACAAGTGTAGTGGGCACTATGGTGTTAAATGCTGAGCTGTAGTCCACAAACAGCATTCTCACATAGGTGTTTTTGTTTTCCAGGTGGGAGAGAGCAGTGTGAAGGGTGAAAGCAATAGCAATCATCTGTAGAACGGTTGCTACGATATGCAAATTGTAGCGGATCCAATGATGAAGGCAGCACAGAGCAGATGTGATCTCTGATGAGTCTCTCAAAGCACTTGCTGAAGATGGGTGTGAGAGCAACGGGCCTCCAGTCATTTAAGCAGGTGGTTTTGCTTTTCTTTGGTATTGGCACAATGGTGGATTTTTTGAAGCACGAGGGAACCACAGACAGACAGAGGGAGAGATTGAAAATGTCTGTGAAAACACAGGCTAGTTGTAATGCGCATGCTCGGAGCACGCGGCCGGGGATGCCATCAGGACCCGCAGCCTTCCGGATATTTACCCGTCGGAAGGATCGGGTTACATCCGCGACGGAGACGGTGAGTGCACTCACATCTCCTGCAGCAGCAGCTGCGGAGCGCGCTCTGTGTGGGCGGTGTTGTGAGCCTCGAAACGAGCATAAAAGTTATTCAGCTCATCCGGTAGAGAGGCGGCAATGTTCACAGTAGCTGGTTTGTTCCCTTTAAAGTCTGTGATGTTATTGATTCCCTGCCACATACTTCTTGCATCGTTGGTGTTGAATTGATCTTCAACTTTGTTTTTGTATTGTCTTTTTGCGGCTTTGATGGATTTCCTGAGATCGTAACTGGTTTGTTTGCGATCATCAGCATTACCGGATTTAAAAGCAGATGTTCGTGCTGACAAGGCTGCTCGGACATCGCTGTTTATCCACGGTTTTTTGTTGGGGTAGATGCAGATTGTTTTAGTCGGCACAACGTCTTCTACACACTTCCTGATGAAACACATTACAGTCTCTGAGTACACCTCTATGTCGTCATCAGAAGCTGCCCGGAACATGTCCCAGTCCACGTGATCAAAACAGTCCTGTAGTGTAGCGCCTGATTGGTCCGACCAGCATTGGATTGTCCTGAGGGCGGGTGCTTCCCGTTTCCAGTTTCTGCCTGTAAGCAGGCAGGAGCAGGATGGAAGAGTGATCTGATTTGCCGAAAGGTGGGCGCGGGAGAGATTTGTATGCGTCCCGAAAAGGAGAGTAACAGTGGTCCAGTACACGATCACCACGCGTGTTGATGGTGATGTGCTGAAAGTATTTTGGGGCTATTGTTCTGAAGTTGGCTTTGTTAAAGTCCCCCGTAACAACAAACGCTGCTTCTGGGTACGCGGTTTCCTGCTCACTTATATTCCCATACAGTTCCTTGAGTGCTTGTTCTGTGTTGGCTTGAGGAGGAATATAAACAGCTGTGATTATGACCGCTGTAAATTCCCTCGGTAGCCAGAATGGTCGGCACAGAAGCATGTGAAATTCCAGATCAGGGGAGCAGAAGGATTTAATGGAGTGTAGGTTCCTTTCGTCACACCACGAGTGGTTGACAAATAAACAAACACCCCCACCTCTGCTTTTCCCCGTGAGCTCTTTCGTTCTGTCCGAACGGTGCACGGAGAACCCCATGAGCTCGATGGCTGAGTCTGGAACAACTGCAGACATCCAGGTTTCTGTGAGGCAAATAATGCAGCAGTCCCTTGTTTCTCGTTGGTATGAGACGCGTGCCCGTAGTTCACAGAGTTTGTTGTCCAGTGACTGAACGTTAGCCAGCAGAATGGTTGGGAGAGGAGGTCGGAGGGGACGACGTCTGAGTCTTACTAGGACGCCGGCTCTCTTCCTCTTTTCCGCGACTTTTCCTCCGTCGTGCCCGTGCGACCCAGACAAAGGGCTCTGATGCGGTGTCTGTAAACAGGGCGCCAGCCTTCAAGAACTCAAAGTCCGGTTTGCGCTTCGCGACGTAGGAACCTATGCTTAGAAGCGTGTGTCTATCGTAGACAGTTTTACAAACAACATCCAACACGTAAAACAAACGAAAAACCGCAAAGTTTGCTCGGTGCTCGCAACACGGCCGCCATACTCGGCGCCATCTTGGAACTGAGTTCTGAAAGGATATTGGTGTCATTCAAGGTATGGTCACATTAGGGTCCACAAAAGTCCATTG
This sequence comes from Paracanthobrama guichenoti, assembly GCA_018749465.1. NCBI lineage: Eukaryota > Metazoa > Chordata > Actinopteri > Cypriniformes > Gobionidae > Paracanthobrama > Paracanthobrama guichenoti. Next base: position 5,257,433 of record CM031943.1, read on the forward strand.
TCTATTGTCAATAGTGTACAAACTAATAGTTTTCCAAAGTTACTAGCCACTCAGCATTTTTTGCTGACAGTTTTGCTGTTTGGAAATTACATTTTATATGATTAAAGTTGACTTTGGCATGCTTAAATGACTTGATTTTGTAATTTTACTTGATTTAGAAGATTTAAAACCCTTTCAAACTTTCAAATGCAGAGTGACCACCCAAAACAACACTGTATATCAGCTGGTATGTGCAGGTGGGCAATATGAGCATAGGCTAATATGAGAAATGTATGATATGAGTTATTTTTGTTAGGCTATATAAAAGAACAAAGAAGCAAATTAGCAAATTACAAAACAAATATGTATGCGATAGAGAGCAAGCGCTTCTGTTGTGTGTCATTCAGCAAGATTCCTATCCTGCCTTCACTAACTACAAGTTAATCGATAAAGAATTGTAATTCAATTGTAATTATGTGATACGACGGTCTTGGCATTTCATTTGGCTGTGGGTTGAAATTATATTCAACCTGCCAAAGTGGCTAGTGGGAGTGGCTGCCTTACCCACCACAGCTGAAATCTACTCGCATTTGGTGGGCTGGCGGGTGTTAATGTCAAGCCCTGAACACAACCAATGTTATATGGAAAGAGCATGAGTGCAGCATTAGCACAAGTGGGTTTTAAGAGAAATACTAAAGAATAAATCATAATAATGCAGCAATGACTGTCTCACTTTGACCTTGTAGGAGTTCTGTGTGGAACTGTGTAAATGTATCAGTTTATAAAGAAACATCCATTTAAATGGAGCAGTATTTGTTTAAATCCTTTTTATTTTGGAGTCTCATTATGACATCTTTTTACATCTTAAATAGAGTGATATAATGCTGCCTTCTAGACATGTCAGAATTATTGCATGTCTGATGTGAGCACACATGAACGCAACAAATTGTCATAACTAATGGAAAGCTCTTTTTGAATTGAGAATTTTTGAATTTGTAGTTTGTCATGGATAGTTGCCATTGATCATGAGTGTATTTTGTTCATGTCTGTGTACTGTGGAAGTACGAAAAAGAAAAAAAAATTACTTAAGTTGTGACTGGATGGAGGAAGGAAATCAATTATCCAGGAGTGAGGAAATGAATATATAAGGTGGAGTTGTAGGGGAGGAAGCAGGGGGAAAAAAGGAACAGGTTACCTGAGACGAATGCATTGAGACATGAGACACTGAGTTTGGGCTTGAGTGGATCGCTAGAGTGAGCATGAGTTGCCGTGACGATTGACACTGAGTGTGCGCTGCACCTCTGGACAGCGGCTGCACAGTTCTCCAGGTGATTCCCTGTTTTACCTGTTTTTAAACCTCACATTGTCAAAAACTTTCCCTCCTGCCATTATCGGCCTTACACCATAGATTGTACACACACACCGTTTTGCCACACACAAGCCAACCTAATCAAACATTCACGCATCCACTTTCCCCAAGTATTTTGTGAGTGTTGTGGACCACAGTAAAGTGTTTCATAATATTTAAATGGTTAATTTAACTGTTAGTTTTGATTGAACTATTTAATGTTCTTCATTTTCTTCTCTTTTCGTTATTTCTCTCCTCTCACCCTTGTTGAGTATGGAGTGCTGAATCTGCCGACGATTTCCCCAGAGATACTTCTACCTCAGCACCAACAACTTTCACATGTTATTTAGTTTTTTCTCTCGTTATTGTTGAACCACAAAAGGAAAACGGTGGAAAGACTGTATTTTGAACTTGAGCCAAAGTTTTTTTTTTTTTTTGTTTTGTTTAGGTTGTTTGATTTCTGTGAAAATGATGAAAATATAACTGTGAAACTGAACTTTCTTTGTGTGATTCTGATTCATGTTTGTTTGTAACCGGTGGCTTAAAGAACTATTCTTGGTAAAAAACAAACAAAAAAAAAAACATTATTTGACAAGATTAAAATTGTCTGGCGCCCGAACTAAGTCTATCAGTTGGCTTAAGTTGTTGTTGTTGTTGTTGTTGTTTTTTTGTTGTTTTTTTTTTTATCAATATCTTTTTATTTGCTGATTTAAATTCTATTTGGGTCCTGCCACCGTTACAGTACTGTTTTTGAAGAATAGTGATATAGATAGAAAATAAAATTAATTTAGTCGGTGTATGCACTGACAGGCTTGCACAGCAAGCACACATCATTCTCTGAGGCCGAATAATAGTTATAACATGCATACCTTGGACTAACTTTTGAGAAGTACATATCATATTCTATGTGTCACCTCTGTCACTTTCAATTGTGATGCTGATGATGTGTGGTTTCCTTCTTGTTCCAGCCCACTTCTTCTTTCCACCCCTGTCAGCATTATTGTCTACAGAATTAAGCATGCTTTCACCATAGCGCCTTGATTTTTCTTTTCTTTTCACTATCTAATTAGTTCCAAATAATCAAGTGAGCCTAATTTTTGTTATTTGCCTATCCAGAGGCGAGAATATGTTGTAATAGGACACAGAGGGACCCTCTTCTCTTCCGTTCCAAGGAAACTTCAACCTTTATTAATGCACACATAAAAGCTGGTGAATAAAAGACTGAGATGAGGAGACGCTCTATGAATGCCCCCGAATGCACCTCACGCCGGCATTAAGTCTCACTCCCTGGATCGGCATGCAGATGACTTGTTATGTTAAATGCAGGCGGTGTTTTGATTAGGTTACTCCTACTTTCATCTGGGTGCTCTCAAACAGTGGACACAAAGGATTGCTCTTTGCTCTCTGCTTTATCTATGTGTTCTCTCTCTCTCTCTCTCTCTCTCTCTCTCTCTCTCTTTTCATGTAAAAGTTAAAGGTCTAAATCTAAAGAAAACAAAGGTCCTAAAAGCAAGGGATGCTTTTAGACATGCACTGCAACATCCAAGGAAGTCTATAATACCTTGGCAAAGCTACCCATTAGCATTCCCATTGATTTTAATGGTAGTTGCTTGGTTGGTGGGTGATGTAGTTAGATTAACTGGACCTTGTTAACCATTCAAACCTTGACATCTTGACTTCTTGGCAACAACCATAAAAGTTATTAATAACAGTAATATAAAACTACAAATGATCTATTGTATCTGCACACCTATCTGATTATGTTTATTTAAAATTAACCTTTACAATGTCAAATCACAGTCTGTAGAGTCAACCTGACCCTATACACTCACCTAAAGGATTATTAGGAACACCATACTAATACTGTGTTTGACCCCCTTTCGCCTTCAGAACTGCCTTAATTCTACGTGGCATTGATTCAACAAGGTGCTGAAAGCATTCTTTAGAAATGTTGGCCCATATTGATAGGATAGCATCTTGCAGTTGATGGAGATTTGTGGGATGCACATCCAGGGCACGAAGCTCCCGTTCCACCACATCCCAAAGATGCTCTATTGGGTTGAGATCTGGTGACTGTGGGGGCCATTTTAGTACAGTGAACTCATTGTCATGTTCAAGAAACTAATTTGAAATGATTCAAGCTTTGTGACATGGTGCATTATCCTGCTGGAAGTAGCCATCAGAGAATGGGTACATGGTGGTCATAAAGGGATGGACATGGTCAGAAACAATGCTCAGGTAGGCTGTGGCATTTAAACGATGCCCAATTGGCACTAAGGGGCCTAAAGTATGCCAAGAAAACATCCCCCACACCATTACACCACCACCACCAGCCTGCACAGTGGTAACAAGGCATGATGGATCCATGTTCGCATTCTGTTTATGCCAAATTCTAACTGTATTATGTCGCAACAGAAATCAAGACTCATCAGACCAGGCAACATTTTTCCAGTCTTCAACTGTCCAATTTTGTGAGCTCGTGCAAATTGTAGCCTCTTTTTCCTATTTGTAGTGGAGATGGGTGGTACCCGGTTGGGTCTTCTGCTGGGGGAAAAAGCTGTTGAACAGTCTGGCGGAGCGGGCTCTGATGCTCCTGAACTGATGGAAGGAGCTGGAAGAGACTGTGGGAGGGGTGGGTGGGGTCCTTCACAATACTGTTTGCTTTGCTGGAGCATCGTGCAAGGAAAATATCCAGGATGGAGGGGAGAGGGGCACCGATGATCCTTGTAGCTGTGTTCACTGTCCGCTGTAGGGTCTTGCGGTCCGCTGCACTACAGATCCCATACCAGACAGAGATGCAGCTGGTCAACACGCTCTCAACATTAGCAACAACACGCTAGCAACATTACGCAGGACATTTGGGATGTTAACAGAACGTTCCCACATGGTCCTCTCTTGGTCATATAATAACGTTACCAATATGACTTTAGGGATACGTTCCATTTTGGTTATTCCATGGTCACATAGCAATGTTACAAAGAGGACATTTGGGACATTAAAAGAATGTTCCTATTAGGATCCCTGTAAGTCAGATGGGAACGTTTCATTTGGGGCTGCGCTGCAACATATCTTGTTCAGTGCAGTGGTCTCTACACTACATTCCCATAATGTTTGCAGGACCGTTTGCTTTGCAAATGAGGGTCAGTAAAACACAGGATTTCCACAAAAGTTTCTTCTCAAAGATGGATCAATACCAACTGTTTGTTCAACTTCATATTCAGAACATGAATATGGCGGCATCCTTGACACCAGCTGGGGCATTCTGAGAATGCTCTGGGAACGTAACATTTCTAGAGGGGTTGTAACCTAGGCCCTGTTTACACCTGATATACATTTTGGCCGATCGGATCACAAGTGGACGACACAAAATGCAGGTGTAAACAGGGTCTAAAATGTTTTGAGCCTGTCCACTTTCAACCACTTCCGGAAGTAATTGAAAACGTATTCGACTGGTTTGCTTTCGTGGTGTAAACACTCATGTGGTCAAATGTGTTCGAACAGCTGCAAAAGACCACCAGCTCACCACCTACTGACCTAATGCGTGAACATTATGGGAAGTGCGCTAGCCAGACGGGATTTAAACTTTGTCGGCTGGAGACTCAAGTTTGGTTTGAAGACGAAAAACTTACCAAGCACTGCAATCAGTGTAGTCTTGCGTCTATCAGAGAAAAAAACGAAAGCTTTTGCTCTCTGTATGTTTTTCCGTCATCTCCAGGCACGTTCATATGTAAATTGCACAAGCTTATTTTGTCCATTAGATCGAAATATCTGAAAAAGCCTATACATTTACCCACCCATAGACCCTCCCGTTGAAGAAATACGGACAGATGTGGTTGAAAGTGGACAAAAGAGATTTAAACTTGTTACAAGATGTAAACTTGTGATCTGATCGACCTAAACGCTTCTTAATACCAGGTGTAAATAGGGCCACAGAAATAATGATACTGTGTGGTTAAAAAGACTGTTTGTGAAGCTGTTTCATATCTGTACATGACAATCTCTGGCTCAGTGCCAACGCAGATTTGAATGCTCACTGTGATCATACTTATCAAAGGTTTAATAGACAAAGCTGAATCACTGTCATTTAGGAATAAGATATTACGGGTGTTAAAATCGAGATTGCGATCTTCTAACCATTATTCGTGCTGCTCTATTGTCGGTGCCTGTTATTCCAAAGAAACAAATGTTTGTAATATTGCATCAAAATGTAATTTATACATTTTAGACCTTTATAATTATTCTGTATGGTGCCTTAAAGGGGTAGTTCACCCCAAAATTTTAATTATCCCATGATTTACTCAGTCTCAAGCCATCCTAGGTATACAGTGGGTACGGAAAGTATCCAGACCTGTTACATTTTTCACTCTTTGTTATATTGCAGCCATTTGCTAAAATCATTCAAGTTCATTTTTTTTTCAGCATTTTTTTTCAGCACCCCATATTGACAGAAAAACACAGAATTGTTGACATTTTTGCAGATTTATTAAAAAAGAAAAACTGAAATATCACATTGTCCCAAGTATTCAGACCCTTTGCTGTGACACTCATATATTTAACTCAGGTGCTGTCCATTTCTTCTGATCATCCTTGAGATGGTTCTACACCTTCCAGTCCAGCTGTGTTTGATTATACTGATTGGACTTGATTAGGGAAGCCACACACCTGTCTATATAAGACCTTACAGCTCACAGTGCATGGCAGAGCAAATGAGAATCATGAGGTCAAAGGAACTGCCTGAAGAGCTCAGAGACAGAATTGTGGCAAGGCACAGATCTGGCCAAGGTTACAAAAAAAAAAAATTCTGCTGCACTTAAAGTTCCTAAGAGCACAGTGGCCTCCATAATCCTTAAATGGAAGACGTTTGGGACAACCAGAACCCTTCCTAGAGCTGGCCGTCCGGCCAAACTGAGCTATCGGGGGAGAAGATCCTTGGTGATAGAGGTAAAGAAGAACCCATAGATCACTGTGGCTGAGCTCCAGAGATGCAGTCGGGAGATGGGAGAAAGTTGTAGAAAGTCAACCATCACTGCAGCCCTCCACCAGTCGGGGCTTCATGGCAGAGTGGCCCGACAGAAGCCTCTCCTCAGTGCAAGACACATGAAAGCCTGCATGGAGTTTTCTAAAAAACACCTGAAGGACTCCAAGATGGTGAGAAATAAGATTCTCTGGTCTGATGAGACCAAGATAAAACTATTTGGCCTTAAGTCTAAGCGGTATGTGTGGAGAAAACCAGGCATCACCTGTCCAATACAGTCCCAACAGTGAAGCATGGTGGTGGCAGCATCATGCTGTGGGGGTGTTTATCAGCTGCAGGGACAGGACAACTGGTTTGCAATTGAGAGAAAGATGAATGCGGCCAAGTACAGGAATATCCTGGACGAAAACCTTCTCCAGAGTGCTCAAGACCTCAGACAGCCCAGTCTGAGGTCTTGAGCACTCATACCACCACCATGCTTCACTGTTGGGACTGTATTGGACAGGTGATGGTTCACCTTCCAACAAGACAATGACCCTAAGCACACAGCTAAAATAACAAAGGAGTGGCTTCACAACAACTCCGTGACTGTTCTTGAATGGCCCAGCCAGAGCCCTGACTTAAACCCAATTGAGCATCTCTGGAGAGACCTGAAAATGGCTGTCCACCAACATTTACCATCCAACCTGACAGAACTGGAGAGGATCTGCAAGGAGGAATGGCAGAGGATCCCCAAATCCAGGTGTGAAAAACTTGTTGCATTTTTCCCAAAAAGACTTATGGCTGTATTAGATCAAAAGGGTGCTTCTACTAAATACTGAGCAAAGAGTCTGAATACTTAAGACCATGTGATATTTCAGTTTTTCTTTTTTAATAAATCTGCAAAAATGTCAACAATTCTGTGTTTTTCTGTCAATATGGGGTGCTGTGTGTACATTAATGAGAAAAAGACTTTCTCATACAATCAATCAGAGTTTTATATATATATATATATATATATATATATATATATATATATATATATATATATATATATATATATCCATCCATCCATCCATTATAACAGTAATCCATATGGCTCCAGGGGTCAATAAAGTCCTTCTGAAGTGAATCAATGGGTTTGTGTAAGAAAAAGTACAAATCTAGCTTTACAGTGTAACGCCTCTCGCAGTTCAAAACCCTTACACTATGTCTGATGTCATTGGCACGCCAGTTACGGTTTTTCTATTAGTTGAATACGGAAGGTGGACCACCGGAAGCTAGATATTCTACTTTATAACATGTTAAATATGGATATTTTTCTAAAAACCCATCAATTTCCTTCAGAAGGCCTTTTTAGGTTTACTTGGTAGTTTAATATGTTTTATTATAAAAGATCAGAAATCCAATATAGAATTTTTTTTTTGTTTTGTTTTTTTGTCTACTTTAGACATTCCACTGACTATAAGTAACTTTGCAATTGCATGCCAACTAACTCTCATAACTGCTAGATTGGGGTTTTTTGTTAGTTGAATAAGTTGACGTAGTTGCAAAGTTACTTATATAATGTCTGGTGAGGAGCATCAAAACAAAGAGTTAGCAGATATTAAACAGACAAGATTTTAATACTCTAATGACTGGTGGTTGACATGTAGTTTCAAAGTTACTTATATTTATATTTAGAGGACTATTAAAATAAAGTGTTCATTTTTATTTCAGAACATGACCTTTTTTGTCAATATTTTGCAGATAGAAAAATGTTTAAAATGGAGCACTTGGCTTTAGATGTCCCTATCCCCATTTCTTGCTGTTTATTCTCTAATTTGGCATGAATAATATGCACATTCTCCAGTCACTTAACGGCAATAAAACATACCCAGTCCACATCATAACTGTGTCAACAGCAGTGCAAGCCCAGCATCTCTCAAAGGATAAATTACACCGCACTAGTCTAAATGAACAGCATCTTTCCATAGTCTTACAAACCATCCATTTATTTTTATTAACCATTAAACAGAAATTCATTCCCTCGGGCTCGCTCTGCTCTGCCCCTGCGCCATGACCGTTGCTTTAGCACTGAAGAATCAAGTGTTTAATGTCTTACACGCTCCATGGGTTTTTAATTCTTTTAAACAGATTCAGGACAGGCTGAATACTTGGCTCAGGTATGCTGAGGTTTGTAGTAATCAACATTTCCATTGATTGACTGTCCAATCCCTGAAGTAATCTGTTTTAAATACACTTTCATTTCAATGCACTGTAATTGTATTGGCGTGGCTCCATTCTGACTCTCTTAAAATAGCCAAATAAATACATACATTAATAATTGTGTTTTTACTGTTCTGAGTGATTGGTCTGCTACATGAAACATTTATTATTGGCATTTGTTATATATTTTGTTCAGTAATGAATATGTACACTTAATGAATTAAGTCTGATTAGTATGTGTGCATGTTATTAATAATTATGAACAGAAACTTGTACATGTAAATATTAAGTCAGATTACATTAAAACAGTAAGTGCAAATGTATATAATTATTGTTTAATTATTAAATTAAATACTGTAAGTGCGTAAATCTTGATACACAAATACAATATACAAAATAATATATTACATTAAAACTATGCATGTTTAACATTGATATATACAGTACTAAACTTTTTTAAATAAATTAATTCAGTAAGGGAGCATTAAATTGATCAAAAGTGACAGTAACAATTCTTTTTCAAATACACGTTCTTTTGAACTTTTTATTTATCAAAGAATCTTGTGAATAGCAAATGTTTCTTGAGCAGAAAATCATCATATTAGAATGCTTTCTGAAGGATCATGTGACACTGAAGACTGGAGGAATGATGCTGAAAAGCTTTGATCACAGGAATAAATTACATTTTAAAATATATTTATTAAGAAAACAGTTATTTTGAATTGTAATATTCCACAATATTACTGTTTATTATGTATATTTTGATCAAATAAATAGCCACCCTGAGCATAAGAGACTTTCAAATATATCAAAAAGTCTTACCAACCCCAAATTTTTGAAAGCAGTGTTCAACAACACGTCTTTCTAATTCATATTATTACCTTAATTTGTCTATGACAGTCGATTTCCTGATACTTTTATGTCAACTTGTTAGGTTGTAGACACAGATTGAAGACAAATTAAATGTAATAAAAGTATGCGTGTGCGCATGCGTGCGTGCGTGGACAAAATGTCCCTATGGCCCACAAAGATGGTAATATTCGAAATCCTTGTCTGTGTGGACATTTTTTGGTCCCCATTAGGAAAACAACTTAAGTTTTTTGAAAGTATAAAAAGTTTTCTGTGATGGGTAGGTTTAGTGTAAGGGGATAGAATATACAGTTTGTACAGTATAAAAATCATTATGTCTATTATGTCATTATGTGTTTGTGTGTGTGTGTGTGCTTGTTTTTTGTGACATATCAGGACACAAATGTCTATAATGACATGGGTATGACATAGGTATTACAAGGAGAGGGTGACTTGTGAGGACATTACCCATGTCCCAATTTTTCAAAAGGCTTATAAATCATACAGAATGAGGTTTTTTTTTTGGGAGAAAGTAAAAATGTGCAGTTTCCTGTGATGGGTAGGTTTAGGGGTAGGGGTAGTGTAGGGGGATAGAAAATACGGTTTGTATGGTATAAAAGCCATTACGCCTATGGAATGTCCCCACAATTCACAAAAACGTGTGTGTGTGTGTGTGTGTGTGTGTGATGGATCAGTCCATGATTCACTCTCTCAGTTTTAGTCTCCTGCTTCTGTGTTTAATTCATATTTATTGTAATGCTAAAAAGTTTCAGGGCAAAATGTATTTTAACACAATGTGCTTGACTGCCTTTTCTGTCGCCACTGTCAAACTCATTTTGAGCAGCACTTAAGCAGGAAAACATATCGCCCATCAAATGATGGACAGTGTGGTGAAGAGAACAGTGTTACAGAGAAATATGTTTCTCATTTCAGACAGTTACTGTTTTGACACAGCCCACCGGTCACTGTTGTCTTCTGTTGAATGATGTATTTATAATAAAAACATTGGGGAAATTCAGACCAGACCAGTCATGTTTTTGTATACCTAAAGTGCACCCTTGAAATGTTTTTGTTGTCCCTTAGGGTATCCTTTTTGCACTTTTCTTTGTTGCAAAATATCACTGACTGAAATGAAAGCAATTTTATGTGCCATTCGATCTTTTTCACAGTAAAGACTAGCGGCAAAAGAAACAACTTGCAGGGACAATTACTCTCTTCAAAGTTCTCGTACATGTCAGTTTTTTTTTCTCATAACTGCACAATGTCGTTGGTATGTTTCTTTAAAAGTTTTAAACTTTCTGGCTCTGTAAAAAAAAAAAAAAAAAAAATGCTCTGTGGTTTTCAGTGACATCACTGTCACAATTTGGATACAAACATTGAAGGATCTTTGGAAAGATCTGAAAAATATGCTCTTTTATACCAGATTAAACACAGGACAAGGCGTTGTACCCTTGAGAATTATTATTATTTTGTGTTGTTTTTGTTTAATTTATGAGCAGTAATCTTTTTTTTATCACATTTTGTTTTTCAATTTCACAATCAATCAGATTTTTTCCAACTTCTGCAATGAAGTGCACTTAAATTACTATAGTGAGTAAGTAATTTTAGGTTTTACTTAATGGAACACGCTGACTTTTTGGGACTTTAGCTTATTCACCGTATCCCTCAGAGTTAGATAAGTCCATACATACCATTCTCATCTCCGTGCGTGCCGTAACTCTGTCTGACGCACCCACCGCTAGCCTAACTTAGCACAAAGACTGGAGGTAAACGGCTCCAGCTAGCCTACTGCTCAATAAGTGACAAAATAATGCCAACATTTTCCTATTTACATGTTGTGATGTGTATAGTTACATCGTGTACTAAGACAGACGGAAAATGAAAAGTTTTGATTTTCTAGACCGATATGGCTAGGAACTATACTCTCGTTCCTGCATAATAATCAAGGAACTTTGCTGCCGTACCATAGGTGCAGCAGGCGCAATGATAATACGCAGCGCGTATTATCTATGATGATGATAATTGTAATTTTGGAAATAAGCACTCAGATGTCCTCTTCGGCAGGGTATGATGTACCTGGAGGAGAGGCGGCTGGTGCACAGGGACCTCGCGGCTCGTAACGTCCTGGTGAAATCTCCAAACCACATCAAGATCACTGATTTTGGACTTGCTCGACTGCTTGATGCTAATGAAAAGGAGTACAATTCAGATGGAGGCAAGGTCAGTGTTTAGAACCTGAGACACACTGGTTCTGACAAGCTCATAAAACTTTAGCAGTTGTGAACAGTTCCAGTGAGCTCATTTTTAAGTGATTCTGTCCTTTTGTATGGTGGGTTGGACAAAATACTAAATTAATCAATGAGAATGGTAGTTGCTCGTTTGCATTTCTAATTTTTAATCACATTGAAGTGCTGTTTCCGTCCAACTTGGACTGGTCTTTTTAGAAGTTCACAAAATGTTTGTAATTAAACATGATTGCATTATGTATATTTCCAGATTATTACATCCTGATTAGAATTCTCTCTTATGCAGATGCCCATCAAGTGGATGGCCTTAGAGTGCATACATTACAGGAAGTTCACACACCAGAGTGATGTATGGAGTTATGGTGAGTAAAACACTTGCAGTGCCCTAGTTTGTGCTTTTGTGTACAAATACTTTTATTCAGCAAAGATGCATTAAATAGAAAGTGACAGTAAAGACAATTTTAATGTTACAAGATTTATATTATAAATAAATGCTGTTCTTTTGAACTTTCTATTCATCAAAGAATCCTGAATCCTTTTTATCACTGGAATAAATAACATTTTAAAATATATTTTAACAGTAAATTATAATATTTTCATAATATTACTGTTTTTCTTTTTCTTTTTTTTTTTTTTTTTTTTTACTGTTTTTGATCAAATGAATGCAGCTTTGGTAAGCTTAAGAGACCAACCGTTGAACAGAGGTGTAATATAAAAATTATATATACATAGTTTATATAATGTATACATAATCTTAACACAATGTATCCTGAAACACAGATTTACAATTTTAAAATATTTTAAATATAATATTTACTGTACATTATTTAATATTTGATATAATTGATTATTTCTCAATAAGTTTATTGCTATATTATTATATATTATATTAATAAACAAATACTATATTTAACCAAATATTGTATTAATTGATAAATAACAATGTAAAAATAAACAATAAAATAAGATAAAATAAAATAATTTATATATTAATAAAAAGCACAATGCTTTTGCTACATGTGGCAAGTGTAAATCTCTATACAGAATGTGATGTGTTGACTTCATGTATTGTCATTCAGGGGTGACTATCTGGGAGCTGATGACGTTTGGAGGAAAGCCCTACGATGGGATTCCCACACGTGAGATTCCAGACATCCTGGAGAAGGGCGAGCGTTTGCCCCAGCCGCCCATCTGTACCATAGACGTCTACATGGTCATGGTCAAATGTGAGTGTTATATAGAACCGTGAACGTGATCAGAAGCTCAAATCTTAGAAAGGCACTAGCACACATACAGTTATGTTCAGTGATGGTTCATATGTCTTGAAATGATTACCACATTCAGTTTTTGAATGATACTGTAAGGTACTACAAAGAACTTTAATTTTCACAAAACAGTATTAACAGGATTTTATTTAGCGAGACATGCACTCGCATGGTTTTTAGCCCAGCCGCCTGCCATGTTTGGCCAGACAGTCGTGTGGACTGTGGAAATAAGCAGCTGGGTGAGCGGTGGGGTTTCTCTGACGGCTCAATCAAACAAACACAAAGAGATGAAATGAGACGCGGATTGAACCCATTAATTCTAATTACATTTTGACTGTAAGCTGTTGTTTGTGATTCTACTCGCTGTGACATCTGTAACCCCACGGACAATGAAATGCGAAATATTGATGGAGATGAAACGTGGTGTGATTGCGTGAGTAATTGCTGCTCATTTGGATAATGTGTTTGAGTGTGAGAACTGAAGGGAAATTAATTGGGAGGAAATAAGGAGCAGGCTGCTGCAAGGTGAGGGCATGTTACTTCCTGACAGAGACATAATAGAACTGTAAGAAGGTCAGTAATATGGGTCAATTTCTAACTCAATGTGAAAAAAAAAAAAAAATTATATTGTCTGTCTGTCATCTATTTATCTATCGTCTGTCTGTCTGTCTGTCTGTCTATCGGCCTTCTGTCTGTCGTCTGTCTATCTGTCTGTCATCTATCTATTGTCTGTTTGTCTTTCTGTCATCTATCTATCATCTGTCTGTCTGTCATCTATATCGTCTGTCTGTCTGTCATCTATCTATCAGCCGTCTGTCTGTCTGTCATCTATCTATCGGCCATCTGTCTGTCTATCTATCTATCGTCTGTCTGTCTGTCAAATAAAATGTATTTGTATGGTATTTATTTATTTAAAATAAAGCTTAATTTTTAGTAACTTGCAGTGTCCATAAAAACTGTGTAATTGACAAATGTAGTTACTACTGCCATTTTTTATTCTGTCTTCACCTCCAGGCTGGATGATTGATGCTGATAGTCGGCCTCGGTTTAAAGAACTCGCTGCAGAGTTCAGCCGCATGGCACGAGACCCTCAGAGATACCTCGTCATACAGGTAAGAATGCAGTTATTTTTGTACTACATCTCACCTTGAAAATCAATACTTTTGTCCTATCACCCATTAAACTCAAGGTGATCGCAGAGAGTGATGGTGTCATTTCTCCTCTAAGGGGGACGATTGCATGAAGCTGCCCAGCCCCAGCCACAGTAAGTTCTTCCAGAGCCTTCTAGATGAGGAGGAGCTGGATGACCTGATGGACGCTGAAGAGTACTTGGTTCCTCAGACCTTCAATATCTCTACCTCTTCTTACACGTCAAGACCACCGATGGATACCAGTAGGGTAAGAACAGCTCTTTGCTTGTTTTGTTTTTTTCAGTTCTTTTTATGAACTGCTAAAATGCGTACCATGAATGAAGTGTAAGTCACTTTGGATAAAAGCATCAGCCAAATGGATAAATGTTTGTTGACCAGGACTATGCTAAAAGAAATTTAGAAAGAACTAACTAGTGTGTCCAATGAATGGAAGATCTTTTTGAAACATAATACCCATCCATCCATAAGCATTTTCATTTATCTCAATGGAAGCTGTTTAGCTGAACATCTTTATTTATGGGAACACAGTTGTGCAGATGGAAATCATGAAGTGGAGCTGTAGAGGAATTGAATCACTGCTTTCATTTCGCTCATTTACTCTCATGCAAACCAAGAAAACACTGACCCCTTCTTTTGGAAGTAATCACTATTTTTGCAATTCTGTTTGTCCCTGAAATTACATGCTTTGCCTTTAATGGAACTTCTCATCATCCCGTTCATTTTTTTTTCAGCGTTCCTATAGTCCTGGATCAAAACCACTTACATTTGGATGGCATGAGAGGGACAAAAACACATCTTTCCACATGCACTTAGACAGCCTAACCTGTCTTTTTCTTTTAGTATTTTCTTTTCTAGCAGTGACACCGCTTTTAATTTTCAACAGCCTTATTTTATTTGTAATTGAGCAGTATTGTTATTAAACACCTAAATTATTGCATGAGGCATGGAAGCAGGAGAATGATCTATCTTTATTTTTTTTGTACCCTCATATAGACGCAACTGAGGTGTCGTGACAAAGTTTTTAGCCCAGAAGACGGGATGGGAGCTTGTTCCCATGACTCTTCTGGTTCAGCGAGTGTCGTCTTCGTCCCTGTAAGCACACAAGGTGCGGGTCTCGATGTCCTTGAGGAACAGCACTGTAATGGGAGCTTGAAGAAACAGCCCATGTCTGGCTCAGGAGACGACTGTGACAGTCAGCGCTACAGTGCAGACCCGACTGTCTTTTTTGGAGAGAGGGGTCCAAAGACCACTGATGTAGATGGTTACATGAGCCCTATGAACAAATCACCCTCAGGTAAAACTATTTGATGTCTTTTTGAGGAGTTGCATTCAAAATCCACTTGGCTCAAAAATATGAGGGGGCATGTGCATGACGCTTCTGGGTATACATGAATTAGTTTGGTGTAAATCACCTCTGAAAGTCTTTTATTACACATTCTCTGGTCGATAATATCGCAGTCATTCCATTTCAACCTAAGATAGTTTAAAATAAAAGGGTGTCTGGAGTAAAACATTAATCCAGTGTGGTGGGTTGAGTAGGATGATAAATCAATAGATTCTGAGTTCCTCCATTACACATTTTGGCAGCAGTTAATGGTCTCATCCTTCACCTCAGAGGCATCAAACTAAAGAGCACCAATGAATTGTGGGTGGTTAGCTACAAGTAGGCTACTCACTTTTTTAAAATCGTTTTTATGCTAGTATCAGTAGTTAAACTACAGGCTATATGTTACTAACACAAAATAACTAATTATAGCTGTAGCTATTTAACTCTTTCCCCGCCATTGACAGAAATTTCTGTAATTTCTGAGACAGTGCTTCCCCGCCATTGAACAGAATTTTCTGGTTTTCCGTGTTTTCACTGAGATATTGTAGGGGCCGCTATTACACATCTTCTGAAAGAGTACTGAACCTTCCGATCAAAACACATGCGAAGAAGATGCAGAAACAACAATATCATATGTAGTCACTGTAACCCCAATGCTTATTAATTAAACAAATTAGCTCACAAAACAGACACATTTTAGGTCATCTGAATTGTTTCATTGTTTTGAGTTTTATGAACTTGTTTCTTTTAATTTCGATTAACTTTTAACTGAAACTGGGCTGTGATTTATTTTTCCCAGTATGCTTTGCCATGGCAAGCGAAAGTGAGAGTAAATGCTAAAATTGTGTTAAACAATGTTTGGGTTTTTTGTGCAAGATTAATGTTAAGTGGGAGATTTATTAGTGTTTAATGTTTAGTTATGCTAATTTAGAAGAGTGTCTGTTATGTTGGGGTGGGGGTTGTGGAGCATGAGATTGGTTTGAGCACAGGTATGTTGAATATTTTATATTGCTGTTTTATTTGCTATACTTAATGCTGTCAAAGAATTGTGTTACTAATAAGCAAGTTAGCATTTACTGAGTTGGCTATTTAAAGCTAGCCACATTTTCACTTCTAATAATATTTAAGTTGAGATTGCATGATTATTTTAAGTTAAATATCAAATATTCTAAGTTAAGATCAATTAAAATATACAAGTAAAAGTAAAAAAAAAAAAATCTGTCAGTTCTGCTTACTTAAATGTTGAATTTCTTAACTTAAAATGTTGATGTAACTGATTACCTCAATTTTGTTGAGTTTTGCCAATTTATTCAAAATTTAGTTTGTGAAAATTATCAAAAATGCTGTAGATGGCTGTCAACTTTATAAAATAAATAAATAAATAAAACTGCTGGAGGGGGAAAGAGTTAAGAAGACATTACAGTTCAAATTTGTTTTTTTTTAAAGAAAGAAGTCTTTTGTGCTCACCAAGGCTGCATTTGTTTGAGCAAAAGCACAGTAAAAACAGTAATGTTTTGAAATATTAAAATTAATGTTTCCTATTTTAATATGTTTTAAAATGTAATTTATTCCTGTGATGCAAACCCTTAATATTTGCACATTTTTACATTAATTACAGCTAACAAAGCTAAAAACAAGCTTTAGTTTAATTTAGTTTAACTTCAGCTTTAGCTTTAGCTTTAGCTTTCCTGTAGCTCAAACAATAAGAGCGTGGCGCTAGCAATGCCAAGGTCATGGGTTCGATTCCCAGGGAAAGCAAGAACTGACAAAAATGTAAAAATGTATACTTTGAATGCAGTGTGAGTCGCTTTGGATAAAAGCGTCTGCCAAATGCATAAATGTAAATGTAATTGAAATGCATTGTCTGAAAAAGTAATTTCTGTAATGTTATACTCTAGAGACTGTAGATTTGAAATGCACAATACAATTTGACAAAAATATCAATGAAGAACATTAATGAATAGCTTGCTGCCATGCTACACCAGCTTTTTACTGGTAAAGCTAAAAAAAAACATGCTGAAAATTGTAGCTAAGTGGGTAGTGTCACTACTTTTGGGGACCATATTTATATCATTTTCAATAAAGTGTTATGTTCTGTTTAAGCCTTTATTCTGTTCACATGCTTCACAACTGTATAAATATTCCTGTGGTCATGTGATCAGCATTTTCAGAATAGACTAAAACTGATGTTCTCTTCTGGAAATACCAGAGCAGCTCACTCATTTATTATGCTGCATATTTATTATGTGAACAGTAAGTTAAACAGCTCATTAATTCTCATTCATTTCCTCAACAATAACACAATGAACTGCAAAATGTGGGGCATGAGACTCAAACAAATGTAGGCCACAATGTTCTGATGTTTGTTTCTCTTTAATAGTTCTGTATCTAATATCACATAGCATTTTCTTTGTTTGTACATGCACTGTTACCTGTATGGAAGCTTGCTTCCGCCACAGAATAAAAAATAAAAAAGGTCATTGCGACGTTTTATCTCACAATTCTTACTATTTCTTTTCTCTGAATTGCTTGATATAAACTCACAATTCCGAGTTATAAAGTCAGAATTATGAGATATAAACTCGCAATTCTGAGAAAAATATTTTTGTCTCTCAGAATTGGACTTTACAACTCGCAATTCTGACTTTATAACTCGGACCTGTGAGTTTATATCAAGTAATTCTGAGGGGGGAAAAAAAAGTCAGAATTGCGAGATGTAAACACAAGTGTGAGATTAAAAAGTCGCAATTCTCTTTCTGTGTGGCGGAAACAAGCTTCCATATACATGTGTTGCACGTAACTTACAGGCGATTTATGTTGAGTTAGGTATTTTACATGACCCAAGATACGAATTAATACAAACATATCTTATTTAGAGTTCCTGAAGCTGGAAAATTTACTTAATCTGGTTATTGCAATCAGATTAATTTGTTAACATGACAAGGAGTAAATTATTCTTACATATTTCTGATTAATATTGGAATGTGCTTATGCATATAAACAGTATGACTAGTGTATACCAGTTGTTACTGTTAACTAAATCTATAAAAAAATAATAAACTTAAACACAAAAAATAGAACTGTTGCCTTAGCAAATAACTGAAATAAGTTAAAGTACTAAAATTATTAAAATACTAAATTATACTATACTATAAAATACTATAAAAATTAAGCTAAATATAAATAATACAGAAAATAAAAATAACAAAAGCACATAACAAAATTACTAAAACTTAAGCATAAAAATAAGCGAGTTCAAAATATTAATACATACTATAATAGTATATAAATAATAATACGTTTATTTTACAGTGCGTGCAGTGTAAGTACTGAGTAATATAAGGTAACTACATGGGTTAAGTTAAAGTTTACGGGTAGGTTAAGAGTTAGTACCTTAATGTGTCATTACTACAATAAGTACATATTATGTTCATGCAAAACAGGACTGAAAAAACAAAACAAAAAAACAAAAAAACACTGGTGTATACTATTGTCAATGTAGTGTATACTAGTTTAGTAACTATTTGTGGTGAATGGCACTGATTCTTTATATGGTATAGCTTTTATCCTGCGTTTTACATTGTATATTTTGTATCTACAGACCATCTTAGTCCTGTCGAGGAGAATCCTTTTGTAAACCAACGAAAGAATGGAAATATTAATGCACTGGACAACCCGGGTTACCACAGCACTCCTGATAGGAAACCCATGGGTGAGGATGAGTATATCAACGAACCCCTTTACCTCAACACATACAACAACACTAGCGGGATAAACCAGGAGATTATGAGAAAGAATGGAGCTTCCATCCCACTACAGATGACTACAGCAGCCAACGCCGCAAGCAGCCACGTTATCCTCTCGACACAAACTGGGAAAGCCCACCACCACGGCCAGGGAACACATGTTCATTTCGCCGTTCCACCTGTTCAGCCCCCCCAAACGACATCAATGAGCCAAAACGGCCAGCACTCCCAGTCGCCACACAGTGTCGAATCCAATTCCTCCAGCATGTCTGGCAATCCTCCTTTATTAACCCAAATCTCCATCGTCAGCCAACAGATCCAACCTTGTCTGGCAAGTCAGTCCGGCTCTTCTACCCACCCGGCTCAAGTGGTGAAATCTGCAGTCACAAGTAAAAGTATATCCGGCCTTCCCGGCCACCTTGTCTACCCAGGTAACATGCTTCAAACGGGTCATACTGGGACTGTAATGGTCGACAGGAAGTCAAAGAAGAATTTTGATAATCCTGACTACTGGCAGCATAGTCTACCGCCCAAGGTGACCCAACAAAACCCTCAAGACCCAACGCAAGTGTGCAAAAGCAAACATCTCTATAGGCACAGCATCCGAAGTCGCATCACCGTGGCTGACAACCCTGAGTATCTTTCCGAGTTAAACAAGAGACCAGTTCTGCCGCCGCCACCATACCGGCACAGGAATACGGTAGTGTAACAACACAGTTATAGAGAGCCAGATTCTTCTACCAGCACCATATGTTGAATTGGAATTACGGAAGTACAGGAACAAGTACAGTACAATTCCCACCTTCAGTGTTTCTGCCAGAGG
This sequence comes from Paracanthobrama guichenoti, assembly GCA_018749465.1. Classification (NCBI taxonomy): domain Eukaryota; kingdom Metazoa; phylum Chordata; class Actinopteri; order Cypriniformes; family Gobionidae; genus Paracanthobrama; species Paracanthobrama guichenoti. Next base: position 5,277,329 of record CM031943.1, read on the forward strand.
AATTCAGGAAGGAGAATTATTGGAACCGACCAACCAAAGTGCCTCTAAACTATTCCAAAAGCTATTCCATCTTTTCTATTCCAACAAATCAGAATGTAACCAGATGGATATCCCTTAAAGGGAAAGTTAAAAAATAAAATGTACTCACCCTCATGTTGCTCCAAACCCAAAGACTTTTGTTCATCGTTGAAAAACACCTGAGAGATTTCTGTCCCTCCATTGAAAGTCCATTACCAAAAAAACAAGTGTATGTTTCAAACCTTAAATTTTGATCGAATATTAATCAGAAACATTTTATTTATTATGAATGTATATATACAGTTGCAAGAAAAAGTATGAACCGCTTGCAGAATCTGTGAATAATTTTAACAAAATTAAAAAGAGATCATACAAAATGCGTTATTTTTTTTAGTACTGTCCTGAATAAGATATTTTACATACATTTTTAACATTTTTTTTTTTTTTTACATGTAGTCCACAAGACAAAAAAAAAAATAGCTGAATTTATTAAAATGACCCGTTCAAAAGTTTATGAACGCTTGATTCTTAATACTGTGTGTCGTTCCCTGGATGATCCACGGCTGTTTTTTTGTTGTGTGATGGTTGTTCTTGAGTCTCTTGATTGTCCTGCAGTTAAACTGACCAAAAATCCTCCCTGTCCTGCACATTCTTCAGTTTTCCAGCATCTTTTGTATATTTGAACCCTCTCCAGCAGTGACTGTATGATTTTAAGATCAATCTTTTCACACGGAGGACAACTGAGGGACTCAAACACGACTATTAAAAAAGGTTCAAACATTCACTGAATGTTTAAACCTTGGATCTCTTGGCTGACGATGAAGATTTGGGTTAATAAAGAAGGACTGCCAGACATTTCCCAGTTTGTAAATATATATATATAATAATAAGTTTTCACCCCAGCTCTTAATGTTAATTCCTTCTGGAGCATCAGTGAATGTTTGAACCTTTTTTAATAGTCGTGTTTGACTCCCTCAGTTGTCCTCAGTGTGAAAACATTGATCTTAAAATCATACAGTCACTGCTGGAGAGGGTTCAAATATACAAAAGATGCTGGAAAACTGAAGAATGTGCAGGACAGGGAGGATTTTTGGTCAGTTTAACTGCAGGACGATCAAGAGACTCAAGAACAACCATCACACAACAAAAAAAACAGCCGTGGATCATCCAGGGAACGACACACAGTATTAAGAATCAAGCGTTCATAAACTTTTGAATAGGGTAAGTTTTATAAATTCAGGAATTTTTTGGTCTTATGGACTATATGTAAAAATTTTTTTATGTAAAATACCTTATTCAGGTATTCAGGTAAAATAACATGCATTTTGTATGATCCTCTTATTTAGTTAAAATTATTCCCATTTTTACAGATTTTGCAAGTGGTTCACATACTTTTTTGCTTATGTAACTATGTATATATATATATATATATATATATATATATATATATATATATATATATATAGACTTGCATTAACTAACTTAATTTTAAAATAAACAAAAGCTTAATCACTTAAGATAAAAAAGTTTAATGTTTAATTTAGTTTACTTTGAAATGCCTTAATGTTTATTGTAAAGTCCTTTTAAAATATGCATCATCTTTTCTGTTATGTACACCAAAAACAATAAAAATGAATAAAATAAAAGTAAATGTGTTCTCCACATACAACAAAAATACTATTTAAACAAAAGGTTATTTAATTATTTTTTTTTTTTTTTTTTTTTTTCAGTGGGAAGTGTTATTTGATTTTTAGCTGAACCGAACAAACTCTCAGGTTTCATAAAAAAAAAAAAAAAAATCTTCATTTGTGTTTCAAGATGAATGAAAGTCATATGGGTTTGGAATGATTGAGTGCATACATGATGACAGAATTTGAATTTTGGGGTGAACTGTCCCTTTCATTTTCATCTCTGACTGATTCTCCTACAGTTAGGAAGTTCACAGTGACTTTGTGGAAACTGGTGATCAACTTGACAAAACGGAGTACCCAATGTTAAGGAAAAACACTTGCTCTTGTGTTTTGTTTTTGGTTTTTTTGCGAAGGAAATGAACAGTTTATTTCTGATGTCATAAGTTTAAACTAACTCTCTTTTTGACCACTTTCTGACCATCCTGTATTGTTGCTGTTGATGCCATACGCTATTTTGTCTTCTGTTTTGAACTGAAGGACACGGATCTAGGAGCGTCTACAAGAGAATTGAATCTTTTATGTGAACAAGACAACATTGTGGATTGTAAAATGACACATTCTCTTTTACCGTAGTGGATTTATTAATGGACTAAACTGGTTGGATACTGTTTATTTTCAGTGATGTTCTTCTTCATGTTTTTTAAAGATCTTATCCATTTCCCCAAGTTTTTTACTCATATATAGGAACTAACAAATCTGATACAGGCAGAGAAAGAGCACATGGGGCAGCCATACCGCTTCTTGTGCTAACGGGAAATAAGTGCCTTCCTCAGTGGCACACAAGCATCGATGGACATGCCCATGAAGTGGTTAAGTCTTCAATTGCTGTACATATATGAAACCAACTTGTATATTCATTACTGAGCCATACATGTGCAAATAGACTCAATGGGAATCATGTATTGAAAATATGTTGTATTTAATTCATCAATTAATGAATTTAATGGCAAGATTGATATATTCTGGAAGGCAATATTACGGATAATAGAGGGCACGATACAAACTCAAATAAACTACTGATCTCCAATGGAGAATTTTTTCAATGTACTGTGACAGAAAATACTTTTGTCTGAAATGTATCCTGCTCTCAGTGAGAGTGTGATTGTATTGTGGCCAGGGAGAAACTGTTCATATGTTTTATAAACCGTGAGTGTCATAGCAAGTTGTGACTGTGCAAATTTGGTCCTAAACGTACCATGCTGATATGATGAGACTTTGATTTGCTTTCAACTGAACAGCCCTGGGAGATGTAGCTCGATTTGTTTGGCTTTTCTGTGTTTTTTTTTTTTTTTTTTTTTTTTTTTTTTTGTATTTTTGTTTGTTTGGAGGCTATTCCAAAAGATGCATCTCATCCATGTTGTAATTCTATTTGATGGAATGACACAATAAAGGTCTTGTTTGAAATTTTGAACACATTCATAAGTTTCCAGAGTTTGACATCAGGGTCTTTTGTTGTTGCCTGGTACAAGCACCACTTTGTTCATCACACTTTGCAGGTGAAATCGATCAACATGTCTGAACTTGCCCTTACAAACAAGTACTGTAATGACGTCAGATATCAGATTGGAAATTGCCAACCGCCAAAAAAATTTGAGATTATTTGTTGTTTCAGATACTCCTTTCTTTTTGTTTTATCTTCGTTACTATTGTTTGAATTGACATATAGTAAATTATTGGGATTGGACATTTTGGGATTATCCAGGCTGCTCTCCACATGAAATCTCAAACTCTGCAGGATAACAAGGGTAATGTTGCATATATATATATATATATATATATATATATATATATATATATATATATATATATATATATATATATATATATATATATATATATATACATATACATACAGCCATTATTGTCTAAATAACTGCCAACAAAAGTGAAAAGTGAACATGTCAAAACTGTGTCCAAAGTCTCAATATTTTGTGTGAGCACCTTTGTTATCTAGCACTGCCTTAATCCAGAATTCACCAGAGCTGCACAGGTTGTTGCTGGGATCCTCTTGCATTCACCGATAATGACATCATGGAGCTGCTGGATGTTAGACACATGGCGCTTCTCCACCTTACACTTGAGGATGCCCCACTGGTGCTCAATAGGGTTCAGGTCTGGAGACATACTCGGCCACTCCATCACCTTCATCTTCAGCTTCCTCAGCAAGGCGGTTGTCATCTTGGTGGTGTGTTTGGGGTCGTTATGATGTTGGAAAACTGCTGTTCCGCAGGGAGGCCATCATGTTCTGCTTCAGAATATCACAGTACATGTTGGAATCCATGTTTACCTCAATGAAGCGAAGTTCCCCAGTACCAGCAGTGCTCATGCAGCCCCAGACCATGATGCTACCACTGGACATGGTTCCAGTAATTCATGCTCTTGGATAGGTTTCTTCAGCAAACTGGTTGCAGGCTTTCTTGTGAGCCAGCTTCAGAAGAGGTTTCCATCTAGGACGACAGCCATGCAAACCGACTTGTTGCAGCGTATGGTCTGAATACTGACACACGGACCTTCCGCTTCTGCAACCTCTAAAGCAATGCTGGCAGCACTCATGCGTCTGTTTTTTGAAGCCAGCTTCTGTACTTGACGCACAGCATGAGGACTCAACTTCTTTGAATGATCTTTGCGAGGCCTGTTCCGAGTGGAGCCTGTCTTGGAAAACCTCTGTATGACCCTGGCCAGTGTACTGTAACTGTTTCAGGGTGTTATGATCTTCTTATAGCCTGGGCCATCTTTGAGGAGAGCAACAATTCTAATTCTCAAATCCTCAGAGAATCCTTAAATCCGAAATCCTTAAACATCCATGGTCAGTATGAGAGAACTGTACTCAAAACACCAAATTTTAACAGCTCTACTACAAGATACACAAATTTGTATGGTCCTGTCAAGCAGACAAAAACATGAACATAATGAATAGAACATGGCTTTTCATGGTTAAACAACATACCGTTGTCACCACTTAAAGTGTTCTCACTTTTGTTGCTAGCTATTTTGACAATAATGGCTGTATGTTCAGTTATTTTCAGAGGACAGTAAATCCATACTGCTATACAAGCTGCATATTGACTAATAAAAAATATACCCAAGTTTAATTTCTATAGTATTGTCCCTTGAGAAGATAGACTAAAATTGGTTGCTGACATGTGAGGGGTGTACTCATTTTTGTGAGATACTATATATATATATATATATATATATATATATATATATATATTTCCCCCTAAAAGGGTCCCCCTTTGCTGTCAAAACAGCCCTGACCCGTCGAGGCATGGACTCCACTAGACCTCTGAATGTGTGCTGTGGTATCTGGCACCAAGATGTTAGCAGCATATCCTTTAAGTCCTGTAAGTTACGAGGTGGGGCCTCCATGAATCGGACTTGTTTGTTCAGTACATCCCACAGATACTCGATTGGATTGAGATTTGGGGAATTTGGAGGCCAAATCAACACCTCAAACTCGTTGCTGTGCTCCTCAAACCATTCCTGAACCATTTTTGCTCTGAGGCAGGGCGCATTATCCTGCTGAAAGAGGCCACATCCACCAGGGAATACCGTTTCCATGAAAGGGAGTACATGGTCTGCAACAATGCTTAGGTAGGTGGTAATGTAACATCCATGTAGATGGCAGGACCCAAGGTTTCCCAGCAGAACATTTCCCAAAGCATCTCACTGCCTCTGACAGTTTGCCTTCGTCCCATAGCATCCTATTTCTATTTAGGTCTATTTTTTTATCTATTTAGGTCTATTTTTAAGCAGCACACTAAGACATTGGAGCCAGTAGTTCATTTTTATAGATTTTCGGTTTGAGAAATTTGGTTTGAGTTTTCTTCAGTCTGACTTTTGTTGTTGTTGTTTTTTAAACCATTTTTATGTTCCCCAGACTGCAGTAGTTTTTCATTTCTGTCCCTTTTGTGCAAAATACAGAGAACTAGTGTGAGCGAGGTAGAGTATTTTCTGTGTTCCAGCTAGGCAAAGGAAGTAAATGAATCAAACTGTCAGCACATGGAAGTTTACCACAACCAATGTCATTCCCCTTTGAGTAAAAATGCTGTTGTGTCCTCTCTAACTCAGCATCACAAAAATGTATCCATAGTTTTAACCAAAATACTAGTGCTTAGATTATATCTTATACACAGGGTTCAGGATTTGTAACTCATCCTGCGCTCCAGTGATGTATGTTTATTTGACAGGATCAGTTAGTGAGACATTCCTGTCTCGCTCGGTACATTGTGTATGATGATCTTCATGTGCTGTGCCGGCTGAGCCTCTTTGTCCTTTTAAATGTCTCCTTTTGTGTTGGTGACCTATAATAAATGAGCGTGTGTTTAAAAGTGGCAGCTGTGTGATGTGATTAGGGAGAGAGGGAATTCCAGAGGAGAGAAACAGAGTCAGTATCACCAAAACTGTGGCTCCGTTCCAAACCGTATCACATGCATCACATGCATACTTCTCAAAATCATGCTAACTAATATAATCACCTATTTCTGAAGGTGAATTACATTGCATTGCGGGTAAGGTAATTCTAGAATGCATTGCATCTTTTTAATTCAATATATTTTTATTCAGTGCTGAAAACACTAATAAAATAAGTTGTTACCTGTGTTACCACAATTTTTGTGTACACATAATAGCATCGTATTTTGGATATATACAATGTTAATACCTGTAATTTCAATATTATGTATTATAGTATTATTTTAAAATAGTTTTTCTATTTTCAGTTTTAATTTTAAGTTTCAATCAGTGTGACTTTGTCATTATTTTAGTTTTTTTTTTTTTATATTTTTTAAATATTCTTTATTTATTTTATTTATGTATTTTATCTATATATAATTGTGTTATTTTTCATTAAATTTATTTTATTTAAGCTTCATTTTGAATAAAAATGTTATAAATAAAATATTATAAGGTCGCACTCTCCAGAGTTCTAATTCACTTGGACTACAATTTCCATACACTCACCTTGACTGATTACCCCACACCTGTTACACATTCCCACAGACTATTTAACCCTGGCTACCCAACAGATCAGTGCGAAGTCTTGTTTGCCCCGGCCACAATTCTGAGCGTTATATTCCCCTGTGTTAACCTTGCCTGTGTATTGACTCTGCCTTGTTCTTCGTTCACGACCCTGTTCCGCCTGCCTCCTGTTTGTTGTTTGCCTGTTCTCTGGATTCTGATCGTTTGCTGCATACCCTGACCTTCTGCCTGCTTTTTGACCATTCTCTCTGCCCTGCCCTGGACGTTGCTGTTTTGCCTGTTTCGACCTCTGCCTGTTTTGTACTACTGACTCTGTTTATATCAATAAACTGCAAATGGATCTTAACCTGCCTGAGTCTGCGTTACACACAACTGCTATGATAACAGTTCATTTTTGGGTGAAATTATTACTGATCTTACTACTACCAACTTTAATTTTGGTCTCTTGTCAAACGCATTGTTATATGTGCTTGTTCCAAACCTGAATAAGTTTCTTTCTTCTGTTGAACACAAAAGAAGATATTTTGAAGAATGTTGGTAACCAGACAGTTGACAGTAGCCATTGACTTCCATAGTAGACCAAGTCAGTGGGTGCTGTCAACTGTCTGGTTACCAACATTCTTCAAAATATCTTCTTTTGTGTTCAACAGAAGACAGAAACTTCAGGTTTGGAACAATATGAGGGTGAATAAATGATGACAGAATTTAATTTTTTGGGGCGAACTATCCCTTTAATTTTTAAAATGGTAAAACGTGTTAAATTATCACACTCTTTTTAGGGTTTGAAAGGGTCAGAGCCTTGTGTGTGTTTGTCTGTAAAAGTGTGCACTCCGTGTAGGTGACAGTTAGAGCGCAGCCGTCACTTTGCAGCAGAAATATCTCTGCTGTTTCCCTGAGTTTAAAGGCACATAAAACTCTCTGTGAGGAGGTGGGGGTGATGAGGTGTGACCTTGGATTACTGGCTCTTCAAAAGGATGTTCTGAGAAACCATCATGACTCTGCTTTATGCCCTCAGTAGGGAGTTTGATGTGCTGTTCGCTCACAATAGTAAAACAATTGGATTAGAGGGGAGAGCAGACAGAAATGTGCTTTAGTGAAGGAGGAATTTAAGCAACTGAGACATTGTAAAGAGTTAGACAAGCGTGCCATTCAGAGTAAAAGCTCTGCACAAGCACAAAAGAAGACATTTTTGGTCTACTTTTATGCTAATTAGGGTTAATTTAGCTTCAAAATCCATTCACACCAAATCTTAATGCCAAGTGTAAAAACAGATCCAGTGGTTGTTCACTCTGGTGCACTGAATTGTATTCGGACTGAAACATGGTGATCTATTGACTTTAGTCCAGGTTTTTGTCGGTCAATGGGGCAGTCGTTTTCAGTTGCCTCAAAATAGCAACGCGCCAACAATACGCCTGAAAGCACATCGTTTTCAGACCATCACGCCCATGGGTGAACAGATGGACGCGAGTGCATTTTCTGTTTAAACAATGTGGCGTTGGACGTGAAAATGATAACTGCGTCGGGCTGAAACTAGCAAAAAACACTTGCGTCATGCCTGGCACCGCATTGCACCGGGTGAATGATAGGGCCTTCAGTCTTCATCATTAGCCATTGTGTCACTTTTGAAGATTGTACTGTATCAGTCAAGTCATATGAATTATTATTATTATTAGCCTCAATATTTTCACTTGTGAAGTAGCTGAAACTTTCTTCGAAAATATCTTCTTTTTGTGTTTCGCAGAAGAAGAAAAAATATGGTAGAAGAATGGCATGCGGGTCAGTTTTTTTAATTTTTATTTTGTTGCTAATGCACAGTTCTTTAATATCAGCTAATTTGAGAATGTGAGTGCTGTGCGAAAGGTTAGCATAAAAGAAATTACAGAACCAAATGCTGTATCACGCTAAATACTTAAATACTAAACCTTGCATACTGAACATTCAATGACATTTAAGCTGTCGGCCAGTGCTTTGGAGAACTTGTATGTGTCCTCACACACACTCACCTGCAAACACAGTTATGCTCCCTTGTGTCTTCCTTTGGCACCACCCAACGTGATGAAACACTTTCCTCCTGGCAAGGTGAAACTGTGCTGAAGCTGTATTATTAATGAGAGACAGTGAGAGATTCTAGCAGTCAAGGAAGTGTTTGAAGCTGTGCGTGTGTGTGTGTGTGTGTGTGTGTGTGTGTGTGTGTGTGGTTCTCCCTGGTGTGCAGTGGCCACAACATTTCCAAACACAGTCAGACCAATTAATCAGATTCTCTCTCAGTGGATCCCTCTCTCTCTCTCTCTCTCTCTCTCTCTCTCTCTCTCTCTCTCTCTCTCTCTCTCTCTCTGTGTGTGTGTGTGTGTGTGTGTGATACTGCCACACATCTCATCCTCTGAGACTCTTACCAGCAAATATTGAGACACATTGAAGGTCTTGTGCATGACAACAACACCAGAAGCGGATCTGAGTTCTGTTTTAAGAATCAAAGTCAGATCCAAAAGTGAACTGTGGAATAACAACTGGTTTTCTATTCATGCTGTCCCTGGACATTGAAGTGTCATCTCAAATTCTATTCATAATGTTGTTTTCTTGGGCGCTGGCCCACTGCAGTATTATTTTAATTTCAAATATAAATTCTTCATCTTTGTTCTTCAATGGTAATTATTTATTATTATTACTATTATTATTATGAATTGTGTGTGTAATAAGATTGATTGATTGATTGATTGATAATTATTGTTGTGGCCCAGATTAAACAAACAACAAGTAATAACAACAGTTATGGTTAAATAGTTCATATTTACAATTAAAATATTGTAGTGGCCTATATTAATAATAATTAATAATACGTTGTATATTTATGTATTTATATTTTATACATAAAAATGCCACATGTCATAATTGCTTCACTCTAACAAAGCATTGGAACTTGGTATGGCTTTTTATGTACTTCTCTTTCTATTATCACCTTTAAACTGTGTGTGCCTTGACACAGCATGTCTTCAGGTACGGAAATGGATTTGAAGAGGAAAATGAAAGGCAGATGGCAGCCACTTCAACACTATGCTGGCAGGTGAATAGTCTGTCATTCTTCAATAGAATTAATAGCTAACCTATAATTATTATATTTGCTGTTTTGACACTATAAATCTCAACGTTTTTTTCTTACATTTGCATTAGGATGATAGGAATTTATAGTGAATCTAAATAATGCTACTTTATCAACTAGCCTTGGCAAGTCATAAGGAGCAGGGACTGGTGAAGGGCTATGAATAGAGCGATGTCTGCGCAGATCTGATCACTAATTAATTCTGGTGATGAGAAGAACTGGCATGAATAGACACCTTCAGGTGTGTCCTCTCTGGAACACACCAGAGAAACCCCGAGCACCGCAGACCAACTCATTTTATTATAAATGAATGCCTCTGGTGACCTGAGCTGTGACACAGCAAATCATCGCCATCTGCATGGAAAAGCAATCTTGCTTTTAAAAAGAATGTTACCAGAATTCAATTGCTACTCATTTCTGCCTAAAACAAGTTAACTCTGCAAGTAATTGTTATTGTTTAATGGAATTTAGTTTATTAAAATACTAAGCACAGCTGTTTTCAACATTGATAATAATAAGGAATGTTTCTTGAGCAGCAAATCAGCATTTGGACCTTTTTCACATTTCCGGGGTATTCAGAAGCGGTATAACGCTTACCCTCATTGGGTAAATGTCTATAGTGGTGAATGGGAGATGACAGCAAATATAATTTTTGGGTAACACTTTAGTTTAGGGTCCAATTCTCATTAGTTGCTTATTAGTATGCATATTACTATGATATTGGCTGTTTATTAGTACTTACAAAGCACATAATAATGCCTTATTCTACGTGACCATATTCTACATTCCTAATCTTACCAAATACCTATATGTAATAACTAACTCACTAACTATTAATAAGCAGTAGGAGTTTATTGAGGCAAAAGTTGCAGTTAATAGAATTGGACCCTAATCCAAAGTGTGACCAATTATTTGTATTGCCATTCTAATAGCAAAATAAATAAGAAAATAATAATACAAGTAATAATAATAATTCTAGCATTTCCACGACTCTAGGAGGGGACAATATATCAAGAGACTGATTAATTTAAGAGTTAATTTGATTTTTGCCAAGGTAATATAACACAAATTATAGCATTATAAATTTATGCTAATGTATGCTAATTTGTGATGTTGATAACTGGAAATGCATCCCAGTCTATGAAAAGAGTCTGTTATGATTTCCGAAGGATCATGTGACACTCAAGACTGAAAACTCAGCTTTGAATTTAAATGGTAAAAATATTTCACAAATATTACTGCTTTTACTGTATTTTTGGTCAAATAAATGTAACCTTGGTGAGCATAAGTACGGTGGTCCAGTAGTGCACAACACAACAAAATTTAAAAAGCAAACATAAGTTCACAACACAATGGAATCAAGCCACAACACAACGAAATCAAGCCACAACATTGTTTCTGTTGTGTTGTGGCATGTTTCTGTTGTCTTGTGGCTTGTTTATTTTGTGTTGTGGCTTGATTTTGTTGTGTTGTGCCTTTTTCGTTGTGTTGTGCCTTTTTCGTTGTGTTGTGCCTTTTTCGTTGTGTTGTGGATTGTTTCTGTTGTTGTGGCTTGTTTATGTTGTGTTGTGGCTTCTTTCCGTTGTGTTGTGCCTTTTTCGTTGTGTTGTGGCTTGTTTCTGTTGTGTTGTGGATTGATTTCATTGTGTTGTGCCTTTTTCGTTGTGTTGTGCCTTTTTCGTTGTGTTGTGGCTTGTTTCTGTTGTGTTGTGGCTTGTTTCTGTTGTGTTGTGGCTTGATTTTGTTGTGTTATGGCTTGATTTCGTTGTGTTGTGCCTTTTTCGTTGTGTTGTGGTTTGTTTCTGTTGTGTTGTGGTTTGTTTTTGTTGTGTTGTGGATCGATTTCATTGTGTTGTGGCTTGAATTTGTTGTGCTGTGGTATGATTTCTTTGTGTTGTGGCTTGATTTCGTTGTGTTGTGGCTTGATTTCGTTGTGTTGTGTTGTGCCTTTTTCGTTGTTGTGCTGTGCCTTTTTCGTTGTGTTGTGACTTGTTTCTGTTGTGTTGTGACTTGTTTCCATTGTGTTGTGGCTTGATTTTGTTGTGTTGTGGCTTGATTTCGTTGTGTTGTGCCTTTTTCGTTGTGTTGTGGCTTGTTTCTGTTGTGGCTTGTTTCCATTGTGTCGTGGCTTGATTTCGTTGTGTTGTGCCTTTTTCGTTGTGTTGTGGTTTGTTTCTGTTGTGTTGTGGCTTGTTTCTGTTGTGTTGTGGCTTGTTTACGTTGTGTTGTGGATTGATTTCATTGTGTTGTGGTTTGATTTCGTTGTGTTGTGCCTTTTTCGTTGTGTTGTGGCTTGATTCTGTTGTGTTGTGACTTGATTCTGTTGTGTTGTGGCTTGATTTTGTTGTGTTATGACTTGATTTCATTGTGTTGTGCCTTTTTCGTTGTGTTGTGGTTTGTTTCTGTTGTGTTGTGGCTTGTTTCTGTTGTGTTGTGGATTGATTTCATTGAGTTGTGGCTTGAATTTGTTGTGCTGTGGTTTGATTTCGTTGTGTTGTGGTTTGATTTTGTTGTGTTGTGCCTTTTTCGTTGTGTTGTGCCTTTTTCGTTGTGCTGTGCCTTTTTCATTGTGTTGTGACTTGTTTCTGTTGTGTTGTGACTTGTTTCCATTGTGTTGTGGCTTGATTTTGTTGTGGCTTGATTTCGTTGTGTTGTGCCTTTTTCGTTGTGTTGTGGCTTGTTTCTGTTGTGTTGTGGCTTGTTTCCATTGTGTCGTGGCTTGATTTGGTTGTGTTGTGCCTTTTTCGTTGTGTTGTGGTTTGTTTCTGTTGTGTTGTGGCTTGTTTCCGTTGTGTTGTGGATTGATTTCATTGTGTTGTGGTTTGATTTCGTTGTGTTGTGCCTTTTTCGTTGTGTTGTGGTTTGTTTCTGTTGTGTTGTGGCTTGTTTCCGTTGTGTTGTGGATTGATTTCATTGTGTTGTGGTTTGATTTCGTTGTGTTGTGCCTTTTTCGTTGTGTTGTGGCTTGTTTCCGTTGTGTTGTTGCTTGATTACATTGTGTTGTGGCTTGATTTTGTTGTGTTGTGGCTTGATTTCGTTGTGTTGTGCCTTTTTCGTTGTGTTGTGGATTGATTTTATTGTGTTGTGGTTTGATTTCGTTGTGTTGTGCCTTTTTTGTTGTGTTGTGGCTTGTTTCTGTTGTGTTGTGGCTTGATTTCGTTGTGTTGTGGCTTGTTTCTGTTGTGTTGTGGCTTGATTTTGTTGTGTTGTGCCTTTTTCGTTGTGTTGTGGCTTGTTTCTGTTGTGTTGTGGCTTGTTTCTGTTGTGTTGTGGCTTGTTTACGTTGTGTTGTGGATTGATTTCATTGTGTTGTGGTTTGATTTCGTTGTGTTGTGCCTTTTTCGTTGTGTTGTGGCTTGATTCTGTTGTGTTGTGACTTATTTCTGTTGTGTTGTGGCTTGATTCTGTTGTGTTGTGGCTTGATTTTGTTGTGTTGTGCCTTTTTCGTTGTGTTGTGGCTTGTTTCTGTTGTGTTGTGGCTTGTTTCTGTTGTGTTGTGGCTTGTTTACGTTGTGTTGTGGATTGATTTCATTGTGTTGTGGTTTGATTTCGTTGTGTTGTGCCTTTTTCGTTGTGTTGTGGCTTGATTCTGTTGTGTTGTGACTTATTTCTGTTGTGGCTTGATTCTGTTGTGTTGTGGCTTGATTTCGTTGTGTTGTGCCTTTTTCGTTGTGCTGTGGCTTGATTCTGTTGTGTTGTGGCTTGATTCTGTTGTCTTGTGGCTTGATTTCGTTGTGTTGTGCCTTTTTTGTTGTGTTGTGGCTTGATTCCGTTGTGTTGTGGCTTGATTCTGTTGTGTTGTGGCTTGATTTTGTTGTGTTATGACTTGATTTCATTGTGTTGTGCCTTTTTCGTTGTGTTGTGGTTTGTTTCTGTTGTGTTGTGGCTTGTTTCTGTTGTGTTGTGGATTGATTTCATTGAGTTGTGGCTTGAATTTGTTGTGCTGTGGTTTGATTTCGTTGTGTTGTGGTTTGATTTTGTTGTGTTGTGCCTTTTTCGTTGTGTTGTGCCTTTTTCGTTGTGTTGTGGCTTGTTTCTGTTGTGTTGTGGCTTGATTTTGTTGTGTTATGGCTTGATTTCGTTGTGTTGTGCCTTTTTCGTTGTGTTGTGGTTTGTTTCTGTTGTGTTGTGGTTTGTTTTTGTTGTGTTGTGGATCGATTTCATTGTGTTGTGGCTTGAATTTGTTGTGCTGTGGTATGATTTCTTTGTGTTGTGGCTTGATTTCGTTGTGTTGTAGCTTGATTTCGTTGTGTTGTGCCTTTTTCGTTGTGCTGTGCCTTTTTCGTTGTGTTGTGACTTGTTTCTGTTGTGTTGTGACTTGTTTCCATTGTGTTGTGGCTTGATTTTGTTGTGTTGTGGCTTGATTTCGTTGTGTTGTGGCTTGTTTCTGTTGTGTTGTGGCTTGATTTCGTTGTGTTGTGGCTTGATTTCGTTGCGTTGTGGCTTGTTTCTGTTGTGTTGTGGCTTGATTTCGTTGTATTGTGCCTTTTTTGTTGTGTTGCGGCTTGATTTGTTGTGTTGTGGCTTATTTCTGTTGTGTTGTGGCTTGATTCTGTTGTGTTGTGGCTTGTTTCTGTTGTGTTGTGGCTTGATTCTGTTGTGTTGTGGCTTGATTTCATTGTGTTGTGCCTTTTTCGTTGTGTTGTGGCTTGATTCTGTTGTGTTGTGGCTTGTTTCTGTTGTGTTGTGGCTTGATTCTGTTGTGTTGTGGCTTGATTTCGTTGTGTTTTGCCTTTTTCGTTGTGTTGTGGTTTGATTCTGTTGTGTTGTGGCTTGATTCTGTTGTCTTGTGGCTTGATTTCTTTGTGTTGTGCCTTTTTCGTTATGTTCTGGCTTGATTCTGTTGTGATGTGGCTTGATTCTGTTGTGTTGTGGCTTGATTCTGTTGTCTTGTGGCTTGATTTCATTGTGTTGTGCCTTTTTCGTTGTGTTGTGGCTTGATTCTGTTGTGTTGTGGCTTGTTTCTGTTGCGTTGTGGCTTGTTTCTGTTGTGTTGTGGCTTGATTTCGTTGTATTGTGCCTTTTTTGTTGTGTTGCGGCTTGATTTGTTGTGTTGTGGCTTATTTCTGTTGTGTTGTGGCTTGATTCTGTTGTGTTGTGGCTTGTTTCTGTTGTGTTGTGGCTTGATTCTGTTGTGTTGTGGCTTGATTTCATTGTGTTGTGCCTTTTTCGTTGTGTTGTGGCTTGATTCTGTTGTGTTGTGGCTTGTTTCTGTTGTGTTGTGGCTTTTTCGTTGTGTTGTGGCTTGATTTCGTTGTGTTGTGCCTTTTTCGTTGTGTTGTGGCTTGTTTCTGTTGTGTTGTGGCTTGTTTCCATTGTGTCGTGGCTTGATTTCGTTGTGTTGTGCCTTTTTCGTTGTGTTGTGGTTTGTTTCTGTTGTGTTGTGGCTTGTTTCCGTTGTGTTGTGGATTGATTTCATTGTGTTGTGGTTTGATTTCGTTGTGTTGTGCCTTTTTCGTTGTGTTGTGGCTTGTTTCCGTTGTGTTGTGGCTTGATTACGTTGTGTTGTGGCTTGATTTCTTTGTGTTGTGCCTTTTTCGTTATGTTCTGGCTTGATTCTGTTGTGATGTGGCTTGAATCTGTTGTGTTGTGGCTTGATTCTGTTGTCTTGTGGCTTGATTTCATTGTGTTGTGCCTTTTTCGTTGTGTTGTGGCTTGATTCTGTTGTGTTGTGGCTTGATTTCGTTGTGTTGTGCCTTTTTCGTTGTGCTGTGCCTTTTTCGTTGTGTTGTGACTTGTTTCTGTTGTGTTGTGACTTGTTTCCATTGTGTTGTGGCTTGATTTTGTTGTGTTGTGGCTTGATTCTGTTGTGTTGTGGCTTGTTTCTGTTGTGGCTTGTTTCTTTGTGCTTTTCGTTGTTTTGTTTCATTGTGTTGTACCTTGATTTGTGTGCTTGATGTTTGATTTCTGTGTTGTGCCTTGTTTTGTTGTGGCTTGTTGTGTTTTTTGTTGTGTTGTGGCTTGTTTCTGTTGTGTTGTGGCTTGATTTGTTGTGTTGTGGCTTATTTCTGTTGTGTTGTGGCTTGATTCTGTTGTGTTGTGGCTTGTTTCTGTTGTGTTGTGGCTTGATTCTGTTGTGTTGTGGCTTGATTTCATTGTGTTGTGCCTTTTTCGTTGTGTTGTGGCTTGATTCTGTTGTGTTGTGGCTTGTTTCTGTTGTGTTGTGGTGGCTTGTTTCTGTTGTGTTGTGGCTTGTTTCCATTGTGTCGTTGTGGCTTGATTTCGTTGTGTTGTGCCTTTTTCGTTGTGTTGTGGTTTGTTTCTGTTGTGTTGTGGCTTGTTTCCGTTGTGTTGTGGATTGATTTCATTGTGTTGTGGTTTGATTTCGTTGTGTTGTGCCTTTTTCGTTGTGTTGTGGCTTGTTTCCGTTGTGTTGTGGCTTGATCACGTTATGTTCTGTGCTTGATTGTGTTGTGGCTTGATGTTGTGCTTGAATCTGTTGTGTGTTGGCTTGTGTTCTGTTGTGTGGCTTGATTCTGTTGTCTTGTGGCTTGATTTCATTGTGTTGTGCCTTTTTCGTTGTGTTGTGGCTTGATTCTGTTGTGTTGTGGCTTGATTTTGTTGTGTTATGGCTTGATTTCGTTGTGTTGTGCCTTTTTCGTTGTGTTGTGGTTTGTTTCTGTTGTGTTGTGGTTTGTTTTTGTTGTGTTGTGGATCGATTTCATTGTGTTGTGGCTTGAATTTGTTGTGCTGTGGTATGATTTCTTTGTGTTGTGGCTTGATTTCGTTTGTGTTGTAGCTTGATTTTCTTGTGTTGTGCCTTTTTTGTGTTGTAGCTTGATTTCGCTGTGCCTTTTTTGTGTGCTGTGCCTTTTTCGTTGTGTTGTGACTTGTTTCTGTTGTGTTGTGACTTGTTTCCATTGTGTTGTGGCTTGATTTTGTTGTGTTGTGGCTTGATTTCGTTGTGTTGTGGCTTGTTTCTGTTGTGTTGTGGCTTGATTTCGTTGCGTTGTGGCTTGTTTCTGTTGTGTTGTGGCTTGATTTCGTTGTATTGTGCCTTTTTTGTTGTGTTGCGGCTTGATTTGTTGTGTTGTGGCTTATTTCTGTTGTGTTGTGGCTTGATTCTGTTGTGTTGTGGCTTATTTCTGTTGTGTTGTGGCTTGATTCTGTTGTGTTGTGGCTTGATTTCATTGTGTTGTGCCTTTTCGTTGTGTGTTGTGGCTTGATTCTGTTGTGTTGTGGCTTGTTTCTGTTGCGTTGTGGCTTGTTTCTGTTGTGTTGTGGCTTGATTTCGTAGTATTGTGCCTTTTTTGTTGTGTTGCGGCTTGATTTGTTGTGTTGTGGCTTATTTCTGTTGTGTTGTGGCTTGATTCTGTTGTGTTGTGGCTTGTTTCTGTTGTGTTGTGGCTTGATTCTGTTGTGTTGTGGCTTGATTTCATTGTGTTGTGCCTTTTTCGTTGTGTTGTGGCTTGATTCTGTTGTGTTGTGGCTTGTTTCTGTTGTGTTGTGGCTTTTTCGTTGTGTTGTGGCTTGATTTCGTTGTGTTGTGCCTTTTCGTTGTTGTGTTGTGGCTTGTTTCTGTTGTGTTGTGGCTTGTTTCCATTGTGTCGTGGCTTGATTTCATTGTGTTGTGCCTTTTTCGTTGTGTTGTGGTTTGTTTCTGTTGTGTTGTGGCTTGTTTCCGTTGTGTTGTGGATTGATTTCATTGTGTTGTGGTTTGATTTCGTTGTGTTGTGCCTTTTTCGTTGTGTTGTGGCTTGTTTCCGTTGTGTTGTGGCTTGATTACGTTGTGTTGTGGCTTGATTTCTTTGTGTTGTGCCTTTTTCGTTATGTTCTGGCTTGATTCTGTTGTGATGTGGCTTGAATCTGTTGTGTTGTGGCTTGATTCTGTTGTCTTGTGGCTTGATTTCATTGTGTTGTGCCTTTTTCGTTGTGCTGTGCCTTTTTCGTTGTGTTGTGACTTGTTTCTGTTGTGTTGTGACTTGTTTCCATTGTGTTGTGGCTTGATTTTGTTGTGTTGTGGCTTGATTTCGTTGTGTTGTGGCTTGTTTCTGTTGTGTTGTGGCTTGATTTCGTGGTGTTGTGGCTTGATTTCGTTGCGTTGTGGCTTGTTTCTGTTGTGTTGTGGCTTGATTTCGTTGTATTGTGCCTTTTTTGTTGTGTTGCGGCTTGATTTGTTGTGTTGTGGCTTATTTCTGTTGTGTTGTGGCTTGATTCTGTTGTGTTGTGGCTTGTTTCTGTTGTGTTGTGGCTTGATTCTGTTGTGTTGTGGCTTGATTTCGTTGTGTTTTGCCTTTTTCGTTGTGTTGTGGTTTGATTCTGTTGTGTTGTGGCTTGATTCTGTTGTGTTGTGGCTTGATTTCTTTGTGTTGTGCCTTTTTCGTTATGTTCTGGCTTGATTCTGTTGTGATGTGGCTTGATTCTGTTGTCTTGTGGCTTGATTTCATTGTGTTGTGCCTTTTTCGTTGTGTTATGGTTTGTTTCTGTTGTGTTGTGGCTTGTTTCCTTGTGTTGTGGATTGATTTCATTGTGTTGTGGTTTGATTTCATTGTGTTGTGCCTTTTTCGTTGTGTTGTGGATTGATTCTGTTGTGTTGTGGCTTGTTTCTGTTGTGTTGTGGCTTGTTTCTGTTGTGTTGTGGCTTGTTTCCATTGTGTCGTGGCTTGATTTCGTTGTGTTGTGCCTTTTTCGTTGTGTTATGGTTTGTTTCTGTTGTGTTGTGGCTTGTTTCCTTGTGTTGTGGATTGATTTCATTGTGTTGTGGTTTGATTTCGTTGTGTTGTGCCTTTTTCGTTGTGTTGTGGCTTGTTTCCGCTGTGTGTAATGACGAATAAACTTCAACTTCAACTTGTGGCTTGATTACGTTGTGTTGTGGCTTGATTTCTTTGTGTTGTGCCTTTTTCGTTATGTTCTGGCTTGATTCTGTTGTGATGTGGCTTGAATCTGTTGTGTTGTGGCTTGATTCTGTTGTCTTGTGGCTTGATTTCATTGTGTTGTGCCTTTTTCGTTGTGTTGTGGCTTGATTCTGTTGTGTTGTGGCTTGGTTTTGTTGTGTTATGGCTTGATTTCGTTGTGTTGTGCCTTTTTCGTTGTGTTGTGGTTTGTTTCTGTTGTGTTGTGGTTTGTTTTTGTTGTGTTGTGGATCGATTTCATTGTGTTGTGGCTTGAATTTGTTGTGCTGTGGTATGATTTCTTTGTGTTGTGGCTTGATTTCGTTGTGTTGTAGCTTGATTTCGTTGTGTTGTGCCTTTTTCGTTGTGCTGTGCCTTTTTCGTTGTGTTGTGACTTGTTTCTGTTGTGTTGTGACTTGTTTCCATTGTGTTGTGGCTTGATTTTGTTGTGTTGTGGCTTGATTTCGTTGTGTTGTGGCTTGATTCTGTTGTCTTGTGGCTTGATTTCGTTGCGTTGTGGCTTGTTTCTGTTGTGTTGTGGCTTGATTTCGTTGTATTGTGCCTTTTTTGTTGTGTTGCGGCTTGATTTGTTGTGTTGTGGCTTATTTCTGTTGTGTTGTGGCTTGATTCTGTTGTGTTGTGGCTTGTTTCTGTTGTGTTGTGGCTTGATTCTGTTGTGTTGTGGCTTGATTTCATTGTGTTGTGCCTTTTTCGTTGTGTTGTGGCTTGATTCTGTTGTGTTGTGGCTTGTTTCTGTTGTGTTGTGGCTTTTTCGTTGTGTTGTGGCTTTATTTCGTTGTGTTGTGCCTTTTTCGTTGTGTTGTGGCTTGTTTCTGTTGTGTTGTGGCTTGTTTCCATTGTGTCGTGGCTTGATTTCGTTGTGTTGTGCCTTTTTCGTTGTGTTGTGGTTTGTTTCTGTTGTGTTGTGGCTTGTTTCCGTTGTGTTGTGGATTGATTTCATTGTGTTGTGGTTTGATTTCGTTGTGTTGTGCCTTTTTCGTTGTGTTGTGGCTTGTTTCCGTTGTGTTGTGGCTTGATTACGTTGTGTTGTGGCTTGATTTTGTTGTGTTGTGCCTTGATTTCGTTGTGTTGTGCCTTTTTCGTTGTGTTGTGGATTGATTTTATTGTGTTGTGGCTTGATTTCGTTGTGTTGTAGCTTGATTTCGTTGTGTTGTGCCTTTTTCGTTGTGCTGTGCCTTTTTCGTTGTGTTGTGACTTGTTTCTGTTGTGTTGTGACTTGTTTCCATTGTGTTGTGGCTTGATTTTGTTGTGTTGTGGCTTGATTTCGTTGTGTTGTGGCTTGATTCTGTTGTCTTGTGGCTTGATTTCGTTGCGTTGTGGCTTGTTTCTGTTGTGTTGTGGCTTGATTTCGTTGTATTGTGCCTTTTTTGTTGTGTTGCGGCTTGATTTGTTGTGTTGTGGCTTATTTCTGTTGTGTTGTGGCTTGATTCTGTTGTGTTGTGGCTTGTTTCTGTTGTGTTGTGGCTTGATTCTGTTGTGTTGTGGCTTGATTTCATTGTGTTGTGCCTTTTTCGTTGTGTTGTGGCTTGATTCTGTTGTGTTGTGGCTTGTTTCTGTTGTGTTGTGGCTTTTTCGTTGTGTTGTGGCTTTATTTCGTTGTGTTGTGCCTTTTTCGTTGTGTTGTGGCTTGTTTCTGTTGTGTTGTGGCTTGATTTCATTGTGTTGTGCCTTTTTTGTTGTGTTGTGGCTTGATTCCGTTGTGTTGTGGCTTGATTCTGTTGTGTTGTGGCTTGATTTTGTTGTGTTATGACTTGATTTCATTGTGTTGTGCCTTTTTCGTTGTGTTGTGGTTTGTTTCTGTTGTGTTGTGGCTTGTTTCTGTTGTGTTGTGGATTGATTTCATTGAGTTGTGGCTTGAATTTGTTGTGCTGTGGTTTGATTTCGTTGTGTTGTGGTTTGATTTTGTTGTGTTGTGCCTTTTTCGTTGTGTTGTGGCATGATTTTGTTGTGTTGTGGCTTGATTTCGTTGTGTTGTGCCTTTTTTGTTGTGTTGTGGCCTGATTTTGTTGTGTTGTGGCTTGATTTCATTGTGTTGTGCCTTTTTCGTTGTGTTGTGGTTTGTTTCTGTTTTGTTGTGGCTTGTTTCTGTTGTGTTGTGGATTGATTTCATTGAGTTGTGGCTTGAATTTGTTGTGTTGTGGCTTGATTCTGTTGTCTTGTGGCTTGATTTCGTTGTGTTGTGCCTTTTTTGTTGTGTTGTGGCTTGATTGTGTTGTGGCTTGATTCTTTTGTGTTGTGGCTTGATTTTGTTGTGTTATGGCTTGATTTCATTGTGTTGTGCCTTTTTCGTTGTGTTGTGGTTTGTTTCTGTTGTGTTGTGGCTTGTTTCTGTTGTGTTGTGGATTGATTTCATTGAGTTGTGGCTTGAATTTGTTGTGCTGTGGTTTGATTTCGTTGTGTTGTGGTTTGATTTTGTTGTGTTGTGCCTTTTTCGTTGTGTTGTGGCATGATTTTGTTGTGTTGTGGCTTGATTTCGTTGTGTTGTGCCTTTTCACAGCTGTGGCTTGATTCTGTTGTGTTGTGGCTTGATTCTGTTGTCTTGTGGCTTGATTTCGTTGTGTTGTGCCTTTTTTGTTGTGTTGTGGCTTGATTTTGTTGTGTTATGGCTTGATTTCATTGTGTTGTGCCTTTTTCGTTGTGTTGTGGTTTGTTTCTGTTGTGTTGTGGCTTGTTTCTGTTGTGTTGTGGATTGATTTCATTGAGTTGTGGCTTGAATTTGTTGTGCTGTGGTTTGATTTTGTTGTGTTGTGGTTTGATTTTGTTGTGTTGTGCCTTTTTTGTTGTATTGTGGCATGATTTTGTTGTGTTGTGGCTTGATTTCGTTGTGTTGTGCCTTTTTCGTTGTGTTGTGGCTTGATTCTGTTGTGTTGTGGCTTGATTTTGTTGTGTTATGACTTGATTTCGTTGTGTTGTGCCTTTTTCGTTGTGTTGTGTTTTGTTTCTGTTGTGTTGTGGCTTGTTTCTGTTGTGTTGTGGATTGATTTCATTGTGTTGTGGCTTGAATTTGTTATGCTGTGGTTTGATTTCGTTGTGTTGTGCCTTTTTCGTTGTGTTGTGACTTGTTTCCGTTTCTGTTGTGTTGTGGCTTGTTTCCAGTGTGTTGTGGCATGATTTTGTTGTGTTGTGGCTTGATTTCGTTGTGTTGTGAACTCATGTATGCTTTTTAAATGTCTTTGTGTTGTGCACTACTGGGCCACCGTACATAAGAGACTTATTTCAAAAACATTAAAAATCTTCAACTGACCCAAAACTTTTGAACATGTAATTATTGAGCACTGCTATCTTCACAGTGATTTGCAACTAGTGGCTCTTAACTAAAAATAATAATAAAAATTCCAAATAATAACACTACTAACTATGTTTGTGGTGGAGTAAGATGTATGATATACTTTGTCGTTGTTGAGAAAACTCAAAACCATATAAAAATGTTAAACATACTGGCTAATCTTTAAATTCGACTACCATAAAATGTATGATGTAATGATATGATAATATGAAAAATATAATTTTAATTTATGTAAATGTACTGCAAGCCATGTTTTAAAGCTTTCAGAACTTGAAATATATTAAAATGAATAAGTACAGTTCTACATAAGGTTTGCACAAATTAAACTGAATTCATTGTCAAATCCAGCCAAGCATACAGGCCTTGCTACTTTCATTTAATTGTTTTCTTTTCTCAGACTGACATTGCTCTTTCTTTCTGTTCTTACATTCATTCGCATAGCTTTAATTTCAGCTTAATTAAGAACATAATGAAATTCTCTGTTGTGCTGCAGCCGCCACTGCGACAGCTCTGATTTGCTCAGATTCTGCGGATTCCAAACCCCAGTCAATTAGCGCAAATCCAGTTGAACAATAAATATTAAAGCGATTAATGGTTTTGAAGGCAGGCTGGTGTCTCACATGCTGGTTTCTGTCACATGTGGCGTCTGATCTGTCTCCTGTGATCTCAGTAGAGTCTCAGTCTTAATTGAAGTCTGTCAGCTGACCCTCCTACTTTATGTGATGTTCAGTGCATCTGTTGTCGTCACTTCAGTTAATCGAACACTAATTAGCAGTATTTGCTAAAAACGAGTATGCTTATACATAGGGTTAGGGATTTGAACAAACCTCTAATCGATAATACAAGCATGCATGATTCCTTTCTAAACATTTGGATAGGCGGATGAAAAATTCCCTAGATATGGAGAGACTGAGCTACGTCTAGAGATCAGTACGTCATTAGATGTTGGCTTTGGGCCAGTAATTAACCTCCCAGTAATCAGCCAACTAGCTTAAAAGGATAGTTCACCCAGAAATGAAAATTCTGTCGTCTTTTACTTTTTATACAGATTTTGTTCCAAACCTGTATAAATGTCTTTGTTCTGCTGAACACAAAATAAGATATACTGAAGAATGTGGGAAACTGAACAGCACTATTGACATCCATGGTAAGTTTTTTTTTTTAGAAATCAGTGGTGTCCCAAAGCGGCCTGGTTAAAAACTTTCTTCAGAATATCTTCCTTTGTGTTAAGCAGAACAAAGAAATGTATACAGGTTTGGAACAACTTGGGTTCTTGGGTGAACTGTCCTTTTAAGGCCTGTTCACACCAAGACTATAACGATAATGATATAGTTCTAAATAATCGTTCTAAATATAAAGGCAAAATAGAGCCCACACCACAACTATAATGATAACAGCACAGAGCAGAGGAACAATATTGTATCAGTTTCAGAAAGATTTGTTTTCCAGCTGATGATAAAAACATTGAGGGCCCATCAAAATCCATTCTGCTTTAAAGAGCTTGAGCATTTAAAGCGGCAGTGCGCTTATAATAAACAGAATGATGGTGTGGACACAATATAGTTCACTGATATAGGACACTAATATAGGACACTGGTATCGTTCTTGGTGTGAACAGACCTACACTTTATTTTGATGGTCCACTTTAGACAAAACTGTACTAACTATAAGTAACTTTCCAACTAATGTACATGTCAGCTAACTCATTAGAGTATTAGTAGACTGAACTAAACTGTTAGTAGACTTATGTTAGGTTTAGGGTTCGGGTTAGTACAATAAGTTGACATAGCTGCAAAGTTACTTAAAGTAAGTAAAATGTCAGTTGGGGGAGCATCAAAATAGTGTTAGCAGATAAGCTGATATTCTACTAATACTCGAATGAGAGTTAGTTGACGTAGTTGCAAATGTCTAAAGAGGACCATCGAAATAAAGTGTTATCTAATAAAAATCTTGAGGTCCTCGGGCAAAGTGCATTGCTAAAATCTTTTGAAGCTTTTTTTAATTGACCACTGGTCAGTATATTTACACATATATATATATATATATATATATATATATATATATATATATATATATATATATACACTCACCTAAAGGATTATTAGGAACACCATACTAATACTGTTTTTGACCCCCTTTCGCCTTCAGAACTGCCTTAATTCTACGTGGCATTGATTCAACAAGGTGCTGAAAGCATTCTTTAGAAATGTTGGCACATATTGATAGGATAGCATCTTGCAGTTGATGGAGATTTGTGGGATGCACATCCAGGGCACGAAGCTCCCGTTCCACCGCATCCCATAGATGCTCTATTGGGTTGAGATCTGGTGACTGTGGGGGCCATATTAGTACAGTGAACTCATTGTCATGTTCAAGAAACCAGTTTGAAATTATTCGAGCTTTGTGACATGGTGCATTATCCTGCTGGAAGTAGCCATCAGAAAATGGGTACATGGTGGTCATAAAGGGATGGACATGGTCAGAAACAATGTTCAGGTAGGCCGTGGCATTTAAACGATGCCCAATTGGCACTAAGGGGCCTAAAGTGTGCCAAAAAAACATCCCCCACACCATTACACCACTACCACCAGCCTGCACAGTGGTAACAAGGCATGATGGATCCATGTTCTCATTCTGTTTACTGTTTACATTACTGTTGACTCATCAAACCAGGCAACATTTTTCCAGTCTTCAACGGTCCAATTTTGGTGAGCTCGTGCAAATTGTAGCCTCTTTTTCCTATTTGTAGTGGAGATGAGTGGTACCCGGTGGGGTCTTCTGCTGTTGTAGCCCATCTGCCTCAAGGTTGTGCGTGTTGTGGCTTCACAAATGCTTTGCTGCATACCTTGGTTGTAACGAGTGGTTATTTCAGTCAAAGTTGCTCTTCTATCAGCTTGAATCAGTCGGCCCATTCTCCTCTGACCTCTAGCATCAACAAGGCATTTTTAAGCCACAGGACTGCCGCATACTGGATGTTTTTCCCTTTTCACACCATTCTTTGTAAACCCTAGAAATGGTTGTGCGTGAAAATCCCAGTAACTGAGCAGATTGTGAAATACTCAGACCGGCCCGTCTGGCACCAACAACCATGCCACGCTCAAAATTGCTTAAATCACCTTTCTTTCCCGTTCTGACATTCAGTTTGGAGTTCAGGAGATTGTCTTGACCAGGACCACACCCCTAAATGCATTGAAGCAACTGCCATGTGATTGGTTGATTAGATAATTGCATTAATGAGAAATTGAACAGGTGTTCCTAATAATCCTTTAGGTGAGTGTATATACAATATATTTCATATACAATGTACATATACATTTTTTTTTTTTTTTTTGTCCTTGAGCTTTTGATTTATAAGACGTCATCATACTATAAGAATATCCTGAACTAAAAAAAAAACTTCCTTGTAAGTCCAAACATAGCTTTTATTGTAACCAAGCCCAGATAACGAGTTGTTGTGGAATAGGTGAAAGACTGCCTCTGCAAGAGAAGATCAACACCTACTTTATCATTGCAACTATGGCCCTGCCCACTGGCATGTTAGTGAGATGACGAGGAGAGAAGACCAATACAGGATGGACTACAAATATAATTACCATCCAAAGGATCCCAATGCTATTAATGTGGTAATTTATTTATTTTCAACAATGTGTATGTCTCTGAATGTTTTTTTTAAATTATTACATTTTTTAACGCAATGGTTGGGTTTGTCCATATTTGACCCAAAATTTGGTTAAACTAACCCAGCCAAAACTATCAATAATAATCAACAAATTTCTTATGTACATTGTGTTTGCTGTTTCACTGTTTCACAATCTAAATATAATGCTATTATCAACACTTGAGAGCTGTAATTAGCCTGGATGCCAGCTGAATTTAGCCCCGCCCACAACATTTGACTTCAGGAAATTCAGTCTGGACTTGATCCGTTGTGGAGCAACTATACCTGAACAGGAGCTGTCAGATTGTCAGGGCGGGCTTTATACAATGATGGACAAATGATCAACAGTAATGTAATCATTCATATCACCAAAGAGTGATTAGGTTGAATTCGTTCTAATTCTAAACAGAGAACTTGTTCATATATACATTCACCTTTACTATTTCTCTCATAAATGATGATCGTGTTGTAAGTACTCTGTGTATCCTGAAGTTCTTTTACAACACCGGCAAAGATCGTTTATACTCCTCTTCTTCTACTTCTTCAGCGTGCGTGCAGTTGAGTTCTGTTGACAACTATGCGTCGCTCCGTTGCTCTGATTGGTTGTAGCTCTATCCAATTGAGTGCAGAGCCATTTTCTTTCCTGGTTCAGTTGAAACACGCCCCATAATCACAGCCCAATCGAGCAGTATCAGACTCATATTGTGACTAGAATTGAGTATGACGACGTCAGGCTAAGCTGTAATAGTAAAAATGTGCAAAATGTTTTTGAGAGAGTTCCACATGCAATACTAGCTATTTCATATGCAAAGATATCAACCAATCACAGCAGTGGGGGCGTTTAGACTCAAGGCGTCAAGGCGCTTCAATCAGAACGTTCAAATCAGAGGACTAAAATCAGGGAAGGAAAAATTTTATTTTCAAAATTATAACAATTAAAAATAAAAAAAAATAAAAAAATAATAATAATAATAATGAAAATAATTCATACTAACATACTAAAGTGTAAAACAGGAAACATTATAAAACAATAGAACAATGCAGTTCATGGCCACTTTAAAACATGTTGACTGAGCAAAATGCAGGGATCTTACAAAACCCAATTTTTTCCCCATTGTTTACATTTCATTAGGGTTTACTTTTAGGGTTGAAATTTAGTAGCTTTATAAAACTACAGCTGATTCACTACTACTTCAACTATGTTGGTTTTGAAAGTGTAAAAGTACTTAGAAGTTTGGAATGGCATGATGAAAACAGAACAGAGGAAAGAAAGGTAGAATATACCGCATCGTTCTGTGCCCTGAAATTTCATACATTTAGTGTTCAAACAGTGTGAGACCAAGGGACTTCTCACTTTGACAGGACTTTTGAGGAACTTAAAAAAGGATAGTCAGTCTGATCGGAATACTGATCGGAATGCACAGCCTGTTTGGGATAACTTGATTGGGGTGTCAGTGTAACTTGATAGCTTTGGAATTATGTCTTCCAAAATGTACTTGTGTTGGATAATTATGCTTCTGACAGGGAGTCCCATGGAAGGCTGGGGCAGCTAATTTCAATAAGGGTAAACAATCGCTGGCACTTCTTTGATGGCCATGTTTTAATTAGAGGCAAATCCAACACATGCGCTGACATTACTTTGGAGAAGGATGAGAAAATGAAAGCCTGCCTAAGGTTATTTATGACTGCCAGTTGGCACAGACACATGCACACAAACAGCCCTGTCTAGAAATTGGGTTTGATGCATTATTTGTGGATATACAGTGTCAATCTCAGTGTCTAGCTTGGATTAAGAACGGATTGATCTAATGATGTCTAGATTAGCAGTCTTCTAGATTAGCTTTGAACAGTGATCAGTTAAAGGAATTAATACACTCAAAAATGACTTCCAAAACCTGTAGGACTTTCTTCAGTGGATCACAAAAGCATATATTTAGCAGACGGCTCATGCTTCCCCTTGCCCTATAAAAGTCATGAGTGATTTCCAGTACTGTACCTCCAAAACAGTTTGTATATCTTGTGTAAGTCTTGAAGTCATATGATAGCTTTGTGTGATAGACAGACCACAATTTAAATTATTTACTGAAAAACAGCTTTCCAATCGTTCACATTCTGCATTTGAAGAAAAGCTGCATTTAAGTAGCTGAACAAAATGAATCAGAACACAACTATGATTATAGATAATCTGGCGGTAATAAATTCACAGTCTCTGGAAAGTTCTGTAATTTGTGTTTATTAGCTGTTTCTCCTCCACTCAACAAAAACAAAACAAAAAGAAAAATGACAAAAAGCTTTTCCATGCTATTTTGCAATTACCAAACCACAATTACTTTTTCCCAATAACTAGTAAAGTAACGCATTACTTTTAAATTTACAACAAAATATCTGAGTTACCTTTTCAAATAAGTAACATAAGTTACTTTGTTTTTCCATTTGTTGACTGACAGGTCTCCTGTCCTCATGATGAGATAACTTTACTCAGAATGAATAAAAACAGTGAAATGCAATCTCAGAATATTACACAAACCTCCAATATTTAAATATATCAAATTACACAAATATACTTTATGTATTTAATCTCACTTTATTAGCCAATGTCTTTGCTGCTGACCTTCGATTATACAATTCAACTTTACTAATAAGCAAAAATTACTAATTGTTTTATTTTGTACTTTTTTAAAATTTTATTTCTGAAGTAAGTGTTGAACTTTTTTTCTCAGCATACTTTCTTTTCTTTTTCTTCAATCCAGAATGGCAGAACAGCTGAAAGGTTTATATTATTATTATTATTATTATTATTATTATTATTATTATTATTATTATTGTAGGTCCTCTAATTTGCATTTCTTTCAACCTGAGGCTTATTAATTTCCCTTCTGGTGTGAAAGGGCCTTTATATTTGCCAAAAATATAACTTTTTTATTAAAAACAAACAAGCAAACCCAGCCCAGGAGAGTAAAGTAAAGCAAAAGTAATGTAACATTACTTTTCGTAAAATGTAATTCAATGCAATTAGTTACTTTTTAAGGAAGTAACACAATATTGTAATGCATTACTTGTAAAAGTAACTTTCCCCAACACTGTCCAGATCAGATGGTGGACCAAGATGCAGCCCTGAATGTCAGCGAGGACCGTGTCTACTAGACAATCCCCTGTAAAGGCATCGTTGACGTGACAGCCATTGGCATAGATCCTCAGCAAAGACCACACAAAACAGACAGGTCCTCCACACAGACTCTGTGGCCAGCTTTGGCTCCATACCGGCGTGATAAATCTATCTTCAAGCAAAAGGAACTGGAGGAATATTTGAATACCGATCCCGAATTCTGAATTCAGCCTGAATCATAATCTAACCGTGTTCGTTTGTTGGCCACTGGCCCTCCGACTGAGCCTGTTTTTTCTCCGTTCTGTCATCTGATGGAGTTTGGGTTCCTTGCCACTGTTGCCTCTGGCTTGCTTAATTGGGGACACCTTACAATAAGGTTGTATTTTGTTAACATTAGTTAATGCATTAGTTAACATGAACTAACCATAAACACTGCCTGTATCTACTGTTTTTGTAAGGTTATCTCACTGTACATATTCACATTAGTTTACATAGCAGTTGACACACACTAAGGATGAACATTTCTAACTCACCATCTTACTCTAAAGGTAAAAATGCTGTTGTGTACCTTATCAACATTATTCAATAAGCCTGTTGGTAAACACAATTCTACAGTGGAAACCATCTGAACATCAACAGATAGGTTGTTCATGTTTATATGCACCTTACTATCATTACTTACATCCAACAGAGCATGTATTAATGGATTTTGAGAAACTTATTGTAAAGTGTACACAATTTCAACATTACCTGATGTGTTACTAACATTTGTAGACTTTTATTAACATGACTTACCATTAACAAAGCATTTATTATTATTTACTACTTCGTAATGAACCTACAAACACATCAGTTAATGTTGAAATAGTGTATACTTAAGGTAATATATATATATATATATATATATATATATATATATATATATATATATATATATATATATATATATATATATATAAATAATGGTACAATAATGGTAATGCTGAACCAATCTTGATTTTAATATTCAAATTTCAAAACTAATTGAAACTTATCAAACTCATCATAATAGCAAAATGCATAATAATTTTTTTGTATCACTGTAAAGCTGTTTTGAAATAATCTGTACTGTATAAAGCGCTATATAAATAATGGTGACTTGACTTGACAAGCTATGATTACAAGTTCTACGAGGACATGAACGATTTTTACAAGTTGGTATCTCATAATTACAGTAATTACAACATGGCATACATGCACCTTATGTTCATTTAACATTTGCATTAAAATGTGTAAAAATATGATTAGAATTGATTTTTTCCTGGCTGTTGACAGTATTTTCGATGTATAGAGTGGTATAAAAAAATCTCTATGCCAACAAAATGAAAAAAGGTTATGTTTAACCTATTCACCCCGGTCTTGCCTTGCGTTTGTAGAAGATGAGCAGGGTTAACAAGTGTGTGTGTGTGAGAGAGAGAGAGAGAGAGAGAGAGAGAGAGAGAGAGAGAGAGAGAGAGAGAGAGAGAGAGAGATCATCATGTTATTTTAATATTCAAATTTCAAAACTAATTGAAACTTATCAAACTCATCAAATTCATGTAATGCATCTAATTCGTATTAGATAATAAATTTGAATTAATAATAATAAAAAATAGGCTATATAAAAATGAACTATTTTCAGTTTTATAATTTTTATAATACAATTTAATTAAATAATTAAATCATAATTATTTAATTATACATTTGAACTCTTTCATGATCCTTTTATTAATTTCCCCAGTATATTTCTGCTGTCAGTAAAGATGAAAATAGACCTCTCTTTCTTTAATGTAAAGAGGTTCCTTCTCCGTTTAATTGATTAACACCCTCTTTCAAATAGTAGAGAAAAGAGCTGTGTGCGGGAGGGTAAGCACTTCTCGTCTTCTGCTAGGCAGCTTCTGAATTAATCATTAAATAGCATATGTTTTTACATATTTAGATATGCTCTGCTCTCCTCTTTTCCCCATCACTCTGCTCTTTTTGCCTCCTGTCTACACAAGCTATAAAGAGCCAGTCATGCAGTCTTGTAAGCACTCGTGGCAGGTACAGAGCTGTTTGAGACTTCATATCACATATGTGATATGACACAAGATGGCGCCGCGGATGGCTGCTTTGGTGTTGAGCTCTTCAGCTATTGTTTTGTTTTTGTCTGTTTGTTCTGCTTTTAGTCATTCTTTTCCGATCAGTTTCACCAAAGACGACCTACTGGACATTAGGAAACACACACCAGACAATATGTCTGCAGTTTTTGATTATTCAGACGTTTTGTTTGATATCCTCGTTGGAGTCGCGACTGTTTCTTTAAATCGCGCGGCCAGACGCAAGCGGGGGAAGCGAGCCGGTGCGCTGGTTAAACTCCGCGCGCGCGGCCTCCGCACTCCTCTTCCCAGTATTCATCTTGCTAATCTCCGCTCTCTTCCTAATAAAACGGACGAACTGCTTCTCCTCACCCGGATTAACAAGGATTTTTCCAACTCTGCTGCACTGTGCTTCACTGAAACCTGGCTGAGTGAAGCCATACCGGACAACGCACTACATCTGCCGTCTTCCAGCTGTTCCGAGCAGATCGCATCACGGAACTAACCGGAAAAACGAGGTGGAGGTTTGTGTTTCTACATCAACGAACGTTGGTGTTCAGATGTAACAACGCTGAAGAAGATGTGCTCTCCTAACCTAGAGGCCCACTTCATAAACTGTAAACCTTTCTATTCACCGCGGAGTTTTCCTCATTTATTCTCGTGAATGTTTACATTCCTCCAGATGCGTGTGTCAGCGTGGCATTACAACAGCTGGCTGAACAAATAGCTGAGACTGAACAAAAGTATCCAGACTCTCTTTTAATCATTCTTGGGGATTTTAACAAAGCAAATCGCTCCGTGAACTGCCAAAATACAGACAGCACATTACATGTCCCACCAGAGACAGTAATATTCTTGACCACTGCTACACCACAATAAAGAATGCATATCACTCCGTCCCACGACGCAGCTTTGGGGCTTTCTGATCACTGTGTGGTTCATCTTATACCGTCCTACAGGCAGAAACTGAAATCAGCTAAACCTGTAATAAAGACTGTAAAAGATGGACTAATGAAGCAGAGCGGGACCTACAAGCCTGCTTCGATTGCACTGATTGGAATGTCTTTGAAGCTGCTACCACTGATCTGGATGAGCTCACAGATACTGTAACATCATACATCAGTTTCTGCGAGGATACATGCATTCCTACCAAGACATTCTTATCATTCACTAATGATAAACCATGGTTTACTGGGAAACTCAAACAGCTTCGTCATGCCAAAGAGGATGCTTACAGAAGTGGGGATAGGGTCTTGTATAACCAGGCCAGGAACAGACTGACAAAGGAGATCAGAGCTGCTAAAAGAAGCTACTCTGAAAAGCTGAGAAACCAGTTTTCTTCTAACAATCCTGCTGCTGTCTGGTCAGGCCTGAAGAATATCACCAATTACAAGCCACCATCCCCCTGACCTGCTGAGAATCAACATCTGGCTGATGAGCTGAATGCATTTTACTGCAGGTTTGAGAAACCCAATCTCACACCTCACACCCGCTCTGATCTGCACTTCACACATCCCCAACACCTCCTGCACCCCTCTCCTCCCCCCCGTCATCCAACCTGAGCTTAAGGTCTGTGTGGAGCAGGTAACCAAAATCTTCAAAAGACAGAAGATAAGGAAAGCTTCAGGCCCAGACGGCATCTCATCTGCTTGTTTGAAAGCCTGCGCTGACCAACTGGCCCCAGTCTTCACGCAGATCTTCAATAGATCATTGGAGCAGTGTGAAGTTCCCGTTGCTTCAAACGCTCCACCATCATTCCTGTCCCCAAAAAACCCAAAATCACTGGACTTAATGACTATAGACCTGTCGCTCTCACATCTGTGGTCATGAAGTCATTTGAAAGACTGGTTCTGGCCCACCTGAAGGACATCACTGGACCCTTGCTGGATCCTCTTCAATTTGCCTACAGAGCAAACAGGTCTGTGGATGATGCAGTCAACATGGGACTGCATTATATCCTGCAACATCTCGACAGACCTGGGACTTATGCAAGGATCTTATTTGTGGACTTCAGTTCGGCCTTCAATACCATCATGCCTGATCTTCTTACAGCTAAACTGACCCAGCTCTCCATGCCATCCTCAATCTGTCAGTGGATCACCAGCTTCCTGACAGACCGGCAGCAGCGAGTGAGACTGGGGAAACTCACATCCAAGACTCTCACTACCACTGGCGCCCCCAGGGTGTGTTTCTCTCCCCACTGCTCTTCTCCTGTACACCAATGACTGCACTTTTAAAGACCCTTCTGTGAAGCTCCTGAAATTTGCAGACGACACCACCATCATCGGCCTCATCCAAAACGGTGATGAGTCTGCTTACAGACTGGAGGTTGAACGGCTGGCTGTCTGGTGCAGTTATAACAACCTTGAGCTCAACACGCTCAAAACGGTGGAGATGATAGTGGACTTCAGGAGGAACAGCCCTGCTCTGCCCCCACTCACCATCATGAACAGCACAGTGGCAGCAGTGGAGTCATTCAGGTTCCTGGGCACCACCATCTCTCAGGACCTGAAGTGGGACAATCAGATTGACTCCATTGTAAAAAAGGCCCAGCAGAGACTGTACTTCCTTCGTCAGCTGAGGAAGTTCAAGTTCAACCTCCCACAGGAGCTGCTGATCCAGTTCTACTCGGCTGTCATTGAGTCTGTTTTGTGCACATCCATCACTGTCTGGTTTGGTTCAGCTACCAAATCTGACATCAGGAGACTACATTGTACAATCCGGACTGCAGAGAGGATTATTGGTGTCCCCCTGCCAGCCCTCCAGGATCTGTACTCTTCGAGAGTGAGGAAGAGGGCAGGTAAAATCATCACAGACTCCGCTCACCCTGGACACTTCCTGTTTGAACTGTTACCGTCAGGACGGCGACTCCGATCACTGGCCACTAGAACATCTAGGCACAGGAACAGTTTCTTCCCACAGGCCATTTCCCTCTTGAACAGTTGAATTATTTTTTTTTTTTTCTGTTATGACTTTGAACACTAAAGTTATGTTTCAAACTGTAGCAAAGTGTCCGAGTGACCGGTTCATGGTGAAGTATATATTTTTATGTTTTTGAAAGAAGTCTGCATTTATTTGATCTAAATACAATAATATTGTGAAATACTGTACATTGTAGTTTAAAATAACTGCTTTCTATGTTAATATATTTTAAAATGTAATTTATTCCTGTGATCAAAGCTGAATTTTCAGCATCATTCCTCCAGTCTTCAGTGTCACATGATCCTTCAGAAATCATTCTAATATGATGATTTGCTGCTCCAGAAACATTTCTTATTACTATCAATGTTGAAAACATTGGATTGCTCCTGCTTGGATTGATTGCTCCTGTCTTCGATTGCTCCTGTCTACCCTATTTGCTATTGCTGCTGTGCTCGCATGTGCTCTGCTCTGCTCTTTTGGGATTTTTATTTGATATAATTCTCTGTTGTTTAAACTGCTAATTATAACCTACTCATCTTCATATATTGTCTAACATTGCCTACCACATTAAATCTGACATCACTAGATTTTAATCTAAATCACTATCACACGTTAGTTTTTCGCTAGCCTGTTAGCTTGCCATCTCTGCACCCGGGTTTCCTGTTTTCTGAGTTCACTAAACAACTGTGGTGAGTTGGATTAGTAAATAGACTCCATCAAACAACTTTGGTAAATTGGATTAATCAACAAATACGGTAAGCCATGTCTTCTCCAGTCCTTGTCACTTGTACCGCATGTTTCATGTTTAGTGTATCTGTCTCCGTTGGCGAGCAGGGCTTCACATGTGATAAATGTAAGGAGATAGTCAGGCTGACAGAGAAGATTTCAGAATTAGAGACACGCATCCAGACTTTATTTGAGAGTAGTGAGAATGTAACAGCTTTAGACACTGCTTTGGATGCGACTAGCTTAGTGAACATTGTACATTGTTCGGTTCCGGCTGTAGAGCCCGTGCAGCAGGGCAGTTGGGTGACGGTCAGACGGCATAGTCGCGGATCAAAAAAACACTCTTCCATTCCGATTAGAACATCAAACAGGTTCTCCCCACTCAGTGACGCACCCACTGAGAATCCTGTTGAAAGTGACCTAGTTATTGGTGATTCTATTACATGGAACGTGAAAATAGAGACACCAGCCACTATAGTCACATGTTTACCGGGAGCCAGAGCGCCTGACATCAAAGCAAATTTAAAAGTGCTGGCTAAAGCTAATTGTAAATTCTCTAAGATTATTATTCATGTCGGCACTAACGATGTTCAACTTCGCCAGTCGGAGATCACCAAAATTAACATTAAAGAGGTGTGTGAACTCGCAAGTACGATGGCAGATGCAGTTTTTTGTTCTGGTCCGCTCCCTGTTAAAAGGAATGATGAGATACTTAGCAGACTATCATGACTCAATGGCTGGTTGTCTAAGTGGTGTCCGCAAAATAACATAGGGTTCATAGACAATTGGAAAAGCTTTTGGGGCAGACCTGACCTGTTGAAGAGGGACGGCATCCATCCTTCTTGGAGTGGTGCTGCTCTTCCCTCTAGTAATTTGGCATATAGTCTTAAAGCTAAACCTTGACTAACTGTGGCTCAGGTCAGGAAGCAGACATACTGACTTACCCGACCGTCTGCTAGCTGTCTCCCGTTACAGAAGTCAGATGAATCCCAACACATAGAGACTCTTTCACCTAGATATTATCACACAGAGACTGTGTCTGTTCCCCGAATTAGTAAATACAAAAAACCATCAAGACCATTCAACAGTAAAAACTTAATTGATGTCAAACAAATAAACAACAGATATAATACAGA
Organism: Paracanthobrama guichenoti; assembly: GCA_018749465.1. NCBI lineage: Eukaryota > Metazoa > Chordata > Actinopteri > Cypriniformes > Gobionidae > Paracanthobrama > Paracanthobrama guichenoti. The sequence goes on from CM031943.1 coordinate 5,312,897, forward strand.
TGATCAAATGATAAAGCTCGGGTTGCTGAATATTCGATCCCTTTCCCCAAAAGCGCTTATTGTTAATGATATAATTACAGATAATAATCTAGATGTGCTGTGTTTGACAGAAACCTGGCTAAAACCTGACGACTACATTACTTTAAATGAGTCCACCCCACAAGATTATTGTTATAAACACGAGCCGCGTCTGAAAGGTAAAGGGGGAGGGGTTGCTGTAATTTATAATAATATCTTCAGTATTACTCAGAAATCTAGTTTCAAATATAATTATTTTGAAGTTTTGGTGTTTTATGTAGCATTATGTAGTGTAATTGATAAATCCCGTTTGACATTTGTGCTGGCTACTGTATACAGGCCACCAGGGCACAATACAGACTTTATCAAAAAATTTGCTGACTTTCTATCCGAGTTAGTACTGGCTGCAGATAAAGTACTAATTGTTGGTGATTTTAATATCCATGTAGATAATGAAAAAGACGCATTGGGATTAGCATTTAGAGACATTCTAAACTCTTATTGGAGTAAGGCAACACGTGTCAGGACCCACTCATCACCTTAATCATACTCTAGACCTAATATTGTCACATGGAATAAATGGTGATACTGTTAAAATTCTGCAGCAGAGCGACGACATCTCAGATCATTACCTAGTATCATGTATACTTAATTTAGCTAAGGCTGCAAAGCCGTCCCCTCGCTTCAAATATGGCAGAACTATCACTGCCGCCACTAAAGATTGCTTTTTAAATAATCTTCCTCATCAGTTTCATCTCCTCAGCATCCCAGATAGCCTAGAGGAACTCGATTTTGCAACAGAAAAACTATTGACTCTCTTTTTTCCAGCACTTTAACAGCACAGCAGTAATGACTTTATGAACTTCTTTACGTGTAAGATCGATAATATTAGGAAGAAAATTATAACCATGCAGCCGTCTACTACAGTGTCACATCAGACAGAGCATTGTTGTGCCACTGAGAAAAAAATTACATTCATTCACTGCTATAGGAGAGGAAGAATTGGCTAAACTCGTTAAATCATCTAAATCAACAACATGTATGCTCGACCCTATACCGACTAGACTATTAAAAGAGATGCTACCAGAGGTCATAGATCCTCTTCTTAATATCATTAACTCATCTTTGTTATTAGGATATGTACTGAAAACTTTTAAGTTGGCTATTATCAAACCACTTATTAAAAAACCTCAACTTGATCCTACCGAATTAGTCAATTACAGGCCGATCTCAAATCTACCCTTCCTGTCAAAAATACTGGAAAAGGCAGTGTCTTCACAATTATGTTCCTTTTTAGAAAGAAATAGTATCTGTGAGGATTTCCAGTCAGGATTTAGACCGTATCATAGTACTGAGACTGCCCTCATCAGAGTTACAAATGATTTACTCTTATCATCCGATCGTGGTTGTATCTCTCTATTAGTGTTACTCGATCTTAGCGCTGCATTCGATGCTATTGACCACAACATTCTTTTGAATAGACTCAAAAATTATGTTGGCATTAGTGGAACTGCATTGGCATGGCTTAAATCATACTTATCTGACCGTTATCAGTTTGTAGCAGTAAATGAAGAGATGTCACACCGATCACAAGTTCAGTATGGAGTACCGCAGGGCTCAGTGCTAGGACCATTGCTCTTCACCCTGTACATGCTACCACTGGGAGATATCATTAGGAAGCATGGCATTAGTTTTCACTGTTATGCTGACGATACTCAGCTCTATATTTCTTCGCACCCTGACGAAACTTACCAATTCACAAGATTAACGGAATGCATAGCTGATATAAAACATTGGATGTCTAGTAATTTCCTGCAACTTAATTCAGAAAAAAAATAATTTTTAATTATTGGACAAAAAAACTCTGCCAATTCCTCGTCGTCAGTTAGGAACCTGGGTGTGCTCTTTGATACCAATCTTTCATTTGAAAGCCACGTTTCTAACATCTGTAAAACTGCATTCTACCATCTTAAAAATATATCTAAATTACGGCACATCCTTTCGATGCAAAATGCTGAACAGTTAATTAATGCGTTCATGACCTCAAGGCTAGATTACTGTAATGCTTTACTGGGTGGTTGCCCTGCTCGCTTAATAAACAAACTCCAGCTGGTCCAAAACGCAGCAGCTCGAGCTCTTACTAGAACAAGGAAGTATGACCATATTAGCCCGGTTCTGTCAACACTGCACTGGCTCCCTATCTATTATCATCGTATAAATTTTAAAATCTTGCTTATTACTTACAAAGCACTAAATGCTTTAGCTCCCCAGTACTTGAGCGAACTCTTAACGCATTATACTCCATCACGTCTATTGTGGTCTCAAAACTCTGGCCAGTTGATAATACCTAGAATATCAAAATCAACTGCAGGCGGTCGATCCTTTTCCTATTTAGCGCCTAAACTCTGGAACAGTCTTCCTAGCATTGTTCGGGAAGCAGACACACTCTGTCAGTTTAAATCTAGACTAAAAACGCATCTCTTTACTATGGCTTACACATAAAACATTATCAATTTCTATTATTCAAATCAGTAAATGATTGTTAGGCTGCATTAACTAGGTCAGCCGGAACCGGGAACACTTCCCATAACACCTGATGTACTCGTTACATCATAAGAAGAATGGCATCTACGCTAATGTTAGTCTCTCTGTTTATCCCGAGGTTTACTGCAGTCAGCCGGATCCGGGCCGTATCCAGATCAGATGGTGGACCTGCGCCTGGACATGACCAATGCATCCCTGAAATGTCTGCAGAGAGCGTGTCAAATAAACTCCTCCCCCCTGTAAATGCTGCATTGTCACGACATCCTCATTAAACCCGTCTTCGGCGTGACGACTCCAATCTTTCGAACAATCTTACGATTATATCTATTTACCTAATATGACTTAAGACCTGCTATGTTGCCAGAATTATAACCATACACTGTTCGTCGGCCAGAGGAGAACTGGCACCCCGACTGAGCCTGGTTTCTCCCAAGGTTTTTTTCTCCATTCTAACCCTGAACGAGTTTTGGTTCCTTGCCACCGTTGCCTTTGGCTTTTGGCTTGCTCAATTGGGGACACCTAAATTTCAACTATATTACCGATCTGCCCGCATTGACACTATATGATACTTGAAATTAGCTGGATAACATCACCGTTTCACTTGAACGGCTGTACAAATTCTGTTGCATTATTTTCCTGTTAACAATGTGAAGCTGCTTTGAAACAATTGGACTTGTTAAAAGCGCTATATAAATAAAGGTAAAAAAATAAAAAAAAAAAAAAAAAAAAAAATAACAGTTGTGCTGCTTAACATTTTTATGGAAACTGATGCTTTTTCAGGATTATTTGATGAATAACATAAAAGTCTTAACGGTTTTGATGATTTTAATGTGTCCTTGCTGAATAAAAGTATTAATTTAAAAAAAGAAAAACTTCTGAAGCAGTGTAAACTAAATCTTACAGATAGTAAAATTATATCTTATGATGCAGCTTTATTATTTTAAAAATATTATTTTATAATAATATTTTTATTATTTTATTATTTTTTATATATATATATATATATATATATATATATATATATATATATATATATATATATTTTTTTTTTTTTTAAGACTAAAAGCTTGTAGGAAATAGTGTACACTGACTACAACATAATAATTTTACTATTTTGTTGGTTCTCTCTTGTTGTTGCATGTGTTCATAATTTCTTTGCAACCCGGCTAAAAATTTTGTCCACACAATTTTGGCATGTTTCATTGAGTTATCCCAAATCAAACAATGGACTCCAAGGACAACTACATAACATGCTTACAATTATTATTATTATTATTTTTTTTTATAAATAAATAAATAAATAAATAAATACATACATTTTAATATTTGAATAAAGGATGATGTTGTCAATTTTCCCAGACATCACTTTTGGCCACTACGGAAAAATGAGCATTGACACGGATGGAAATGTCATTAAAAAAACTTGTCATGTACAAGTAACCAGTCATTTAGAAGTTCCCTGCCCAGAATGCATTAGCTAACCTCTAATTACCCTAATAACTTCTAACACACTAGCAACCACCCCAAACGCCCTGTAGGAAGCAAAACGTCCTGGCCATGTCAATGCATGAGATATGATATAGTCTGTGATCATTGTTTTATATTGTCTGTATATTTGTGGCGCTGCATGGCTTCATCTGTTCTCTGTCCTATCCTTTGTGTCTTCCTTCAACATTTGATGAAAAGCTTCTTTCACACAGATTCCTCTTGCATTATGAAAAACTCCATCCCTCACACCATCTCTCTCTCTCTCTCTCTCTCTCTCTCTCTCTCTCTCTCTCTCTCTCTCTCTCTCTCTCTCTCTGTTTTGTGTCTCACCTCTCTTTTACTTGACAGAGGGACTGCCAATTACTGACTGGCCACAGCCTCATAATATCCCTCACAATCTGTCTGCAGCCATATGATCTCTATTTAATGAGCAGCAATCTTGCATCTAGCTGTTGGTGGTAATTGATTACTATTGATCTGTTGGTTAGTTGATAAATTGCCTAATTTATGAAGGACTTGTTATAAAAGTTAAATTCATCATGATTATAACAGGTGCTGGTCATATAATTAGAATATCATCAAAAAGTTGATTTATTTCACTAATTCCATTCAAAAAGTGAAACTTGTATATTATATTCATTCAATACACACAGACTGATATATTTCAAATGTTAATTTCTTTTAATTTTGATGATTATAACTGACAACTAAGGAAAATCCCAAATTTAGTATCTCAGAAAATTAGAATATTACTTTAGACCAATACAAAGAAAGGATTTTTAGAAATATTGGCCTGCTGAAAAGTATGAACATGAAAAGTATGAGCATGTACAACACTCAATGCTTAGCTGGGGCTCCTTTAGCCTGAATTACTGCAGCAATGCGCCGTGGCATGGAGTCGATCAGTCTGTGGCACTGCTCAGGTGTTATGAGAGCCCAGGTTGCTCTGATAGTGGCCTTCAGCTCTTCTGCATTGTTGGGTCTGGCATATCGCATCTTCCTCTTCACAAACTTTTAAGGTCAGGTGAGTTTGCTGGCCAATTAAGAACAGGGATACCATGGTCCTTAAACCAGGTACTGGTTGCTTTGGCACTGTGTGCAGGTGCCAAGCCCTGTTAGAAAATAGAAATCTGCATCTCCATAAAGTTGGTCAGCAGCAGGAAGCATTAAGTGCTCTAAAACTTCCTGCTATACGGCTGCGTTGACCTTGGACCTCAGAAAATACAGTGGACCAACACCAGCTGATGACATGGCACCCTAAACCATCACTGACTGTGGACACTTTACACTGGACCTCAAGCGACATGGATTGTGTGCCTCTCCTCTCTTCCTCCAGACTCTGGGACCCTGATTTCCAAAGGAAATGCAAAATTTACTTTCATCAGAGAACATAACTTTGGAGCACTCAGCAGCAGTCCAGTCCTTTTTGTCTTTAGCCCAGGCGAGACGCTTCTGCCGCTGTCTGTTGTTCAAGAGTGGCTTGACTCAGGGAATGCGACAGCTGAAACCTATGTCTTGCATACATCTGTGCGTAGTGGTTCTTGAAGCACTGACTCCAGCTGCAGTCCACTCTTTGTGAATCTCTCCCACATTTTTGAATGAGTTTTGTTTCACAATCCTCTCCAGGGTGTGGTTATCCCTATTACTTGTACACTTTTTTCTACCACATCTTTTCCTTCCCTTCGCCTCTCTATTAATGTGCTTGGACACAGAGCTCTGGGAACAGCCAGCCTCTTTTGCAATGACCTTTTGTGTCTTGCCCTCCTTGTGCAAGGTGTCAATGGTCGTCTTTTGGACAACTGTCAGGTCAGCAGTCTTCCCCATGATTGTGTAGCCTACAGAACTAGACTGAGAGACCATTTAAAGTTTTACTGTAATGTAGGCTACTTGCTGTATAAAGGAAGAGGTTCTTTGCAGCATTTTGGGCTCAGGAAAAAAGGCATCTGCTTCAAACATTGCAATGCTCATGATAACATTTGTTAACTCTACAACAAGTAAATCCACTTCATCACCAGCTAATTACTCTTTGACAGTGATGTCAGAAATATAAATAACAGGACAACCCACTGAATAGATGTAGGCTATATGTCCATTGCTCACTTATTGCTCACTTATCCATTGCTTATTGTAAAGTGCTAACATTGCATGGGCTTATTTTATTAACCACTTTATGACAAACATGTACTACAGCAGTAAATCACAAAGGGCGAAAAAGGCTAAGTGCTGCATAATGAAGAGAGGAGGTGTTGCAGTGTCTTTGAAGTTCATTTTGTGCATCATTCCATGTTTATGAAGATGATTATGACACTATGGAGGAGGATTTAATTGAATTCACATAAGCTAGGCCTGTTGTGCTGCACAGTTAGATCTGTGCTAAATTAGCATCAACATTAGCGCTCTGAGAACACTTAGCCGGCCATTCATGGTCAGAATAGATGTTTCTCAGGAGAGGTCCTCTCGGATTAAAGACAGGCATTTAGCAGTTCCTCACAGTGATGTTGTGCACCATATATCACACTGTTAGAGTAGGTTTCTATGGTTGGTTTGCAAACTCAATTGCTGTGGCCTGTAGGTCAGTCTGTGTTCAATGATGGAATGAAAGAAACAGTATGTTTGCTTCTAAAGGCACTTCTAATGTCTTTAATGTAATGTCTCATCTGCCACACAAATTTAGGCTAATGTCGCTGACTTATCTTCATTTGTAGGATTTTCTCAGCTAATATTGTTATATGCAATTAATTCAGATAATTAATCGGCATGCCGTGTAATTAATTTGGTCATATTTTTAATTGATTGACAGCCCTGCTTATTATGCATCATTTATAATTCTTATTTGCAGATTTCACATGACTGGTAACTCTGCCCAGGCTATGAAATCGTATTATAAGACACCAGGACTTTGCTGTGAGTGTGAATCATTGGAATTAAATTTAAACCCACACAGGTATTTATTTATTTATTTTTTAGAAAATCCAAGAAAATTGGTAAGAAAAAAAGGCACTTAACAAGTAGCTTATACATATAACAGGGCTCAAATTTTACTTTTTTACTTGGTAGCACTGGTGCTCCCAACTTCAAAAAGTTAGGAGCACCAGTAAAAATTTAGGAGCACCACAACTAAAATGTTTATATATTATTATATAATGTAAGTATGTGTGTGTGCGTGTGTGTGTGTGTGTGCGTGTGCGCGTGCGCGTGCGTGTGCGTGTGTGTGTGTGTGTGCGTGTGTGTGTGTGTGTGTGTCATGTGCAAGTAAACTGATCATTCAATTGTCAGAATAAAAAAAGTTGCTTGTCTGGAAAAAAAAAAAAGAAAGAAAATAGGATTTTTGTGTTGTAAGTATAATTGATTCTGAAACAATATTCTCACCAGTGTTCTATCAGCTATGGCATATTTAAATATGCATATTTGTATTATTTACCCAAAGGATTTTTTTTCACCTTTATAAAGGGCATTTTCCCTTAATCTTATGAAATTAAAATAAATTAAGAAAATAAGACACTATAGGGCTTTTGCCAATCAAATTAAATTATTTACACTGAAAGATTAAAATTGCATTGAATTATGTTAAGAGATTGTTTAAAATATATTTTGAATATACAAATAATAAATGTTAGAAAGAATAATACTTTTAAACATGAAACTAAACCACCGGTAGGTGGCGGAGAGTGACCATCTTAATGAGCGAGTCATTGAGTCATTCATTCAAACGATTCGTTCAAACCCTTCTAGCAGGCCTTCCAGCATGATCCAGAATGCAGCGGCGAGAGTGGTCTTTAATGAGCCGAAGAGAGCGCACGTCACACCTCTCTTCATCAGTCTACACTGGCTGCCAGTAGCCGCTCGAATCAAATTCAAGGCACTGGTGCTCGCCTACAAGGCAACCACTGGCTCTGCACCAACATACCTAAACTCACTTGTTCAGACTTCCCTTCAGAAGCTTGCGTTCTGCAAGTGAACGGCGCCTTGTGGCGCCATCCCAAAGAGGCATGAAATCCCTCACAAGGACCTTTTCCTGGACCGTTCCCACCTGGTGGAATGACCTGCCTGGCTCAATTCGAGCAGCCGAGTCGGTAGCCATTTTCAAAAAAATATCTTAAAACGCATCTTTTCCAGCAGCACCTGACCAATAAAGAATAGCACTTATCACTCTATTCGTTTTCTGGTTGTCAATTTAAAAAAAAAAAAAAATAAATTCTGTATCTGTCCTATGTGTTCTGTGCTAGATTAACTGAGACTTGTTACAGCACTTGCATATTGTTGCCCTTGACTGTTTTTAGTTGCTTCTATTGCTCTCATTTGTAAGTCGCTTTGGATAAAAGAGTCTGCTAAATGACTAAATGTAAATGTGAATCTTTGACTCAACCGATTCGTTCAAGACGCTGAATCATTCAATAATGGAAGAGTATTGAGACACGCTGTGGTTCTGCTGTGATCTTTGTTTGGAACTATTTTCGCTGCTGAAACAGAACAAAAACAATCAATATTGTGTCTAAAATGTACGTGACTTGATTTTAACTTTATTGAACTGTTGTATGAAATCAATGTCACATTTTCAATCGTGATGGTATTCAGGAAAACAACACTCTTGGTGGGATGTTGCTTAACTCGATCAAAAGTTAAAAATATAAAAACGTAACATTGGGAATTTTAACATCAGTATGTTAACTGAGTTTGTTTGTGTGAGCTGTGCTCATTTGTTTTGATTTCTTCTTGCTCGAGCCTCAACAGCGCAACCGTTAGCCTCAGTACATTATAGTACATATATTATTATCCACCATCTAAATGTAATAAAATCAGAATCATTCTCGCGTTTTTGGTGATTCCCTATTTCCTGATGTTTTAATCAGGCTATTTGTCTGGTCGGGCGGGCAAGTAAAATTCACATGCCCCTTCAGCTCGTTACATTTTGCGCTAGTTAGCTCACTGTCACATGACAATGGAGCGCAGTGAACAGTAGTGATTGACGGCTAATATTAACCAACCTAAAGTCTGTTTTAAAGTTAAGAGCTTCAAGATTAAGTTTAACTGGTTATGTGATAGAACGGTGAACCAGCCACTGTATCAGCTCACAGCAGGCTCATACTGTGCAGTAACTAGTGAACGTTCACATCACTATGATCAGATGCTTTCTTAACTGCTACTTATAATTTTTGTGTTCATTTTGTTATTGAGAGGAAATCGTGCAGCACATATTCATCTAAACGTCACTCTCAGCAGCACAGATGGCATCTGGATGTTTGCTAACAAAGGATGTAGCCGCAAAACTTCTTTTTACTTTTAAGTGAATAATGAATAATAACTTTGCTTATAAGAACTTTGAGTATATCCTTGAGTCACATTCAGTCTCTTGTATGTTATGTGTGCACGAGTGTGAGCAGGAGCAAGCAATGTGTTGCTGTTTGCAGTTCACTTAATGGCCACCGACGGTGCTAATAACAAGGGTTTCTGAATTCTACACATACAGTAGCCCCTTTAAAGGGTCATGAAACTCCCTGTTTAAGCAGCTGTCGGTTCTCACCACAGTTTTGAAAAATGCTATAAAAGTGGGTGTGGTTTAGCGGTGGAGTGGAGGGGGACGAGCGGAGGCTAACAGCACATCAATGGCTTCTGATTCAGAAAATTTTATTTCGCTCTCATTAAAAGCATCAAAGCTTCCCACAAATGCATGCTGCATAAGTTGCACTTAATACAGTATACACATAGATTTGTAAGCTCACCGTTACACAAATACATATATATCCTGTGACAGCTATAATTCAATGCACAATTAAATGCACAGCCATTCGCAATTTGTTCTCTGCATCGAAAATGTATATGAACATGCTGTTGCATAACTTTGATAACTTTTGAGACTTATTTTATATATGCCGTTCGGTTAAATGGCCGTAAAGAGCGGTTACACTCGCAGTGTGGATGAATCGCGTTTGTGTGAAGACTCAGGATCTATTAAAGAGAACGTAGGCAATGCAGACACTCATAAAAAGTGGGAAAAAAACACTTGTTTTTGATCCATTAATGCATCTCTCACTTACTGTATGCGATCTCACTGTTTGAAGTGCCAGTCGGAGGAAAATGCCTATCAACACGTGCTGTCATGAATAATTAAGCACGTGCTGTCATGAATTAAGCAACACGTCTTATCATAGGCTAAAGACACACAGTCTCATGAATAATTATGAGACATCGCTGTACTATAGTACGAGAAAATGTCGCAACCTATGACGTTGACATAAAGACGAATTTAAACCAGGAAGTTGAAAATAGAACAAAAAGGTTTAAAATTAACTAGTTTTCTCCCACATTCAAAACTAACAGATGGTAACATTGTCTTCCATGATGTTCAACACACATACTTCTGTTAAAATCTCAGAAAATTTGGTTTAGGGTTTCATGACCCTTTAAAGTCCCACTGAAGTGCCTTGTAACTGGCAGCATTTTTCAGTGTGTTGACCTAATTTCCACTGAAACTGGAAGACAGGGCGGGACATATTGAACAGCCCCTCCCCTTTTTTAAATAGCCAATAGTGTTTTGTTTATTTTACAGATCTGCTAGAGCTGTTGAACTTGGTAAAGCCACATAATCTCCTTCATATCGCTCTAAAATATAGCATTCTGTGCAGAATTCAAATGGTTCATGCATTGTGGGTTACACTTTATTTTGATGGTCCCCTTTAGAAATTCTGTTGACTATCTGTAACGTACATGTCAATAAATGATGTTTTATTAACAAAGTTCGGGAAGAGCATGTTTAAATGATCAATCCAAAACAACTTGTCATCAGCAATTACCACATCGTCACCCTGACTCCTCACTCTTGGCTTATTCCTACCTCAGCCAGGACTACGGGGGGAGTACTCTGTGTTCGGGCCAAATACCGAGCTCGGAGCCCTCTCCTCAGACAGCATGCCAAATACGCATACCATTTATTCTGTCTGACTTATTTGTAAGTGTGAACTTGTGAAACTCTCATTGGAGGTTGTATGATGTATTAGTTGAGTATTAGTAGACTGTTAGGGGTAGGGTTAGGGTTTGTTGAATAAGGGGTTAGGGTTAGACATTACAGTCAGTAGAATGTTTATTGGGGACCATCAAAATAAAATTTTAACAGATTTTAAGCAGACAGTCTACTAATACTCTTCTAATTGTTTAATGAGAGTTAGTTGACGTAGGTGCAACATTGCATATAATCAACACAATATCTGAAGTGAAGCATCAAAAAAAGTGTTAACACAGTTTGTGGTCTGTGTCGACTCACGCGTAAAAGTTGGGACACTGTACAAATTGTCAATAAAAACAGAATGCAATGATGTGGAAGTTTCAAATTTCAATATTTGATTCAGAATACAACATAGATGACATATCAAATGTTTAAACTGAGAAAATTTAATTCATTTTATATATAATTTTAAGGGAAAAATAGTTGATTTTAAATTTCATGGCATCAACACATCTCAAAAAAGTTGGGACAAGGCCATGTTTCCCACTGTGTGGCATCCCCTCTTCTTTTTATAACAGTCTGCAAACGTCTGGGGACTGAGGAGACAAGTTGCTCAAGTTTAGGAATAGGAATGTTGTCCCATTCTTGTCTAATACAGGCTTCTAGTTGCTCAACTGTCTTAGGTCTTCTTTGTCGCATCTTCCTCTTTATGATGCGCCAAATGTTTTCTATGGGTGAAAGATCTGGACTGCAGGCTGGCCATTTCAGTCCCTGGATCCTTCTTCTACACAGCCATGATGTTGTAATTGATGCAGTATGTGGTCTGGCATTGTCAAGTTGGAAAATGCAAGGTCTTCCCTGAAAGAGACGACGTCTGGATGGGAGCATATGTTGTTCTAGAACTTGGATATACCTTTCAGTATTGATGGTACCTTTCCAGATGTGTAAGCTGCCCATGCCACACGCACTCATGCAACCCCATCCCATCAGAGATGCAGGCTTCTGAACTGAGCGCTGAGAACAACTTGGGTTGTCCTTGTCCTCTTTAGTCCGGATGACATGGCGTCCCAGTTTTCCAAAAAGAACTTCAAATTTTGATTGGTCTGACCACAGAACAGTTTTCCACTTTGCCACAGTCCATTTTAAATGAGCCTTGGCCCAGAAAAAACGCCTGCGCTTCTGGATCATGTTTAGATATGGCTTCTTTTTTGACTTATAGAGTTTTAGCCGGCAACGGTGAATGGCTCGGTGGATTGTGTTCCCCGACAATGTTTTCTGGAAGTATTCCTGAGCCCATGTTGTGATTTCCATGTTGTAGCATTCCTGTATGTGATGCAGTGCCATCTAAGGGCCGAAGATCACGGGCATCCAGTATGGTTTTCCGGCCTTGACCCTTACACACAGAGATTGTTCCAGATTCTCAGAATCTTTGGATGATATTATGCACTGTAGATGATGATAACTTCAAACTCTTTGTAATTTTTCTCTGAGAAACTCCTTTCTGATATTGCTCCAGTATTTTTGTCCGCAGCATTGGGGGAACTGGTGATCCTCTGCCCATCTTGACTTCTGAGAGACACTGCCACTCTGAGAGGCTCTTTTTATACCCAATCATGTTGCCAATTGACCTAATAAGTTGCAAATTGGTCCTCCAGCTGTTCCTTATATGTACATTTAACTTTTCCGGCCTCTTATTGCTACCTGTCCCAACTTTTTTGGAATGTGTAGCTCTCATGAAATCCAAAATGAGCCAATATTTGGCATGACATTTCAAAATGTCTCACTTTCAACATTTGATATGTTATCTATATTCTATTGTGAATAAAATATAAGTTTATGAGATTTGTAAATTATTGCATTCTTTTTTATTCACAATTTGTACAGTGTCCCAACTTTTTTGGAATCGGGTTTGTATATATTTTTTAAATATACACACATTCACTCTTATTTTCGTCTGTCTAATATGTAAAAATGCTAAACGTTTCTTGTCACGTCAAATTCAGTTATGATTTACATAAATAATGTCAGATTTTCAATTCAAAATGGTGACATTTAATAAAAAATGTCAAGTAGTTTGCATCACTTGATATTACTGTTGGTCACTGAACGTTGTTATCATACAGTTGTCAAATATTAAACGTTTAGCTACGTACATCTTGCGACACACTCTTTCACTGCTGTAACTAAAGTGTAGCGTTGGAATTCGCCATAAGCCCCGCCTTCTTTGATTCGATTGGCCATCTCACTCATTCTGACAGTGACGAGCGTTATTAGACCGTATCTACACCGGACGCGAGCAGCACGACACGACTCGACAAAACACAATAGAACCCATTATAATCAGTGATGTTGCCTACACTGGATGTGGCGTGACATGACCTGATAAATCTGGCTTAAAGATAACAGTAAGGCTAACCTATTCATTCTAAAAGCCAAACAATTTCCATTTTGATTTCATGGGGAGTATTCTAGGTTGTGTGGTTTTGTTCTTTATTTTTGAGGATGAGGTCATGTCGCACAGACGCGTTGGCATCTGTCTACGTTGGCTTCTAGCAAGTGATAGATTAATTTGAGCATGAATACCAGTTGGAATAGATAAACTCAAACAGTAAAACTTAAGGCAAGGTTTTTTTAAACTTTTAAAACTCACATGTGACTTGTATCCTGATCACTTCTCATACATTGACAATCACTGGGGGAGAATATGAACCCTTTAAAGCTGGATAAAAATATTTATTTCACTTGGACAGATAATTGTCATTGTCATGAGGCTTCATACTGTCATTAAAAGGCAAATCTTTGTGAAAACGTTACTGTTTGCTCACAGATTGTTTGTGGATGTCGCTGAGTTTGTGTTTGTGTGTGTGTGACAAGGTCACAATCGCAGTGACTCTCCTGCCTGCGGATTGTCCACTGGTTATCTGCTAAAAGAAGCTGATGAAATTATGAGAAATGTCTGAGTTTGCTGCAGCGGATGATGCATTTAGGAAGTAACATCCTGTCGTTCCTAAAAAAAGGTACTGCAGCAGTTTTTTTCTGTCTTTTACTGTAGTTTCACATTATATTATTTGTGTACTGTTACTCATGCATGGCATGCAATCGAAATTAGGGAACTATCAAGAGCAATAGGAAATGCTGAAAAGATGGCCTCTTATACAAAGGAAATGGAAAAATAAACACAGATTTGAAGATGTCTCCTGAGAAAAAAAATGCCCTATATATATGCTTTGCTTTTAAAAATATGTAATGTTAGCACAGTTCTAATATGAATTGGTAAACTGTTCCAACATTTAGGTGCAGCGAAGGAAAAAGCTTGTGTAACCCCTCCCGTTCGAACCACCCCGCTCCAAGCGGGACTCGAACTCAGGTCCAAAGACATGAGAGTCGGACGCTCTAACAAGGAGGCTAAAGGCTGCAACCTCTAGCATCAGTCGCTAGGCGTCTCTTGAGATCAGAGGAGTGAGGTTTACTCGCACAGCAACTACTAGCTGGCCTCCGTTACACTCACCCCCCTAAACCTCACTCCCATCCGGGTCACGGCACCAATGTAACCCCTCCCGTTCGAACCACCCCGCTCCAAGCGGGACTCGAACTCAGGTCCAAAGACATGAGAGTCGGACGCTCTAACAAGGAGGCTAAAGGCTGCAACCTCTAGCATCAGTCGCTAGAGCGTCTCTTGAGATCAGAGGAGTGAGGTTTACTCGCACAGCAACTACTAGCTGGCCTCCGTTACACTTGCTCTCCCCTAGATTTTAACCCTGACAAACTCTGGCTGGCAGACCTACGAGTTGTCAATGGATGTTGTTCACACAACAAGTCAGAAAGGTAAGAAGGGGCAATTTAAATGTTTAAAATCAAGCAAAAGCACTTTAAAATCAATTCTACAGCGGACTGGGAGCCAATGTAAAGACATTAAAACAGGAGTAATATGTTTGCGTTTGCGAACCCCGGTTAAGAGTCTTGCAGCCACATTTTGGACCATTTGTAATCTAGATAATGAAGAGTTGTTTATTCCCAGATACAGGGAATTACAATAGTCAATTCTGGAAGAAATAAAAGCATGAATCACAGTTTCAAAGTGCTTAAAAGAAAGAAAAGTCTTCACTTTAGCCAGCGCTCTTAGTTGATGATAACTTGACTTGACAACTAAATTAATTTGCTTATCAAATTTAAGTGCACTATCAAATAAGACGGCCAAGTTTTTTTTTTACACATGATTTAACTGAGGAAAATAAAACACCATAATTTAAATGAGAAATGTTTGAGACTTCAGAAGGGCCAAACACAATTTGACTGTTTTATTCTCATTTAGATTTAAACATTTTTACGACATCCAGGCTTTGACATCGGAAAGACCGTCACAGAGGGAGTCTAAGCTATTTTTGTGCTTCAGGGGCAAATGAAATAAAGTTGTGTATCATCTGCATAGAAATTAAAGTATAAGCCATGTTTTTTAAAAATAGATCCTCCTATACTGATCAAAAAGCTTCTATTTTTAAGTTATGACTGAAACCAACTCAGTGCAGTTCCTCTGATGCCCACAACTTGCTCTAGCCCAGAAAGCAGAACCTCATGGTCAACTGAATCAAACTTATCGAACACTTAAATCTAAAAGTACCAGTAACAGAGTCACCTGAGTCAGTGGCCATTAAAACATCATTTAAAACTTTTACAAGTGCTGTCTCTGTAGAGTGAAATTTTCTGAAACCTGATTGGAAAACATCAGAAACCTTATTGTCATTCTAAAAGGTTTCTCACAATTGTGAGATATAAACTTGGAATTTAAATATAAAACTCGAATTTGGCTTGAAAATTAGATATAAACTCGCAATTTCGAGAAAAAAAAATAGTCAGAATCGTGAAATCAAAATGTGCAATTACCTTTTTAATTTTTTACCCTGTGGCATTAGCCTTGCAATGTTCAACTGGTCGAGATTTATATATTTGTATATATAATAATTTTATCTCACACTTGCAGTTAGTAGTTCATATCTCACAATTCAGATTTTTTATTCATTTTTTTTTTTCACAATTCCAACTTTATATTTCTGAGAAAAAATGAAAAATGAAAAAGACTTTATTTCTCACAATTGCAAGATTATGACTCACAATTCTGACTTTTTCTCTCAGAACTGTAATATAAACTCGCAATTGAGAGTTAAGTCTGAATTGGGAGATATAAGCTTACGATTGGGAGAAAAATCTTATTTTTATTTTTATTCCATTGCTTCCAGTACATCAGCTATTGTTTCCGGTGTGCCTGTTTCTCCCAAAACATTATAGGAAAACAAAGAGCAACCTCTGAGTAATAAAATCTTCATCTGCTTCATCATATTTAGCATGAGATGCATATGTAAATCAAATTGTTAGTGTTTGCTGAAAGTCAAAAACCTTGTTGGAACTGTCAGCATTTGCCATACACCAGGATTTGATACCAAACATGCTTTAGCTTTAAAACATGCCTGTCTTGTTCTTTCTTCTTTCTTTCTCTGTCTGTCTCCATATCCCTGTGTACATTTTGTCCCTGCTGTTTTCACCTCACTGTCTGACTCTAGAATAACAAATGAGAATGGTATCGTGCCTTTCTCGCATCTTCTGATAGTCTCTGATTTCCTCAGAACTATTTTCTTCTTTCAACAGACTGTGTTTGTATGCAAACCTAGTGAGTTTCCTATAGAGTGCATTTTTTTTTTTGCTCTGTATAGACATGTTTAAAGGTTTCAGTTGAACATTTGAATAAATCTTATCTCTCCAAAATGATAGGCAGTTCTACTAGAAAGACTCGGTAGGCCAGATGAAGTAACAAACGTTAATTTATTGACAGACCAGCAAGTATTATATTAAGAGGTTTGTAGGCCCCATCCGTAGCTCACGTCTAGAGGGTAACGGACTCTGCATTTCCTGCAGATGGAGGTATGGGCAGGGACCATCCTGTTGATGGTGGGGACGATGGAGGTAAATGTTGGCGTCAGCATCTGCGAACTCAGACGTGTAAGTACTGATCTTTTATATTCCTGGTATTAGAACATGATAGGCAACCCGTTCTCACTCCCAATGCTTCACCACCTGAAGCATGGTCAAGTGCTATGAAGACACTAAAGGCACCCCTAGGCATAATGTTTAGACGCGCAGGTGCTCCATTCATTTTAATGAGAAACCTTTGGTGTCATACACAGATGCTTTGGGCAGGGGAACGTTATAGTCATGATGAAATTATATTGGGTTATGGTTTTGCCATTATGACATGTTGGAGTGTGATTCTGAATTTAATCAGCCAGCAGAATTTTATTTACATTTATTTTATTTATGCTATTTAGACACGTTTGAACATGTAACCCAACCCCATCCCATCCCTAAACCTACCCATTTGTGTATTATATGATATAAAATACAGGATATAACAGGCAGATACGACTGCAGGCACAATTTATTCAAAAAGTACAAATATTCCAAGTGTTCTGAGGCCAAACGATTGATTTCAAAAGCGATCAGCGTCTCCATCCGCCGAAGATCACGCACACATTAAATTTTCAAAAATTGCCGCCCGTTACGTCAGATTTCATAATGAAATTGCATTGGCTCTCGGATGTCTTGTGACCAATTGCGTCATTACGTCAGCTTTGATTGTAAAATGTCATTGGCTCTCGTGTGTCTTGTGACCGATCGCATCATGCTCAAGAGTCGTGTATGTATCATTTGAATGAGATATGAATGAGTGTGTTCACGGAGAGGCGGGTTCATCATTTCAGAGATTAAAACATTAAGATCAACTCTGTTCTTTACATGAAGATATCGTATGACTTCAGAAGACTTGGAATGCAACATGAGTTAATACTTTTATACTGTTTTTGGTCAGTTTTTGCAATAAATACCTGTGACTGTACTTTTATTTGCTGTTACTGTTACGTGTCTTATATTGTTGAGAAGTGGGTAGGTTTAGGGTAGGACTGGGGTTAGTTGCTCTAAAATATAAAAGTAGCCTATAAATATTCAAATTCAGTCTGCTTTTACAAATGCAAAGAATTAAATGCGTCTTGATCTGACGCATTGGGCAAACAACTGAAGTCAATGGAGTACCTGCACGTCGATATAGTGACGCCTAGGGGTGCCTTTAGCGTCTTTGTGACGCGGAAGGAACTTGACCATGCTTCGGATTTTGATGCCTTGGGAGTGAGAATGGGTTGTGAAAGGTTAGATCTGAAAGTAATAAGTGAAGCAACATTTGAGTCTTCCTGGTAGAACTTACGCTAGAGCTTTCATTTCACGAGGGAATGAAACCCTATCAGAGGTTTATCTTTCATAGCTCTGGAGACTTCTCAGTTATGTTTCATTTAGTTGTCAATTTTGTTTCTGCAAAATAGACACAATAACAAATTACACTGTGTCATGAAAACAGACATTTGGTACAGTGAAAGTCTACTGTATGAGACATGATGATATGACATTTCGTTGATATAGTTTTTGTTAATATTTTGAAACAGGTCTTCTTCTCTAGGGTCTATTTGGTGGTTACATTAATCGTTGAAATTAGTATTAAAATTCATATTTAATCCCCTTGACTAATTAAGCCTGAGTATGTTGTTTTACATGTGTCTTAAACTGGTAAATCCATGTAAGAGCATTCAGCGATAGTTCTTAATTTATTGTTGTAGTTATGCAATGTTCTTCAAAGCTTCTCTGAATAACAAATTCAGGGATAATTATCATAATCAGACTTTTCTGCTAAATGAGAAGCGTTTCAGTAAAGTACTACTGCATGATTATTGTTGCAGGGTTTCAACTTCTGTCTGATTATAAAGGACGGTGGTGCCAGGGGGTGGTGCTAGCCAAATGGATATCATTATGAACCTGAGAAAAATGCCTTGCGCTTAACCCCAGATTGTTCCTGGAGGGCATTTTGTGCAATTAAACTTTGGATAATGGTGTCTGCTACATGGCCAATAAGCAAAAAGAAATTAAAGCAGCAGTTGATACTTAAAAGGTAATCATGCATCACTTTAGTTCTAGTGGAGAGTCCATTTGCAGCGTGTGTGGGGGTGCTTGAAAAGTTTATTGCTGGATCAGTCATTCGGATCATGTTGTAGCAGCTAGTTTCACATAGGGAGGTTTGCACATGGGTTAATCTAAAGTTTTGAGACGAACGTCCAATTTCACAGATGCTTGTTTTCTGAAATAGTTGGTTTAAGCATGCAAGGGTCACCTATATAATACAGGTTGATTCTAATTGCTGTTTTTGAGAGCCTCTTAGAAGCAATGGCTTTTGGATGTCTAAAATAATGAATTTTCTATTGCAGTCAACCTTGATGAGATGGGTTCTCCTCTTACTTTATGCATAACTTCCCTGTGTCTGTCCTGTGCAAAGACCAGAGTTGGGCAAGTTTCTTCCAAAATGTAATACATTATATATTACTAGTTACTGTCAGTTGAAAGTAATTAGTTACATTACAATATTACTGTTTATGAATTGTAATGTGTTACACTACTTTTGCATTACTTTTGAGTTACTTTCAACAATATAATCACGGAACGTGACTAGGCATTCTAAAATGCTGAAATGTAGTTTATTTCTGCTATTTTTTTCATTATACATTGAGATGTGGTATAGCATAATGACTGTGTAGGAAGGCTCATTGTGCAATACAATAAGTAACAATCACAGTCAGAATCACAAAATCAGCAACTGATCAAAGTCTGGTAAATAAAACCAATAAGCCCCAAGATGCCGTGGTTTACAGTGAATTTGTAACAGAGTGCCCAAAATGCCCTTAGCTGTTATAAATTCACTGCAAACTACGGCTTCACAGGGCTTATTGCTTTTATGAAACGATTACCACACAATACAAATATTAAAGGCAGAACATTTATATTAATGCAACTTTCATGAAGTAAAATCACTAAAAGCCTTCCTTCCGCTGGAAAAAAATAGTCCCTGACCATTAACAAAAGTTACATTTATTACACCATTGGTGGCAAAGACTGTCTTTATGAGTGAGTTAGCCATTAGCAAAGACTTTTATATTGGACTGAAACTTGTTGTGAACATGGAACAAATTTAAAAAGTTTTCACCCCAGGTTCTTAATGCATCGTGTTTCCTTCTAGTGCATCAGTGAATGTTTGAACCTTTTTTAATAGTTGTGTTTGAGTCCCTCAATCGTCCTCAGTGTGAAAAGAAGAATCATACAGTCACTGCTGGAGAGGGTTCACTAAACTAAAGAATTTGAATGACCTGAAGGATTTCTCTGGAGAACATTGGGCAGTTTAACTGCTCAGGACAATCAAGAAACTCAAGAACAACCATCACACAACAAAAAAAAAAACATCCATGGATCATCCAGGAAATGACACACGGTATTAAGAATCAAGGGTTCATAAACCTTTGAACAGGGTCTTTTTTATAAATGCGGCTTTATTTATTTTTTCTTGTGGATTATATGTAAACATCTTTTATGTGAAATATTGTATTAAGGACAGTACTAAAAAAATAGCGTGTGTTTTGTATGATCTTTCTTAGTTTGTTAAAATTATTTCCATTTTCACAGATTCTGTAAGGGGTGTGTAAACTTTTGAGCAAGACTGTAGATTTCACTTGATTATTCCGTTCTTGTCCTTTTCTCTGACCAACTGAAAATATGTCCATCTGACAAATGTAGAATCCATCTCAAACATTGAATTCCAGCAACAGAAATTACCAGTAATTTTTTTTCTCTGGTGTTGGTAAATTCTTAAAAAAATCAAACAAAAAAACCAAAACAAAACAACAACAACATTTAATTTCAAGTTAAAATGCGTTGTCATAACGTGTTACTGAGATTGTAATCTAATATAATATATATATATATATATATATATATATATATATATATATATATATATATATATATATATATATATATATATATAGTAATGTCGTTTATATTACTGCGTTACACCAAAAAGTAAAATATTAATGTAATATATTTACTTTCGTAATGCGTTACTCTTAACCCTGGCAAAGACTATCAGCAGAATGCATAATTTACATCTTTCTGTCAGCTGACAAATGCCTTTACCCTCTTCCCCTGTTGCTCTTTATTTATTTATTTTTCTTTCATTCTCTCAGTACTCCCTTAGCCCCCATATATACTCAGACACCAATCCAATGGACAGGTTAACTGACAAGCCCTTTTGTAGCTGCTGCAGTGCCTGGGGAAATCGCCTTTACACTGGCGTTGTGAAAGAGCTAATGCACCTGCTCTGTTCACTGAGACACAAAATTAGTCTACCTGAGCAATATAACTCTTTATATAAGAGGACACAGTGCCTTTTTTTTTTTTTTTTTTTTTTTTTTTTTGTCTAATTGATATTTCCCATATACAGTAGAAACTAAATTGTGTTTCACACAGGCGGTCAGCACATGGGTTGCATTAATTTCATGATTGTATATGTAAGAAGTCCCATTTGGATTTGATTTATAATGGATCTAGCCATTATATATTTTTTTGCCTTTTTTTTTTTTCTTTCTTTTGTTTACTATTAAACAAGAGTCCAGCTTCTGTGTATTGAACACTCTTGTGAAGTTCAAATTATTTTGATATATATATATATATATATATATATATATATATATATATATATATATATATATATATATATATATATATATTATATTCTGCTTTTCAAACACAGACAGAATATGTTGTATGCAAAAATCAAGCAAATCACCTTTTTAAATTCTTTTTTTTGAACAAATGTAATTGATCTCAAAGGTGACCATATTAACTTAGGCAGCCCTAATTTCACAGTATAAACATCATTAATGAAGCAGAGATTTCTGCTCGTGCTCGAGAGCTCTAATGATGTCACATACTTCTCTTCTCTGGCTGTGGCACCAGTGGACACAAAAGAGACCATGGCAGGGCTTGGGTGTCCCCATCGGTTGCCATGGTAACAGGTGGACGGAGACAATAGAGCGTTACAATGAATGCTGAATCTGCTTGTGGACTAAAGAGATAATGGAATAATGATGAAGGGGTCTGACTGCCTCCCTCATTGACTCTTTCCCTCTCTCTTTCCCTCTCTTCCTCTCATTCTCCCCTGTGACCTTTTGTCTCTCTTTCTAATTGCATGTGAAAAAGCACAAAAAGTCAAATCCTACAGTAAAGTAAATATTTCATCAGATGCCTACCACATGCGGACATCATTAAACCGAATGCCATGACTCAGGTATACTGTATAAATCAGTTAAAATAAAATGTTGAATCTGGAATATCTCAAAGTTTGCAAATGTTTCAACGCGGTCTCATGACCAATGCGTACATATTTGTACAAGGTGGCTAATTCGTACGAATTCGTATGACCTCAATCGTACAAAAAATTAGCCACCTCATAAAATATGTATGACTTGCCGTGAGATCGGTTTGAATGTTTGCATTCCACTTTGTTGTCAGACTTATGCTTCTGTAGGATCCTTTAATTATTACATCTGGATGAAACAGTAATTACAAAATATCAAACAATAACAATATTAAAGGCTCAGGGAACAAGGAGGCGCGAACCAGCGAATGTTCGACATACACTAAATTAAACGTTTTGTACAAACAAAACGAAAGCCCTCAAGAACGACTGCTGCATAAGCTAAAACAAATCAACAAGATAAAGTCCCGGGTCTGGTCCTCTCTTGTTTTCCACTTTCTTAACTCCTCCTTTTATCCTTCTGGAGCTCCTCGAGGCCAGTGTAGTGCACAGGTGACTGTTCCCATTGGCTCTCTCCCTCGCTCTGTTTGCCACAAAGTTCCTCAAATTTATTTACACAGCAGTGCAAATTTATTTATACTAAAATGTCAGGCTTACAAGACTACATCTGAAGAATATATCAGAATTAAGGCTATTTATTTGTTAGAAAAAATACTAACATGAAAACTTTGTGGTAAAGACATTGTGAACCTCTGAAGCCCACCCCTGTTGATAGGATATCCACTAAATCCATGAGAAACTACATGGAGGGAGTAAGAGGAAGGTTGACCTGAAAAAAAAGGAGAAAAGAGACTACTCTCAGAAATTCCCTCGATGATCTTAGGCTTTGTGGAAGCATTGCTTTTTGCTGACACTTACTTCAAAAGGTTTGTAGGATGTGTCGCTGTGTTTGTAGGAGCAGGGGAGACTGAGTGTGTGTTATAAAGTGGGTGAATTGCACCTTCCGGGGCTGGTCAAATAGTGGCAGCCTCTTCCATTTCAGTGAGAGCTGTGTTTGATTGTGCTTTCCCAGAACTCTTCCCTGCAGGATCTTTTGATTCTGTCTTTTCAGGACTCCTCAGAGACTCGTGCAGATCTTTGTGTGATTGGGCAGCCTGATGCGCTCATCTATTTCCAGCCGGAAAGTCCAAACTTACAGCAGCTTTAGCTAAAACACACTTTTCTGGTGAAAAATCATTAGATACAGTTTAGGTTCAATCGTAAGGTGCATTCACATTTTTTTTTCTACACTTTTCCGATTTAACCCAACATATTACAGTACCTCCCTCACATCCCCTAGTGTATATCCTAAAAAGGTTTTCCTTTCAGCTCAACACACACACACACACACACACACACACACACACACACACACACACACACACACACACACACACACACTCATGTTGTGTTTTCATATTTTATGGGGACATTCCATAGGCGTAATGGTTTTTATACCGTACAAACCGTATATTCTATCCCCCTATACTGCCCCTACCCCTAAACCTACCCATCACAGAAAACATTCTGCATTTTTACATTTTCAAAAAACATCACTTAGTATGATTTATAATATGTTTTCCTCATGGGGACCAAAAAATGTCCCCACAAGGACAAGGATTTTGGATATTGCCATCTTTGTGGGGACATTTTGTCCCCATTAGGTAGGGTTTACTAGGCCACACACACACACACACACACACACACACACACACACACACTCATATTTGGTTTTCATGTTTTATGGGACATTCCATATGCATAATTATTTTTATACTGTACAAACTGTATATTCTATGCCCTAACCCTAAACCTAATAATTTTTTTAATACATTTTCACAAAATCACACAGATTCTGATTTAGAAGCTGTTTTCCTCATGGGGACCAAAATATTTTTAAAGCATACTTGCTAAAAATAAAAGTGTTAATTTCTTCAAAAACCCCAAACTTTTCAACAGTAATATGCTTTGCATATATATTTTTTTCTCATTTAAAAATTGTTGCGGACAATTAGACTGCACATTCACAGGCCATCAGTTCACCTATCGAGTAATGCATAAAATCTAAAAAACAATAAAATAAATACACTCCAGTCAGATTGCTTGACAGCAACATACACATTCTGGGAATTGTGAATGTACAAATGTTTATTAGGAAATAAAATAGTGTTTAAATGTTACTAGATCGATGTTGTGAGCACTTGTGAGGAAGAACTAATCACAGAGTTTGCTAAACTTTGCCTTTATATCTGTGAAATATTTTTCCTCATAATATCACATTTCTGCTTTAGTCATTTTTGTTTTACTGTTTGCAGAGACTGCTGTGCTATATTGAGAATGACTTTTGCCTTGCTATTTCAGATTCACCCTGTCCTAATTATTTATGCAAAAACAACACAAACTGTTGTTGGTCTTTTTGCATGTCATTGTTGGACAGAATAAGCGGATTTTATGTGGATCAGAATTTATGACTACAAGTCTGTCTAGTGAATGATTGTTATGTCAGACTGCACTGGAATCAAATGTGTGTTTTAAATCAATCACTTAAGAAGCTCTATTTCAATTAAAAAGCTGCCTTAGAGGGTAGACAATGAGACATTGTATAACCTAGTACATTAATTTCCTTCTCTCGCTACAGATTCCCTGAGTGAGCGTTTGCTGCATCAGCAGAGGTTTTCCTTTGAAGGTCTACAGCTAAAGTAACTAAATGGGACAAAATGTCACAGGATTTACAACACCTTGATTTGAGCACCTAAAAAGGAAAGTGAACAGTGTTTTAGTTTCCCACTTTTCTTGAATGATGCCCTATTATTGGCTGTGAAACTGTGTTTTCTGAGGTCCTAAATGTCCCCTGTAGAAAAAGGAGAAATCCTTATCCCTTTCCTTATTCTTTGCTAAGGGCAGATGATCCATGTGCTCATTGGCTACACTGCAGGATTTGGATTTGATGATGTTGTAAAATCTTTGTCTCACTTTTTGTAGTTATTAATAGCAATGTTTGGGGTCACTGTAACAAATAGTCGTTTCAACTTAAAAAAAAGTAAGTGTTTGTGCTGCCTTAGAATTTTAAGTTAATGAAAAGTTTATGATGATAATAATATTCAAGTTGTACTGGCCAAAGTGTGTTTTCAGTGCTGTTCGCAACTGACAGCAATCAACTAACCACTTACAATTCTGTGGTAAACCTACAGATCCTGCACTGGGATTCAAGCAGCTGTGTAGCTTGTTTAAGTTAATGGTGAAAAACATTTTTAGAACAGCAGTGAAAATGTAAAAGTGGGCTATATAAACTTTAATACGGTATATCCTTTTATTGAAACTGGTGCTTTGCTGTGCAAAGAGCCATATCGAAACATTTCACCCGCTGGTACTTTCGCTTTTGCCGCAGAGACTGTCCTATGTGTCATATTTATGATAATCCGTGCAGATTTCAGACCATACTGTTTAAAGTTACTAATAATGAAACATGAATGAGTGAGAAAGAAAAGAGTGGGATGTGCTTTATATTAAAAATAAATATTAAAAGCGTGATAACTCACGAAAGAGAACTGAATGTGCATGCGCTCTGAGCGTAATACGGACAAGCACAGTAGCCGTTGTCTTCGGTTGCGCACCATATAACACAGAAATAGATCAAAATGCCAAGTCGAGTATTGACGTAAACACAGAAGATGTAAGCACTGTGTGTGTTCACTCTCTCTCTCACACACACACACACGAAGAGGATTTATGCTCATCAGTTGGTAACTCAATCTCACAGTGAAAGCACAATTAATTCCATATTGCAACTTATTTATTGTTTGCTGCATATTTGTTTGTTTTTAGTTGTCTATGGACCTAATAATTGCTACTGTTGAAATTTTATTGGAAAAAAAACACACGTTTTTTAATAATATATTGTGGCACTTTTCAACTAATATTTCAATATTGTGGCACTTTTGGAAAAATGCATTAACCAAAAATGTAAAAATGTCTCTTTGGTCAAAAAAGGTTCCCGACCCCTGGGTTAGGGTTTTAAGGCAGCACAAAACCTTACATTATTTTTTTATTTTATTTTTTTACTGTAATAACAGAATTTGTTGCATAGTGTTGGTTACCAAAGAAAATGTCAAAAATTGAGGTTAAGTTGAACAAAAACAATAATCCCACTTGTAAAAACACAATACTATCAGCTTCATTTCTACCTTTAAACAATTCTGAGTGCCCTCCCCTAAATAATTTTTTTGTGTACTACAGTAACTTTGATTTTAGCTTTTTGTGGTAATTGATATTATGCCACAAATTGAGTCGATTGAGCCTAACTTTTATTGAACCCATATATCCTTTTGTATCTGGACAGCTTGGGGCATACAGATAAAGAACAATGAGTCGATCTGTTTTACTGTCAAATAAATAACAAGACAGGCTTTATTCATTTGAATTAGCTTTGCTATTGAATAAAACATGGCACCTCCACTTCAATGACAAGTTTAGGCTTCCCAGACATCTTTAGGACCCATCCAGCATCCTTTGTGCCAACTCAGCAGTGAAATTTTTGAAAGGTAATAGATACTAATCTCCCAAGATAAGATGCTTTCCACAGAAATAATAATGTATTTACCTGCTGGTAACGGATTTCTCATATTTTATTGGCTCCTCTGTGAGCCTGTTACCTTATTGATCATTATTACCTGATCACTCAAATGATATTAGAGAGGTGTGATTTATCATGACTGCGATCCACATATTCCGGATATAAATGTATAAGCTGTGCAGCTCTTTGGCTTCAGCTGTTATGGAACTACAGTACCTCAAAACTCTCGCTGTGATTTAAAGTGGTGATTAGAGATCTCTGTCCTTTATCATTACACAATACTTATGGGCTTCTGTACCCTTCTCATAAGGTGCTTTATGATCGTCTGGGGTAAACAGACAGACTTATACAGCCAGGTTTCTAATGGTCATGAACAGTTATCTGTTGTGTTTGCAATTTTGAAGAACATTCTTTTTTCATTACATTTCTAGCTGTGAAGGATGTTGTCTGGCCTTTTTGCAAGTGGACCACAGAGATTTGTGTTTAGTGCTTGACAAAGCATTAAGAAGAGTCATGTTGTGCATTATTTTGCTCTTTTCTCCAATCAAACCCAGACTAGAGCTGATGCTTCCAATTCTGTTTATTAAATACAAAGGTAATGTGTGGTTTATGCGAACTGGCCCCAGTCATTTTGCGTGATGCACCTTCTTTATGGTAGGGGCAATAGCCGGTGGCAATCACAGTGAAAGGCAACATTTCATGCTTGGGTGCCCTGAGTGGGACAAATGAGGGTGACATTGAACCCAACCGGTTTCAAAGCCTCATTAAGCTGAAATGTGTGTTCTGAGTCCCAGACCCTTCTTTCCCTCATCCAATACAATATTCCATTATAATTCCAATCTGATGTACAGCAATCCTTTTTTCACCTTTAACATTGGCAATCAGTCACAATGCCCCCTCCCCAACCGCCATTTTATACTTTGATTGCAAAGTGAATTACAATATCAAATCATTACCAACTCACCAACTGTGAGTGTCCTGATAAAAACTAGGGTTTATTAACAGTTTTTTCAACTGAATTGTTTAGCATAGACCTAGCAACATCATAGATTCCCAAAGAGCACACATATTACTAATATGTATGTATTGTAAGTCATTAAAACTATATATGAAAATAATAGGAACATATTTAACCCTGTGAAGGATGTATGAAATAGTAGTCAGACAAATTTTGTGTCTGTAGAAATCTGTAGAATTATAAATAATCAAGTCAAGTAGAAGAAAAAGTAAAAAATAAGAATAAGAAGTGGAATACAATAATTGAAGTAGACTGTGCAGTATAACTTATACTTATAAATATGTGGTTAACAAATGTATAAAGAGTATAATGTGCAAACAGGTTTATAACAGGTTGTTACACAGTAACAACGAGAACAGAAAGTGCAGTGCAATGTCAGTATGTTGTTTATCCTGAAGTGAAGTCACGTGGTGTTAAGTGACTGAGTTCAGGAGTCTGATGGCCTGGGGGAAGAAGCTCCTCCTGAGTCTCTCAGTTTTGGCCATCAGGCTTCGGAAGCGCTTACCAGATGGAAGCAGCGTGAAATGAGGGTTTGCAGGGTGATTAGAGTCCTTGATGATTTTAGTAGCTCTACCTTTGCAGCGTTTGGTGTAGACGTCCTGCAGAGACGGGAGAGCTGACCCTGATTGTGCGCTCGGATAAGCGCACAACTCTTTGCAGGGCTTTGCGGTCATGACTGGTGCTGTTCCCATACCACGCTGTGATGCACTGAGTTAGTACACTTTCTATCGCCCCTAAATAGAAAGTTTTCAGGATAGCTGGTGGAACCCTGAATTTCCTCAGCTGGCGCAGGTGGTACAGTCTTTGCCTGGCTTTTTTCACCTGTGTCTGAATGTGAGCAGTCCAGGTCAGGTCCTCAGAGATGTTTACACCCAGGTACTTGAAGCTGCTCACTCTCTCTACTGGTGACCCGCTGATCATGAGGGGGGAGTATGTCCGTTGCTGTCTCTTCCTGAAGTCCACAATCATTTCTTTGGTCTTGCCAACATTCAGAGAGAGACAGTTGTCCTGGCACCATGATGTTAGATGCTCCACCTCGTCCAAGTATGCCGTCTCATTGTTGTTGGAAATGAGGCCCAGGACAACAGTATCATCAGCAAATTTGATGATAGAGGTGGAGCTGTGTGTGGACAAACAGTCATGCGTGTAGAGAGAGTAGAGCAGGGGACTCAGGACACAGCCCTGTGGAGCTCCCACACTCAGGGAGATGGAGGTGGAGGTGGACTGGCCTATTCTCACCACCTGGGGCCTGCCAGTGAGGAAGTCTTCAATCCAATGGCAGAGAGAAGGATTCAGGCCGAGATCCAGGAGTTTGGAGGTTAGCTTGATGGGAACTATGGTGTTAAAGGCTGAGCTATAGTCAATAAATAGCAGCCTTACGTAGTTCCCACTTTTGCTGTTGATGTGAGTGAGGGAGGAGTGGAGGACATGAGAGATGGCATCTTCAGTCAATCTATTGGGACGATAGGCAAACTGAAGAGGGTCCAAAGTGTCAGGAATGAAGGAGCAAATGGTGTTTTTAATGAGTCTCTCAAAGACCTTCATGACTATAGACATGAGAGCCACTGGACGATAGTCATTTAGGCAAGAGGGTTTACTGTTCTTAGGGACAGGGATGATGGTGGATTTTTTGAAGGAGGTGGGGACCACAGATGTAGCAAGGGACTCATTAAAGATAGATGTAAACAACCCGGCGAGCTGATCAGCACAGGACCGCAGAACAAGACCTGAAATACCATCCGGCCTGGCAGCTTTCCTGACGTCCACACGCTTGAGTGCTCTCCGAACTTCATCCTCTGAGACAGAGATCACGTGGTTGTTGCTGCTCTGAGTAATTTCCTCTAACGCGCCACTTGGCGGAGTCGCGTTGCCGTGGTTACAGTCAAAGCGAGCATAGAAAGAGTTTAACTCGTTCACGAGCAATGGGTCAGCGTTCACCTCTGCAGTTTTGCGGCTTTAACTGCTCGTCTGAGAGCATAGCAGGACGATCTGTATTCATTCATGCTTTATACCATCATCTCTCTCATCGCCATGGCTAATTTCCCCAGTACATTCAGCATCTGGATCACAACTGCGATCTCAACCATATTCTTAAAGCTATCATTTTCAACGTCTTCATTATCAATATTTAGCTGGCAGCTTCTTCACCAGATCCTCCTCCAAGTGACAGTGACACTAATATTTGATAAGGAGGAATTGAGAATAAAGGTGAATTGCACTTATTGAGTCAGAGATTCAGAAAAAAAATATACTTACACTATTGCATTCCTCGGGTTGCTAGAGACCCTATACACTTTTCACAAAAAATGTATTCAAAAACAAACATTCTGTTATAATTAAAATTTTTTCTTGTTATATTGTTTATAATGAATATATGAGGATTACTGAGATGGATGATGACTAACTTAAAGGGGTGGTAAAACACGATTTCACTTTTCTAACTTTAGCTAGTGTGTAATGTTGCTGTTTGAGCATAAACAACATCTGCAAAGTTACAACATTCAAAGGGAGATATTTGCTTTTAAAGAAAATCAATTTCTAAGGACTACAGCAAGCGGCGGTAGGGACTACAGACATTCCTCCAGGGTTGCTGACATCACCAACCTCAATATTTACATAAACCCTCCTCCGAGAATATTAAATAAGGGGGGGCGAGGCCATTTTTAATTGCTGTGGAGAAGAGTTGTTGTGGTATGGTTAGTAGGCTGGAGTGTTGTTGCCGCAATGCCGACGAAACGCTGTTATTTTCATCCGGATTGCAGGTCCACTTTGTTCAGCTTTCCTAGGGACGGGGGAGTTAGGGATCAATGGTTAAAATTTATTTTTAATTCGGTCCCTCATAATTATTACCCAAATCTCGCTCTCTGTGCTGCACATTTTACGGAGGAAAGCTTCCACAATCTTCACGAGTTCAATGCAGGATTCGCTGTGGCTTGTCCTGAAAGATGGAGCAGTTCCAACTTTAAAAACAGAAGCTGATTACGGAGTAATGACAACCTGTAAGTTTGTATTGTTCAGCAGCAAGGAAGTAAACAAATGACAACGCTGTTTGGCTCTGCATAAATGCTCATTCATACTTGAAGTTATCTGACAAAAACCTAACATTACAAACTTTTTTTCAAATCTCAACAGTGAACTTGGAATTAGTATAAATTATTCTTTGATTAGAGCTTTTATGTATTGTTTATCTACAGGCTAAACATGATTCTGTGTTTGATTTGGCTACTACAGTAAAGCCAATGTTTCGTGTTTGTTTTGGGTTAATAGTTCTTGCGACAGATATTTGCCTATAATCGCTAGAATTAACATTGTTTCTAATACTACCAAAGCACAGGCTACTAGTAAAGGTAAGGGGCGTGATGTTTCTGAAAAACGTGCACTAGGCAGTTAGCGAATCACAACACACTGGGCCAGGTAACCAATCTGAGCCCATTGCGCATTTTTGAGGGACCGGCTTCATAGAACCCGGAAACCATAAGACCGTTTTTACAAGGGACAGAGCAGTGTAGAATAAAGGTAAAATATATTAAAAATAATGCAATTTATTAAAAACTAAGCATGAACACATGTTACAGTGCACCCCACAAACACAATCAAGCCTTCGAAAGAATATGTTTTACCACCCCTTTAAAAAAAAAAAAAATGAACGAGGGAGAGGGTAGTAAAACTTGTGTCCGGGTTGCTAAAGACCCAATGTATATGCTGTTATATTTATATTAGCTGGTATATTTGTAATGCCAGTAATACCATCAGGTGACAGACGGCCTATAGTAGATTAACTGTTTTTAAGTTTTGATCATGTTGATCATTTAGAAATTTGTGTATCAAATATGACACTATATATACACTAGTAAACTAGTAAGGTTAAGGGTCAGTCAGAAGTTTCTTAAAGTGATAGTCCACCCAAAATGAAAATGCAGAACCCATATGACTTTCTTCCATGCAACAAAAACGAGTTTACTTTTGAAAACGTTCATGCTGGTACTTTGCCAAAATATATTTAATTTGTGTTGAGCATCACCTTTGTCAGCTACCACAACTTTATGCAGCACATATGGACAAATGTTAATGCAATTTGATAGACTTGCTATTCAGATTTTCTGTTTGCATGGTGCATTATTGTCCTGAAAACCTCTTGAAGTCATACAAATGAGAAAACGATTACAGAAAAAGAACTGTTATATGCAAATTGAATGGATGGCCGTTTGTTTTCATACAAAACCTTTTGAAAGGTTTAACATGTTCCTCTGGTGTCTCAAGATCACTCTATTACTTCCATAATAAGTATGCTGCTAATGGAATACTCTGAATGGAATACTCTTGACAAATATTTAGTAATTATCAATTATCAAAACTAGCCGTGGGATGTTTGTTCTCAGTTGCTTTGCGCTTGTCTGCTCACAGCAAATGAGTAATAAATGAAAATGAAAGCGTGATGCTGTGTGTTGACTGAAGCCTCTGGCACACTGATTCCATTTGCTTCTATTCACTCCAAACACTGTCAGCTTTCCACTGTTGATGTGAATGGCGTGAATGTCTCTTAGTGGTGACGGTGGTGTTTTCTGTTTTGCAGCGTGTAATTAATATTGTGCAATGGAGTTATTAGCATCTAGATATATGAATTAAAAGTGCACTTCATTCAGAAATGTTCTCAAAATGCAAACCCTATCATCATGAATGATATGAGGTCTTTAATTTTAGCTGTACCTAAATGTTTAGCCTTATAAAATAAATATAATTATGTTGTATTAAATAGACATACATATATACTCTCATATATATATGAAGAGTTCAGATGCAAAAGCCTCTAAAAGCCACTTTGGTCAAAAATGAGGTGACGGTACTGAGTGAATGCTCTCCACATATAGTATCCATTCATAAAATACTTTCACTTGAAACCCACTAAATCCTAGCCTCAGCCAATTCAGAAGTACTGGTACTTAGGTAGAAATATATATATATATATATATATATATATATATATATATATATATATATATATATATATATATATATATATATCATCATATGTCTCATTCATTCAGGAAGTGTTTCTACTATCATGATGCTTAATGTTATGTTTTCGGGGCATTTCTCCATCAAGCTAGTTTGAATCTGCACTCCACAGTTACAGGTTCCCGAGGGAGACGTTTGGAGGACGCAGATGTTTTCATGTTAGCAAAACCAAATGGGAACGAGGTCTCTTGGCTGCTCTCTACTGATAAACTGCCTACGGGTCTGTATGGAAGGGACTGAGACATAAAAGAAAGGGAAGTGAGATGGGGAATCTGGTATTGCATTTACAGTAAATATATTTCAATGTATTCCCATTATTTTATTCCAAACATTATCTGAAATAGTACACTTTCAAGAGGAGAAACGTAAACTATAAATATATTTGCATTAAAAAATATATAGTTTAGTCATGAAACCCTAGAGGGTGCAGGCTGATAGGTCTTTTACAAGCTGATTACCCTCTGCTGATCCTGCAGCTAACCCTTGCTTGCTCAACATTTAAATAGTCTGATTCAGTGTTGGCTGTAGGCTAGTCCTAGACCATGGCATGCCCTGAACCATAAGCTCAATGGCGTGACAGTCTCTGCTTGGAGAGAGCCTTCCCTTTCTGCTGCTCTCCAAAACAGACAAGAACTGGTCAGAGGTCCTGAATACTGCGATCGGTCTACGTAAGCGCAAGGGCGCGTACTGGACAGCACAGCACAGCACGCAGGTCTGCGTCCTCCAAGGCAGCGCTTGCAGGTTCAGCACCTGAAGAGGTGGGAACCTTGGGCACACATCCAAGCCGGGGTCTCAGGTTATCACGTGACAGTAAGCCAGCTTGAATTCCAATCACGCTTCGTCACCGAAAAAGCCTGCAGGTCTCATACCCCCTTGATAAGAGCTAGGCAATCAAGAGCGTCACTTTTCATTGAAAGGAACTTACAACTCAAAAGGACTGCGAGGCTCAAAGGGAGCACTCAGCAGGGTAGACAACACCACTGTGAGGTCACAAGAGGGCATAAGACCTGCGGATCAGGTCGTGCTGTCCTACCATTTTAGAGTCCACCAGGTTGTGGTGAGCCAATATAGCGGCCACCTAAACCTTCAGGGTAGACGAGACAGCCATCGCTCCACCCTACTTGGAGGAAGGAGAGCACAGACCCGAACAGGCATTTCCTGGGGTCTTCTGTGGAAGAGCGCCAGGTGATGAAGAGGTTCCACTTCAGCACATAGGCCTGTCATAGACAAGGCTCTGGCAGAAGTGAAGGTATCCACCATGTGTTGGTAGGGTATGAAACCTGCCGCATCCCGACAGGGCCCACATAAGTAGGATACCACAGACAGGGATGTGGGTGCCAAGGTGCCCCATCTCTGAGTAAGGAGGTCCTATCTCAGAGGGATCGACCAGGCAAGAAGTAAGAGTTCATAGAACCAGGTCTGGCCGGGCCAATACGGGGCGACCAAAGGAGCTGCTCTTTGCCCTCTGTGATCAACACAAAACCTGTGCAAGACAGCTCACTGGGGAAAACGCATGCTTGCATGGGCCCCGCGGCCTGCTGAGCCTAGTAGGCAATGGGAAGAGCTAGAGGGAGGCGATTTGAGCTGTTCCCAAATCAGCTGGCTGTCTGGGGATGGAGTCTACATTCCCCCGGTTAAGTGGCTGAACCCGTGAAAGCTCATAGGCTGCATGAGTCAGTTTGCCAGGATGAACGTTATGAAGCGACCTCAGATGCTTCAGACTCCAAGGAGAAGATGGTGGCCGAGTTGCAACACCCGGTGGGAGCATAGACCACCTTATCGGTTGGTGTACGCCACTGTCACCGAGATGTGGGAGCGGACCAGTACGTATCTGACCTAAAGCAGGGCTCGGAAGCAGTGCAGGGCAAGACGTATGGCCAGCAACTCAAGGCAATTAACACTAAATTACTTCAGTGGAACCACACTCTTGCCCTCGAATTGACAAAGGCAAGTCAGCATTGACTGCATGTGCTCGCACTGCGCGTGCATGGCGACCGAGTTGAGAAAAGAGATCCTCTTCAGGAAAGAGTTTGCTCTTTCCTCAAGTGACCTGAAGGCCCAACGGGTGAGGTGCCAGAGCATGAGGTCCCTGTGTTCACAAAACCTGGTCTCGAGAGTGAGCTAGTTAGCCAGTCATCAAGAAAACTCAGGATGCGAACCCCGTGTGCCTGAGTGGCACAAGGGCTGCCTAGATGACTTCAGTGAAGCCACGAGGAGGCAGGGCTAGATTCAAGATTCAAGAGTTTTATTTGTCACATACACAGTTATATACAGAATATACAACCGGCAGTGAAATGTAAACAGGTCCGCTCCATGGACAGTGCAAATTCACAGTTAAAAACACAAGGAGGAAATTATATAGAAATAGGATAAAAAAAAAAGTACTATCTATATATATATCTATATCTATATATATCTATATCTATATATCTATATATATATATATATATATATATATATATATATATATATATATATATATATATATATATAGTGTGTCTATATCTGTAGAATTATAAATAATCAAGTCAAGAGAAAAAAAAAAGGTAAAAATAAGGATAAAGTGGAATAAAATGATTGAAGTAGACTGTGCAGTGAGTAAACTGTAGACTTATAAATATGTGGTTAACAAATGTATAAAGAGTATAATGTGCAAACAGGTTTATAACAGGTTGTTACACAGTAACAACGAGAACAGAAAGTGCAGTGCAATGACAGTATGTTTATCCTGAAGTGAAGTCACGTGATGTTAAGTTCAGGAGTCTGATGGCCTGGGGGAAGAAGCTCCTCCTGAGTTTCTCAGTTTTGGCCATCAGGCTTGGAAGCGCTTACCAGATGGCAGCAGCGTGAAATGAGGGTTTGCAGGGTGATTAGAGTCCTTGATGATCTTGGTAGCTCTACCTTTGCAGCGTTTGGTGTAGGCGTCCTGCAGAGGCGGAGAGCTGACCCTGAGATACGCTCGGATAAGCGCCACGACTCTTTGCAGGGCTTTGCGGTCATGACTGGTGCTGTTCCCATACCACGCTGTGATGCACTGAGTTAAAACACTTTCTATCGCCCTAAATAAAAAGTTTTCAGGATAGCTGGTGAAACCCTGAATTTCCTCAGCTGGCGCAGGTGGTACAGTCTTTGCCTGGCTTTTTCACCTGTGTCTGAATGTGAGCAGTCCAGGTCAGGTCCTCGGAGATGTTTACTCCCAGGTACTTGAAGCTGCTCACTCTCTCTACTGGTGACCCGCTGATCATGAGGGGGGAGTATGTCCGTTGCTGTCTCTTCCTGAAGTCCACAATCATTTCTTTGGTCTTGCCAACATTCAGAGAGAGACAGTTGTCCTGGCACCATGATGTTAGATGCTCCACCTCGTCCAAGTATGCCGTCTCATTGTTGTTGGAAATGAGGCCCAAGACAACAGTATCATCAGCAAATTTGATGATAGAGGTGGAGCTGTGTGTGGACAAACAGTCATGCGTGTAGAGAGAGTAGAGCAGGGGGCTCAGGACACAGCCCTGTGGAGCTCCCACACTCAGGGTGATGGAGGAGGAGGTGGACTGGCCTATTCTCACCACCTGAGGCCTGCCAGTGAGAAGTCCTCAATCCAGTGGCAGAGAGAAGGATTCAGGCCGAGATCCAGGAGTTTGGAGGTTAGCTTGGTGGGAACTATGGTGTTAAAGGCTGAGCTATAGTCAATAAATAGCAGCCTTACGTAGTTCCCACTTTTGCTGTCGATGTGAGTGAGGGAGGAGTGGAGGACATGAGAGATGGCATCTTCAGTCGATCTATTGGGACGATAGGCAAACTGAAGAGGGTCCAAAGTGTCAGGAATGAAGGAGCAAATGGTGTTTTTAATGAGTCTCTCAAAGACCTTCATGACTATAGACGTGAGAGCCACTGGACGATAGTCATTTAGGCAAGAGGGTTTACTGTTCTTAGGGACAGGGATGATGGTGGATTTTTGAAGGAGGTGGGGACCACAGATGTAGCGAGGACTCATTAAAGATAGATGTAAACAACCCGGCGAGCTGATCAGCACAGGACCGCAGAACACGACCTGAAATACCATCCGGCCCGGCAGCTTTCCTGACGTCCATACGCTTGAGTGCTCTCCGAACTTCATCCTCTGAGACAGAGATCACGTGATTGTTGCTGCTCTGAGTAATTTCCTCTAACGCGCCACTTGGCGGAGTCGCGTTACCGCGGTTACAGTCAAAGCGGCGTAGAAAGAGTTTAACTCATTCACAAGCGACGGATCAGCTCACCCTCTGCAGAGGATTTGGATCCAAAAGAGCAGATGGACCTCAGACCTTGCCACATGCGCCGCGAGTCGTTGAGTTGGAAATGAGACTCCACTCGGTCTTTATATCGGAGCTTTGCGGCTTTAACTGCGCGCCGCAGAGCATAACAGGACGTTCTGTATTCAGTCATATTCCCTGAATGGAGACCGGCGTTGTAAGCAGCAGTGCGTCGCGCTCACTGCCGCTGCGGATTGAATTGTCCACCCACGGTTTCTGATTTGAGAAGGGCGTTATTGTTATTGTTTGCGTGGCTTGCTCTGTAAGCGTGTCGATGAAGCAAAGCGCCACATCTGTGAACTCACTGGCGTCAGCTGAACTCGCGCTCGGAACATGTCCCAGTCAACGTCATCAAGAGCTGCCTGAAGCGCGGTCTCTGAGTGGGGCGACCAACGCTTAACTTCCCGCCTCACCGGGGGTTCCTGGAGGAGCTTTTGTTTGTATTCGGGAGTGAGGAAAATGGCGGCATGATCCGATTTGCCAAACGCTGGAAGTGACCGCGCTTTATAGGCGTTCTTAAACGGGTGTAGCAATGATCCAGTGTGTTTGCTCCTCGTGTGGGGCAGGAGGCGTGCTGATGAAAGTTTGGCAGGACTTTCTTTAGGTTTGCTTTGTTAAAATCGCCCGCGACAATGAATGCCGCGTTGGGATGTTGGTTTATGATGCCGCTGGCAACATCATGAAGGCCAGATAAAGCCAGCGCTGTGTCTGCCTGCGGTGGGATGTAAACGGCGGTCGCGACAACCACAGAAAACTCCTCGGCAGATAGAATGGGCGGCAGATGATTGTTAAATGTTCCAGATGAGGCGAGCAGGATCGCGAGAGAATGGTGATGTTCCTGGGATCGCACCATTTCTTGTTGATCATGAAGCATACTCCACCGCCTTTGGATTTACCGGCCTCGGCTGTTCTGTCCATCCGAAAAACAGAGAAGTTCTCCGACGGCGTCACAGCTGTGTCCGGGACCGCGGGCGTGAGCCATGTTTCGGACAAACAGTAGATATTACAGTCTCTCATGTCCCGTTGAAAACTTATCCTGGCTCTAAGATCGTCCATCTTATTATCTAAGGATTGAACATTTGCTAGAAGAATGCTCGGGAGAGGAGGTCTGAATGCCCTTTTCCTCAGTCTGTTACGGATACCAGCGCGTTTCCCACGGTGTTTCTTGATTCTTCGCCGTTGACTCGTCTGTCCATTGTTCAACTCGGCGTTGCGAAAAAATCTCAGATGGCCACAGAGGATCGCGAAAGTGTCCTGAAGCAGTCCAGTGTAGAGGTAACCAATGTCCAAAAGAGTTTTGCTGTCATAGTAGATCAATGCAGATGATAAGTTTGTAAAAACTGAGAGTAAAAGAAAGTAAAATAGTAAATAAAAGCACAGTCTTCGCGGAGCGACCTGAACGGCGACCAAACACAGCGGCGCCATCTTGCATGTATATCTTGCATGCGCCATCTTGCATGGCTACCAGAATGGGAGAACTGCGTACCGGTATTCCTGCCCCCCGAAGGCAGACCTGAGACGGTCTGGGTCGGGGGAGAATGGAGACATGAGAGTACGCGTCCTTCAGGTGGTGCTGCAGTCCAATCCAATGGACAGACGCATTTGAAAACTCGTTATGCTGTGAACATCTTGAAATGGAAGCCTAGGAAGGGTTCAGCTCAAGATACACAGGTCCAGGAATGGCCGTGACCCATCGCTTCTACTAGGTACCATGAAGTCAGGGCTGTGGAAGCCGGACTCCACCTCAGCTGGAGGGACAATGACAGGGCCATGACCACCTGCCACGGTATAGCGGACTCTCTGTTTAAACCGGGGAGGAGATCGTGCAAACTAAATTGCATAGCCGAACCTATGGGGGAACCAGCTGAACAGTTTGGAAGCTCTATTTAGGCTCCCAGAACTGAAGCAGCGGTCATGCGAGCCACAGGTGTACCCACGATGAGGCAGCGAAGCGGAATGACCGGCCCAGACATGGGGAGGCGTGGGAGCATCCCGAGGTGTGGGCGGGGTCGAATTCCGCACCCTGTTGGAGGAAACCAGGGAAGGACCAGCGTTCCATTGGGGTCTCGTCTGACAGGGGGCTGGCGACAGAGGGGGCTGAGACTGCCAGCCGTGCCCTCTTGGGGCTCAGAGGTGAATGAGTCAGTTCTTTCAATGAAGGAAAACTAAATATTCTCCCCTGGCCCTCCAACACGGGAAGGAGTGGCCCTGTTACCATCTCCTGAGAAAGAACTGAATTCACCTCTGAGCGGCCTGTGTCAGGAGCACTGCATGGCCTGCCGTTTAGCAGGGATGAGGGCTGAGACGAGCTGGGCTGCTATCATGCATGAATAGAATGTTACCTGAGGGATAGAAAGTGAGAGAGAGGGAGAGCAGGCTTTAGAAAAGAGAAGAGAGCAAGAGCAAAGAAGCCCCAGCGAAAAAAAGAGCCAAAGAGCAGTCCCCAAGAAAAGAGTATGTAGAGAATATATATATATATATATATATATATATATATATATATATATATATATATATATATATATATATATATATAATGTCTATTTAATACAACATAATTATATTTATTTTATAAGGCTAAACATTTAGGTACAGCTAAAATTAAAGACCTCATATCATTCATGATGATAGGGTTTGCATTTTGAGAACATTTCTGAATGAAGTGCACTTTTAATTCATACATCTAGATGCTAATAACTCCATTGCACAATATTAATTACACGCTGCAAAACAGAAAACACCACCGTCACCACTAAGAGACATTCACGCCATTCACATCAACAGTGGAAAGAGAGTCAGAGAATAACAGAGACAGAGCAACAGTTGCAATATCCTTTTATCCCTTCCTTGACCATGTGACTGAAACCCAAATGTGAGACATTCAAACTGACCAATCAAATAATTACAACTTCCCCTACTGTAAAGGTGTGACACACATTTTGGCCTACAGGCCTTTCAACATCTCTTTGTCTTTAGGAATTCCACATGGCCCTTTGGGGGTTGAAACATTAAAGCAAATGTCTTTGATAATTTTCAAATATCTTTGATTATTTTCAATTCTACAATAGTCACTACCAGCGTCATTTAGATTTAACGAGAACCAAACCCGCTAGATTTAAATAGTCAGAAATAGCCACTGCAGTATAATTTGTTCGCACAATTATTTTAAACGACGTCACACGAAACTTGAAAAAATAAATGGCTGTATCGGGGTCAGTAGATGAGGTGGCAGCACAACTGTAATGATCAGTCTATAAAACCACCAACTTTAAAGTGGTTCTAAACTGCAGTGGAAAAGCAAATCGAGCCAAAGTAAAGTGAGCCGAGCGTG
Source organism: Paracanthobrama guichenoti (assembly GCA_018749465.1). Classification (NCBI taxonomy): domain Eukaryota; kingdom Metazoa; phylum Chordata; class Actinopteri; order Cypriniformes; family Gobionidae; genus Paracanthobrama; species Paracanthobrama guichenoti. The sequence continues at coordinate 5,353,326 of CM031943.1, forward strand.
TCGTGCCACACAGTGGAAAAGTAGCTTATATCTATGTATGCTTACAGCAGCATGTCTTTGTATCCTTACCAAGTCCTTACATGCTCTGCAGTGTCAAGATCAAATACATTAACATTGCCATATTCATTAACATGCTAAAACTTGCATGATTAAAATATTGAACTTTTAAATTGACTTAAAGCTTTTTAAAAAGCACCACTTTGTGCAAGATGCCAAAGGGGTTCATTTAGCGCTTTATTTACTACTTGTTAATAGTATACACAAACAACATTAATTAGAAATATGTATACAATTTCTTCTTATATCATAAACCAAATTGGACATAAAATATTTTTCCACTTAAACAAATATTAAACTAATAATTAAAAAGCATGACATCATTGTATTAATAACTGAAATATTCTGACATTTAATACTGTAATTTCAAGACTGTTGTGAATATATGTAGGGTAAGTGCAGACATACTTATGCTTAAATTAATTTTGGAGCTTCACACAGACTTGACAGGAGTATAAAAACTGGTAATAACTTTGCACACTAGTGTCACAGATACTACCATGTCCCTCACACCAGACTCAATCACTCCTCCCACACGGTCCCAATCACCCGAGTTCTGAAACACCTGTCACTAATCACCAACACCCTTAAATGTTGCCCTCAGCCTGCACTCACTGTCGGTCTCTCAGACAACCCGACTCCCACGCTTGTGGTTCCTATTCCGTCTTGCCTGTGTTCCAGTATTATCTCCGTGATCGCTTTCCTCCACCTGGACAACACCACCTGGATCTCCGCTACATTTAAGCCCTTTTCTGTCTCTCTTCAGTCCCTTCCGTGCCTCTTCAGTGGTTTGCTATTAATAAATATACCTGGATTCACTTAAGTCCGTCCGCCTGTTTATCATGACAGAAGACCGGACCCCTCAGCAGACCGAAGATATAACGGCGGAGCGGCAGCTCCAGCAGCCGCTCCAAACGAAACCCATTATTCGACTTAATGCAAGCCTTCCACCATGTCCTGCAGAGTGCTTCTTCTACATCTGCCTCACCCAGTCCCATGGCTCGCCAGCGCCTCTTCGGTGGTAAGGCGGAAGAATGCAGCGGTTTCTTTTGCAGTGTCAGTTATATTTCGAAATTAATGCACGTCAGTTTGAGACCGAACGAGCCAAGATCGCTTTATCATCTCGCTACTTAAACGGACGCGCTTCAGTGGCGCGCGCTATCTGGGACTCCAACAGCCCTGTCACGCAATCACTAACAGTATTCGTAAGTCACTTCAAGGATGTGTTCGGTCACGCCACTGACACAATCTCCACTAACGACCAACTTCTCAGTTTACGACAAGGCCACCAGTCCATCCAAGATTACTCTCTGCAGTTCCGCACCCTCGCGGCGTCAAGCGGCTGGAATGAGACGGCCCTACTGGCAGTCTACGCCAGGGCTTGACCCCCGGATCCGTGTTCACCTCTCCATCTATGATGACAGTTATGGTTTGGAAAAGGTTTATTCAGAAATCCATCCTAATAGCACAAAACCTCTCCACCTGTTCTAGAGAAACCCCTGCATTACACGTTCCGTCTCCACCAAGGGCACCAGATCCTCCAGCACCAGAACCTATGCAGCTGGACCACTACCGACTAACACCTGCAGAGAGAGAGAGCGTATTCGCTTGCACCTATGTCTGTACTGTGGTGGTGAGGGTCATACCCGCATCCAGTGTCCGACCCGACCACCACGCCCAGGGGTGAGTACGATTCACACTATGCCGGTGATCCACAAGATGTCCCTAACGAAGGTTCTAGTCACTGTCAATGACCTCTCTGTTTCAGCCTCGGCGTTGATTTATTCTGGCTCGGCGGGGAATTTCATATCCACCAACCTACTTAACAGACTGAAAGCCCGCAAAGACCCGCCTTGGACCGTCCCTTCCGAGCCCATAACATCCTAGGGAAAACCCTGGGCCATGGATGCATTCGTACGTCTCTCCCTATTCAGCTCCAAATCGGCTGGCTCCACCTAGAGGAACTTACTTTTCTGGTGCTGGAAGGAGCCACTACGGACATCGTCCTGGGGCGCCCGTGGATGTCCAAACATTCCCGATGATCTGCTGGGACTCAGGTGAAGTGTTAAAATGGAGCTCTTTCTGTTTAACAAACCATCGTCAGGAAGTCCCAACCCGCTGAGACCTCCGACAGAATCACTCAACTCCCGCTTGCTTCCACATCCATTGAGAGCCCACAGAATTCTTCGTCGCCTCCTGAGATCCCTGCCGAATACCGGGCGTTCCAGGACGTGTTTAGTAAACAACGGCCACGGAACTTCCACCTCACCGCCATGGGACTGTGCCATCGACCTGCTGCCTGGGGCCACCTTCCCCTCGTGGACGAATCTATGCCCTGTCCATCCCGGAGCAACAGGCCATGGATGAATATATCAAGGAGGCTCTTCAACAAAGTTCATTCGCCCATCTACTTCCCCCTGCCGCTTCAAGCTTCTTCTTCGTAGGCAAGAAGGACGGAGGCTTGAGGCCCTGTATCGATTACCGACACCTGAACACGCTCACGGTCAAATTCCGGTATCCACTGCCCCTGGTCCCCGCCGCTCTGGAACAGCTGCGGGGGCTCGCTGATTTTCACTAAACTAGATCTACGCAGCGCCTACAATCTAATCCGGATCAGAAGAGGAGATGAGTGGAAAACAGCGTTCATTACACCCTCAGGACACTACGAATACCTCGTCATCCCATTCGGTCTGGCAAACGCTCCTGCAGTATTCCAAGGTTTCATGAACGAGATCTTCAGAGAATTCCTCAACGCCTTCGTCATCGTGTACCTGGATGACATTCTTGTCTATTCAAAGAACATCACTGAACACCATCAACATGTCAAACAGGTCCTGACCAAGCTCCGCCAATACCACCTCTTCCTGAAGCTGGAGAAATGCGAGTTCCTCCGCAGCAGCATCCAGTTCCTCGGTTATATCATCACCCAGAGCGGCGTCAAGATGGACCAGGGAAGGTGAGCGCGATACGAACTGGCCCAAACCCACCTCCATCAAGGAACTTCAACGCTTCTTAGGATTTGCCAACTTCTATCGCCGGTTTATAAGAAGTTTCAGTATCATCAGCGCACCGTTGACATCCCTGCTCTGAAACGGGCCGAAGTCTCTGTCCTGGACACCAGAAGCCAACCAAGCTTTCCAGACCCTCAAGCATTCCTTCTGTCGGCTCCTACCCTCAGCCATCCGGATCCCCAGTTGCCCTTCGTCGTCGAGGTGGATGCATCTTGTGCCGGGTAGGAGCCGTGCTGTCCCAGCGGCAGGGTGAGCCTCCCAAACTCCATCCATGTGCCTACTTTTCCAAAAAGTTGTCCCCGGCGGAGCGGAACTATGACATCGGAAACCACGAGTTGCTGGCCATCAAGCTGGCCTTAGAAGAGTGGAGGCATTGGCTGGAGGGGGCAGTTCACCCATTCCAGGTGATAACAGACCATCAAAACCTGCAGTACCTACGGGAAGCACGAAGGCTAAACCCACGTCAAGCTCGTTGGGCACTCTTCTTTACCCTTCAATTTTACAGTGACCTACAGACCAGGCGACAAGAACCAGAAGGCCGACGCTCTCTCTCGACAATTCTCCCTGACCATGATCCACAACCTCCAGAACCCGTGCTCCCTCCAGCCTTGATTGTGAGCCCCATCCAATGGGCCCTGGACCATCAGATTGCGGAAGCAACTGCGAGGAACGGCTCCGCCGAGAGCTCCTGAGGGGCAGGTCTATGTACCATCTCGACTCCGTCTGCCCCTCTTGGAACAAGTCCACACCTCTCCGGGCTCTGGACATCCAGGCAGCCAGCGGACCCTCTCGCTCCTCACGGGGCCGCTACTGGTGGCCCAGGATGGACCGTGATGTCTCCCGCTACATCAAAGGCTGTTCCGTCTGTGCCACTTCCAAGACTCCACGCCACCTCCCAGAAGGCAAGCTACAGCCACTACCCATCCTCGCCGGCCCTGGTCCCACATTGCGGTGGATTTCTTGACGGATCTGCCTCCATCTGAAGGTCATACCTGCATCCTCGTGGTTGTTGACCGGTTCTCGAAGACCTGCAAATTGATCCCTCTCAAAGGGTTGCCCACGGCTCTGGAAGCGGCGGAGACCCTGTTCCACCAAGTCTTCCGTCACTTTGGCCTCCCGAAGACATCATTTCCGACAGGGGCCCCAGTTCATTTCAGGGTTTGGAAAGCCTTCTTCCGCCTTCTGGGAGTCTCCGTGAGTCTTAGTTCTGGTTACCATCCCCAGACCAACGGCCAGACGGAACGAAGATCAGGAAATCGGGAGATATCTGAGGTCCTATTGTAGTCACCAACAGAACACCTGGAACCGGTTCCTTCCGTGGGCAGAATCGCCCAAAACTCACTCCGGCAGGATTCCACACACCTCACACCTTTTCAGTGTCTGCTAGGTTTTCAGCCCCGTTGTTCCCTTGGTCAGGCGAGCCCACGGAAGTACCATCGGTCCATCACTGGTTCCAGGAGAGCGAGAGGGTATGGAACTCAGCTCACGTCCATCTGCAAAGGGCAGTCCGTAGGCAGAAGACTCAAGCCGACCGCCGACGCCGCCAGGCACCTCAATACCATCCCGGCCAACTTCGTTTGGTTGTCGACGAGGGACATTGCGCCTCACGGCTGCCCAGTCGCAAGCTGAGTCCCCGCTTTATAGGCCCTTTCAAGGTGGTGAGGCAGATTAATGAGGTCACATACCGTTACAACTACCCTCACACTACAGAATTGCACCAACATTCCACGTTTCCCTTCTCAAGCCCTTCACTAAACCTCTTCTTCCTTCTTCCACAGAGTCTGGTGCTGAGGCGTACCTCCCTCCTCCTCCCATGGACCCGGCGGATCAGGACATCTACAAAGTTGCTTCTATCTTGGACTCGACGACGGGCCGGCACACTGCAGTATCTAGTGGACTGGGAAGGGTTTGGCCCTGAAGAGCGTTCATGGGTCAACCGCGACGATATCCTAGACCCAGACCTTCTCACGGAATTCCACGTCAACAATCCCTCTCGTCCTGCACCCCCGAGGTCGAGGCCGGCCCGTCGTCGTCCGCCGCGGTCCTCCGGAGCTGCCCGTGGAGGGGGTACTGTCACAGATCCTACCATGTCCCTCACCAGACTCAATCACTCCTCCCACACGGTCCCAATCACCGAAGTTCTGAAACACCTGTCACTAATCACCAACACCCTTAAATGTTGCCCTCAGCCTGCACTCACTGTCCGGTCTCGTCTCAGACAACCCGACTCCCACGCTTGTGGTTCCTATTCCGTCTTGCCTGTGTTCCAGTATTATCTCCGTGATCGCTTTCCTCCACCTGGACAACACCACCTGGATCTCCGCTACATTTAAGCCCTTTTCTGTCTCTCTTCAGTCCCTTCCGTGCCTCTTCAGTGGTTTGCTATTAATAAACATACCTGGATTCACTTACGTCCGCGTCCGCCTGTTTATCATGACAACTAGTCTCGTGTTAGAACATACTGTATGTTTTGTTTTACTTTCCAAAGTATATTTCAGTGAATTGCCTCATAGTCTGAATTGAAAGCCTCACACAGGTTTGGACAATGTTTATGAAGATCCTTTGTCATTTTATCTGTATCCTCTGCTTTACTGGAGTCATTCTGACATTATGTAGGTAATAATAATAAATGCTCTACACTCACCTCTCTGTGTCAGGTCTTCAGACATGGTCAGTAAATGAGGGCAGAAACACGCATGTGGTGAGTGTTCACATTCTCCCACTGAGTGCAAAGAGTATTCACACAGTGTTGATTTGTTAGTCACAGCAGGCGTATCACAGCCTGTTATGCACAGACAGCAGGGCCTCTGTTTGGATCTGGAAAATATTGAAAGCACTTCAAATTTCTGGAGCACAGATAACTGTGTTGCGTCTAACCTGTTAAATCAACCTGTTAACCTGCTACTCTCCTCGGTGCTATTATAGACCGCTAGAGCAATATCTTCACTGTCGGGGTTTAAAAGACAATTAATATTCAGTGATATAATTGATTTGGCTGCACTGATATTATCAGATGAGAATAAAACTTGAAATTAATAAAGCTGGGTGATGACACTATTGTTTTCTGTAATGCTGTTTTATAGCTGAGTTGAATTTGTTTCATAATTCATGACCTTTTCAACACTGACATTGTTATTGAACTAAATTGAATCAACATTGAACTGACTTGAGCTGAATAATGACACTATTGTCTTCTGTTGAGCTCCACTGTAGAGCTTTACAGCTAAAATTGAATTTGTTTCATAACTGATGAATTATGTAACAAACCCTGTATATATATGTGTGTGTGTGTGTGTGTGTGTGTGTGTGTGCGCTTTTTTCTTTGTTTTTTTTTTTGTTTTTTTTTTTGTTTTTTTTACTGTGATGAAACGATATGTAATATAAAGCACTATACAATTAAATGTAACTTGACTTGTCATATTATGGTTACCACCAGTCTTCTTTAAACAACAGCAACCATCAATGATTATTTTAATTATTCAGGACTTTGTAAATGTCCCCAGTGACCACTCTGTAAGGTTTGCACTCACAAGCTCATTGACTGAACTACAGTATTTAGTCACAGTGATTGTTTCGACTGTGAGCCAGCACTGGATTCCTGCTTGCCTTCTCCACAGGAGAGACACTTCAAACTGATCTCTGCTATCCTTACACTTGAATGTCTAATGACAGTCTTTAGAACCAGAGCTAGGGCAAATAGAAATAAAATATATTCACTTGAACATGCATTTTTCACTGAGGTAATTAAAGGTGACCAAACAAATAGGAAAAAACAGAGATGCTATAAATATCTGCTGTTAGCATTCCTATTCATCTCAATAGCAGTTTATTTGCTGACACAAGTAACATTTTTTTATTTTTACTTTTCTATTTCTAATTTCTATGTATATTTGTTTTGCTTTTTTTTTTTTTTTTTTGTCAGAATATAGAGTGAATATAGAATATAGAGAATATACTTTGAATGTTTTGCATAATTTATAATTAACCCTAATTAAACTATATTTGTGTGTGTGTGTGTGTGTGTGTGTGTGTGTGTGTGTGTGTGTGTGTGTGTGTGTGTGTGTGTGTATACAAACCCGATTCCAAAAAAGTTGGGACACTTTACAAATTGTGAAAAAAAAAGAATGCAATAATTTACAAATCTCATAAACTTATATTTTATTCACAATAGAATATAGATAACATATCAAATGTTGAAAGTGAGACATTTTGAAATGTAATGCGAAATATTGGCTCATTTTGGATTTCATGAGAGCTACACATTCCAAAAAAGTTGGACAGGTAGCAATAAGAGGCCGGAAAAGTTAAATGTACATAAGGAACAGCTGGAGGACCAATTTGCAACTTATTAGGTCAATTGGCAACATGATTGGGTATAAAAAGAGCCTCTCAGAGTGGCAGTGTCTCTCAGAAGTCAAGATGGGCAGAGGATCACCAATTCCCACAATGCTGCGGCCAAAAATACTGGAGCAATATCAGAAAGGAGTTTCTCAGAGAAAAATTGCAAAGAGTTTGAAGTTATCATCATCTACAGTGCATAATAACTACTTCCAGAAAACATTGTCGGTGAACACAATCCACCGTGCCATTCGCCGTTGCCGGCTAAAACTCTATAGGTCAAAAAAGAAGCCATATCTAACCATGATCCAGAAGCGCAGGCATTTTCTCTGGGCCAAGGCTCATTTAAAATGGACTGTGGCAAAGTGGAAAACTGGAAAATTTAAAAATCAACTTATTTTTCCCTTAAAATGATACATTTTCTCAGTTTAAACATTCGATATGTCATCTATGTTGTATTCTGAATAAAATATTGAAATTTGAAACTTCCACATCATTGCATTCTGTTTTTATTCACAATTTGTACAGTGTCCCAACTTTTTTGGAATCCCAATATATATATATATATATATATATATATATATATATATATATATATATATATATATATATATATATATATATATATATATATATATATATATATATATATGTTACATATATATATATATATATATATATATATATATATATATATATATATATATATATATATATATATATATATATAGTCTGTTATATATATATATATATATATATATATATATATATATATATATATATATATATATATATATATATATATATATATATATATAATAAATAACAGACTTTAAATAATGTTATTAAATTCACGTATAAATTGGGCAAACTCGCCATTGGCTGTTGCATCACTTTTATTCACGTACGTTATATTGAGGGGCGGTGCTACGTATTCACTAGCAGTTTCACGATGCTTCGCTGCTGGTAAGCTGCTTTGATAATTGCTCTGTCTTATTAACTAAGTTTGGACTGTTTTCAGGTGCTTAACTTTTACACTACACTCAGCTTTACTGCTTCTGTCTGTCAGCTCCTAGTTCTGTCATTCGAGTCAAATATGTGTTATTTGTGACGATAAAATGAGGAGTGTGTGTATTAACATGCTTGTGAACTCCGAACTCTGTTTATTTTAAGATTTTACATGCAAGGTTGATGCAGTGCCCTAACCAACCTTTTGGCAGTGTGTTTTCCTCAGGTATGTGTTTTTGTCATGTTCTGTGTATGAATTGTTAGCCGAATTGAGTGTTGGCGATTGCCACGTGTGCTGTGTGCTCTTGCACATTCTGAGTGTGTAACTGCGCCATTTTAGATCTGTGCGTTCTTCCTTTCTGTATATAATTTATACAAAAAAATTTTAAACATTGGTCACTTGAGTTTATAGTTTCTTTGCATTAATGTAATGTGATGAGTATTGAGAAGAAAATATACTGTTTTATATTCTATTTTCTTTAATATATGTCTTATTCAGAATTCTGTCCACTATATGTTCACGATCACTTTGAGAAAATGTATATTGAGCAGTTTCACGATGCTTCGCTGCTGATTTTACATGCAACGTTGATGCAGTGCCCTAACCAACCTTTTGGCCGTGTGTTTTCCTCAGGCCAATAAAGAAGCTTTGAGTGACCATCCACCTGATTCTCGGTTGATTTATACCATCGACATTAACACAGTCACATATACATATATATATATATATATATATATATATATATATATATATTTATATATATATATATATATATATATATATATATATATATATATATATATATATATATATATATATATATACAATTATGTCAATAAATTGTTTACATTTACATTTGCAGAGCAACGACTGACCAAGGCAAAGCCGGAAGGACGAGGAAGCCTGGTGCAGACAAGGGGCCTAGGAGCCACGGTGGAAGCCGACTGGTCGACAGGCTGAGGTGGAGTGATGAGCACGGAGGTTCTATAGGCAGAGCAAAGGGTTTGACTGTCCAGGGCTGGACTTGTGAACACTCAGGCCGAGGAAAATTCACAAAGCACCGAGCAGATAAGGTGGGAGTAGGTGAATGGCTGAGGAGAGGAAGTGCAGATGGGGCTGAATAACTGGGTAGTTTAGGGATTCACAAAACAGATTTCCTAACCGATACAGGACCAACAGATGTGTAAGGAATGGCTCTCATAGCCGACGCAGACAGGGCAGGAACACAGACATCAACTCTGTGAAGGGGGCGATGAGACATAGGTGCAGGGTGGTGAAACAGGCATACACTCACTCTCAAAATCAATAAGGGGCTAATAGTCCAACACTTTTATATCTACCTTAGCAGAAAGGTACAGGGCTCCATTCCATCTTCTCGTATTTTAGTATATCCACAGGGGCAATTTTGTATTGCGGCAGGCTCGGGCTCTGTGATTGTGGTGGCCTCTGGTTTCACCATCGCTGGGCTGGTGGCTGTGGATGGTGCACTGTTTTCCTTCTCACTCTAGCAGATGGTGAAGGAGGAATATCCAGTCCACATACTGGACATACTGTATCCGTCTGAGCAGGCACGCTCTTGTCTCTGTTATGAGACCTGCCTGGAAAAATTAAATGGTATAGGAATGCTTGCTTTTGTGCCTCTCGAGGAACTATGCCCCACTGGACAATGTCCAGACTTTTGACTGGTAGTGCATGTGATTTTGGTCTTTGCACAGTCTGTGTTGGATATTGATGAAAATATTATTTGACAATGTGCAACCCATTTGTACATACAGTATGTATCAAATATAGCAAGAAGACAAGTTGTTCATATAAAGTTGGACAAATGCCAGAATACCAGTCTGTTAAAGGAGAACAAGTGGTGCAAAGGAGGAAAAGAAAGGAATTTAAAAGAAAATCGCTTGAAACACTTAAATGGATTACTCTTCAGGGCCTGGCTCAACATGGCTGGATTGGTGGATAAGCTTGGTGCAGATGTGACTTAACATGCAAACAAAGTCCAAGGATTATTTGAATAATGTGCACAAGTTGGAGGTATAATTTTTTTTAGCAAAGCATCCAGCTCAATGTCAAAGCAGTCCCTCTTGTTTTATCGCCATGGTTACGCTGACCAGTGGCCAATCAATTTGCTTAACACAACAAAAACATTTGCAATCAGTCAGCGCCAGATTTGGTGGGTACTGGCTGTTGAACTGAGAGATGGGGAAATTCAGAGGAAGAGAGAGCTTGGGGACTGCAGTCGCCTTCTCTGCCTGCTCTCTTTTTTTAGTCTCTGCCTTTCATTCTCTCTGTTCTGAGTGTTTTCTTTCCCCCAGGCCACCTCCTCTTCCTCCCTGCTACTGATGTCTTTAAAGTCAGTTCGTGACAGGTTCACTCTTGGTTCATTTAGCAAGCCATTGCAATCATAGATTCTGTTTAACTGAACTAACTTAAGTAAATGTAAATGTACTTATATACAGTGGTGGTCAGAATTATTGGCACCCCTGGTAAATATGATCAAAGATGGCTGTAAAAATAAATCTGCATTGTTTATCCCTTTGATCTATCATTCAAAAAAATCACATTATGAAATATATGTTTTTGTCCAAAACATGTTGGCCTTATTTATTGGCACCCTTTTATTAAATAGTTTTTGCAACCTCCTTTTTCCAGGATAACAGCTCTGAGTCATCTCCTATAATGCCTGATGAGTTTGGAGAACACCTGACGAGAGATCAGAGACCATTCCTCCATAAAGAATCTCTCCAGATCCTTCAGATTCCCTGATCCATGTTGGTGCTTCTTCTCTTCAGGTCACCCCACTCATCTTCTATAGGGTTCAGATCAGGGAACTGGGATGGCCATGGCAGAAGCTTCATTTTGTGCTTAGTGACACATTTGTGTGTTGATTTTGATGTTTGTTTTGGATCATTGTCTTGATGGAAGATCCAACCACGGCCCATTACAAGATGTCCAGGACCTCCAGCAAAAAAAATAGGCCTGCAACATTATAGATCCAGCAGTATTTTTAACTGTGGACATGGGGTACTTTTGATCCATGTTTGCACCAAACCCATCTGGTGGGTTTTCTGCCAAAAAGCTCTTTTTATAGTTTCATCTGACCATAGATTCCAGTCCCATTTGAATTTCCAGTCATGTCTGACAACTGAATATGCTGGAGTTTGTTTCTGGATGAGCAAGAAGGATTTTTCTTGAAACCCTCCCAAACAACATGCGGTGATGTACGATTTGTTTGCACTCTAAAAAGTTAGACTTTCTGAGCCAAAGACTCAACTAATCTCTGCAGTTCTCCATCTGTGATCCTTGGAGAGTCTTTGTCCACTCAAACTCTCCACCTCGCCGTGCATTAGGACGATATAGACACTCGTCCTCTTCCAGGCAGATTTTTAACATCATTAGTTGATTGGCACTTCTTAATTATTGCCCTGATGGTGGAAATGGAAATTGTTAATGCTTTAGCTATTTTCCTACAGCCACTTTCTATTTTGTGAAGCTCAACAATCTTTTGCTGCACATCAGAACTATATTCTTTGGTTTTACTCATTGTGATGAATGATTGTGATGAAGGGAATTTGGCCTTTGTGTTTCCTCATATTTATGCTCCTGTGAAACAAGAAGTTATGTTCCTAGTCACCCTGGTGTGCTAAACAAAGCAAATATTAATGTGTATATACTTCAGAGATATTTTACTCATAAAAAAAAAAAAAAAAATATATATATATATATATATATATATATATATATATATATATATATATATATATATATATATATATATATATATAAATTATAGGGGTGACAATAATTGTGGCCAACGTGTTTTGGAGAAAAACATTTATTTCATAATGTGATTTTTCCCCTGACTTTCCATTCTTTTACTTTTTCGATTTTTGTGAATTTTTTGAATGATAGGTCAAAGAGATAAACATTGCACACTTATTTTTACAGCCATCTTTGATCATATTTACCAGGGGTGCCAATAATTTTGACCACCACTGTACACTCACCTAAAGGATTATTAGGAACACCTGTTCAATTTCTCATTAATGCAATTATCTAATCAACCAATCACATAGCAGTTGCTTCAATGCATTTAGGGGTGTGGTCCTGGTCAAGACAATCTCCTGAACTCCAAACTGAATGTCAGAATGGGAAAGAAAGGTGATTCAAGCAATTTTGAGCGTGGCATGGTTGTTGGTGCCAGACGGGCAGGTCTGAGTATTTCACAATCTGCTCAGTTACTGGGATTTTCACGCACAACCATTTCTAGGGTTTACAAAGTATGGTGTGAAAAGGGAAAAACATCCAGTATGCGGCAGTCCTGTGGGCGAAAATGCCTTGTTGATGCTAGAGGTCAGAGGAGAATGGGCTGACTGATTCAAGCTGATAGAAGAGCAACTTTGACTGAAATAACCACTCGTTACAACCGAGGTATGCAGCAAAGCATTTGTGAAGCTACAACGCGTACAACCTTGAGGCGGATGGGCTACAACAGCAGAAGACCCCACCGGGTACCACTCATCTCCACTACAAATAGGAAAAAGAGGCTACAATTTGCACAAGCTCACCAAAATTGCACAGTTGAAGACTGGAAAAATGTTGCATGGTCTGATGAGTCTTGATTTCTGTTGAGACATTCAGATGGTGGAGTCAGAATTTGGCATAAACAGAATGAGAACATGGATCCATCATGCCTTGTTATCACTGTGCAGGCTGGTGGTGGTGGTGTAATGGTGTGGGGGAATGTTTTCTAGGCACACTTTAGGCCCCTTAGTGCCAATTGGGCATCGTTTAAATGCCACGGCCTACCTGAGCATTGTTTCTGACCATGTCCATCCCTTTATGACCACCATGTACCCATTCTCTGATGGCTACTTCCAGCAGGATAATGCACCATGTCACAAAGCTCGAATCAATTCAAATTGGTTTCTTGAACATGACAATGAGTTCACTGTACTAAAATGGCCCCCACAGTCACCAGATCTCAACCCAATAGAGCATCTTTGGGATGTGGTGGAACGGGAGCTTCGTGCCCTGGATGTGCATCCCACAAATCTCCATCAACTGCAAGAAGCTATCCTATCAATATGGGCCAACATTTCTAAAGAATGCTTTCAGCACCTTGTTGAATCAATGCCACGTAGAATTAAGGCAGTTCTGAAGGTGAAAGGGGGTCAAACACGGTATTAGTATGGTGTTCCTAATAATCCTTTAGGTGAGTGTATATGTAATATACACACACACACATAAACTGACCAACCACTATTGTAACTCCTCTTTAACGTCAATCACATAGCAGAAACTCAATGCATTTAGGCATGTAGACATGGTCAAGATGATCTGCTGAGGCTGATTTAAACTGAGCATCAGAATGGGAAAGAAAGGTGATTAAGTGACTTTGAATGTGGCATGGTTGTTGGTGCCAGGCGGGTCTGGGTATTTCAGAAACTGCTTATCTACTGGGATTTTCAAGCACAACCATCTCTAGGATTTACAGAGAATGGTCTGAAAAAGAGAAAATATTCAGTGAGCGACAGTTCTGTGTGAAAAATGCCTTGTTGATGCCATAATTCAGAGGAGAATGGCCAGACTGCTTCTAGCTGATATAAAAGCAACAATAACTCAAATAACCACACATTACAGCCGAGGTCTGCAGAAGAGCATCTCCGAATGCTCAACACGTCGAACCTTGAAGCAGATGGGCTACAGCAGCAGAAAACACACCGGGCCACTCCTGTCAGCTAAGAACAGGAAGCTGAGGCTACAGTTTGCACAGGCTCAACAAATTGGACAATAGATGGACTCTAGGTTTTGTATTGCGGCAGGCAAGGGCTCAGTGACTGTGGTGGGCTATGGTTCAAAGGAGTCATTTTTAATTGAACAATGTTTTGAAATGCATACTTATAACCATGTACTACGCTCCTCCATTTTTTATTTATTGTGCAGTACATACGATTAAAATATGTTTTAAACATTAGTGGTTTACAAAATCTCAGCATCTACATTTGTCAGTATTTACATTAAGCATGCTTTCCACGCTTACAGAACATGAGTCTGTGTCCCTTTAGCGATGGAATTGGTGCTTCCTTTGCACCAGGGGGGCTTTAGTTTGATTGACAGCTGCTCAAACTACACAGCCAGAGATGGGATCTCTACACTGCTGCGCTTGTTCTTGGGTAAATGGGCAATACAGCAGGAGTCTCTTTCATTAACCGGCTCCTTTGAGAGAGACCCACACACAAACCCTCATTAATTAGTGCAAGACTATCACTAGCATCAGCCGCTGAATGATAACTAGCTCTGTTTAGCTCAAGGTACCAAAGTCCCTCCTGAACTTTGAATCTGATTTTCTTTTTTCTTTACATAAAACACCTTAAATGAATGATTTGAAGCAAGCAATATACTATTTCATGCAGAACACATGTTGTGGTGCTCAACTGTTTGTTTTTTGTTACTATAAGTATTAAACCTTAATGTGTAACTCAACCTCAGTTTTGTGTTATGAACATGAATCGTGGCTTATTAAGGAGAAACATGCTATTACTTTTCTAAGCAATCAAACTTATGGATTTCATACAGTGGCAATGGCTATTTAGTATTTAGACAATATTTAACACTTTATATACTTTATTTAATATTTAACACTTTATAGAATGTACATACACTATTGTTCATAAGTCTGTGGTCAATAAGATTATTTATTTATTTATTTATTTTTAATAAATTAATACTTTTTAGCCAGGACACTTTAAATTGATCAAATCTGACATTTACTGTCACTTTTATTACAAAATATTTATATTTCTCTTGTTTTTTGTTTTTTTTTTTGTTTTTTTACATTCTAAACTTTTAAACATTAAAAACATTTTAAACTTATAATCAAATAATCCTGAAAAAATAAATAAAAATGATCACAGCTTCTACAAAAAAAAAAAAAAAAAAAAAAATATTGAGCAGCAAATGTTTCTTGAGCAGCAAATCATCATATTAGAATGATTTCTGATCATCATATTAGAATGATTTCTGAAAGATCATGTGACACTGAAGACTGGAGTAATGTTTTCCATCACAGAAATTAATTAAACTATCTTAAAATAGAAAAACGTTATTTCAAATTGTAATAATATTTCACAATATTATTTATTTATTTATTTATTGCCTTGGTGAGAATTAGAGACTTTAAAGAACATTTTACACATTTTAAATATCTTAAAATCAAAGCACATATGGGTTTGTAAATGTGATTTTTCTGTTCAGACAACAAAATAAACAAAAGTATAGGTAACACTTTATGTAGATACACATTACTACATGTATTTTCTATAGTAATAACAGTAATTTATGCATAATTACAAGTAACTAACCCTAAACCAAACCTTAGCCGTAACTCTATAGTAGGGAGATCAGGCACAACTGTAAGGTCCATCCGTTAGCCCAAGGACGGAATCTAACGGCCTGGTCGAAGGACTTCTGCGTGTTCGTCTTCTCAGCACTTCTGTTGGATTCACTTCATTTATGACCATCGAATTTTAAATCTGACTCCATGAATAATTTGATTTTACTCTAATTCTTTGTAACTTTGTTACATTTGTTACATTTGTAACTTAACAGCTGATCATAAGTTTAGTTGTGATTTAATTTAGATCTTTGATTTCTCTTAGTATCTCTTAATTTCAAATACTCGTTCCTCCATGGGACCCGGAGTCGCTCAGAGGATAATGCTCGCGATTATAATTACATTACCTCACGGACGCAAATTAGTCAGTTCTGATATTACAGAGGATTACAGAGTGAACTATTTTACCTTTAAGTGAGTCGCACATGCTTACTCATAACAGAAAGTGTAATTTAAAAAAGTCACGAGAGCTGCAACTTGTTAATAACAGTGACAGTCAGAAATCAGATTGCCCCTCATGCTTAGCGCCATGCTCCGGTCATGGGGTCCTCGGTATGAATCTGCCCTGACAGAAAGATTTACGGAAACTCCTACAAAACTCCTCATGCGACACTACTTGAGTAATGATTTATGAAAAATACAGAATAAATCAAGATTAACATTTATTTTGGCCAGACAGAACTTAAAGAACATAATTAAACATGAATCCATGGTACACAACTTTCAGCATAAAATACAATTAAGTAATATGAAAATAGTTTCAAAGAGTCATATCTGGCACAATACATACAGTGTGTGTGAGTGCCTCTTATGACACTGACACAACACTGCATGGGGGCTTCTGTCTACAGAATATTCCCCCCTGGCAGCCCTGCTACCCTTCCTTAAATACCCAGACCAGAACAAAGGGTTGTAAATATTTGCGACACAAACACCTAGTTTGGGGGAGAGGATCAGATATCTTTGGAGAGACCACTCAAAAAGAGAACACAATTCTCATATGTTTCAATCTTTCTAACCCTATCAGTGACTTCAGTGATGTTGAGACCATTTTACCAATCGCACTATGACCTTTAAAAAGACACCAGACATGAAAGGGATAAAACAATAGATTCACAAGATAAATCATATGTAGTATATCTGCATTCTGGGACTTGAATCAGGGGGAAGGGGGAAAGGGAGGTAGAGAGGGGGAGAGGGTTTTGGTCAGGGCGGTGTCCTACAGTTTCTCTGTGAGATCTTCTCTTCAGATTGAGTTTTATTGTTTTAATGCAGGGTGTTGGATCTCAGCTTTTGTCTTAGCAGTAAAACCGGTCCTTACACAACCTAACACTTTTTGACTGTCTCAGTTTGTGTAAATCCACTTGGGGTTCAGAATATTTATTTTTTTCCCACATTAATTTTGCACGTCTAGTAGAAATATATGGTTTTGTTTCATTAATACAGTGTATACTTTCTTCTTGATTTACCCTGAAAGAATGGAAGTAAAATGTGACAACATGCCCCATAGGTGGGGTACACTATAACATGTGAGGGGTCCATTGTAACATGGCCAAATGACAGCTTAAAATGTTATCTGATATAATAAAAAAAATTAACTAAAATATTTTGTCAATAAAGTACAATTATTAACTTTTTTAAAATAAAATAATGGCATTTTATAATATTATACAAGTATACAAATTTTTGAGTTTGACAACAAATGATTGCATAATTTACTGTTACTACAGAAAGTACATGTAGTATCGTGTAACTACGTCACCTTAAAATAAAGTGTTACCTATACTTTTGTTTAGGTACTTTTGTCTGAACAGAAAAATCACATTCATAAACCCATATGTGCTTTGATTTTAAGATGTTTAAAATGTGTAAAACACAGTTCCCTTTCAGTCGGTCACGTTCGACGTACGTCGGACGTCACCGACGAATTGGGATCACTTCAGGGAGCCCCTATCAGCTTCGAGATTTAGAGAACAGGCCAATGAGAATTGGCGTGCGAGATTTGCATCTCGCGCTCCGCCCCGCAGTGCGGGTATAAACGGAAGCGAAATGCAGCGCACCTTTGTCATTCACTTCGGAGCCGAACACGGTGTTGATGAAGAAGACTGTTCCTGCTTCAGCAGAGAGAAAGAGAGAACGACAGAAGAAGCTTCTTTGAATGCTGAGTGGGATGACATGATCAGCTGCGGCCGCGAGCTCCCTGATACAGTGATAAACTGCTGTTTCCACTATTTTTCCACTATTTAAATGTGGAATTATAGAGGCAAAACAAATACATAAAACATGCACAAACAGATGACAATTCTTCTTGAACCAAGCTAAAGCACATTGATTGTTTTAGTTGGATGTTGTTCCAGTGATGCCAACAGGGATGACTTCATTGCCATGTTCTCATAGAGAAGGCAACATGTTTCAGTGGCAGACACAGCCATGATTTGGGCACTCAGCATGTCCACAGATGGCTGGAAAGAGAACGGAGAGGGTGACCATGTGTATAGCCTATGGAGTTGGCACTGAGAAGGACTTACGTATTGCCATTGATGTGAATGTAAGACTACATATGGGCAACTAGTGGTCTTCACAGACTCATTGTTCCTCCGTGTTGTTTACATCCAATACTCCTTACCCCCAGGAGACATTCAAGACCGAGGCTGTCATACTCACAGCATCTTCCTCATTAGTGCTCGCTGTATAACGATGTGCCTTGATGAGCACTGACTTTTTGCCTTTGGTGGTCCTGTTTTTGAGATTCACTTTGCTTGTATTAAAAGAGGGACACAAAATGAATGGCAGGTGGACATGTTTATTCCCAGCATGCCTGTTGATGGCACACAGCTGAAACCGTCTCCCTACTGCTGTCCAAGCTGCTCGAGTTTCTCAAACATGGTCAAAGAGCGTCAGAGGAAAGTTTTTCTATACCCTTAGCAAGACACCGAGGTCATATTAATTCAAATAATGTGTGTAACAACAGGGTTCTGGAGGTGAACATTTGTTTCCGTCACGGAATTAAAAGATAACAAAAAGGTAACTTTTTATCTCACAATTGTGCATTTGTATCTTGCAATTGTGAGTTTATATCTCATAATTTATGGGAGATATAAACTCACAATTGTGAGTACTAACGTTTGAAAAGAGAGATCTAAACTTGCAATTCTGAGGAAAAAAAGTGAGATGAAAAGTGAGATTAAAAAAAACATAATAAATTTTATTTATTAAAATAAGTAAAATAATAGCAAAATGAAACCATTTTAATAAGATTTTTAAAAAGCTGTGCATTGTGTGCCCAATTGATGAATGTCATCAACAGGTTGATCCTTTGTTGAACAACATACCAATCAGATTTGAGGGACAAGTTTACAGTTTATGTCAAGTTTAGGCTTCCAACCAGGGTTAGGTTGCCTGGCTATCACCAGATCAAGCTCAATTTAAGACTGAACATTGGTCTGGAGAGTCCGCTCTGTATGTTCTACTGCACAAGAGGCGTGATCAATCAAGCATTATTCAAATGACTCTGTACGCAATTGGATAGTCCTTCAGACCACAAGAGGCGTGATCAGCAAGCAACGACCCATCGCTTCTCTATCCGTCATCGTGTTTAACCCACCAATAGCACGCCAGGTGGATAAGCCAGTCTGTGATTGGTTCCCGCAAAAGTGTAACAGAAGCAGTAGAAATTAATGTACAGGTTTCCAGACTGAGCTGCATGGCAAAATCAAATCGCCGGCAGATCAGGCTGGGTTTACCCAGTCTAAGGGTTAGGTGCTTCTACATCAGTGTTATTCGCCATCATTTCCCTCTGATTTCAGGGAAAAGTTATGGGTAGGGTTAGGTTTAGGGATAAGACTACATTTTTGGACATATATATATGGATATATGTTGATCCAGGAACATGTCTTACTTGGCAAAATCACAGTGCTGGATTTTATAATGCATTGCTTAGATTTGGGCTCATTGTTGACTTTTATAAAAACTGAAAGCTCTTGGTGGTCTTGTGGTTTGTCAAGGGTCAGTTAGGGCAAATGATAATGTAGTACATGGCATTTCATTATGCAAGTTGGCTTTGTCTAACTGTCACTGGACTCATAGTTCACTCAAACAGATGGCCTGCACTTACACTGCTGCTCTATGAAAGCGTCAGCCCTGCTGTTCAGACAAGAATTCATTATAGTAAGCTGAAACAAGACCACCCTAGCATGCAGATTGGTAATATCTGGCTTGACCAGTTAAGTCTGATGGAGTCTTGAAAGATAATAGCTAGAAGATTATTGTTATAGGGACTCTAATCCAGGAAGTGTTACTTGATGAGGTCATGTGATATTTGAGGTATTTGAGACACTACTATTTTAAAAGTTTGGGGTCTGTAAGTTTTCTGTAAGAAGTCTCTTATGCTCACTAAGTCTGCATTATTTGATCAGAAATACAGTAAATATTGTGAAATATTGCAAATTAATTGTTTTCCATTTTAGTATATTTTAAAACACAATGTATTCATATGATAGAAAGCTGAATTATCAGCAGCCATTTCTCAGAAATCAATCTAACATGCTGATTTCCTGCTCAAAAAAACAAACAAACAAACAAAAACATTTCTTATTTTTATCAATGGAGAAAATTGTTGTGTGTTGACTCTATGTGCTTATTTGAAATAGAAATGTAACATTATAAATGTATTTACTGTCTTTTTAATTAATTTAATGCATCCTTGCTAAATAAAATTGATTTCTTTAAAAAAAAAAAAATATGACCCCAAGATAGAAGGAAAAAATTTGGAGATCTCATGTGTTCTGGCTGAACTCTTGGCTAAGGTACTGTTTTTGGTGGATAAATATGTATGTTTTGTTGTTTGAGCTATTTTCTTTGTCTCTATGATTTCAGAAATCAATAACATTCTTCTCCCACAATGCTATGTTGAAATAAGTGTTGTATTGTCAATTATTACATATTGCCTCAGGTTTAGGTTTTCCCTGCAAGGAAAACATAAAATGTACCATCTACAAGTCTAAAGCAGCATTAGAAATAATAGCAATAATAACACTTTATTATGGTAGTCCACTTTAGACATTCTACAAACTACACTCCTGGGCAAAAGAAATGGGCCACACAAATAACCACAAATTATAGGTCAGGAAATTAGCTAAATTTAAGCAAATGCACTACTTAAAAAGCCATTGCTGTCTCAGAAAAACACCAAAGACAGAATGAAGTTTTGGCAGAATATAGTTGTGTGTGTGGAGTGATGAATCACAATGAAACACGAGTTGAAATATAATACATATATAATAAATGCACAAAACAGCTCCATTAAGGCTTTAAGCCCAAAGACTTATGTTTACGACACATTTCTTTAGAAAGAGTGAGCATTCATATTAATATTCCACAAAATGATGTTAGTTAACCGGAGTGCATGTTTTTATGACATATGCGGATGCATTATTCCGGTGTTAACAAAGGCACAGGAAAAATATGGATAATGAAACCAAATAAATACACAATTATAATTATATGATTTGTCTACGTTTTTCAAGCAGTCTCTGATATTTTCCATAAACGTGTATTATCGCAATGGTTAGCATAAGTAGCCTTTAGCATCGCATATGATATATTTCTGCCTCATATGGTGATCAGAATCCCCATCGGATTGAAAGGAAGTTATTTCAAACACTCGTTGGTGTCTGAAAGTGAGTTTTGAGCTAAAAAAAAAATGTGTGAAATGTCTTAAATGCGTTAAAGTTAGCTGGTAGCCTGATATAATATCATGGGAAATGAGCAGCGGTGTTGACCGTTTCCTGACTCCACCTTTATTCATAGCCACTCCTCAAGCCCCAGTTGGCCCACTTTGGACCATGGTATTCGGCAGGCCAAAAAACCCTGGCTGTTGGCCCAGAGGAAGCCCCGATGAGGCCCGGTCAAAGTGACAGTAAAAACACGACTGACCCTGGCACACACTAGCACACTCGTTTTTGGCTCGACAGTGGAAAACACGGCTATTGTGTGGGGAGCCTTTTTAGCTGCTGGTATTGGTGAGCTACTTCGCTGTGAAAAGTAATTTAATGCTTTGGAGTGCAGGAGAATATTGAAGAATGGCATGCTTCCCACAAAGGAAAAGTTGTTATCTGAAGAGCAATGATCAGATGCTGTTTTTCAACAAGACAACGCTCCTGCCCAAATTACAAAGACAACCAATAAGTGGCTTGAGAACAAGTCCATCTGGTTTATGTTTTAGCCTGGTCGGAGTCCAGATTTGAATGCCATAGTGAATATTTGGTCTCACATTAAACTCGAATGAACTGGGAGACCTTTTTCAACTATTAATGAACATTTTGAACTAGAGATGGACCGATGTATCGGATGATTTTTTAATCAATTTACAACCATCAGCATATCAGCTATAGCATGAAATAAAGGCAGATATAACAAACCGATGGTTTATTAATTAACTGCGTGAAGGCACTGAGCTGTATAATATCTGTTGCATAATCCAAGATTATAATGTAATATTTATGCTGCACTGCTGTCTGTTTTAATGTTAATCAAACAACAAAAGACCAACAAAATCGCTCATACCCTTGACTAAGTAACTTTCATAAGAATTAATTTCCGCGATGCGGAAAACAGACGGAATCCAGTCATGAAAACGGAATTTACTGCATAATGCGGAATGTCACAGAACTTATCAAAGTTTTGATAAAACGTAGGTCAGTACACTTAAATCAAATCGCGATATATACTAGTGTCTGTGAATATTAAGCCGCAAAAAGACCCAGTCCCAGTGAACTGGAAGTAGCAAGTGAGTTTTCCTCAGTGCTGACGTATTTCCAAGTGAAGCGGAATATTGAACAGAGGGCAGGGTTTGACTTCAGCGCTCCTCCTCTCCATCTCTCGCTCATAGCAGACTAACGGTTGGAGGGGAGTGGTTACGCATTTTCAAACCTAAGTCGTCAAACTGACATCATCTGAGAAGGAACACCGTTTCCAGACCGGAAGTTACTTTTCAGATTTTGATTAAAGATTACCACAACAAACAATTCTGTGTATTAACTTGCATGGATTAATTGTTCACCCTAAGACCTGTAATGTGTGCTAACAAAGTAAATAGGGTCAATTTTGATTTCATGAGGGCTTTAAAAATGAATCCTGCATGATTCTGTGTCTGTGTGAATGAATGGCCAGTCTGGTCTCATCGTTAATACGTAGGTATTAATACGTAACTTTCAAAGACACAAAACTTATGTTTTTGTATGTTTGGATAGGTGCTGAAAGATAAATATGGATGTATTGATGACATTTAAATGTAGCATTATTACTTTTTACAGCTAGAAATGTAAAATATTTACAAATCTTTAATTTCATAAAGATATCTGTATAATTTCCCTTTTACCATTTTACCAACGGACAGACGAGTATAATTACAATAATGTATTTTTATTTTATTTTTTATATTTTTTGTGAAAATGTCAAAAGCTCTACTAAAATAGTTCATCTGACGATGTGTTGCAGCTCCCATGTATGAATATTAAAATCGTGGCATTAATGTTTTGATTCTATTGTATTTAATTGTCATATCAATTACATGTTTTCAGTTGCATTTATTAAATGCAGTTTACTCGTTTACATACTGTAATATTTCTCCTATGCAGTGACTGACAATACAATCATAAAGGCCTAGTTCGACCCAAACATATTAAACCATTTCACACAAAATGAGCTTCTTCATTCAAATGTGCTACTATTCCGTTGTTTTTCTATGTAAACATGCACTAGTCTGACGTGCAAAATCGTTTCGCTTGCTACTGCTAACGTTTAGTCGCATACAATAGTCCATAAACCAAATCATGTCCTCATAAACCATGAATAAATACACACAAATGTTGTAAAACTTGTGCATGACAAGTCGCTAAGCAAATACAGTTACAGTAACTTACATACCACATAGAGATGTTCTGCTGTAGTCGCTGTTGCTGCTGCTCCTGTTCAATTTCAGCCTCCGGATCAGATTCTGGATCATATATGTATGGTTGAATCTGATTGATAGCCATGGTCTACTTAGGATAACTTTACTTTTGCCTGTTTAAGGATGTTCAGAGCTTTCAGACGCTCTCACCGCAGTAGCCGAGCACGCTCGTGATTCTTTAGCTCCACCCACACGATACGCCTCCAGCCACTCAGTTTTATTCGGAAAGACTCGGTACAGTGTATCTTTCTTTTATAAATATAATAAAACTTTTAAGTTTTATAATAAGACTTTTCGGAGATATGAAGGATGCAATACTACTCTACAGGTACAAGTACCGCAATGCCAAATCGGTACTGAAATTTTAAAAATGTGACGCTTTGAGCGCTGTTGAGCAGAATCGTAAACACCTCTGACTGGCCATTGTGCTCACGCGCTCATCAAATATGTCTGTGATTGGCTACAATGATCAGCGCTTCAAAAACATGTTGTAAATATACATCAACAACGCTTTTCACAGAGAGCTTACACAGATATACACACGGGAGCAGCCTTCCGGTCCGCTGGTTGATGCCTGCTTGTTCTTTTAAACGCTGCCGTGCTTTGATCATTGTAGCCAATCACAGGCACATCCGATGAGTGCATGAGCACAGTGGCCGGTAGTGATGTGTCGCTCATGAACGATTCATTCATTTTGAATGAATCTTTAATATGACTTGAGAACAACGAGTTGTCTCAGAGAGCGATTCGTTCATTTTGTGTTGACCGCGCATGCGCAACATCCCATATGTTCTGTGCCAGAAACAGAATTGATTAGTTCATCTCTCGAGTCTTCAGGTTTGAGTCGTTCATTCAATGTACCGGAAACAGAAATGATTAGTTCATCTCTCGAGGCTTCGGGTTCGAGTCGTTCATTCAATGTACCGGAAACAGAAATGATGAATTCATCTCTTGAGGCTTCGGGTTCGGGTCGTTCATTCAATGTACCGGAAACAGAAATGATGAGTTCATCTCTCGAGGCTTCGGGTTCGAGTCGTTCATTCAGTGTACCGGAAACAGAAATGATGAATTCATCTCTCGAGGCTTCGGGTTCGAGTCGTTCATTCAATGTACCGAAAACAGAAATGATTAGTTCATCTCTCGAGGCTTCGGGTTCGAGTCGTTCGTTCAGTGTACCGGAAACAGAAATGATGAGTTAATCTCTCGAGGCTTCGGGTTCGAGTTGTTCGTTCAGTGTACCGGAAACAGAAATGATGAGTTCATCTCTCGAGGCTTCAGGTTCGAGTCGTTCATTCAAGTCCCCATAGGCTGAATGCAGAAACAGAAATGATTAATTCATCTCTCGAGTCAGTCTTCAGTTTCTTTTGTTATGTGACAGCCGTGTTGGATACAGAAATTTGTTGATTCACAACCTTCCTTACAGACAAGTGCATAGTTTTTTGTTTGTTTGTTTAGTTCCGTTTTTTAGCTAGTATAATAATTGATTTTCCTGTGAAGACTGGACACATTGGGTTGGTCAGAATGGATAGGCATAACATAAATGTTTAGTGTACATATCTTCTGATGATTTTATAGTAATAAATATATTACAACATGCAGTCAATAATACCAATGTAATGTTGTATATGTTGTGAGACACTGAACCGGGAAGCAGTCACATGACAAAAGAACGAGACTCGTACCCGAAGACGGACTCGAGAGATTAACTAATCTCTTTTGTTTCTGCATTCAGCCTATGGGGACTTAAACAAGCGACTCGAACCCGAAGACTCGAGAGATGAACTAATCTTTTCTGTTTCTGCATTCAACCTATGGGGACTTAAACAAGCGACTCGAACCCGAAGACTCGAGAGATGAACTAATCATTTCTGTTTCTGCATTCAACCTATGGGGACTTAAACAAGCGACTCGAACCCGAAGACTCGAGAGATGAACTAATCATTTCTGTTTCCGCTGACTGTATGTGTTGCATATGAGGCTGTCACGGCCCAGATCAGACACTGATGATGGAATGGCTCGAACCTGAAGACACAAGAGATGAACTCATCTTTCCAGGGAGAGAACAGACGTGATTAAATGTGAAGTGACAAAAGAAAGAACAATTTGGATCGGGAGGTGAGGTGAACTAACAGACTGTATACATAGCCTGATTAAGACCCAGCTAAGCAATTAATAATTTCTTTCTCAAAGTAAAAAAAAAAAAAACCAATTCTGAGGGTATCGGTCAATAATAAATGGACAACCCGATTAATAGTCTGGTTAATATGGTCGTGTTTCATGCAAGGAAGAAAATCATATAGGTTTTGAAAACATGGAGGTGAGGAAATTATGACAGAATTGTATTTTTTTCAGGTGGCCTACCCCCTTAAGTTTGTCTGAATCATCTGCTAAGATTTAAGGTATGAGAAAAATCGTAGGGTAATTAAATGCCAGTCAAATAGAAAAACTACTAGGCCTGTCATACTCATGCTGGCATACAATCTTTTGAATGATTTTAATATATAAGGAAGATTTCTGCTAAATCAGTTATTTAGATCATCTCAGGCATTTAACAGACATTTACAGGGCATGACCGGTGTATCAAATAAGGTGTGTGGAATATAGAGAGCAGCAGTGAATGGATCAAGGTGCTGTCAGATGAAGATTAGCAGCCTGATCAGCCCTTTAGCAAAGATAAAACTTTTACAGTTATCAAAGATAACACTTTTACCAGCTCTCTATTCTGTCCACAAACATCCACATTAAGCTAAAAAAAAAAAAAAAAAAAAAAAAAAAAAAGCCTACTCAAATAATAGGAAAAAGGAAATAAACTAGATGGGGTCATTTTGACTACTGAAATACAGGAAATAAGTTTACATATTTTGGCACCCATGCAAAAGTGTAAAAAAAAATGGTAATGGAAACGGCTTCAAGGTTCACTGAAGAGTATAAACTCGTAATGCATATAATTTATTGCCATTTACTGAGCATAGCTAATCCACTGATTTCAGTTGCATTTAAGTAATTATGGACAAACATATGTCTGAGTCAAGTCAAACAGTGTGAGCTCAGTTTATCCATGCAGAATGCAAATATACCTTAGAGATCTGGGAGTACATGCAGTTATTTACATATGGAAATGATGGAAATTATTTATTTGCATATAGAAATAATTAATCAGTACTCAAGTTTACATATTGTTTATTCTCCCCATGTACAGTCAATGCCCACAAGCTCCATGGCATAATTTTAGCATATATTACATATAGTTATGCAGTTAATGAGTTTCAGTGTTACTATGTGACATGTTGAAAATGTCCAAATATTCAATCGAAATGACAGGGAGTGTAATTTACTGAATTGCAAATCAAGAAACGCAAGCTTATTTTCTTTTGTGAAATGGTTTTCGTCCACCCTAGAAAATAATAATTGTTAATAATTTTTCTATAAGGCCCATAATACCATATAAAAAAAAATCACAAGCTTCCAAAATGTCACTTCCAAAATGTAATTTTTAATTTTTTTATTATTATAATTAAACATTTGGGGTTATTTGAATGTATTTGAATTTGAATTTTATTTTAAACAATTGCTTAACTTCAAGTTTAAATATATTATTCTTGTTTGCAACCCCGATGAAAACGGATTTCAAATTCAGTCAATTTTGAATGGTATACAACCATGTGCCTTTGACAAATCGCTTGCATTTTCATTTCCTATAGCTAAATAATAGTAGAATGCTCATAAAGTTTTCATCCATTTTGCAGACATAAAATATAGGCTCTTCTCCGTTTCTTTTCTACATGATATTGCTATATTTATTGTATTAGCATAATCTTAGGGCTGAATCTATTGACTGAACTCTGTGAAAGGCATTGTTATAATAATTTTAAAAAGTATATTGCTCAATTTAATGGAAGCATGAAATAACGATAACATATCAGATATGCAGAAAAATATTTACACAGCCTTGGTGCACATTTCATGTTTAATATGGCAAAATAACAATTTTCTCATATATTTTAAATAGGGCTATATTTCAATATAAAATGGTCATATATATATATATATATATATATATATATATATATATATATACACACACACTACACACACACTTTTCCTCATTTCCTCATATATTTTTGAAATAAATATATATTTATAAATTTTAGGCCTACTGTAAATATATTTATACTTTCTAAAATACATTAAAAACATTTTGCATTTTCTCAAATAAATCTAAGCATAATATACATACATTTCTATATTTGCAGCACTTGCAAGGCTATATTCCTCCGGTTTTCTTTTCCATTTCTAAACTCTCTTTATCAAAATATTTAGCACTATTGTGCTGCTTCACCTGCACTATTATGTGAATTTAAACAATAACATACACTGAAATAGATTTGAAAATCACAAGACAGCAGTCACCATAAGATATATTTAAATGACAAATGTATAAATCATAGACACAGACATGTGCCTGGACCGTACACAGCGACGTTGACATGATGAATGTCATGTTTGCTCATGCATGTGTGACGATAGACAGACAGCTAAGTATTAAAGTGTGTGACTGTGCTGTCATGTCTGACTTGTTCACCTGCTCAAGGGCGTTTTGATTCAGGACTTTTACAATCAATTCTAAAAGACATGCACCATATAATATCTCTATCGTGGATATTCTCTTTCTATGGATACCCTTGTAGCGCGGGGCACTTGAGATTAATATAATTAAACTTGTGGTTCATTGAAATGCTTTGACTGCTTCAGGAAATAAGCCGTTACGGTAGTTTGCTAAATAAGAAATGTCTCCTCTCCTTGATCTTTTATTTATCAGCCATAATACTGCAGTCATTCTTGCCAGAGTTATGGCAGTGTGAATCCAGAATACAACTGTTTGTTAATCCACATCTGTGTAGACAGGTGTGCTCAGATATGCTTCCCTGACCTCGATGACAGTTTCTTGGTGCCAGATTGCCAGCCTTGGCAGGCAGACGTCATGCAAAGGAACACGGGGTCTGATCAGCGCCAGGTTTGCTGCTGAAACAGACATGGTTTAATCAAAAAAAAATAAAAAATAAAATAAAATCAGAGCATCCGACCACAAAATACACCCACCACCCAACAGAACAATAGTGCTAATTGTTCTTGTAAGGTGGGTGTGGTGTTAAAAAAAGTTTCTGCTGGCGTGTCTATCAGTGTTCTGTCTCATTTAATTGAGCATTACAAGCTTATAATAATTATCCTACAAAGTGATAAAAGGCAGGCGGAACACTTTTTTTCCCCTCTTTGCAGCAGTGAATTTAACCGCTGAAGAGAAATTACTGGCAATAATTAGCACTTAAGTGACTGATTAATGCATCTGGCATTCTATAATCAGTTATTGAAGAGGACTTATGGAAGAAATAATTTGAGGGTATTATATTTTTAAATTTTTTTATTTTTATTTCCCATATCCATTCACTCAAAGTGTGTGGTAATGTGGCTCATAAAATGGCAGTGAAATAATTATAACATATCGGACATGAAAATATTTTCACAACCTTGTTGCACATTTCACATTATTCCATAAATATATATTTGATCAATTTGAATTACTTATATTTCCTCATATATCATTTATTTATATATTTCATAATACATTTTTAAATTGCAAAATATTTTGCATTTCCATATTATTTATTTTAAGATTGGAAATGTATTTTACTGTCCATTAAAGGACATTGTGTAGTTTAAACTATATATATATATATAGTTTAAACCTACACAATGTCCTTTAATGGACAGTAAAATACATTTCAATCTTAAAATAAATAATATGGAAATGCAAAATATTTTGCAATTTAAAAAAATGTATTATGAAATATATAAATAAATGATATATATATATATACAATTTTTTTTTTTTTTTTTTTAGATTTAGATTTAGATCCATTTTCAATTTAAAAGGCACACTGTTTACAACATGCATTATATTGCCAAAAGTATTGGGACGCCCCTTCCAATCACTTCCATGGCCACAGATGTATAAAATCGAGCACCTAGGCATACAGACTGCTTCGCCCTCAGGAGCTCAGTGAATTCAAGGTGGCACAAATATGTGGAACCGTAAAAGTTTGCTACCTTTACAATAAGTCCATTTGTAAAATGTCCTCACTACTAAATATTCCATGGTCAGCTGTTAGTGGCATTATAATAAAGTGGAAGCAATTGGGAACAACAGCAACTCAGCCATGAAGTGGTAGGCCACGTAAAATCACAGAGCGGGGTCAGCGCATGGTGAGGTGCACAGTGCGCAGAAGTCACCAACCTTCTGCAGAGTCAGTAGCTACAGACCTCCAAACTTCGTGTGGCCTTCAGATTAGCTCAAGAACAGTGTGTAGAGAGCTTCATGCAATGGGTTTCCATGGCCGAGCAGTTCATCCAAGCCTTACATCAAGTGCAATGCAAAGTGCCGGATGCAGTGGTGTAAAGCAAGCCACCACTGGACTCTAGAGCAGTGGAGACGTGTTCTCTGGAGTGACCAATCACACTTCTCTGTCTGGCAATCTGATGGATGAGTCTGGGTTTGTTGATTTCCAGGAGAATGGTACTTGCTTGACTGTTATGGTGTGGGGTTGTTTTTCAGGGGATGGGCTTGGCCCTTTAGTTCCGGTAAAAGGAACTCTTAATGCTTCAGCATACCAAGACATTTAGGACAATTTCATGCTCCCAACTTTGTGGAAACAGCCACGCACCAGTGAACAAAGCAAGGTTCATGAAGACATGGATGAGCGAGTTTGGTGTGGAGGAACTGTGAGAGCCAGGCCTTCTCGTCCAACATCAGTGCCTGACCTCACAAATGAGCTTCTAGGAATGGTCAAAAATGCCCATAAACATACTCCTAAACCTTGCAGAAAGCCTTCCCAGAAGAGTTGAGGCTGTTATAGCTGTAAAGAGTGGGCCAACTCCATATTAAACCCATTAAGAATGTGATGTCATTAAAGCTCATGTGCATGTAAAGGCAGGCATCCCAAAACTTTTGGCAATATAGTATATAGTGGAAAAGGTGTGACTGATCCCTCAGCCCTTTGTAGGGAATATCGAGCCCCAGGGGAAATGGTGCGGGATTTATGCATGCGTTTAATCGTGTTACGATCAAATATGCATAAATTGGCACAGAGGGGAATTTTGATATTAACAATTGATTAAAACGGATTAAAACAATTATTAATATCTAGGGCTTGATTCAACTTTTAGAAATTTCTTTGATTCTAGAATTGAGTTCAAAGGACGGATAATTGTCCACCAACTATCTCCCTTTTAATAACTCTTAAAACGACGTTTCTCTGGCCAGGAGAAAATATCTTTCTTTTAATTTGTAACAGGGTCGGTTCACCGTAAAAGTGACCTATGTATGAGCAAACCAAGCGCAATCACATGTGAATATATATATTTTAATAAATCAACAAACAATAAACAAACATACACAAATTAACTGAAAGAAGGAAGGAGAGAGAGAGAGAGAGAGAGAGAGAGAGAGAGAGAGAGAGAGAGAGAGAGAGAGAGAGAGAGATAAGGCAACGGTAATACTATCGACACACCCTATGAGCACCAGCAAGAAATCGGTCCAACTTAATGGTATAAGCTCAAGACTTTATAACGACAGCTTAAGGGATACTTGCATATGTTTCCTTGGTTGTGAGCTTGTGCCTTTAGGGGAATTCCGCGATCCGGTCCGTGTTTCAATCTTGCCGGGTGGTTCCTTGGAGTCTGCGGGAAATTCAACTTTGGTTCCTTTGTGTGATGAGATCCGTTGGAGGATGGCGAAGAGGAAAGCCAACAGAGGTGGCAATAGGAAGCAAAACGAAGAGAGAAGAGAAGAGAGAGAGACAGCGTCTGTGGCCCGTCTTAAAGGGCCGTGGCGGGGCACGCCTCTTTTGTCGGAACAGCCAATCAGAGCGAAGGAACTCAGAAGCGGGAAATCTCCCTTTGTCTTGGGCCTCGCCTCATTAACATGTTTTATGGCTCTCTCTTAGATAACCCCCAAGTCTGCCTTTGGTACGCAGACTTTGGGGTTTTGGCATGAAAGAAAGAGTCTGATGCATCATAGTACCCCACGACACACCTAGCTGGCCTACAAATTGCGAGACAAAGATTTCGAGACCAAGCATGGGGAGTTTAACTTAAGAGTTAAAGGAACGGCGAGGATTGACGTCATTCTTCCTTACGCATTCACTGGCTATAAGTTTCTAACCTATCAAACACATCTAAAATGGTTATAACAAAAAGCATGCATACATACAGGGACCACAACACACCTAAAATGAGAAATAACTAAGTTAAAAGTCATATAATCTGTTCGGATGTCCTTTGGTATGTGTGAGGGAGGGGCTGTTTTATGACGGTGCGCTGCACGAGGCATGGTTTGTGTCCTTTTAGCACCGTTAACCTGTCAGTCTGTAGACTTCACGGCGCCGGTCTTGTTTGAGTCATTATAACTAATCAAAGTATTGGTCCGTTGATCATTTATGGGCACCGTCCATACGCTACACCTTTTTGTCCCTGATAATCAGGACGCTTGATGTTGTTTTTGAGTATTCTGACAAGGATTTGAAAAAAAAGAAAAGAAAAGATAGCTGCCATATCATCACTGCTTGCTCCTCTTAGACTCTCTAAAGAACTTCTCCCACTGGTAACTTTTCAAACGAGCTGTAATGGGCTTTGAACCAGCCATCAAAAACTAGGGAGCCTTTTTTGTTAGCCTGAATATTTAATGTGGAATGGGGACTCTCCAAAGTCTTTGTGCTCCTGATACTAGGGCTTGTTCTCTCAGACACAAAACCCACACACACATTAAATCATTTGGTGTTATGACCAAATGCGCCTGATGTAATACCTCTTTTCCACCAGACTGGTGCTGGTTCTTGTGCTGCAGTCGATGTTCAGCTGATGCTTGGCCAAGCAAAATGCACATCAATCAGTTTTTTTTGTTCAAACAAAACCTGGAAGTGACGATTTGGATGAGTCTGGATGGCAAAAGTTCAAGTTGTCTTTGGAAGTAAAGCCACCAACTATGAACCTTCAGATGCTTGATGTGATCCTCATTCCTTTGGAAATTATATAGGAAATAGAGTGATGCTCTGGAATATAAACCATTTTATATACAGAATAGAATTGAATTGAAGGTGGAATTGTATGCTGCTTTTTTATTTTGGTATTGCATCATGCTTTTGAGTGCCATTTTCACCAAAGGAAAAGAGTATTTCAAGATTGGACATAAGCTTTTTAAATAACAGGTACTGTATAGCAGACGGATTTTGAAAGCTGTTCCACAGAGGGTCAAATGTAGGGCAAAAGCCAGGGAGTTTTTTTGTTGTGAACAGCTTGAGCACTTCCAGTGAGTCAGTCTTATGCTTGGCAGAATGATTTTTCAGTCTGTGAAGCGGCCCTGATATTTCTCAACTCAAGAGCAGATGGCATTGGAACAATTCCTTTTGGCTTATCCCTTGCCACAGAACGACAAACAATTTTAAAAGCTTTCTGGTAGCCAGAAAACCCTTCTATTTGAGCTAAGTGACATATTAAGATACTGTATTACCTCAACGCTGAGTAATATAAATCAAATCTACTTGTTATATACTTGACTTATACTGACAGAAAAGTCTATTTGGTCTATACTGTTGATCGAGTTATACTTAAAAGTATAATTAAGTATTCAAAGTATACATGGCTTGTAATTGTGTTTAATCTTTTGATTGAGTAGCCTATTAAATATATGTTTTTTGTTGTTGTTTTTTTTTTTTTTTCAAACTTACATTGTTTGAAAATAGTGATTTGAATAGTGATATAAAACAGATAATATTCCTAATCTGATTTTTTGTGTAGGCTAGTCCACTGGTAGTGTACATAGGAATTTACTTAAAATCACTTTACTCTTTCCCATAGACTGTAAAAAAAAAATATGGAGGTAGTGTCCGTGACGTCACCCATAGGATTCTGAAGAACAGTTCTGAAGCATTAAGTAGGGTCGAGCTAGCCGTTGCCATCTTGGCGTGTCACTCCCGGATAACTGACAATGGGCAAAGAGGTGGGACATGGGCGGAGCTGAGGTGACGTGATGACTAACAGACAGCAGACAAACGGCTATCCACCTGTCACTCAAAGTGGCCATGCCCTTAATTATGCAGAACTTTAAGGCTCTATATAATGTAAACAAATGAGTTATAAAAAATTCACCCCTCATAGTTGTCATGAAGGGCAAAATTAGCTGCATAGACCAAAACCACAATTCGTACCAGGCTGTAAACATGTTTGTTTGTTTGTTTGTTTGTTTGTTTGTTTTTCTACTGTAAAGTTGGGCATTTTAACATGGGGCTCAATGAGATTCTGCTCCCTTTTGGAGCCTGTCCCTAGCAGCCAGTCGATGAATTGCAGTTTAAGTCACATCCGTACTGGCTGCAAGAGAAACTGGGGGAGGTTGCCGCTTGCTCTTTTCCCACCATTGACTGAATTTTCCAGCTATCCATGTTTTCACTGTCATACGGTAGGAGGTGCTATTACACATCTTCTGAAAAAGTACAGAATCTCCTGATCAAAACACAGAAGAAGAAGCTGAAACAAGTGATAGAAGATTGCTCACACAAATGTAATATAACACAATCATCAAACATTAAACATAATGTAAATAAAAACTGCTTAATGTTACCAAATGAAATGTCAAAGACATGAAGAGGAAATGACTGTGAAGCTTTGGGGGTGTTTGTTGGACTCAGTCTACTCCATCTGTGTTTTGATCATCATTCTGAATCTGATCAAGGTGTAGTCTTGGACAACAATTTTTTTTTTTTTTTTTTTTTAATGTTGCCTTTCTTTATGAAACTTGCCCACATTCAAGTGTTGATAAAAAAGGATGCATGAAGCTTTAAAATGTGTTAAAGTACAGTTAAAGGTATATTACAAGGACAAAATATGTATATCTACATTTGAACATAGTAGTATACTGAAAGTGTAAAAAGTACTATATATACCGTTGTGGACAGCATTATTGGCACCCCTGCTAAATATGATCAAAGATGGCTGTAAAAATAAATCTGCATTGTTTATCCTTTTGAACATGGGTGGGGATGTTGATCCTGGAGGGCCAGTGTCCTGCAGAGTTCAGCTCCAACCCTAATCAAACACACCTGAAGCTAATCAAGGTCTTCAGGATTTCTAAAGTTACAGGGTTGGATCTAAACTCTGCAAGAGAGTGGCCCTCCAGGATCAATGTTCCCCACCCCTGCTTTTGATCTATCATTCAAAAAAAAAAAAAAAAACCTTTCATTGAAGTAAAAGAATGAAAAGTCAGGGAAAATCACATAATGAAATAAATGCTTTTCTCCAAAAAACATTGGCTATATATATTCCTATTAAAAGCCACATATTATGCCCCTTTTTACAAGATGTAATATAAGTCTCAGGTATCCCCAGAGTGTGTCAGTGAAGTTTCAGATCAAAATTCCTCACATATCATGTAATAGTTTTATCATTTTGAATGGCAAGTTTTGTGTGTGTCTCCTTTAAATGCAAACGAGCTGCTGCTCCCCACCCCAGATGGTGTAAAGTGAAATAGGAATAGTGTGTTGTGCTAACAAATGCTTAGTTAGTATAGTTCACATACACAAGAGTTCTAGTAACTAAAAAAGAACAGTAGAGAGTACTTGATAATTTACTTTAGATTTACCATTGACTTAGTATTGTTACCATTGTTGTTACCATTGTTGTGTTTTGCATGCTGAATGTTGAAGTCTGTGTGTGACTCAAGCATGATCCACTGCAAGATATAGTTACAAATATAGATGGATTATATCAACCCAATTGAAAGTTTCACAAGGTGTTTATGATATAAGCATTAGCAATAAAATTGTAAACAATGATTATACAACATGAAAGGAAGTTGCTTTTAAAAGGTGACTTAATTTCTGACTAAATCATTAACCATAGTTAATTATTCAGTCAGAAGCTAGGTCAACCTTTAAAAGCAACCTATTTATTACTTATCTTCTTTTGAAACCAAATAACTGTGATTTCTTGTTGCATCACTGCATCAACAGGAAGAGAATCAGAATAATATGAATGTTCCAAGTGCCCAACCAAAGGGAACACTGATCACAATGATAGTGTGTTTTTTTGGGGGTGGTTTTTTGCTGCTGGTTTTTTGCTTGACAAAATGGCACTCAAATCAATCAATTAATCTTAACTTGGGTTTTCTGAGTAAACAAATCATAGTATGTGAATAGTATAGATTACTAGAATTTTACAATTAAGTTAATATATTAAGTAAAGCTAACTCAAAAATGTAAATTAGAATCACAGTTGGATTTTACAGAATGGACATCTTGTTCAGATACATGGTATCATGGATTCTAGCAAATACCAACAGATAAAAAAAATCTAAACCTGACGGCCTCTGCTGGGAATCTTATAATGGGCTGTGGTTGGATCTTCCATCAAGACAATGATCCAAAACAAACATCAAAATCAACACACAAATGTATCACTGAGCACAAAATGAAGCTTCTGCCATGGCCGTCCCAGTTCCCTGATCTGAACCCTATAGAAGATGAGTGGGGTGACCTGAAGAGAAGAAGCACCAACATGGATCAGGGAATCTGAAGGATCTGGAGAGATTCTTTATGGAGGAATGGTCTCTGATCTCTCGTCAGGTGTTCTCCAAACTCATCAGGCATTATAGGAGATGACTCAGAGCTGTTATCCTGGAAAAAGGAGGTTGCAAAAAGTATTTAATAAAAGGGTGCCAATAATTATGGCCAATGTGTTTTGGAGAAAAGCATTTATTTCATAATGTGATTTACCCCACTTTCAATTCTTTTATTTCAATTAAAGGTTAGATTTTTGTGATTTATTTGGAATAAAAGATCAAAAGGATAAATTATGCCACATTTGATCATATTTACCAGGGTGCCAATAATTCTGACCACCACTGTATAGTAAACTATAAGTATAATGTTATGTTCACTTAAATAAAACTCACAAGTATACTTGCAGTATAAACTATTAAACTAGTAGTTTACTAAGAGTACACTTCAAAGTGTACTTTAATAAACAAAAATAAATAAAAATAAAATAATACAAGTATTAAAATAGTAAACTACTAGTATACTTATAAGTTCACTTGTGGTACAGATGCAGTACAAATGAGAAACCTAGTTGTACACTTGAAGTTTACTACTGTTACACTTAAACATATACTTTTATAAAAGTGAGACAATTTAGTCCAAACATTTGAAATAGAACTTACAAGTTTACTACTAGTACACATTGATATTAGTATACTTATATTTAAAAAAACATACTTGAACATACGGGTTACGATTCACTGAATCATTAACTCCACAGATTACTTAAAAACAATACTAAATCATTCATTCTTGACAAAAATTAGCCTTCTTTTTTTTTTTTTTTTTTTTTTTTGCATAATCATCATTGACAACAAAGCAGGTCTATTTTCCCCCTTCATTTCGGACACTTCTGAGGAGCCCCTAAGAGAAATAAATAAAAGAAGAATCCTTTTATTTATAAAATGTAAAATGTTTGTGTCCTGCTGCGTGTCCCTGTGAGTAACAAGTGTAGCCGGTTTGGGCTTGCATGTTTCTGTCACTACGACTCGGCTACCCCTCTGCGTTGTGTTGTAATACTCAGTCTTTGTACTTCTCTTTCAAGCAGATTAGACAGGAAAAGAAGAATTCAACCCAGTCCATAGAAAAAACTATGCAGTACCCAGACACATCCGGTGGTCAATCTGACGTCGATCCTTTTGGGAATTTGGGTCACGGCACCAATTTAGCTGGTTTGGGCTCGTGTGTCTCTGTCACTACAACTCGGCTACCCCTCTGCGTTGTGTTGTGTGGTGTGATGAATAAAGACTGGAGTCGAATTGCTGGTTCAGAGGTTCTTTTATCTGCCTGCATGAGTTGGAAAATGCAGTAATTATTTATTGTATTCAATGTTGTGCAAGTTTAATCAGCCTTCTCCTTGCTCTGCTCAGACATCCCGCGGACAGAAGCGAGTTCACAATACACAATCCTCTCATTACATTAATAAAGAATATAAAGAAAATAGTAATAACTAATATCACATCAGGTGTATGAACATAAATTAAAATAATATATATATATATATATATATATATATATATATATATATATATATATATATATATATATATATATATATATATATATATATATATATATATATATATAAAGTGACACTAACCAAACTCATATAATATACATCTTTAAATTGCCCACATTCCAGCATTTTATATAACCAATTTAATTGAACACATATGACAAAAAAACAAAAAAAAAAAAAAAAATTAATTCACAAAAACAATTTATAACCATACCTGCATGAGTTCAGCCTTCTCCTGTCAAACATTCGAGCACAGAAAGGATATCAGCAGACGCTTCACAGGCCACCTTTCACACTAACATACAGTAAAACATCACTGCATTCACTAAAACAGCTTTAAAAGGAAAGATCACATATTTGTGCATACTCATTTATATTTTAACGAAACTAATCATTTAATTAGTGATTATTTTCACTTGTAACACTCTTTTGAACAAGACTGAACAAAATGCATACCTCGCTCTGCTCAGTCCTCCCACAGACTGACTGAAGCAAAAGTGCATAGTGCGCCAATGACATCACAACTGCGATGAATGCAAAACTCATACTTTTTTTTTTTTTTTTATGTAGCAGAAAAACTTGGATTTTGTGTGAATTTAAAATAAATAAATTATAATAAATACCTGTTACTCTTTAAATAACACAAAAAATCCTGCACTATTGACTTTAGACCAGGTTTTAGTTGGTCAATGGCGTTTTCAGTTCCTCGAAATAGAAATGCAGCAACAATGCACCTGAATATACCTCGTTTTCAGACCAGCACACCCATGGGCGAACAGATGGGCGCGAGTGCATTTGCTATTTAAAAAAACGTGGCGTAGGACGTGAAAATTATAACTGTTTTGGCTTGAAACTATAGCAAAAAACACCCGCATTGCGCCGGGTGTATGATAGGGCCCTATGTCCCTTTAGGTTCCGCAACTTCTCAACTACTCTCAACTTCCACAACTACCCTCACGAGGGGCGACCAGAATTTCTGACATGCCAGAAATCATCCGACCATCCGTTTGCTGATCGGGAGAGGTTTATCGCCTCTTGTTTCTCTCTGTACACTGCCCGAACACCTCACAACAAACAACACACGACAAAGCAGAAAATCGCCCTGACCCAAAAAAAAAAAAAAAAAGTCTCACAAATCAGATTTAGAGCTCACAAATCAGATTTAGAGCTCAAAATCAGACTTGCAAACGTTGAGATTGTGACAATTAGCCTAATTTTACATTTGAAATGTAATAATTCATTTTCATAATTGGAATTAATAAACACTTAAATAAACAATTAATTTGCTAAAACAGATCAGATTTATCTGAGAGAGAATACACTTTCTTATTTTTCTTTTATTCTGCAGACAATGTGACCTTAGCCTTTTCTTTACTGTTACAAAATGTAATAATTCTTGTGAAGGTACAACTTAAGACTCCAATGCTGAACTGTGGAAGGTCAAAGCAAGCACTACAGGCACTCTAAAAGCTGCGGCCAATAAAGACGACTGAATGGTCAGGTAGAGGGTTGATTTTAGACGTGCTGTAAATTCTAGGCTTTAGTATTGAGGGATCTGTCAGTGTCAGTCTCATAAATTGACCCTCACTTTCCTGAACATATGCTGTAGGAAAGAGGAATCGCTCCATTAAATGAACAAATGTGAATGGACCAGTAAATCCTGAGGAGAATGGATGATAAATCGGACAGAAAGGGAAGGGTACGCCCATACACAGGTAAGAATTTTGAAAGACTTTTTAAAGTAAGGATTGTTGGAGACTCTTTAGCCAACTCGCTTTCATCTAGTAAACAGAGATTTTATATGTATGTATATATATATATATATATATATATATATATATATATATATATATATATATATATATATATATATATATATATATATATATAAGGATTATTAGGAACACCTGTTCAATTTCTCATTAATCAACCAATCACATGGCAGTTGCTTCAATGCATTTAGGGGTGTAGTCCTGGTCAAGACAATCTCCTGAAC
Source organism: Paracanthobrama guichenoti (assembly GCA_018749465.1). Lineage (NCBI taxonomy): Eukaryota > Metazoa > Chordata > Actinopteri > Cypriniformes > Gobionidae > Paracanthobrama > Paracanthobrama guichenoti. Next base: position 5,393,244 of record CM031943.1, read on the forward strand.
TCCAAACTGAATGTCAGAATGGGAAAGAAAGGTGATTTAAGCAATTTTGAGCGTGGCATGGTTGTTGGTGCCAGACGGGCCGGTCTGAGTATTTCACAATCTGCTCAGTTACTGGGATTTTCATGCACAACCATTTCTAGGATTTACAAAGAATGGTGTGAAAAGGGAAAAACATCCAGTATGTGGCAGTCCTGTGGGTGAAAATGCCTTGTTGATGCTAGAGGTCAGAGGAGAATGGGCTGACTGATTCAAGCTGATAGAAGAGCAACTTTGACTGAAATAACCACTCATTACAACCGAGGTATGCAGCAAAGCATTTGTGAAGCCACAACAGGCACAACCTTGAGGCAGATGGGCTACAACAGCAGAAGACCCCACCGGGTACCACTCATCTCCACTACAAATAGGAAAAAGAGGCTACAATTTGCACAAGTTCTCCAAAATTGGACAGTTGAAGACTGGAAAAATGGTGCCTGGTCTGATGAGTCTCGATTTCTGTTGAGATAGAGATAGAGTCAGAATTTGTCGTAAACAGAATGAGAACATGGATCCATCATGCCTTGTTACCACTGTGCAACAACCTTGTTGAATTAATGCCACGTAGAATTAAGGCAGTTCTGAAGGCTAAAGGGGGCCAAAAGGAGTATTTTAAGTTGTTTTACGCTGTCACAAGGAAAAATACAGCAGAACACTTCTGACTTGTTCATTGGGTTCAAAGGGTTAAATTAGAAAGATTTTCACTATTGGTCCTTTGACGTGATGGTATTGGCAAGAAATTGCTTACATACGTCACTCGCCCGTGTGTGTCTTCTCATATCCGTAAATAGAGAAAAGTTGCTCAGGCTACTTTGACGTGTATAGTGTAAGAGTAGCATAATGTATAGCTGTCTATACATTATGCTATAGCAGCTAAATCTCCAACCTCCAGGGAATCACCCGTTTAAAAACATGCAGAACAGAGGAGAGTCTGCTGGCAAAAAGAGAACATGTAGAGCTTATAATAATACAAGAATCAGCATTGGCTTGGCTGTTCAGAGATGGTTGAGGGATTTGAAATGTTTTAAAAGTGATACACAGATGGCGTTTTTATTACTCAACAGGTGAGTAAGGTCTCTAACAGAGTTAACATTGTTAAGCATTATCTATTGCAAAGGGTCATTTCATTGTGGGTTGTTGTAGCGCTGTGCTGGAATATACATTCAAGGAAGTAAGGTCTCTATTAATAGGTGTAGATACAGTAAAGTCTTCAGCTAGTCAGCTTGAGGATCTTTGGATCATTTCCATCTAAACCGGTTATATATCTTAAGCCTATAGTAGTGAATGTTTAAGAGGAGTAGGATAACCATATTCATCCGCACAGTCACGCAGAGCTGAAGCACAACCAAAACAATGTTCTTCCGAAAAATGCATGCGTTTTTTTTACCGCTAGAGGGCCAAAAGTTACACAGTGTACATTTAAACCCTAAAATTAAGATTCTGTACTATTTGCATCTGTGACAAATCTGATAATATCATTTAAAGGTGGGGTAAGTGCTTTCTGCTAACCGATGTTGATATTTCAAATCACCAAAACAAACATGCCCCTACCCCAAAATAGTCTTGCGCATATTTTGATAGACCCGCCCCACACATACGTACTCAACCCAGGCAATGACTATAGAGACAGAGCACATTTAGGCCACGCCCACACCGGGGAGAAAACAATCCAATGCTCTCCATTGACTTTGTATTGTGTGAAGCAGTCGCCTTGTCATTTCTGACTTATAACAAAAAACAGAACAATGTCTAAAAGCTGATTAGTGACAAGGTTTACAGCAAACAAGCTAAAAAATACACAGAACTAACTTTTTATAAGCTGTCGACCCAAAAAAGCAAGAGTTTAAGGAGACAAAAGTGGATACAGGCAATAAGATGTGTACATTTTGGGATCCTGACACTCAGTATGCCTCAGTATGCCTACATGTGCAGTAAACATTTTGCCACTTGTTGGAGAGGCTTTGGACTGTTTGGATGAGTAAACCCCCCTGGGTGCCGGTCAGAGCACCAATAATGAGGAGACAGGAGATCAGACCAACCGTCTCCATTGACTTTGTATTGCGTGAAGCAGCCTCCTTGTAATTTCTGACTTATTACAAAAAAAACGAGCAATGTCTAAAAGCTGATTTGTGACAAGGTGTACAGAAAACAAGCTAAAAAATCCAGAACTAAAAACCCAGAAGTTTTTATAAGCTTTTGACCCAAAAAAACGAGTGTTTAAGGACACAAAAGTGGATACAGGCAATTGAGACATTGTTATATTACACTGAGAACTACCCCCACTGGAGGGGAACGTAATCAGCGACAGGAAATATCATATATAAAACTGACATTTGGATATTTGACAAAATGTTTACTGCACACATAGGCATACTGAGGCATAGTGAGTGTCAGGATACCAAAATTGACCCATTCTTCCTGCACTGTAAAAACATATTGTTGGTTTAACTTAAAAAAAGTAAGTAGCCTGGTTGCCTTAAAATGTTGAGTTCACTGAAAATAAAAATTTGAGTTATTTTTTTACAGTGTGCTGAAGCTTCACGTCTTATTGCCTGTATCCACTTCTGGATATGCCCGTTTTTTGGGGTTAAAAGCTTATAAAAATGTAGTTATGTGTTTTTTTAGCTTGTTTGCTGTACACCTTGTCACATATCAGCTTTTAGACATTGTTCTGTTTTTTTTTTTTTTTTTTTTTTTGTTGTTGTTATAAGTCAGAAATGACAAGACGACCGCTTCACAAAAAAAAAAAAAAAAAAAAAAAAAAAATCATAGCGTTGGATGTCAAGTCAAGTCAAGTCAAGTCAGTTTTTATACACAGAATATACAAATTAAGCACTATACACATTAAGCACTGTACACAGAATATACACATTAAGCACTGTACACAGAATATACACATTAAGCACTATACACAAAATGTACACATTAAACACTATACACAATAAACACTATACACAGAATGTACACGTTCTACATTATTGACATTTATACGTATAAAATGATGATGATTGTATGTGAACTGGATACAGAATGTCATGAGTGTGCATCGGATGTATCCAGTGGTAACCGGTAGATAGTGCGGTGATAAATGAAGTGTGTGTATATAGTCCAGTGTTGACTGTTATAGTTGAGTGCGGTGTGTGGCATGCCATATTGTGGGAGTATGCTGTAGAGAGTATTAGTTTTGAGCGTTCAATAGTCTGATAGCCTGAGGGGAAAAGCTATCCCTAAGTCGGCTAGTGCGGGATCGGATGCTGCGGAGACGTCTTCCTGAGGGCAGCAGAGAGAGCAGTCTGTGGGACGGGTGGCTGGAGTCACTGATGATCCTCCGGGCCTTCCTTGCACACCGCCTGGTGTAGATGTCCTGGAGGGAGGGAAGCTCACCTCCAACAATGTGGCTGGCAGTTCGCACGACCCTCTTCAGAGCTTTACGGTTGCCAGCGGTGCTGTTTCTGAACCAGGCCGTGATGCAGCCCGTCAGGATGCTCTCTATGGTGCACGTGTAGAAGGATCTGAGGATGCTGGGGCTCATTCCAAACTTCCTCAGCCGTCTCAGGAAGAAGAGGCGTTGATGTGCCTTCTTCAGCACTGCGTCGGTGTGTGTGGACCAGGTGAGATCCTCACTGATGTTGACACCGAGGAACTAAAAGCTGTTAACCCGCTCCACTGGTGTCTTGTCGATGGTGATGGGTTTGTGTTTTCTGCTCTGTCTCCTGAAATCCACCACCAGCTCCTTGGTCTTGTCGGTGTTGAGTGAGAGGTGGTTCTCCTGACACCATTTAGTCAGAGTGCTCACCTCCTCTCTGTAGGCCGTCTCATCGTTGTCGGTGATCAGGCCTATCACCGTTGTGTCATCGGCGAATTTGACAATGACGTTGGAGCTGTGTGTGGCTGTAGAGTCATGTGTGTACAGGGAGTACAGGAGTGGGCTGAGGACACAGCCCTGAGGAGCACCAGTGTTGAGGGTCAGAGGGGATGATGTGTTGTTGCCCATTCTGACCACCTGACTTCTGCCTGTCAGGAAGTCCAGGATCCAGCTGCACAGAGATCTGTTTAGTCCCAGAGTCTGGAGCTTCGCAACAAGTGTAGTGGGCACTATGGTGTTAAATGCTGAGCTGTAGTCCACAAACAGCATTCTCACATAGGTGTTTTTGTTTTCCAGGTGGGAGAGAGCAGTGTGTAGGGTGAAAGCAACAGCATCATCTGTAGAACGGTTGCTACGATATGCAAATTGTAGCGGATCCAATGATGAAGGCAGCACAGAGCAGATGTGATCTCTGATGAGTCTCTCAAAGCACTTGCTGAAGATGGGTGTGAGAGCAACGGCCCTCCAGTCATTTAAGCAGGTGGTTTTGCTTTTCTTTGGTATTGGCACAATGGTGAATTTTTTGAAGCACGAGGGAACCACAGACAGACAGAGGAAGAGATTGAAAATGTCTGTGAAAACACCGGCTAGTTGTAATGCGCATGCTCGGAGCACGCGGCCGGGGATGCCATCAGGACCCGCAGCCTTCCGGATATTTACCCGTCGGAAGGATCGGGTTACATCCGCGACGGAGACGGTGAGTGCATTCACATCTCCTGCAGCAGCTGCGGGAGCGTGCTTTGTGTGGGCGGTGTTGTGAGCCTCGAAACGAGCATAAAAGTTATTCAGCTCATACGGTAGAGAGGCGGCAATGTTCACAGTAGCTGGTTTATTCCCTTTAAAGTCTGTGATGTTATTGATTCCCTGCCACATACTTCTTGCATCGTTGGTGTTGAATTGATCTTCAACTTTGTTTTTATATTGTCTTTTTGCGGCTTTGATGGATTTTCTGAGATCGTAATTGGTTTGTTTGCAATCATCAGCATTACCGGATTTAAAAGCGGATGTTCGTGCTGACAAGGCTGCTCGAACATCGCTATTTATCCACGGTTTTTGGTTGGGGTAGATGCGGATTGTTTTAGTCGGCACAACGTCTTCTACACACTTCCTGATGAAACACGTTACAGTCTCTGAGTACACCTCTATGTCGTCGTCAGAAGCTGCCCGGAACATGTCCCAGTCCACGTGATCAAAACAGTCCTGTAGTGTAGCGTCTGATTGGTCCGACCAGTATTGGATTGTCCTGAGGGCGGGTGCTTCCCGTTTCAGTTTCTGCCTGTAAGCAGGCAGGAGCAGGATGGAAGAGTGATCTGATTTGCCGAAAGGTGGGCGCGGGAGAGATTTGTATGCGTCCCGAAAAGGAGAGTAACAGTGGTCCAGTACACGATCACCACGCGTGTTGATGGTGATGTGCTGAAAGTATTTTGGGGCTATTGTTCTGAAGTTGGCTTTGTTAAAGTCCCCCGTAACAATAAACGCTTCTGGGTACACGGTTTCCTGCTCACTTATATTCCCATACAGTTCCTTGAGTGCCTGTTCTGTGTTGGCTTGAGGAGGAATATAAACAGCTGTGATTATGACCGCTGTAAATTCCCTCGGTAGCCAGAATGGTCGGCACAGAAGCATGTGAAATTCCAGATCAGGGGAGCAGAAGGATTTAATGGAGTGTAGGTTCCTTTCGTCACACCACGAGTGGTTGACAAATAAACAAACACCCCCACCTCTGCTTTTCCCCGTGAGCTCTTTCGTTCTGTCCGAACGGTGCACGGAGAACCCCGTGAGCTCGATGGCTGAGTCTGGAACCACTGCAGACATCCAGGTTTCTGTGAGGCAAATAATGTAGCAGTCCCTTGTTTCTCGTTGGTATGAGACGCGTGCCCGCAGTTCACAGAGTTTGTTGTCCAGTGACTGAACGTTAGCCAGCAGAATGGTTATGAGAGGAGGTCGGAGGGGATGACGTCTGAGTCTTACTAGGACGCCGGCTCTCTTCCCTCTTTTCCGGCGACTTTTCCTCCGTCGCGCCCGTGCGACCCAGACAAAGGGCTCTGATGCGGTGTCTGTAAACAGGGCGCCAGCCTTCAAGAACTCAAAGTCCGGTTCGCGCTTCGCAACGTAGGAACCTATGCTTAGAAGCGTGTGTCTATCGTAGACAGTTATACAAACAACATCCAACACGTAGAACAACATAAAAACAAGTAAAACAAACGAAAAACCGCAAAGTTTGCTCGGTGCTCGCAACACGGCCGCCATACTCGGCGCCATCTTGGAATGTGCCCCCCGGTGTGGGCGTGGCCTAAATGCGCTCTGTCTCTATGGCAGAAAGTATCTGCTGTGCCAGCCGGCCGAGGGTGCGATGTCATCAATAAGTGAAAGCAATGTGTTTTACTATGGTAATCCAGTTCGAATGTTCAGTGAAAACGTCATCCCTTCCATCCCAAAACACAGTTCCATCCCATGAACACAGTTCTCATGAACAACTCAATAGCATGAGCATGACAGTACAACTAACAAACACATTACAATTATGACAATATTAGAGGGTTATATCGATCACTAAAAGAGGAACCAAAGGAAACAAACATATATTAGGAGTTTTCGGCACTTTTCGGACACACTGCGAGCTGATGCTTGAAACAGACAGTGGTTTATAGGATGTGGAATGGGTCTTTATCGTCGCTGAAGTGAACGACGATATGATTGCAAATGGACAAACGAGCGAACATGACACATGAGCATATTCAAGCAAAAGCTAGCATATATTAGTTCTGTGAAAAAAACAAAACCAATGTTACTCGCCTATCAAGAAGAAATAAAGCAACCTCGGCGTCCGATTGCAGGCCTTCGCGCTCCTTCAGTTCTCTCCAGTGCTAGAAAGCTGATACTTCTTGCCTGATCGTAAGCCTTCTTTTGTTCCATAGACATTTTCCACGTGTTTTTTATTTTTTTATCTGCCATCTCTCTCTTTCTGTTGTTGCTCGGCTAATGTTTATTTTATTTTATTTATTTATTTAAAAAGGGACAGTGTACATTAATCAACATTCACGAATGTAAATGTACCCAAATTAGCCCAAAGGCTAGTTTTCATTGGTAGTCCCTTTGCCAGATGTTATTAGGCCTAAAACTACACTGTAAAAAAAAAAAAAAATTTAAAAAGTAAGTTACCTGGTTGCCTTAAAATTTTTAGTTCATTGAAATAAAATTTTTAGTTAATACAGTGAACATTTTTGAGAATTGACATCACCCTTTATTCAAATAGTATCAAAAGATTTTGTAAGCACAAGTAATTGTGTTTTATTTGTTATAATGCAGTGAAACATGCCAAATTGTGCTATTTTCATGATTTATCACCAATTTTTTTTTTTTTCTTTTTTATTTATGTGGTTCAGATACAATAATATTTTGAGTTTCTATTTATTAAACCCATTTCCTTCATTGTATTAACTACATTTTTTAATTTCAGTGAACTCAACATTTTAAGGCAACCAGGTTACTTACTTTTTTACGTTAAACCAACAATATTTTTTTACGTTCTCTCTTATTTATATTTATCTTAATATGTTCTCTCTTATTTATTTTCTCTACACAATAACAACGGTAGTAAAACCAAACAACCCTGGAAGAATACAATTAAACAAAACAAAATAAAAATAAAAAACAAGAAGCAATATATATAAACATTTATGTAAGAAGAGAGATAATAATAAGCAAGAAAGAAAGAAAGAAAGTGTTATGGGTTAAATAATACAAATAATACAATTATTAATAGTAATAATAGGGAAGCAACATTAACGTTCACATTGTTGATTATGAAGAAGCCATTTCTTAAAATGATACTTAAATGAGTTAAACAATGTGCATTCTCTAATTGTTTGTGGTACAGAATTCCACTGATGTGATGCTCTGAATGAAAAAACAGCTTGACCAAAGGAAGTTTTCCTACATGGAATTATGTAATCCGCTCTAGTTGCACCTCTAGTTACTCTTTTTTCAATAGATTTAAAATGAATAACATCAGCCAGAGGAGGAGGAGCTAAACCATGCATAAACATATGAATTAAACAAACATTTTTAAACTTAATGAGGTTTTCCCAGCTAAGTTATTCTTATTTAAAATATGACAATGATGAAAACTAAATTTTTATCTAAAATTTTAAGGGCTTGCTTGTATAGTAACTCTAATGGTTTTAAAACAATGGAATGTGTATTAGACCAGCTTGTCAAACAATATGTGACATGAGAAACAATCAATATCCGTCCTGTGTGTCCTGTCTTTGGAATAATGACGTGCACTGAGTGCTCTCTTCTCACCATCTTCATCTGATTGGCTATCAGTTTGTTATGGTACTCGGCCCAAGTCACATTTCTAAAGCAGTTTTGAAATAACACTTACCCCACCTTTAAAATAAAAACAAAAAATTATTTTGGACCTCAAATATACACATATAATTTGAATATTGAAATGAGTCTGCAATTCAACCTCTCTACTGAGGTGGTTTGCATCTTGCTTTCATTTATTGTAAATATTTCAGATATTTCTTTATTCAATGTGTCTGTGAAACATCTGTCACAGCTCTCTATAAATGATGCATTAGTTTCTCATATTAATTACATTTCAACAGGCTTTTCAACTAAATCACCTAAATTGCAGTTTGCTGCAATGCATTCAGTGTTGGGTCTGTTTGTGAATGTGTAAAGATGACTGCAGTCAGCACCAATGAATCTATCTTCCCATGTTTAATGAGAGGCACGTTTCTCTGTGCACAAGTAGCTCACTGAAAAAAAGATGACGTTGGGGAGAATGGCAAATTCCAATGCGCAGCACATGGAATATTAACTACTAGGAGCGCCTGTGAACAAACAGCGACTTATTTACACATGAAGTCAGGATAAGCTCACAGTATCTATATCTTAGGCAAAAGCAAACAAGAATTTTCATGAACCCCCAGTGGTAAGATTTAAGTTTACACAAAGCTTTTATGTGAGTATAACAGACAATAAATTGCATGGTTTTGCATTTCCAATAAGCAAGATACTATAAATGGAGATGGCATATTTTTTTTTTTTTTTTGTTGTTGTTGTTGTTGTTTAATTCAAAGCTTATCAAACCTAAACTTTGTTACAAATGATTTGTTTTCTGTTGAGTGTGGAGAATAGCAAGCTGACAAAAAGTAGTTTTACATTTATACAATTGGCAGTATTTATAATCATGATCGATCCATAGATTTTCTCAGGGGAAAAGCAAATTAGTGTTTGATCACAAATCATTTTTGTCACCACTCAAAATTTCAGGCTGTCTGATGTCTGATATATTAAATAGGGTACAATTTGAGGGGACAGCCATTTGTAGTGGTGTCCAAAACCATAGTGGATGTTTTGAGTCCACTCATTCAATCCCACAATGCACTGCAATAACAAGTATACAACTGGGGAAATTGTACTGTTTGAGATCAAATCGGTGCGCAACATTTTGCTAAACGACATGTTTCCTGGAAACGGTGTGCAACAGGGTTTGAGATACGTTTTCTCTTGTTTGGTGGGTGTGTCAAAAACGCAGCAGCAACATGCATATAAACCGCGCGGTATTAAAGAGACAGCTCGCACAATGGGTCCAAGTAAAGCCGTTTACAAATGTGTCCGCTGTAGCTCGGTATACGCAAAAATTTTCATTTTGTCTTTTCATCCTGAAATGCGAGGCAAATGTTGGATCACAATAATTAGAAAGTTTCACAGTTTCCTCAAATCTCTTCACTCTTTTATTCTGGACAGCAAGGGCAGTGGCTGTAACATTGAGCGTGTTTTGCAGTATTAAACATGTATTTAATACTGATATCATCAGGCTCTGAAAATTCTTCAAAAAGAACACAAAGAATGGCCTTCTCAGCTGCCATAGTTGCAACTCCAGCGTCATCAGAACAGGGTGTTTAGCGCACCACCGTTTCCGTTTAAAAAATGTTTTGCGACGTTTTGTCCCATAATGCATTGTGAGTGTCACGCGCTGAATGAATTCCCGCATCTCACCAGGAGATCGGAATCAATCATCCATCCATTTTCCAAACCACCCTGGTCCAGCGTAAAATCATACAGGTATAAATTCCTTTTTAATTGATTATTAAATTGTTTAATTATAGTTTATACATGCTAGTTTCCATGGCAGAGTTCAAGATAAATATTTTCATTACTACTGGAGCTGCCAGTTTCTACGTTTCAAATAATTATTAAATAGCGAGCAGAAAGTATGCAAAAGCAGCAGCCCTTCTGGCGCACTCAGTGTCCAAATTCACTCACTCGTTTTCATTCACTTCTCTAGGACTACATTAGTGGATTAATGTAGGGAATAGTGAATGAGGGTAAAGGGGATGATTTTGAACACAGCACCATAGTTTTTGTTCAAAGTGCTGAGTTCTGCTCGCGTTCGTGAATCCTCTCATTGACAATCAAAGACACAATGCAAGTAACAGATTCTTTATGTAGTGTAGACAAATGTATTGATTTTAATGGGTCGTTGTGAGATCGCGAACTGAGATGCTATCGAGCCTATCTATAATCCACTGAGTAAAAGTATTCTATTCTAAAATAATTTACAACAACAATTTTTATTGCAACATATTTGTTATGATGCATAAATATCAATTTTAACAATGGCAAGTAATATACAGACAGTGATGCATGTGCAGCAACAACAACGTTCATAGTTCTGATCTACTGTCTTAATAATCTTTTGATATTGAAGAGTATATGTTTAATATGTAGCTCTGTTTGACATATTTTGTATCGGAAGTCCCTGCTACATTTCTATGTTGCCTAAGGGGTCTATGCCCTGAAAAAACGTTGAATACCCCTTAGATTAGATAGATAGATAGATAGATAGATGATAGATAGATAGATAGATAGATAGATAGATAGATAGATAGATAGATAGATAGATAGATAGATAGATAGATAGATAGATAGATAGATAGATAGATAGATAGATAGATAGATAGATAGATAGATAGATAGATAGATAGATAGATAGATAGATAGATAGATAGATAGATAGATAGATAGATAGATAGATAGATAGATAGATTCTTCAGTCTGCTTATGAAAATCAATATATGTCTGTCAGGAACCACACTGAAATAAGACAAGTAAGCAGTCACACATACAGTCACACTCAAGCTCAGAGTCATCTGTCACCTGTACGGTAGGAAAGTGTGAATCCCATGCACTGCCACTGCTGATTCTGCCGTCTGTGTGCTGTGTCTCTCACTGAATGTAGGACAGCTCAAATTAGCTCACTCAGCACTCTCTGAAAACAAATGATGATAAAAAGACACTGTCTTTCTTCGTTAAGTTTCGTCCAGCCATCTTAGCAGCTGTCCTCATTCAACCTGCACTGGTTCTTAATTCCAAATGAGATTTTGTAGCACTTCAGGCTAGGCTAGGGTATCTTAAAATTTGGACAGTACGGATTTTAAGCTCCCTGTCTGGCGTCTGGTGCAGACTCAGACCGGACACTCATTTGTCCTCATTTTTGGAGTTGGCTTGAATCGGCCTAAAAAAAACCCACTCTAGAATCTTTATTGGGATGCAGTAGCATAGCGTCTAATGCCGTAAGATCTCTGGTCAAACAAACGATTGGCTGAAAGCGGTATCAAATAAATATCTGATATATCATTGGTTAAAAACGTAAACAAGCCTCCATGACTTGCTGGCTATGTCATAACGTGCATGCCGAAATGTCAGACCTCATTTAATCCAGAATGGACAAAAGAACACAAATTTATATCAAAAAGCACACTTTTTGTCGCTGTGTATCATGGTAATGAGTGGCACATGATCTTAATTTGAGAACAGGTATGTATGCTAATTCTATAAAAAGCATTGTTACCAATTAGTAAGTTAGCATTTATTGAATTAGCTAATGTTTATTGAATGTATATTTAATTTACATAGTGAAGATGTCACGATCACCAATGAGAGTGCCCGTGTTTACCATCAGAGGGCACTCAACCCCAGACAATTGCCAGACCTTCAAGGACTACATTAACCATAATCCTTTGCTTGGCCTCATCAGCCATCATTGTTTACACCTGTGTGTCATTAGCCTCATCACCACAACCTATTTAAACCGTGTTCACTCTGTCATTCACTGTGAAGTCTTGTTAGATGTAACGCTGCAATTCTGAGCAGTGGCATGGCTCTTGGTTTTTGGAGCTCTTGCCCGTGTTCCCTGCCCTGTTGTGTTTGGACTGCCTGCTTGTGTCTATTGACCCATTGCCTGTACATTGGATTACGTGTCTGGATTGTCCCTTTAATAAAATTGCATTTGGATCCTCAGCCTTTGTGTCTTGGGGCAGTTTGTTACAGAAGACTATGCAGTTTTTGGTTTACTTTATATAATTCATGTAGGAATTTTTATTTCTAGTTCTTGAAGTGTCTTTTTGTTCATTTGTAGTTTGTTGTCCTGTAGTTTGTAATTAGTTTCTTTGTTTTTATTTTATCACTGACTGTTTACTTGTCTTCACAAAGCTTTAGAGTTTTTTTTTTTTTTTTTATTATTTTATTATTATTATTATTATTAGCCTAGTGTATTAGGTTTCTGTAATATTGAAATTGGTGACAAAAATATGAAGCTCCAATGGTATAAACAATGATCATAACCTCATTTAAAGCAAAAATAACTACAGTATATATATGTTATCATGAAATAAAATTAAGATTTTGGTCAGATATATAAGATATCACCCACCCTAGTGTCTGTGTATCTTCGTTCTTTCTTCAGAAACTTTTCAGATATTTTTCTTTCTTTTATCTGTTTTAACCTATACTTACATGGAATTTCAAACATAGATTTTTAATGTTCAGCAATGAAAACATGCAAACATGAATTAAAAATAGTTTGATATAGGTGAGATATGTTCTATGTGTTTCAAATCATCTACAGTATATAGATATAATATTCATTTTATATATCAGGATCTATTAACTTTTACAAAAGACATAAGTGGCGACATATGAGACATATGAGCTGTTTGTTGTATTAAAGACTTTTCAAACTCTGTAATATTGAGCTGAACTACAAAAAGTCTGCTCTTCCAAGGTTTATCATTGTAAAAGTTTAGAAAAATGAAACATTTTGTCTTGATAATAGCTTTAATTTGCTGCTATTTTTTTATATATATATATATATATCATCCCACAGCTGTAGTGAAAAAAAGTATTAAGAAAGTTATAATAAGTTTCAACAATATCACAGTCACAGAGCTGTGTCCTGCAATAAATAAAGTCCTCTGTGAGGCTTCAGCTCCCACGAGAGGTTACGATGAGAAATCATATATTTTAAAGAAATGTTGGCTAATCAGAGTCTGAAACAGTTATTGTTCCAGTTTCAAGCAGTTCTGTCATCAGCATGCTCTGAGACAATGAAATCTCAGTTTAGTGTATCATTTATTTTTGTAATCAGTTAGTTAGCAGTAAATCATTTAATAAAACTAGAAAACACACTAAATTCTAAGGTCAAAATGGTGATAAACAACCATTTAAAGAAATGGACTCAGATGAATCAGTTTGTGCGATTTCAAGTGGTTCAGTCATGTAAATGAACCTGACCACTTACAACAATGAATCACACACTCACAGATTACTGACATGTTAAGCTTCAGAATATGAATTCAGAATGAGAGGCAGAAAAATATATGGTTGAGTATGTGCATGTAGAGTGTGAAGAACACTTTAGCCAGGACTGCCTTTCATGATGTTCAGTAGTGACTACACTGTGTTTATATGTACACACACACAATGTCGACGTAACGTTGAATGTGACCGACTGAAAGGGAACCGTAGATCTGTGCCCTTGAATGTATACATGGGCTCCTGCAGACTCCTGCAGAGTTTGAGTCATTTTCCTATAAAATTATGTCAGTGTCAATTATTTAGTTTGAAGCACAAGTCCATGGGTCATTAGGGTAGGCAATTTTGGAGAGCCTAGTAATAGCAAGCTAGCTTTGAAAGCATGAGATCTCACCCTTCCTTAAAAACATACATAAACACACACAGCAGAGTCTGCAAAGCATCACGAGATGAGAGATGGCGATACATTACCATGTTTCTCAAACCGTATAACATTACAATAATAATGAACATTACATTAATAAAGACCATCAAAATGGCGCCGCTGTGTTTGGTCGCCGTTCAGGTCGCTCCGCGAAGACTGTGCTTTTATTTACTATTTTACTTTCTTTTACTCTCAGTTTTTACAAACTTATCATCTGCATTGATCTACTACGACAGCAAAACTCTTTTGGACATTGGTTACCTCTACACTGGACTGTTTCAGGACACTTACGGCGATCCTCTGTGGCCATCTGAGATTCTTCGGAACGCCGAGTTGAACAATGGACAGAGCCAGCGGCGTAGAACAAAGAAACACCGTGGGAAACGTGCTGGTATCCGTAACAGACTGAGGAAAGGGCATTCAGACCTCCTCTCCCGAGCATTCTTCTAGCAAATGTTCAATCCTTGGATAATAAGATGGACGATCTTAGAGCCAGGATAAGTTTTCAACGGGACATGAGAGACTGTAATATCTATTGTTTGTCTGAAACATGGCTCACGCCCGCGTCCTGGACACAGCTGTGACGCCGTCGGAGAACTTCTCTGTTTTTCGGATGGACAGAACAGCCGAGGCCGGTAAATCCAAAGGCGGTGGAGTGTGTTTCATGATCAACAAGAAATGGTGCGATCCCAGGAACATCACCATTCTCTCGCGTCCTGCTCGCCCTCATCTGGAACATTTAACAATCATCTGCCGCCCATTCTATCTGCCTAGGGAGTTTTCTGCGGTTGTCGCGACCGCCGTTTACATCCCACCGCAGGCAGACACAGCGCTGGCTTTATCTGGCCTTCATGATGTTGCCAGCGGCGTCATAAACCAACATCCCGACGCTGCATTCATTGTCGCGGGCGATTTTAACAAAGCAAACCTAAAGAAAGTCCTGCCAAACTTTCATCAGCACGCCTCCTGCCCCACACGAGGAGCAAACACACTGGATCACTGCTACTCTCCGCTTAAGAACGCCTATAAAGCGCGGTCACTTCCAGCGTTTGGCAAATCGGATCATGCCGCCATTTTCCTCACTCCCGAATACAAACAAAAGCTCCTCCAGGAACCCCCGGTGAGGCGGGAAGTTAAGCGTTGGTCACCCCACTCAGAGACCGCGCTACAGGCAGCTCTGGGCGATGTGGATTGGGACATGTTCGGCGAGTTCAGCTGACGTAAGCGAGTTCACAGGCGTGGCGCTTTGCTTCATCAACACGCTTACAGAGCAAGCCACGCAAACAATAACAATAACGCCCTTCTCAAATCAGAAACCGTGGGTGGACAATTCAATCCGCGTGGCAGTGAACGCACGCACTGCTGCTTACAACGCCGGTCTCCATTCAGGGAATATGAACGAATACAGATCGTCCTGCTATGCTCTCAGACGAGCAGTTAAAGCCGCAAAACTCCGTTATAAAGACCGAGTGGAGTCTCATTTCCAACTCAACGACTCGCGGCGCATGTGGCAGGGTCTGAGGTCCATCTGCTCCTTTGGATCTAAATCCTCTGCAGAGGCAAGCGTTGATCCGTTGCTCGTGAACGAGTTAAACTCTTTCTATGCTCGCTTTGACTGTAACCGCGGCAACGCGACTCCGCCAAGTGGCGCGTTAGAGGAAATTACTCAGAGCAGCAACAATCACGTGATCTCTGTCTCGGAGGATGAAGTTCGGAGAGCACTCAGCGTGTGGGACGTCAGGAAAGCTGCTGGGCGGATGGTATTTCAGGTCGTGTTCTGCGGTCCTGTGCTGATCAGCTCACCGGGTTGTTTACATCTATCTTTAATGAGTCCCTTGCTACATCTGTGGTCCCCACCTCCTTCAAAAATCCACCATCATCCCTGTCCCTAAGAACAGTAAACCCTCTTGCCTAAATGACTATCGTCCAGTGGCTCTCACGTCTATAGTCATGAAGGTCTTTGAGAGACTCATTAAAAACACCATTTGCGCCTTCATTCCTGACACTTTGGACCCTCTTCAGTTTGCCTATCGTCCCAATAGATCGACTGAAGATGCCATCTCTCATGTCCTCCACTCCTCCCTCACTCACATCGACAGCAAAAGTGGGAACTACGTAAGACTGCTATTTATTGACTATAGCTCAGCCTTTAACACCATAGTTCCCACCAAGCTAACCCCAAACTCCTGGATCTCGGCCTGAATCCTTCTCTCTGCCACTGGATTGAGGACTTCCTCACTGGCAGGCCTCAGGTGGTGAGAATAGGCCAGTCCACCTCCACCTCCATCTCCCTGAGTGTGGGAGCTCCACAGGGCTGTGTCCTGAGCCCCTGCTCTACTCTCTCTACACGCATGACTGTTTGCCCACACACAGCTCCACCTCTATCATCAAATTTGCTGATGATACTGTTGTCCTGGGCCTCATTTCCAACAACAATGAGACGGCATACTTGGACGAGGTGGAGCATCTAACATCATGGTGCCAGGACAACTGTCTCTCTCTGAATGTTGGCAAGACCAAAGAAATGATTGTGGACTTCAGGAAGAGACAGCAACGGACATACTCCCCTCATGATCAGCGGGTCACCAGTAGAGAGAGTGAGCAGCTTCAAGTACCTGGGAGTAAACATCTCCGAGGACCTGACCTGGACTGCTCACATTCAGACACAGGTGAAAAAGCCAGGCAAAGACTGTACCACCTGCGCCAGCTGAGGAAATTCAGGGTTTCACCAGCTATCCTGAAAACTTTCTATTTAGGGGCGATAGAAAGTGTTTTAACTCAGTGCATCACAGCGTGGTATGGGAACAGCACCAGTCATGACCGCAAAGCCCTGCAAAGAGTAGTGCGCTTATCCGAGCGTATCTCAGGGTCAGCTCTCCCGTCTCTGCAGGACGTCTACACCAAACGCTGCAAAGGTAGAGCTACCAAGATCATCAAGGACTCTAATCACCCTGCAAACCCTCATTTCACGCTGCTACCATCTGGTAGCGCTTCCGAAGCCTGATGGCCAAAACTGAGAGACTCAGGAGGAGCTTCTTCCCCAGGCCATCAGACTCCTGAACTCAGTCACTTAACATCACGTGACTTCACGTCCAGGATAAACATCGATACACTGACATTGCACTGCACTTTCTGTTCTCGTTGTTACTGTGTAACAACCTGTCATAAACCTGTTTGCACATTATACTCATAAATATGTGGTTAACAAATGTATAAAAGTCTACAGTTTACTCACTGCACAGTTTATTTCACTTATTTTATTCCACTTTATCCTTATTTGTTACCTTTTTTTCTCTTGACTTGATTATTTATAATTCTACAGATATAGATTATATATATATATATATATATATATATATATATATATATATATATATAGATAGTACTTTTTTTATATCCTATTTCTATTATAATTTCTTCCTTGTGTTTTTAACTGTGAATTTGCACTGTCCATGGAGCGGACCTGTTTACATTTCACTGCCGGTTGTATATTCTGTATATAACTGTGTATGTGACAAATAAAACTCTTGAATCTTGAATCTTGAATAATAATAAACCACTTTTAGAGCTCTAGTTGAGCCACCTGACTGCTGTAGTTTCATTTCGGCGTTGATAGTGTTGACATAGAAATGCAGCTCCGGGTAGAACGTCATAGGTTGCCATCTTAATTACGGTTATGGACACAGCACAAGCTTGCTATTTTGGTTCAGGATGAACTGTTTGTTTGTGGAGCTCTGTGACTGTCTGTCTACAGCTCTGCATAGCCCAAGGAATGCGCTGATGACATGTGATGTTGTGATGTGCAAAGGTATGGAAATACATATGTTGAGAGGCAGGTAGGACATCATATTTGACGATGAACTTTGTTTGGTTCTGAGACTTTAAAAGAAGATATATGTACATGTTTTAATATTTAGACCACTTATATTATTGATTGCTACCAGGATGTTTCTTTCAACCAGTATAACCAAGTATTTATATATAAAAAAGCCAAAAAAATGAACAATAATATCAATAATAACAAAAACTGCCAGGAACAGACAAAATTAATAAGCAGTGTAATTACTCTGTAGGATATCAAGTGCATCAACATTTGTAGCTGAATAGAGAGAGGTCTGCTATCTGCTAGGTTCTTCTGAATAACTGCCATACTATGACATTAAAGGTGTTTTATTGCTAGTGGTTTGTAATATGGTGCTGTCCACTCTGAAGGCAATAGGCTGTACTCCACTCTGTAGAATATGGAGACACGGCCCCCCTCAGGGTTTCAATAACATCTTATTACCACTGCTTTCCCTTCAGTACCATCAGAACATACATTATAACCATACAACAAATAAACAGACTCGGTTATAGAGCACCGCTGAACCAAATAAATGGAACTTCCTGCAAACTCTCTCAGTTCAGTTTCAAAGCCCCACAGACACAATTTGATCAAATAACATTTTGTGGAAGTAAATTCAGAATTTATCTTTATAATTATGAAATATTTGCTGTGTGTCTGTTCACTTCTTGAATCTAAAATCCCCTATAAGAGACAAAGTGCAGTTGTTTACTACAGGCACCAAACTATGAGTGATGGAGTGGGATGAGAACTAAGTAGCAGTGTAAATCTAATAAAAATATAATATAACTAAAATATATATTAACATAAAATGAAACTAAAACAGAATTTAATATTTATTATTTATTATATATATATATATATATATATATATATATATATATATATATATATATATATATATATATATATATATATATATATATATATATATATATATATATATTATTATTTCTATTTCTGGATATAAAATTGTTTTTAGTTAGGCTATTATTTTTTTGTTTTATTTATTTTATATTTTATTAATAATGTTTTCTTCTTCTTCTTCTTCTTCATTTGTGGTTTCTTTGGTCTGAACATATATACTCTTTGTCATTGGAGATCTCTCTTAAGATGGCACTATCGGCTGATTGAAATGCTCTCAGACACTTTCATTAACCTTCACATCACTGTCACTACAATGGACCATCTCTGGGATTTATATCAGTAACTTTTATCGCTAAACATCTCTCTACTTTCTTACACTCGCTGTCATTCTGTCTGATCTAAAAGTGCATTAGTATTAATATGCAGTACTAATCTTGTCTGCTACCATCCCTCAGGATGTTACACTGAAGTGAACCTGTCTGTCTGAACACACTGATCTTTACACTCCCTGATGCCTGTTTGCTGTAATGGGGCCATCACAGATCAAAGAGCAAGTGTCTGTCTGCATGTCTGATTCACCAGATGTCTACATACTGTGGAATATCTCCATTCAAAATTGAATTAAATCCTACATTTCATGAAACACATTATTAACAGTTAGTCAGCTACACTAATCAGGGGGGTATTCCAGAAAGCAGGTTATGTGACATACCTGGGTATGTTTAAGAGTAAGTTAGCGGATAACCTCAACTTTCGGTTCCAAAAACGGAGGTAACTTTCAGGGTATGTAAGTAACCATGGCAACTCACTCTCTGAACTTAACCTGCTCCGGAGCAGTTTCTGCTCCAGGGTTAGTTTGCTTAAGAGGTATTCAGATGTGTTTTTTATAATTAATATAGTTATATTAATATAACCAAATTTGTCATATAGTTACAGTTATATAATATACAATATTATATATTAATTCTAAAGAATCTGAATAAAAATTAAGTTTAAATGTTAGTTCAATTCAAATATTTGTATTATTTATTTTATTGCCATCTCACACATGGATCTGCATTCAATTAATTAGCATCAAACAATATAATCCTTATTCTCTGAAGACATTGAAAAAATTATTGTACAACCACCAAATAGGAGGCGATGTGCACTAAGTAGGTTATGTAACTCGTCATTAAACAAACAAAGAAGAGGAAGTAGTATGGCATGTTCTTTCTTAGCGTCTGTTTCCATGGTGAATCATCGATTCGTTGCTCTGTTGAGAATGTCTTGTGTGTTAACCGGGAACTTACTCTGAGTTGTCTGAACTTACTCCCGGAGTCGTTTTTGGAACCGGCATACCGCGAGTAAGCAAGGTTTGGGTTAATCAACCGAGATTTCAGGGTATAAGAAATACAATTTCACCCTTGGTATGACCAAAATTGATCAGGCCACCAACTACACATAACTCGGGTTGAAATTCAATGCAAACGGAAACCTTGACTTGGCTGTGAATTAACTGAAAGAGAAAGCAAGAAGGGCTTTCTATGCCATCAAAAAAAAAAAAAAAAAAAAATCAATCCAATTTAAAATACCAATTAGAATCTGGCTCAAAATATTCCAATAAGTCATAAAACCCATTGTGTTATATGGCAGTGAAGTTTGGGGTCCTGTCCTAAATCACAAATTTGACAAATGGTAGAAAAATCCGATTGAAGCCTGCATACAGAGTTTTGTAAAAGCATCCTTAGAGTGCAGAGAAACACACATAATAATGCATGCAGAGCAGAATTAGGCCAATACCCTCTCAACATTGAGCAAAGAGCCATTCAATTTTGGAAACTCTTACCATTTTAATTACCTTAAAAACCATGAAATTAATTCTGAGAACAGCCCCCCCATTCAGCTGGTCCTGAGGCTCCACAAACAGACTAACATGACTAACAGTAATCAAAAAGAAAATTAGAAAATCTTATTGGAATAAAACAAAACAGAAACAAAGCAAATTACAGTCTTATTTGGCCCTAAACAGAGATTACACAACAGAAGAATACCTGAGCACAGTCAAAGACCACAAACTGAGAAAAAGCATGATGAGCTACAGACTAAGCGACCAAAGCCTGGCTATAGAGAAGGGAAGATACAGACAGAACTGGATGCCCAGAGAGAGCAGGTTATGCCTGTACTGTAGCCAAGGAGAAATAGAAACAGGGCTGCACTTCTTAACCACCTGCCCTAACACTTCTTTACCAAATTTGAAATTATTTGTCCCAGCTTCAAAAAGTTGAAGAATGATGCACAAGCTCAAGATTTACTTGGAGAAAAAAAAAAAAAAAAAAAAAAAAAAAAGAGACATTTCATATTGCATTGTACTAGCAGCAAAGTACATAAATTCCTGCCACATAAAGAGGGAAGAGTCGACCAAACAGTGATGCGCCCCCATTTACTCACACACACACACACACACACACGCAAACACACACATTACTTTGGTAATACATTGTAAAATTTGTCATACCAATAAAGCTCAATTGAATTAGAGAGAGAGAGAGAGAGAGAGAGAGAGAGAGAGAGAGAGAGAGAGAAAAAATTGATTTGATTATCCTGTGGATGGTGAGAAGCAGCTGGATGATCCTGTAGATGATGAGAAGCGGGTGGATGATGAGAAGAGGTTGGATGATCCCGTGGATGGTGAGAAGCGGTTGGATGATCCCATGGACGGTGAGAAGCGGTTGGATGATCCCGTGGACGGTGAGAAGCGGTTGGATGATCCCGTGGACGGTGAGAAGCGGTTGGATGGTCCGATGGATGGATAAGCGGTTGGATGAGCCTATGGATGATAAGCGGATGGATGGATGATAAACGGTTGGATGATCCTAAAGATGATTAGCGGATGGATGATCCTAAGGATGATACGCGGTTGGATGATCCTATGGATAAGCGGATAGATTGATGATAAATGGTTGGATGATCCTAAAGATGATAAGCAGTTGGATGATCCTATGGATGATAAGCATAGGTATGGATGATAAGTGGTTGGATGATCCTATGGATGATAAGAGTGTTAATGGATTATAAGCGGATGGATGTTCCTATGGATGATAAAAGGATTAATAGATAAACGGATGGATCGAATGGATGATAAGAAGTTTG
Source organism: Paracanthobrama guichenoti (assembly GCA_018749465.1). NCBI lineage: Eukaryota > Metazoa > Chordata > Actinopteri > Cypriniformes > Gobionidae > Paracanthobrama > Paracanthobrama guichenoti. The sequence goes on from CM031943.1 coordinate 5,415,027, forward strand.
ATGATCCTATGGATGATAAGCAGTCTAACTATTCAAGCCAAGTGTTGGAACTGATTATATAACTAAAACGTTCTTTTTAATTTATAGTGGCTAAAGATATCCAGTGATCAGACTTTTCTGATTTTACAATACTTAATATAAGCTTAATCTTTTAATGCTTCAAACAAGAAATAAAGAGAAATGCCACCGTCATCACCGTCAAGTGAGGTGATGATAATGAGAAGATTCTGAACAGGAGAAGTTTCAGTGTCTGCTACTGTCAGTCGCTGAAAGGTCTTTCACTGGAGACTTTTTTTTTTTTTTACCCAGATCTAAGTAATGGAATATTAGCTGCTTCAGTATCCTGACAAGCCTGCTCATTTGGGGTTGCCTGACTCACATATTAAAGACACTTCTTATGGAATTGATTTTTGATAACCAAATAAGTGCAAGTTAAAAGAGTAAGTTTTTAAACACTGTATGAGCAGAGCACTGACTGTTCACTGTTATCATGACAGAATATGCTAATCAATGACTTGAAGATAGTTAACTCCACATCAGCTACATCAGTTCATCAACTAACCATTTAGGAACATCTTGTTGCATTCTACATGTTGTCACTTCTTCTTGAATCTCTCCATCATTGAACAGAAAAAGCTGAACAGTTTCATTGTCTGTCTGTATAAGGTAATCAGAGCTGCTAACTGGAGTTTTTGAAACTCCGCCCTGTGAGCAGCAGCTCATTTGCATTTAAAGGGACACACTCAAAAAGTGACAATTTTAACATGCTATAAAAAAAATTATAACTTCACATACACACTCTGAGGACATCAGAGACTCATTTTACATTTTGCAATAAAGGGCAATCAAGCACCCCTTTAAACATTACCTCAGTTGTCTCCTTTCCAATTGGGTGTGTAACAATGGATCACGGTTCAAGGTGATTCATCGGCTGTTGTCTGTGTTGTCCTGTCATTTTCTGCAGCTTGTGACCTCGACAATCAGCGCTGATTATTCAGCACAGGTGTGTGCAGATCACAAGCTGATTGCCCTCACCTGTTGCTTGTTCCCTTCCTCCCTTATATTCTCTGCTGTGTCTCCCCTTGTTGTCAGTAGATTTCATGCTATTGTTCATGTATGGTTGTACCAGTGCTGTGTGTCTTTATGGTTTACCTTCATCCGCTGCTGTGCCCAGGACAATTAGACGAGGAGTCTTTCAGCTGGCCGTGAGCCCGATATCCTCAGTCTCGTCCCCTGGCACATGAGGTGGTCTCCACAGCCTGTGTCCACAGGTGTCTGTGCGGACGGCTCTGGAGTTGTTACACCAGCTTTCTGTTTGTGTGTGTGTGTCACTATACACAATGGATGTTTATTGGGTTTTCTGTTGTGCCTAATAAACTGTTGCACGAATCCTCTGCGATCGAGTCCTCCCTTGACGTCCCTGACACGATGAAGGATGCAGCCAGTCTTTTGACTATTGGTTGACCACCTTTGTGGGTTTTCCTGGCTGAGAACCGGCCAACCAATCAGGGCTGCATATATTGAAAGCACAGCTGAGAATATTGTAGAATTACAGAATTCCTTCTAGGTGTGACTCATCATGCAGTGCTGGTTCAGTTGTATCAATGCTTTGATGTAAGACCGATCATAGAAGATTAACCTATTGTTGTGTGTGTTTAAAATGGGTTTTAGGCATTTATAGCTATTTTGAAACAAGACAAGTTAAAAGAGCAAGACCAAGACAAGTGACTGAAAGAGAGTAAGAAACAAAGATCCTCTGGAATATTTTGGTATAATCAAATAATTGATCTCTTATCAGAAGTAGAGCTCATGAAATTACTTCTTTTTTTTTTTTTTTTTTTTTTTGATAGACGATCCATAATCCAAAATGAATACCATTACACCACTGAAAACACAAGAAAGCTGAAAATAACTTGGTTGAAAATTAAGCTTTGTTGAAAATATATTTGGATGAAGTGACCTAGAGATGGAATCATTAATGGCCTCATTTAAACTATCTATTTTCAGAGAAACATAGTGTCTTGGGGTTATTGTAAGCCTGATATAGATGCAATTAATTATGCTTTGGCTTCACTATAACAATGTCTTTTTCTCCTTTTATTGAATTAATGGTAACAATACAACCAAAATCTTTTACAAATCAACATTCTGAGGTCAAAAATTTAGTAGAAAGTCTCAAACAAATGTCAAACTTGCACCGTCATTCTCATCTTTCAGGTAAAATAAATAAAATATTCTATTTTTCACCTGCTGAGCGGATTCATTAGTAAATACATGGGAAAATAATGACAAATTAATAATTCATGAAATTGAGAACATTGAGAGCAAAATGGACCTGTTGACATTACTAGCAGTGATTGGCATTTCACAGCTGTTGTGTAAACTCTCCAGGCACTCACTCAAAACGCTGACATAAAACTCCATCATAACTCCATTAAAAGATTCAAGAGCACTCATAAAACAAGGTTTTTTGCTTCATTAGTTATGTAAACATTCAGTTTAGGAGTTGTGTAGGTTGTGATTACATGCTAGAGGCAGCTTATATAGTCTCACAGATTAGTTGTGAACTTTCTGTTGAGAACAACTTAATCCAAATGACATTTTTAATGCTTAAGAGATGTTGAAAGCACACAGTATATCTACAGCTCTGAGGCATTCAAATAGACTCAAAGCAGATTAGCTTTTCATGAGCTTTCTCTTTTTTAGGTGTGTTGCAATATAGAGGTGTAGTGGTTTATTTGCTGGGTTGGTAGACCCGATTGCAAGCCCCTTGAGTAAAACACTTAAAGTGTAAGTTTGCTGATTTTCAAGCCACTTCTTATTGTTACAATGTCTGTAGCATATGTAAATGAACAATGTTTACTTGCTCTCCGTGTTACCTGAACCAATAAATTCGCGTTTATTTGTCAGCAAATGTCTTCTGACAGCTCCAGGGCTTTCATGAAAACGTTTCTTTCAGCCCCCCCTCCGTTTGGCCTAAAACACAGCTGTTCATGGTCATCCAGTTCAAAATGTTGACATTGATCCTCCCGTATTAATGATTCTTTGCCTTTGGCCACTGCCTACAATGCACTGCATTGGAAACTTCCACTGGAAGTAACTCACTCCTGCTGAATATTTGCTCTTTGAATTCTTGCACCGGCAACAATGCAAGTCAACACCATTATGACTAAAAGTTTGCTAATAACAATTTCCTACTAAAGCAAGGTAAGTATATCCATAGCACACTGGTGGGAGTGTCCTTGGACTGCAACATGCCCAGTGCAAATTGACATTTTCCTACCTATTTGGCAAAAGGGAAAGCAACAGCAGGTCTCTGTGGATTTAATGCTCTACAAATATTTTCCAAAACCCATTGTGAATGCGATGAAATTGCTAAAGCTCAGAGCTGGTTCGAACCCCATTAGGAGCAAACCAAAAGGCATCACCATTGAGCCCTTGAGTGAGGCACTTAACTCCAGGTTGCTCCAGAGGGATTGCCCTTATAAATTGTGTACTGAAAGTCACTTTGGATAAAGGCATCTGGTAAATGAATACTTACAACACCTTTCCTCCAGAACATGAATATTTGTTCATTCACACGGTGACGCAGGCAAGGATAAACCGGCACCAGAACGAACTGTTTAAGTAAAAACAGACTAATGCTGAGGAAATGTATATAAAAAAATTATATATATATATATATATATATATATATATATATATATATATATATATATATATATATATATATATATATATATATCTCATAAAACCAATAATATAATAAAATAATATAATAAAATTAATATTTAATACAAATGATAATTCATATTTTACCTTTCTACCTTGCCATTAAATATAATTAAATAAAATTATTACATTTATTTAATACATTTAATACTAAGAAATGATGCATATATTGTAACTGTTATCAAACAACTAACAATTTGCAGTTATTCTGCCTGAATACACAATATGCAGAAAACTAATATAAAATTAAATCACATTGATTGAAACAAATCAAAGAAGCTCCTACCATGTGGCACACATTTATTTAATTATTAAGAGTGAGACTCACTTCTACTTATAATTCTAATATTTTATTGATGAAATTTAAAATCTAAATATTGGCATATTTATAAATATTGCAGAACTCGACACTATAACAAAAACAGCAAATAGGGCCAAAACCTCAATAATATATGATTGATAACACAATATTTCCCTTAAATTATCAAGCCAAAACTTCTATAATTGGAAATTAAGTTGCACAGATGGGCTAGTCTTTGAAGAAACATGCTTCCTAGTAACATTAGCAATGTTGCAATGGCTTCATTCAGGAACCAGCTGTTTTTTTTTTTCAGCGCAGAAAAAAATAACGTTTGATTTGGCCCAGCAGCGACAAAAGCACATCTGTTCTTATCTAGCACCAGTAATTTATTCTCTATCCACGTATGGTACACGTTTTTTTTTTTTTTTTTATGGGGGTAAATATGAAGCCATTTTAGCCTGCTTATGTCACAAAAACACTAGAATAGAAACCATAGGATCACAAATGGTGAAATCAATTAATTGTAATAATGAGTGCTCACCAAGAATGTTTTTACAAATTAAAAATAAATTGAAATGAAGATGGAAAACAGATGTTTTTAATTATTTTTCATAGCATAAAAAAGCATCATTGTTTATAATGAGAGCAACCTCATCATGTTGCTGTATTTATTTGCAGCTTTTACGTAACTATGTGTCCTTCAGTCAGCTCCTCATATAAATGTTCTGATTTGACCTGATCAGTGATCAACACCGTAATGCCGCAGTGCTTCCTTCACCAAACTGTGCTCACAGACGACTAATTAACACAGACATTGAGACAGGAGCTGGATGACAGTGTGATTGATGAGGGCAGCGGGTCTCTCTGGCCATTATCTGCTCAAAAGAAGTTAAAGCTGACTGATTAGTCGTCTTTCTAGTGTCATACAGTCTCTGTGGTGATCTCAGACGGAGATATGTTTTGATGGTGTAAATAGAGGGCAAATTCATTTTAATGATGTGGAATTTCTGTTAATCTTCATCTGATTGAAAGAAACACCTTGCACATTGCCAATAACTTGAAATATGCAGCCTTTAGCATTATTTGAGCAAAAAGAACAAAGTTTGATGTCATGCTTCAAAATATCCATGATTTTGTCCGTGTTTATTCTGGCATACTATGATTACATACACTCAAAAGCAAGTTCTAAAAGAGGATTTTCACAGCTGTGCCATTGAATAACTACTTTTGGCTTTCAACCAAAGAACCTTTCAGTGAATGGTTAAAAAAAAAAAAAAATCTAGAAATTTTAAATAATCTAAAGAACCTTTTTCCACAATGAAGAACCATTTGTAGAATAGAAAGTTTTCATGTTGGTTATTCATGCAAATATCAATGCCCATAAACGACCTTTATTTTTTAAGTGTCGTTTACACAACATTGTTTTCAAATGGAAAAGCGTTATGTGCATGCATGAGGGTAGTCCCGACCCAGGGGTTATGCAGGAACTGCGTGCGGTGATGGACCTCGCGCTTCGGGCGACGAAAGTCACCGCACGCTCCCTGGGTCAGGCGATGTCCACACTAGTGGTCCAGGAATGTCACCTGGGGCTAAACCTGGCAGAGATGCTTGAGCCCGGCAAAGTTCGGTTTCTCAATGCCCCTGTCTGTCAGGCTGGCCTCTTCGGCGACGCCATCGAGAACTTCGCCCAGCAGTTCTTGGTGGCCCAGTAGCAGACGGAGGCAAAAAAAAAAAAAAACCTGTCCCGATGACCAGCTGCTGCCTTCACCCAGTCATCGGTCACAGTGTCTCTGCCTGCTTGTCGCCGAGGGCGTCCCCCCCTGCGTCTGCCCCTGCTAAAGCCAAGCAGCAGCCTCCACCCAGGCAGCAGGTGGCCGGGCGCATGGGAGGCACCCAACCCGTCCAGGGTCCCGTGAAACCTGCAAGCGGCCCTGAAACGGGTGGCCCAGTGAGAAGGGGATCTGCTCTTGGGGAGGTGGTGTCCGCATACCCCCAGAGGAGGACTGAGGGGAGACTAGGTTTCGGGCAGGGGGCAGCAGAGTGGGCACCTTCTCAACCTTCTCACCCACACTCTGCCCCACCCTGGGAGGCTCAGACAACACTCCGGGCCGCCCCCTGGGCCACCCGAGTCGGGTCCGAGTCTCCCACCTCGCTGCTCCACCCCGGGTACGTCTGTGGTGCCGTTGGTCCTGCTTGTCCGGTTCTGGGGGCCTGGCTAGAGTTCCCCAGGCCGCTTCGCTGGATCATCTGTACCATCAGACTCGGCTACGCGGTTCAGTTCGCTCGCCGGCCTCCCAAGTTCAGGGGCATCCTCTTCACCTCCGGGCGGAGCAGCGATGCCCATGTCTTGCGGTCAGAGATCGGAGTCCTACTGGCGAAGGACACGATCAAGCCGGTTCCTCCAGCCGATATGAAGTCAGGGTTCTACAGCCCTTACTTCATTGTACCCAAGAAAGGGGTGGGTTAAGACCAATCTTGGACCTGCGTGTCCTGAATTGGGCCCTGCACAAGCTCCCGTTCAGAATCTTGATGCAAAAAACGCATTTTCGAATGCATCCGTCCCCAAGATTGGTTTGCAGCGATCGACCTGAAGGACGCGTACTTCATGTCTTCATTCTCCTGAGACGCAGACCGTTCCTATGCTTTGCGTTTGAGGAGAGGGCATGTCAGTACAAAGTCCTGCCCTTCGGGCTGTCCCTGTCGCCTCACGACTTCACGAAAGTTGCAGAGGCAGCCATTGTTCCGCTCCGAGAACGTGGCGTTTGCATCCTCAACTACCTTGACGACTGGCCCATACTAGCCCAGTCGCGAGAGCAGTTGTGCGAACACAGGGACCTGGTGCTCCGTCACCTCAGCCTGTTGGGCCTTCGGGTCGACCGAGAGAAGAGCAAACTCTGTCCCACACAGAGGATCTCTTATCTCGGTATGGAGCTGATTCGGGTCAATCGAACTGCATGCCTCACAGAGGAGCGAGTTCGATCGGTGCTGAACTGCTTGAATACGTTCAAAGGCAGGACAACGGTCCCACTGAAGTTCTTTCAGAGGCTCCTGGGGCATATGGCATCTGCAGCCGTGGTAACGCCGCCGGATTGCTACATATGAGACCGCTTCAGCACTGGCTTCACGGCCGAGTCCCGAGATGGGCGTGGCAGAGCGGCAAGTACCGGTCTCAGTTACCCCTTACTGCCGCCAAACCTTCAGCCCGTGGGCAGACCCTTCGTTTTCACGGGCGAGTGCCCCTAGAACAGGTGTCCAGGCATGCTGTGGTCTTCACGGATGCCTCATCCACCAGCTGGGGGCCACGCATACAACGGGCATGCAGTTTCGGGTCTGTGGACGGGCCCCAACTGCATTGGCATATCAATTGCCTAGAGCTACTGGCAGTACGCTTGCTCTGGGCCGCCTAAAAAAGCCACTACAGGGCAAGCACGTGCTGGCCCGCACGGACAGCACTGCGGCGCTGCGTGCACATCAACCGTCCAGGGTGGTCTACGCTCCGTTGCATGCTCCGGCTCGCTCGCCATCTCCTCCTTTGGAGTCGGAAGCATCTGAGGTCGCTTCGCGCCATTCACATCCCAGGTGCGCTCAACCGGACAGCCGACGAGCTCTCACGGCAGCCGACACCTCCGGGGGAGTGGTGACTCCATCCCCAGGTGGTCCAGCTGATATGGGGCCTCTTCGGAGCCGCACAGGTAGACCTGTTTGCCTCTCCAGAGTCGACCCATTGCCAGCTGTATTGCTCCTGACCAGGGGCACCCTCGCACGGATGCACTGGCACACAGCTGGCCCCGGGCCTCACGCAAGTATCGTTCCCCCAGTGAGCCTTCTCGCACAGACACTGTGCAAAGTCAGGGAGGACAAGGAGCAGGTCTTGCTAGTTGCGCCCTACTGGCCCAACCGGACCTGGTTCTCCGAACTAACTCTCCTCGCGACAGCACCTCCCTGGCCCATTCCTCTGAGGAAGGACCTACTTTCTCAGGGACGGGGCGCACTATGGCACCCGCGTCCAGACCTCTGGAAACTCAATGTCTGGTCCCTGGACGGGACGCGGAGGTTCTAGGTGGTCTACCACAGGCAGTGGTGGACACCATCACTTCCGCTAGAGCCCCCTCTACGAGGCGCTTCTATGCATTGAAGTGGAACCTGTTCGTTGAGTGGTGTTCTTCTCGCCGCGAAGACCCCCGAAGGTGTTCGGTTAGCGCCGTGCTTTCCTTCCTGCAAGATGGGTTGGAGCGAAGGCTGTCTCCCTCCACCCTTAAAGTGTATGTCACGGCAATAGCGGCATATCACGATGCAGTTGATGGTAAGTCCTTAGGGAAGCACGACCTAATCGTCAGGTCCTCAGGGGTGCGAGGAGGCTGAATCCTCCTCGTCCAAACCCGGTACCCTCTTGGGACTTAGCTCTGGTGCTGAGAGCACTCCAGAGCCCTCCCTTCGAGCCTCTGCAGTCCATTTGAGCTGAATATCCTGTCCATGAAGACAGTACTCTTGGTTGCATTGGCCTCCATCAAGAGGGTAGGGGACCTGCACGCACTTTCGGTCAACGAATCGTGCCTAGAATTCGGGCCAGGTAACTCTCACGTTGTCCTGAGACCCCGGCCCGGATACGTGCCCAAGGTTCCCACCACTCCTTTCCGGGACCAGGTGGTGAACCTGCAAGCGCTGCCTTCGGAGGAGGCAGACCCAGCCCTGGCTTTGCTCTGTCCCGTCCGTGCTCTCCGCGCCTACGTGGACCGAACTCGAAGCCTTAGGACCTCAGAACAGCTCTTCATCTGTTACGGAGGCCAGCAGAAGGGAAAGGCTGTCTCCAAGCAGAGGTTAGCCCACTGGATAGTGGATGCTATTGTCTTGGCGTACCAGTCCCAAGACGTGCCCTGCCCGTTTAGGTTGCGAGAGCGCACTCAACTAGGAGTGTAGCCTCCTCCTGGGCGCTGGCTCAGGCGCCTCGCTAACAGATATATGTAGGGCTGCGGGCTGGGCGACACCTAACACGTTAAGCTAGATTTATATAGCCTCCGTGTAGAGCCGGTATCTTCCGTGTACTCGCCCCAGTGGCCAGTAGCGCGAAGTGCCCGTTCTAGTGTCGGCTTGCGACGCCATTCCCGCCCTCTGGGCCGGATGCGTCGCGTTATTTATCTCCAGTCGTGTTCCCAGAAAAATGGCGAACCCTGTCGAGCTCCTCCGTCACCCCTTCGGTGTCAGACGTTGCGGCCGTCTGACGCCAGGCCTGCACCCGTATGCTTGTGGAACGTGTGTGTAGGCTGGGTTCCATATGTAGCGGTTCCCTAACGGCAACCCCATATGTGTATTCTCCACGGTACCAGCTACCCTACTCGGCTAGCCCCGTGTCTTTCCTTTGACAGAGCTCACTTTGTCGTCTCTGGCGGTGTTCTTCCCCCCCTGGGATCAGGCTGGATCCACCCCAGAGACTGCCATATGTTGTACTACCCTGATAGGCTAGTCCTTATGCGTAATTGCCACCTCTCCCTCCGTTGAGGCACGTGGCCCCCGCAGCGTTCCGTTCCCAAACGGGCACGCTTCCCAGCGTTATCCAATAGTCACTCTAAGTGGGTCTTGCAGGAACAGCAGTGACTGTCCTTCCCTGCCTGGAGCCCTGACTTCCTCTCCAATGAAGGAGCGGTCCAGTGAGCTCAAGCAGGGCGCTGGAAGGGCCAGCATCCTGGCGTTTTGGTAGGGATCCCACCAGTTCCGACGCGTCGGTCGTGTTCCGACGACTGAAAGGCCGCGAACGTGTAACCCTCGACTGAAGGGAACGGAGACGGTTCACGGTGCTGTGTAACCTCGTCACTTGTCCCTCCTCAGTTGAAAAGAATATGCGGTACTTCCACTTCCGGAGACGTGCGTGGAATGCGTGAACGCCAGCCAATGTGCTGGCTGCTTCAGCTGAAGGCTCGAGTCACTTGTCCTTCGTCGGTCAGTTCGACGAGGGTTACATCGTTCAAACGCGGTTGTTATACGGACGTTTTTTTTTTTTTTTTTTTTTTTTTGCTGATTGGGATTTATGAATGGAGGTGAAGCGATGCAACTGATGCTGGTAGGTCACATGATAATGACAACATATAGCGAATGTAGTATGTCCAGATCTCAAGACGCAGTGCAAGTTCCCTTTTGAAAGGGAACGTCTCAGGTTACGACTGTAACCCTGGTTCCCTGAGAACAGGGAACGAGACACAGCGTCTTGAGACACTACGTGGAACGCCTGAAGTATCTTTCGAAAGGGAACTAACGTTAACCTCGAACAAATACTGTCATTGTAAGTGTATAATGCATAATGTTACTAATGTTAATTTTTTTTGTAATTTTTTTTTTCTTGTCTTCTGTTATTGTTTAGCAGAATATGTGAGAAATTGAATAGCATTGCTCCATTAATATTATAAATATGCAGAAACATAAAAAAACAGCAATAATTAAAATAAATGGCAATGAAGGTACATGCTTAATGGCAAATTTGAGAAGTTTAGATGATTTATTTACACATTCTAAAGACAGGTTATTATCAGCCTACTATATGCTAATGAAAAACTGCATTGAGTGCTAAATCATTATAGTTAAGCAAACATTTACTCATCTTGTTCCAGCCTTCAACCAAGGTTTACATTATTTATTTTTTGACATCCTCAGGCCAAAGAGTTACTATTGTTAAAGTATGTTGTTGATCCAGGCTCCATTGTGGTGCACTGTGAAGACTTGCTTTACTAGCAAGATATGCTTCAAGTGTGAATGTAACCCATACACCAAGCCTCATTCTTATCTACCATAAGCTTTCTTTAGTATGTTGGAGAATCAGTGGTTATAAGGATCCTAAACTGAGTGCCATTAATCTCCCCAACCCCTGCTGCTGGGACTGACTGTTCACAAAGTCAAGATTTCACCTTCACAACTTTCACCTTGTAATCAAACTCAGTTTTCTAAAGACATTTGCCTCATTCACCTAGTATTTTCCTTCAGCATTTGTAAGTACATAAAAAAATAAAAAAATAAAAATGACCTTGTGACTGTTTGAAAATAAACAAAAGTGCAGTGAGATATGAAAGAAAAGTAGGAGCTGACTCATATAATTAGCCGCTAACTACTCCACACGGGTGTCTGGGAAAACACTTTCCATGTAGACCTTAAGTCTGTACAGTGACCTTTTTTTCTGCCCAGAGGTTTTCATTGTTGTTGGTGATTAAAGCACAGGATTTGATGGACATGGGTAAGACTGAGGGTTATCGGTATTAGTGACTGAATGCCTGTGGGAGGTCTATGACCTCTAACGTAATCTTGATTAGTCTCAGAAACGCTTGCTTTTCTTCACAAAATGCCAGAATTTAGAAAGGAGGGGTCTTTTTCAATTGGTAGAACTTGGACCTCAGACCTCCACAGGGCTTATTGCATTGTTGTTGTGTATTTTACTTGTCTGTAGGTTGTTTCCATATCCCATTTCTCAGATAATATCTGAGATAGTTCTCTGTATATATAAAATGAATTGAAAGGCATGTGTCCCATGTGCCCCAAAAATAATTTTAGCCGTAATCCTCAGCTAGAAAAGGTCATTCTTTGGTGTTATTGGTTTTTAAAATGGTCATAAACAAATAATCTAGAATATAGTTGGGACACATTGCAACATACTAAAAACATTCAGAATATCTTAACTGCCACATAACAATACACTGACACTTATGTAACATTCATGAGTTCACTTTTATAAATATTAGAGCAAAAGTGTGCTGTCCATATTTGAAAGTTCGATCTTGAATTGAGCTCAAGCTCTTAGATTTGCCTTTCTGAGGAATTCAAAGGATGACAAATAGGCCTAATGTCTGCTACAGACTGTGCGATTTTGGCAGTCCTATAAAATTCTTACAAATCATACTATACGATATGGATCTAATAAACTTGGGTAGGACATGTATGTAGACTGTATGATGATGACACCAATTTAATCATAGGCTACGACGCAAGTTAGTATAGAAGAATAAAACATCAGCATGTGCTAGTGGTAAACAAATAGAGCAAGATGAATAACACTTTGGCAAATGTGGTTGTGACGAGCAGGACGAGCGAGAGCTATGAGAGAGCAACGTGAGGCCGGTGAGTAATTGGAGGATGAGCGTCAGCTGCGCATCACACCGGTCTCGGATCTCTCACGGAGGCTGTGAGTGAGTGAAGAGAGTGGCTGCCCGAGGCGGTGAAGACGGAGAGCTCGCTGCTGTGCCCCTGGGTCGAGGTGGGGTGGCTGCCGTCTGAGAGGGAGTGGAGGAGTCGCCGGCATTTGCCGTGGAAAACTAGTAAAGAGATATTTAGTAAAGAGGCTTTTTTTTTTTTTTTTTGCACACAAAAAGTATTCTCGTTGCTTCATAACATTAAGGTTGAACCACTGGGGTCACATAGACTATTTTAATGATTTCTTTACTACCTTTCTGGGCCTTGAAAGTGGCCGTTGTGTTGCTGTCTATTAGTGATGTTCGGTTCTTGAACCAATTCTCAGCAAGTAGTTCACTAAATGAACTGAATCGAACTTTAGTTCCAGTTTGATGATGCAAAAGCCAAAGTAGCACGTCCGACTAAAAAAGAACCGAAAGAGCTGGTTCAAACATCAGTCGAGGTTTGCCGAGGATTACCAAGGATTCTGATGATTGAGTTGGCGACGCAAGCCTGAGGCACATACTGGAAATATACTCATTATGACTACTGTCATTAAATAACATTTTATTAAAACCTGCAAAAACCTTTCTGTACATTTCACTGTAGTTTATTGTGCATGCAGATTATATTTTAAATTGTTAAGTGAAATGTATAAGTTTATAAGACTGGTTTACTATATAGGCTACTTTAGACATGTAACATGTCTGTAATGTGTGCTGTATGTGCAAAACTTTTAGGAATCTTATCCAAGATGAAGGCTACTCAGTATTGGTCAATCGTATCTGACATAAAGGATCCTCGAATTAAACTGTAACCACAAACACCATTAACCTAAGTGAACTGGTTTTATTAAATAGGTCTTCATTTTATTGAAACATACAATACAATTTTTTTTTTTTTTTTACTATAGTTTTGTGCGTGCATATTATATTTTAAATTAATTTCAAGCTTATAAGGACAATAAACAAGGAGTTGATAAGTTTGGTTTACTCGTTCTATGATATACTTTAGACATAAAGAACATTACTTTATTTGAATGTTTCCTTGATATAACATGACACTGAGAAATGCATAAAAAAGCATATAAGAAATGCATAGTGACATCATTGCATGATGACGCCAGGAATCTATGAATCGTCTTTTTGAACCGGTTCATTGAGCCAAACTGTCTGAAAAGAACCGGTTTGTGGAAATGAATCGGACTCTGTATCACTAATGTCTATGTGGGGTCAGAGAGCTCTCTGGGGTCAAGTGAGGGTAAGTAATTAATGACAGAATTAAAATTTTTGGGTCAACTAACCCTTTAAATGTTATCTGTAAAAGGTGTGATTGAATTATCCTAAACATGAATCATGATTGTTGCCAGGGTTATGATTCTATTGTCTTTTTTATCTCCAGCTTTGATCTCACCTCACTTCATTCATTTCCCAATTTAATTTCAACACTATGTTGACTGGTTTCTTCAAATTCAGATTGACATTTCATGCATTAAATAGGTGTATGTAGGTGGTAGGATGGTGTTACATATTGAATTTGTTTCAAAAGACTTAAGTGAATGTAATGATCACTGGTGGTTGAAAAATAAAGATGAATAAATGGACCTAAATGATGTTTTTTTTTTTTTTTTTTTTACATAGGCCACAAGAAACAATGAACATGAACAACCAGCAAAATGTAACAAGAACTGACAATGAACTGGAAGAAGCACAGAGCTTCAAAACACAGACCAAACTAATTAACCAAATGAACATCAGGTACAAATGATAATCAAACAATGAATTACCAAGGTAACTTACTGAAAACTGAAGTAAACTAGTGCAAAACCACCCAAGAACACAGATCACCTGTGACAGCAATTAGACAAATTTAATTGTATAGCTATAGAATACATGTAAAATGATTCAATGCTGTTATCCCAGTAACCCTTCTTACATAATTCATGTCACAGCCTAATTCATAATTTACTACCTAAAATGTGGAAAATAGTAATAAAATGAATGAATAGACAAGTCCAAACTTTTGACTGTACTTGACCTTGCAGTTTGTGTGGACCTCAGCTCTCCTCGGTTTTCACAGTATAAGGGAAATAATGTACTGTGTTTAAATTGTTTACTCGGATGCACTTGACTTGTTTTCTTCAGACAAATTGCTGCAAATAATGTTTAACAAAGAAATCAATCAATTTACATTATTACATGGTTCTGTCAGCTGTTTTGAAACCAGAAACCTTTTCCAGCCTAATGGAGATTGCGTCAAAAGCCAAATGCATTTTCAGATTCAAATGCAATTATTTATTTCTTTGACCCTCTTTACGTATTTTAACATCATTATAATTTCCCAATGGCAAACATCCAGGACCTCTGAGCTTTGTAGTCCAAAAACTAATTTGTCCTGGAATTCAGGAAGCACAGCCGATATGGCATTTGACACATGGAACAGCAGTTTATAGTGCTGAGCTTGTACTTTCTAGAACATGGTGGACATCGAGCAAGCATTCGACAACTGACACATTAGGTTGTTATGCAGAAAGATTGTCCGATCTCATTTCATTTGTGACTTTGCCTTGTTGTTTTGGGAGACTGAGAATTCGACCCTCATTCCACAAGCTTGACACACAGCTCTCTAGAGAATATCATTACACTATCAATGCAAGATATACACATCTCTTACCGCCAGACTGAGCACATAAGAGTGTATTGCACACGAATGGGCACAGGGAAATAAAGTGCTTGCTACACTGTCCAAAAGACTGAAGAATGATAATCTGGTTTGAACAAACATAAACATAAATGAAGTATAATAACATTACTTATTCTGAAACTTAAACATTAAAATGCCATCTTTCCTTAAAAGAGATTAGTCCCATGAATATGGTACAAAATAGAACCTGAAAACAAGAAAGGAATGCTGAGTTCATACTACACGATATCTACACCATCCGTTTGATGTAGGGTGTTTTATGCATAATCCTTTGTTTTATCTTGTATGGAGTGTTTCATAGTGGATGACAATGGACGAAAAAATTTACTCCATGACTGATTCCATTACATCTGTGACGTTTCCCAATAGGGGCACAGAAACTCTACCTTACACAGCATGGCAAAACAAAAAAGAGACAATGTTATTGGTGCTGGTGGGAGGAATTATGCTTTGGAGGAAAGGTTTGTGGAGCTGTGGGCTCAATACTCCTGCCTTTATGATGTGTGAAAAAAAATATAACGACATGTCTATTTACACTAAGTGCAAAAAGCCCACCTTGTTGGCAGAGGCTGTTTACACTAACTCCGCCTACTGATGTCTGGTTGGGCCAGACAAAATTAGGGAAGACAATGGATTGTCGACAGTAGCAATAGAGTATGCGTAAGGCATGTGGCAGTTCGAATGTGCCTTCTGCTGAACTCGCTCTACTCCCTTTTCCCTTCACATATCAGATTGGAAAGGTAAAGATTATTCAGGATCAAAATAAAGATTAATTTCCTACAATTTTTGCAATCCTGTAGGGATGTTTTTTTTGTTTGTTTGTTTGTTTTACTGATTTGTGTAATATCTTATGCAATATTAATATTAAAATAGTACACATAGACAGAAAAAATTTATTAAAAATAAATATAGAAACAGGCTTACAAATCTGGCCTAAATTAAACTATCACTCAGTAGGGGCAGATATTTTTGGACTAAAGCAGTTTGATAAATGAATAATAATTGATTAATATACATTTTGTAATAATAATTCAATTATGTATAAAAGAAAAAAAACTTTTTCTTTCAGCAACTTCTGTAACATAGTTTGTCAACACTTCATTAAAAAAAAAAAAAAAAAATAGAATGATTATTTACTTTCCCATCATTGCTGTAAAAGGGTCTAAATGATGTCACTTCCTTTCTGATCATAGCCAGTGAATTATATGCTCAGTGTCAGCAAACATATCTATCTGTCTGTCTGTCTGCATTACAGTCTGTCTGTCTAGTAAATCATATCTATCTGTCTGTCTGTCTGTCTGTCTGTCTGTCTGTCTGTCTGTCTGTCTGTCTGTCTGTCTGTCTGTCTGTCTGTCTGTCTGTCTATGTCTATCTGTCTGTCTATCTATCTATCTATCTATCTATCTATCTATATATATATATATTCATCTATTAAATGAATTTGCATAATACCCATCCATTGAGTCAATAGACATGCCCGTATTTGTTTTCCCTTTGTAGACAACATTCATTAGTCTGATAAAGACAAACATAATACACTGAAATGAACTATGTGTCTGTGTGAAAAGGTTTTTTTGTTCTTTGTTTTTTTTTTTTTTTTTTTTTACTGCAAACACTGGCTCATGATTGTGCCAAATGGCTAATGGGGTGAAGCAGCATTTTCATAATGAAAACCCAAAGCAATAAGGAAGAGAAATGACTGTTCATGAGAACTGTGTCTGCATCTTCCATTTAAAGCCATATTTGCCATTCACCCCAAACAAATGTATTGCTCATTAAAACATTTGCAACAGGATAAATCCTACTTGTTGATATTGAAAGACATTCATTGAACTGACTCTTTGTGCCTTTATGCACATTTCTTCACGTTTTTAACACAGGAAAGTTATACATGAACTTTGTATGAACTCCATCTCCAACCAGTAACGCTAATATCAAGCTCTCATGAGCTGCATCTTGTTTTATTCACGTATGTGTTTGTGTATTTATTTATTTACCCCACAGTCACTTTTTTTTCCACACAAATTATGATTAATTTATATTGTTGCCCCATTACCAACATCACTAATGATTTAAGTAGTCATTTAGAAGCATATTTATTCAAAGTGGCACATTAATCACAGAAACAGTTCTCCTGAGAATACTGGTCAAATGGCTACCAGTCCAGTAGTTTCATGTAACCAACAGCATAACGTCTGATTCATTTTTAAGCCTTTTCTGATCAAAAACGACTGACTGAAATCAGTTAGTACAATGATAGATCACAAATAATGGCATATACAGGGTAAAAAAAATAAATAAATAAATAAATAAATAAATAAATAAATAAATAAATAAATAAATAAATAAATAAAAGAAGATGAAAATGTAAGCCATAAATACATTAATGTTTCGCTAATTATTATTACATTTTCAGGTCTTTAGCGACCCAGATCTATATCTAAAACGGACAGATCTCTACCTGTCACGATAATATAAAACTCTCCTGATATTAGAATAACAATTACAGAAGAATACAATAAAGCATATTTTGTTACCTTTTGGAGCTGGGAAGGGTTCAGTTTGAGCAGATGTTTTACACCATCATCACTGTCCTCGTCAGAGCTCATTTCCCAGTACATTCAGCATCTGACTCATATTCACCATCTCAAACATATATTCACAAAACTATCATTTTCAACATCTTCAAAATCAAAATTTTGATCGCTGGCAGCTTCTTCACCAGATTCACCATCATTTGACAGTGACACTAATATTTGATTGTGTTCAGCACTTGCTCTGCAGTAAATCTCTGAACCATTTCCAGTTTTGCTGATGATACTTCCTATTCTTTTGTTTTCTGCCTGCGATAACAAATCCACTTTGCATGCACTTCTAAAGATGAAGAGTCAGGCTCAAATTGATATGGTAAAACCAATGCTATCATTACTGTTTGTCTGTATAAGTGCTAAGGAAGCCACCGGACCTGAAATTTATGCTAATAGATGTTTTGTTTCAGATATGCTGTAAGCGGTAGATCAATCACAACAGACTGGGCTATCTGACCAATCAGAGCAGAGTAAAAATGATTCTAGCTGTTTACTCAGTTTATTTAAATAAAATAAGCTGAAACAACACAAATCTTTATTTATTTATTTTTTTTTACTTAATTGCCATTTTACTCAATTTTATTATGTTAAATTAAATTTGTATAATGTTAAGTTAACCTAAACCATTTGTGTTGGGACTACATGAATCATTTATATTGCACTGACTGAAACTGAGCAGTGTATTTCTAGTTCCCAGCATGCTTTGCATAGGGATGGATCAGGAGAGTAAATGTTGAAATTAAGTGTTGTTTAATGTGTTTTTTAGTAAAGGGAAAGACCTGTTAAAGTTTGATGTTATATTTGACATTTAAAAGTTGTGTTATGTTGTGTCGATTTTTGAGCTTACCATTATCGTGAAGTGTAGACCCTGTGCTGTTCTCAATGAGCTGTAACTGTGCTAATGCCAGTGATGAGAAATGTTTTACTTGATCATTACTTGCATGCTACAAATGTTAGGGCTGATTTATACTTCTGCGTCAGACCTGCGCCGTTGCCTCTACGCCGTGGGCTACGCATTAATTTTCATTTATACTTCTGCGTCCTTGTCCATGTTGACGTGCAGTTACACATGCAGAGGGAGCATGATCGCCCTGAGGGAGGGGTTCTGGAAGACCAATCACAGTGCTTGTGGTCCGCTAGAATCGACACGTTGTTACATTTTTGGAGAGGTGCACGTCAGGGTATGTCGTAGGCTGCGCAACATAGGTTGTGCAACACACAGCCTATGACATAGCTATGGCGTACACTCGACGCAGAAGTATAAATTGGCCTTAACACTTGCATGTGAACGAGTGTTGTGTTGACTATTAGTTTTTATAGAAATAAATTAAAAAAAATGTTTGACACAGTTCCCACAATATGGTCTAAATATGGTCATCAGTTCTACCCCTTCTATATATTACTTTATCTAGTTGGAATGACATAATTGTTGTTCAAATTGTAGTTCTGACAATGAATTTAAGTTCATACAACAAGATTACAAAAATAATTTCAAACCAATTAGATTTTGTTGGAAACATTCGATTGAATTCGATTTCGTGGAGAATTCGTTAATTTAATCAAGTTTGTTCAACTGCTTGTTTTTTTTGTTTTTAGTGAGGGGTTTAGAGAGACTGGATCCTTGATTAAACTGTTTCAACAAAACTTTTGTGTTTATTTAACCTTGGATGCATGTAAATCTATTGTAGGATACCTCTAAACAAAATGAGGAATCTTTAAAATAGCATAATAGAGGCACTTTAAATGTGGTTTCTGGTGTTCACTGGCTTGGATTTTAAAGCATTTTTCACTCCAGAATCAAACTTGTGTTATTATTTACTCTCACTTTTGTCATTGCAAGCATATAAACTCACCTAAAGGATCATTAGGAACACCTGTTCAATTTCTCATTAATGCAATTATCTAATCAACCAATCACATGGCAGTTGCTTCAATGCATTTAGGGGTGTGGTCCTGGTCAAGACAATCTCCTGAACTCCAAACTGAATGTCAGAATGGGAAAGAAAGGTGATTTAAGCAATTTTGAGCGTGGCATGGTTGTTGGTGCCAGACGGGCTGGTCTGAGTATTTCACAATCTGCTCAGTTACTGGGATTTTCACGCACAACCATTTCTAGGGTTTACAAAGAATGATGTGAAAAGGGAAAAACATCCAGTATGCGGCAGTCCTGTGGGCGAAAATGCCTTGTTGATGCTAGAGGTCAGAGGAGAATGGGCCGACTGATTCAGGCTGATAGAAGAGCAACTTTGACTGAAATAACTACTCGTTACAACCGAGGTATGCAGCAAAGCATTTGTGAAGCCACAACACGCACAACCTTGAGGCGGATGGGCTACAACAGCAGAAGACCCCACCGGGTACCACTCATCTCACTCATCTCACTCACACATTGGACAGTTGAAGACTGGAAAAACGTTGCCTGGTCTGATGAGTCTCGATTTCTGTTGAGACATTCAGATGGTAGAGTCAGAATTTGAGGTAAACAGAATGAGAACATGAATCCATCATGCCTTGCTACCACTGTGCAGGCTGGTGGTGGTGGTGTAATGGTGTGGGGGATGTTTTCTTGGCACACTTTAGGCCCCTTAGTCAACTGGGCATCGTTTAAATGCCACGGCCTACCTGAGCATTGTTTCTGACCATGTCCATCCCTTTATGACCACTATGTACCCATTCTCTGATGACTACTTCCAGCAGGATAATGCACCATGTCACAAAGCTTGAATCATTTCAAATTGGTTTCTTGAACATGACAATGAGTTCACTGTACTAAAATGGCCCCCACAGTCACCAGATCTCAACCCAATAGAGCATCTTTGGGATGTGGTGGAACGGGAGCTTCGTGCCCTGGATGTGCATCCCACAAATCTCCATCAACTGCAAGATGCTATCCTATCAATATGGGCCAACATTTCTAAAGAATGCTTTCAGCACCTTGTTGAATCAATGCCACGTAGAATTAAGGCAGTTCTGAAGGTGAAAAGGGGTCAAACACAGTATTAGTATGGTGTTCCTAATAATCCTTTAGGTGAGTGTATACATAATATATATATATATATATATATATATATATATATATATATATATATATATATATATATATATATATATATATATATATATATATATATATATATATATATATATAATTATTTTTTATTTTTTTTTCTTACACAAATGAGATCTTACACAGAATGTCCAATCTTGTGTTTTTCATTCAAGTGAATGTCAATTTACACAGCTAAGTCAAAATGATTAAACAAAGCAAGAAATTGTTCATTTTTACCTGTACTGTTCCTATAAAAACCTTTCCTGCCCACTTTCTCTGAGATCTGTCTCTTACACACAGTATTATTTTGAGATGCTAAAATAGAACTAAATTTGTATTCACTTACAATATTTAAAATATATCCATGTTAGAAAGAACTATATAGGCCAGACTAATGTCTGCCCGCTCTACATCACAGTCAACAGAGCAGTTCGTTCCACACCAGCACACTCTTACCTGTGAGAGGCTGATGAAGATGTGGACAGAATGAGAGTTGTTTCCCTCCCACAGTGTTGAACTGCCAAGCTGTTCTTAATGTAATTAATGTGAAAATAAGTCTGTGGTGTGTAGGATCAGTGGCTCATTGAGCCAGCTCATTTATTAGCCTCTTTTCCACACTGCTGATCATAGTGGGCTGATCTACTCAACCAACAGTCAGAGTGAGGCTGCTTCCACACACTGGGCATCAGAATGCCATAACTGATAAAGCAGTTTGGATGTGTGCTGAAATCTTCAACAACAGAAGGATAAACACATTGTTGTGCTGAAGAATAACATTTACCTGACATAAAGATTTGAGAAAGAACTTTCATAAATTAATCTGAATACTGCACTTCTCACTAAACCAAACAATGGTAGCTAACAAACCAGATAACCATGAAGTTCACCATCATTATATATAAGACGGTAAGGTGACATTTAAAAAAAAAAAATTTTTAAGTGAACTGAAATTTTAGGCTGTTGCTCATGATTACACGATTGCCATGTTTGAATAAACTATTACCTCTGTCAACATGAGTTTGTTAGTTTGATAGTAAATAACTTTAAAATATAAATAATAAAAGATTAAATTATTCTTATTTATCTTAAACATGCAAATCCTTTTGAATACTAATAAGATCATTTTGAATATCCAGGATTTACAATTACATCCTTTGTTGGTTGCAAACTGTCTTTATTGTTACCTGTAGGAGGACACAAGTCAAATTTCTGGTGTAAGTGGCACATGAACGTTTGTGATTCTGATTAAAAGAAAGGCAATGTAAAATCAACTGAGCAGCAAATTAACAAATCCAGATAATTCTGCCCTGCTCCTCCTAAATGAACCAATATGTGGATCAGATCAGTGAGTAGGAACCACTTGCCTCTGGCTACACTTGACTAAACCAGGGGAAACATTAGAAGAGAGAGAAAAAAAAAAATATATATATATATATATATATATATATATATATATATATATATATATATATATATATATATATATATATATATATGCAGTAAGGAATGCTGTTAAACTTGGCTGTTTAATGGATTATGCTGTATGTGATATGACATTTGGGGCATACCTAAAGATTATAAATAAACTTCTGTAGCCAAATATTGTCATGCAGTGGTGCAAAAAGAGTTGAGAGTGCACACAGGAAATTAAGTTGTTTTTTAAAAAAGTATTTTTATGAACCATTTTATAAGCACACAGTTACATAATGCTATAAAAGAGTAATCTATTCTTATCTCATAAGGTGTTGTCAGTGCAGAATATCACTTCAGGCATCCATGCATGTTTGAAATAAACATTAATCTAAAGTTGAACATTAAGTTTCACGCTAGCTTAATGCCCAACTTAGGATGTTGATTTGGAGAATTGAGGAACCTACAAAGTGCAAAGCTTACTGCAGCATTTTAAAATCCCTCAGATAAACAACCATTCATTTTTAAACACTTCGCTTTAATCAAAAAGTAATGTCGTTCCTCAACATACCCATGGCTTGATCTTTCTTTAATAATCATATCAGATCATGCTATCATTAAGTTTTGAACTGATCTTTGCTCACAAATATCTGCTTTATATCGTAAGTTCTTCCCAAGGTGTCCCCTGAGAGCATTATAATGTGGTAGTCTCAACTTAACAGCAACTTCAACGTGACAACGTCTAGCTAGTGTTTTCTTCATGTACCCTTAAGCTCATAAATGAAGTTCTTTATATTATTTTTGTGCTTTAAACCTCATTGATCATGAATTTGTCATTAGCAAAAGCTCTTGCTTTATCCGATTGGAGCTTTCTGGTCAGTACTTTTGTAGTTGTCTCTAACTAATATATATATATATATATATATATATATATATATATATATATATATATATATATATATATATATATATATATATATATATATTATATTATATATATATTATTATATCTTAGTAATACCTGCTTGGCCTGGTATCTGCTTGGATTTAGTTACTTTATATATGTATCAATGAGAAAGTGGGCTGTCCACAATTTTCCCCCCGTACATCATGTTACCTTTTGAACTGGCCAGGGTTTTTTTTTTTTTATCTGATCAACTTCTGAGTCTTCAGAAGACACCAGAATCAAAGCTCTTATGGCGCTCCAGAACACAAGAGATCCCATCGCTTCATCTTCTGGGTGACTGACATTGCCGCTGGTTACTGTCATGTGACCACTGATCCTTGCCATATGCTCTGTGATTGCCATCAGAGCGACATCTACAATGCACTGAATTATTCGTTCTCAAATGTCTGAGACAACAGTAGGTGCAACATCAAGGCAAACGTCATGCTGTTAAAGGGAAGAACTTTGAGAAACAAAGTGCCAAATATTCTCCATTACCAATCCAACTCTGACTTTCCAGTTTGATTGAGTTAAATGAAATAGTTCAACCAAACAAATGGAAATTCTGTCTTCATTTATTCACTCTCAAGTTGTTCCAAACCTGTATGAGTTTCTTTCTTCTGTTGAACACAAAAGAAGATGCTTTGAAGAATGTTGGTAACCAGACAGTTGACAGTAGCCATTGACAATAAAAAAAAAAAAAAAAAAAAATGGAATTCAATAGCTACCATCACCTGTCTGGTTAGCAACATTCTTTAAAATATCTTATTATTATTATTATTATTATTATTATTATTATTATTATTATTATTATTATTATTATTATTATTTATTATTATTAAGACACTTATTTTACCAGGAAAAGAAGCACATTGAGATTAAGAATCATCCTGGCCAAGAGTGACATCAACACATCTCACGTGGGTTTAACAGATAACATACAAACATACATACATACAGTACATATTTACACACAGACAATACAAATATATATTGTTTTCTTTTAATACCTTATCTCTTTAAGCTTCATAAAAACATTTGTAACAAATTCAAATTGATTTCTAAATGTACCCATTTTCTTTAAAAATGGATGTGAATAGGTCTTCGACCTTTTCATGACAAATGTATATTTACAATTATTATAAAACAGCTTTACAGGATTAGTACACATTTTAAGGGAAGAATGTAAGTGCTTTATATAATTAAAGGAGCAATATAGAAGCTTTATATATATAAAAAAATATATATAAAAAAACTTTGCCTTGCTATTTAAATGCTATTTAAATCTTCTAAAAGTGGATTTTATTTATTTATTTATTTATTTGTTTATTTATTTATTTATTTATTTTGTGGTAATTACAACATTATTTAACAATATGCCTACTGTAATGTTGTTGAATACGCTTAAAGGGATAGTCTACATAAAAATGAAAATTTTGTCATTATTTACTTGGTTGAAAATGGACTAACCCAGCGATTGGGTTGTTTTAACCCAGCAGTTGGGTTAAATGTTTGCTTAAAACAACCCAATCACTGGGTTAGTCCATTTTCAACCCAACTTGGGTTGTTTTTAACCCAGCATTTTTAGAGTGTACCCTACGTCATTCCAAACCTGTATTTTTTTAAATTTATTTATTTTTGAACACAAAAGAAGATATTTAGAAAAATGATGGAAATCAAACATTTTCACTTCCACAATGAAGTCAATGGGAACCAAAACAGTTTGGTTAACAACATGGATGAGTATATGACAACATTATAATTTTTAGGTGCACTATTCCTTTAACTTGCAATAAACCCAAATTATTGAATAAAGTAAGTGGAATGTTTCAGAATAGCTCATTGCTATACTTTGGCCAATTTAACCAGAACATTTCTCATTGTTTTTTTCCTGAACATATACCCATATTTATCCATCTGAGCTGTATCTTAATTTTTTTCTTCAGTTTAAGGCTGTCCTATAAGGCAGGCTTTCTGAATTCCCTCACTACTGAACAACCCATTACACAATGAGTTGTCCATGCTGGTTTAGATCATTTGCAGGCGGAACATCAGCGTTATAGACGGCTGTCAACCTGGAAGATTGGCCTGTGCCCAAAACGTATGTGTGTGTGTGTGTGTGTGTGTGTGTGTGTGTGTGTGTGTGTGTGTGTAAGAAAAAGAGCAGAGCCAGTTACCACATTCTAAAAAAGTTACACTGTAAAATTAAGATTTAAACTACTGAAAGATTTAAACACATTATTGTTAGAGATAGACCTCCTATTTTCTTGCTGAAACTTTTAATGTGCTGTTTACCCCAAAATGGGTGACCCAATGAATTCAGCGAGATAAAGGTAAGTAAATTATGATTGAGTGTCACGATTAGGAATGAAGAGAGTTGAGGCAAGAATATATATATAAGAAGTGCAGCTTCTTCATTTAAGCTAAAGATGAAAGGGGAGACAATCCAAATGGGAAAATGCAACACACAATAGCTGATCATAAACACTAAGACAGCGACCGACAAGGAAGTACTGGACACTTCATGAGGTCACGAGAGAGGATTTAAAATGACAGTGAAGCGGCGCTGGTAGGATGGTGGATGTAGCAGCCTATGTCCAAATTTCAATGATGCTACCAACATTCATACAATATAACGTACAAAGTAAGCTTAAAATAAACGTAGTACCTGCTCAGACAGTATGCGATTTAGACACAACTACATGTGTAGATGAGGCACAAAACAAGACACAGGTGAAACTAATCAAACACTATGGCAACCAAGTAAAAGATAGGGAAATGAGAAGACAAATACAACAGAATAAAACAAAATTCAAAATAAGAGTCTCTGGAATATAACACAGGAGATCCGTGACAGTGAATCGATTCATTGGCTCAGCAGATACATTCAAAACACTGATTCATTAATGAACAAAACATGAGAATGTCTTTATGACTAAGTAAGCGACTTTGTTTACTCAAACAATGAATTCCTCAGGGATTCGTTCTGGAACTAAACAAGTGAATGTCTTTATGTCTTATTTATTAGGCACTACCAATAAATCTTCTTTGACTTCAACTATTTTTATTTTTATTTATTTTATTTTATTTTTTTTTTTTGAAATAATAACAACAAAATAAAAAAAAATAGCAGCAAAAATACTGATAAGATAAAAGGACATAAATACAGTAAAAAAATATATATTTTAGAGTAATGTAAAACGAACATACAAATAAACCACGGCAGCAAATTATCACAGAAAATAGTACATCTTCAGTTTAAAACAATTCTTTTAAGGCTTGGGCTGTTTTACTCCAATAGGTAACAGTATGTATTCTAGCCCCATTAATCCTTGCAGTGCTGCATTCTAAGCAAATAATATTATGAAAAGAAAGCAGTCAGAATCTTTTAAGGTCCATGTCAGGTGTAAACCATTGCTGTAAAATTGATTTTTTTATTTATTTATTTATTTTTTAGCAGCAGTGAAGCAGTGAAGCCAGACATTAACAATCTTCTCTGAACTAATGTAAACTTATAAGAAGAATCATCATTTAACAACATGAGACAGGGATCAAGGTCAAACTGCAACTGATGTTTTTTAGCACCTGAACTACATGCTTCCAGAAACTGGATATGACCAGGCAATCCCAAAACACATGAAAAAAGTACCTTTAGAATTGTTATTACACAGACTACAATTAGGATTGGATGAGAGTTTCATCCAGTATCGCTTATACGGGGTACAATACATTTTGTGTACAGTTTTGAAATAAGAATGTGCAAGGGGTTTTTGGAGGTGAGGCAGAGATTTAACCAGACTCTATTCCAATTAGGACCGTAACCCAACCAAGAGAGTTCTGTCTCCCATACAGCTAGAATCTTCAAGGGTGTATATGAACATTCAAAATCCAACAGTTGTTCTTACTAAGACTTTTTAGTTAACTTTACGTAATGTCCAATAATTTGTTGAACTTACTTAAAACAATTATAGTAATCTGAATTATTTGCATGCTATGCCTTTGTTACTCAGAAACCCAAGTATAAACATTAGGCTATTTGACTGGTTTGAGTACCATTTTGCCAAAGCAAAAGCAAAAAAAAAAAAAAAATTATATATATATTATATATATATATATATATATATATATATATATATATATATATATATATATATATATATATATATATATATATATATATATATATATATATATATATATATATTAATTGCATTCAATGCTAGTTGAACTACTAAAAATATGTTCACTTTACTTGAAGGAAATGTGGAAACAGATTGCACATAGCTTTTTTTTTTTTTTTTTTTTTTTTGTCACCATAGCTGAAAATGACAAATTAAAACTATGTTGAGAATAATAGTATTTAAGATGTTTGCAGAACATGATATAACACTGCTAGTTAAATGGAATCATTCAAGTAATCTTACTATTAAATCTTAAGTAAGATTAGTAAATATTCTAGAGTATGTTAACTAGAATTGACATTAAACTAACTTGATATTTATTATTTAATTTACATGGGAGGTGTAAGCTTTCTTTACTTTTAGCTGATTATTAACTTAATTTTTTCCTTTAATTCTTCCAAACTTTTTTTTTTAAATAAACTGAACTTATTAGAATTTACAGTGTGCAGACCTTAACTTCAGATACATAAAAAAGGAGGTGCCTGGCAAGGAGTAGTCTGTTTGAATATCCTGAAATGTGCACAGTCCGCTGCCATCGAATGTATCACTAAATGTGAGTACCCTTTTTAAGGACCAAGGAGGGTAACTGAAAGGTTGGCCACCAGATAACAGGCGGGTATAAAAATATTTTTGGGTATTCACTCAAAAATATTATTCTAGCTGTTTGCTCAGTTTTTGTATTTTTTTTTTTAATATAAAATAAGCTGAAACAACTCAAATCTTTAGTTTTTTTTTTTTTTTACTTAATTGCCATTTTAATTTTATTTATTATGTTAAATTAAATTAAATTAAATTAAATTAAATTAAATTAAATTAAATTAAATTAAATTAAATTAAATTAAATTAAATTAAATTAAATTGAATTTAATTTAATTTAATTTGTATAATGTTAAGTTAACCTAAACCATTTGTGTTGGGACTACATGAATCATTTATATTGCACTGACTGAAACTGAGCAGTGTATTTCTAGTTCCCAGCATGCTTTGCATAGGGATGGATCAGGAGAGTAAATGTTGAAATTAAGTGTTGTTTAATGTGTTTTTAGTAAAGGAAAAGACCTGTTAAAGTTTGATGTTATATTTGACATTTAAAAGTTGTGTTATGTTGTGTCGATTTTTGAGCTTACCATTATCGTGAAGTGTAGACCCTGTGCTGTTCTCAATGAGCTGTAACTGTGCTAATGCCAGTGATGAGAAATGTTTTACTTGATCATTACTTGCATGCTACAAATGTTACAATTAGCATGTGATCAAGTGTTGTGTTAAATATTAGTTTTTATAGAAGTAAAGAAAACAAATTCAGTTGGCATTTCCTACAATATGGTCTAAATATGGTCATCAGTTCTAACCCTCTTTATCCTACTTTATCTAGTTAGAATGACATGTTTGTTTGTTTTTAGTAGTCTTGACTAAATAAATTTAAGTTCATACAACAAGATTACAACAAATCATTTCAAACCAATTAGATTGTGTTGGAAAAACATAATTAAATTTAGTGGCGCAGTTTTCCTTAATTTAATTAAGTTCGTTCAACAGCTTATGTTCCAGAGAAGAGACTGTCGTGAGACTTCTTGAGCCTATACCAGTAAAAGGCAGATCTTGAAGTCTATGAGGGAGAACACAGTCAGATGAAATACTCCTCAAAGGTACTTTGGAGTGAGTGTCCACCCAGACATGCATACTTCAACTATTTATGTTGGCGGTGAAAAAAAAAGGCAATATTGTGTCTGAAATGTAAGTTAATCAATGTGAACTCAATTGTGCAGTTGGTGACAATATTACTGCTCTTCTGCTCATGTAATAATGCTTAAATAAACAGTGATATGCAGTATCCTTAGATACTGTTTAGAACTTAACAAAACAACAACATGCCCTACTTCTGCTTGTTCTAATGAAACAAATGTGTCTTATGCTGCCTTCACATGCTCTCGGAATTATTGTAAATACGAGTTTCGTAGGTGAAAATTGCACATGAACGCCCTCCCATTCCCACTTGAATGCGATAAGCTCATAATCACGACTTTAGAAGTGTGAATTATCAAATTTCCGATAGCACGTGAGGGCAGCATTAAAGGTCCCATATTGTCAAAACTGAATTTTTTTCATGATAGCTACGGTCTAGGGGCTATGCAACTGCTATATAAGTTTCAAAACAGTCAATCCACAGCCAAATGCACACAGCCTGCATAAAGAAGCTGTGCCTTTTCACAAGCCATTGCGACTTTGTAAAAATGTGACATCACCGCCTTCATTCCGGTCACATGGGACACCGTCCTACCATCCCACCCTCCTTTTGCCAAATCCCCAGACAACATCGCGTCCATGCCATTGCTGAGCAACAGCAAACATGTCAAGAAAACACTGTTCAGTGGATGGATATCAGGAAACTACATCATTTCACAGGCTTCTGAACAACATTAATATAAGAGACCAGTGGCTAATGTTTATTTATTCGGAAATACCACAGCAATTTAGTTCGACCTTAACCATCTGCTCTGCACATTTCACAAGTGACTGCTTCGTCAATCATGCACAGTTCAATGCTTGTTTTTCAAAGAAGCTACTCATCAAAGATGCTGCAGTCCCTACATTGTTGGGTCCGAGCTCAAATCCGCAAGCCGCAAGTAAACTTCTCACACATTTTATGTTACATTATGGAGCCGGCATAATCTGAAATTATAGTTTGTAAACGGTTGTGCAACACTAATGTGATGCTAACGTGTTCCTAACCCTAACGCCGAAAGTAAAAAAAAACAAAACATGAATTACCATTCTGAAACATCCTTGTAAGTATCACCAAGCCACAGCAGGCTACAGCATACATGACCCTAGTTACCTGTGGTTGGCCTGGCTGTGCGTCACTCAGAAAACAACAGGCCAATCAGAAGAGAGGCTTATGAATATTAATTAGACATGCCAAAATCAACCTGTTCTTAGCAGAGCTCCTGAGAGAGGAGCTGCAAAAATATATTGAGATGGTTTTTGGTACTTATACCACAAACATACATGTCGCACATGCTACGAAAACATAGTTTGCGATAAATACATTTACCATTGTAGTACGTGTGCAGTACAGTTTATCATGAGACATAGCTTGTTTGTGTGAGGTGATAATTACCTTAAGTTAAGGACATCAAAACCTAAAATAAAACTCCAGAAAGGTGTACAATATGTACCTTTAAAAGGGACAAGTGACATTCTGGCTCTCTACCATCTATCTTTGTCTCTCGTAATTCCCATCTATCCTAAATTGATGCATTTATTATTCACCCAAATGTAGTAATTTCATTTAAATTAAACGTGGTAACAAAATCATCCTTTAAAACTAGTTCAAATGAATCTTCTCCATGGGAAGGGTCACCGTGACCTCTGATTTGCTGTGGATGGAAAGGTTTCATTTGTTCAGTAATGTATTCCTGTGTGATTGCACACTCTGTGGGCTGCCAATACATTAATTGAGTTAAAGTGTTCGTTAATGTGTCCATGAATTAATAAGTTGTTTTAATGATAACAAACCTACTGATATGTGGGTTAGGAGTAACAGAGACACACTGTTATGCATGTAAGAGTTTTGAGAATGCAGGAGTGTTTTTTTTCTTTTCTTAGCATGTTATATTTAAATTCATTTTGTGCAAAGGATTATGTATCATATATTTAAAATGACAGACCATTTGAGATTAAAGTCCACATTTCAATATCAAACTCTCTTAAAAAACTCACTTTAATAAGGGTAAGGGTACATTTACACGACAACGATGTACTAAAATGTAAGTGTTTTTCCTTTGTGTTTTTTGCATACAGACGACAACATTGCAGAAACGTCTAAAAATGCTGTATTCTGCATGCCAGGCCAGTAGTTGGCAATGTCACTTTGTAAAGAAACACTATCCACCTATAGACTGAACACGTAACATGCATGTGCATGACATCACAGTTTTCACAAATTTGTGTTTTTGTAGTTTGGAGACAATAACTATTTTCTCATCATTGCACTCACTGTATCATAACCTGAGAAAAGGGGTTTCTTCCTTTCATTTCCTGCACACTTCACAGACATACCTCACCAATTACATGTTGGCCTATATGTCTCCTTTCTGAGCAATTTGACTTCAAATCAATGCAGCAGCAGAAAGAGTGTCTTAACGCAGAGTTCCTTGTTTTTCATGTTATGTGACATTCTCATTTAGAGCTTCTAAAATAACACTCCCATTCTTATAACTCTGCAAATGGCCCCAGATAGCCCTGCCCCAAGCTTGTGCCATTTTTGAGAAAAGAGTACACAGTGAAAAAAATAAAAATACAATTTTTTATATTTTATAATTGTATTGGAGTATGATTACAAGAAAATACCTTTTCAGTCAAAAATCTCTTTGCCATAAGTTATCTGCTGAAGAGCTGTTACAACTGACTGTCTTTCAAACCAGCAGAGTCTTTATATAAAGCTACAAATTCAAAATGGCCAAACTTTTTTTTTTTTTTTTTTTTTTTTTTTTTTTTTTTTTTTTTTTTTTCAGTCCAGCTCTATTATATTTAAAGTATTATGATTGTATTGCATTGATCAATATCCCCAAACTTTGTGAAGGCTGCTGTCTGGCTGTGATAGTGTATTGTTCCAAAGGTAGTTACAAAATTATTTGAGTTCTAGTGTGTAATTTTGTCTATTCTCAAGATAATTAGGCAGTAGAAAATTGATGTCCAGCCAGCATGTTAATGTTAATTATATACATCAGTGAGCAAAGACAAAAATGAAAACTCACAGAGAATAAAGAGAGAGAGTTATCATGCTGGATAAATCTTTCATTTGATGCTCATAGATTTACATTCAGCAATCAACACAGCATATATAATTGTTATATAAATGAAAGTTTTTTTGAAAGATTAGAAGTGAATTGTCCAACCCAATCACATGCCTATATACACTATATTCGCAAAAGTTTTGGGATGCCTGCCTTTACATGCACATGAACTTTAATGACAGTCCATTCTTAATCTGTATGGTTTAATATGGAGTTGGCTTACCCTTTGCAGCTATAACAGCTTCAACTCTTCTGGGAAGACTTATCACAAGGTTTAGGAGTGTGTTTATGGGATTTTTTGACCATTCTTCTAGAAGTGCATTTATGAGGTCAGGCATTGATGTTGAACGAGAAGGCCTGGCTCACAGTCTCCGCTCTAATTCATCCTAAAGGTGTTCTAAGATGGCGCACCAAGATGGTGCCGCCGTGTTCTAAAATAGTAAAAATGTACTATTTTACTTTCTTTTGCACTCAATTTTTACAAATTTATCATCTGCATTGATCTGCTATGACAGCAAAACTCTTTTGGACATTGGTTACCTCTACACTGGACTGTTTCAGGACACTTTCACCGATCCTCTGTGGCCAGCTGAGATTCATCGGAATGCCAAGTTGAACAATGGCCAGAGCCGACGGCGAAGAATCAAGAAACACAGCGGGAAATGCGCTGGGGTCCGCAACAGACTGAGAAAAAGGGCATTCAGCCCACCTCTCCCGAGCATTCTGCTCGCAAATGTCCAATCCTTGGAAAATAAGATGGACGATCTTAGAGCCAGGATAAGTTTTCAACGGGACATGAGAGACTGTAACATCTATTGTTTGTCCGAAACATGGCTCACGCCCGCGGTCCCGGACACAGCTGTGACGCCGTCGGAGAACTTCTCTGTTTTTCGGATGGAAAGAACAGCCGAGGCCGGTAAATCCAAAGGCGGTGGAGTATGCTTTATGATCAACAAGAAATGGTGCAACCCCAGGAACATCACCGTTCTCTCGCGGTCCTGCTCGCCTCATCTGGAACATTTAACAATCATCTGCCGCCCATTCTATCTGCCGAGGGAGTTTTCTGCGGTCATCGCCACTGCCGTTTACATTCCACCACAGGCAGACACAGGGCTGGCTTTATCTGGCCTTCATGATGTTGCCAGCGGCGTCATAAACAAACACCCCAATGCGGCGTTCATCGTCGCGGGCGATTTCAACAAAGCAAACCTAAAGAAAGTCTTGCCAAACTTTCACCAGCATGTCTCCTGTCCTACACGAGTAGCAAACACACTGGATCATTGCTACTCTCCGTTTAAGAATGGCTATAAAGCGCGGTCACTTCCAGCTTTCGGCAAATCGGATCATGCCATTTTCCTCACACCTGAATACAAACAAAGGCTCGTTCAGAAACCCCCGGTGAGGTGGGAAGTTAAGCGTTGGTCACCCCACTCAGAGACCGCGCTACAGGCAGCTCTGGATGACGTCGACTGGGACATGTTCCGGGCGAGTTCAGCTGACATCAGCGAGTTCACAGATGTGGCACTTTGGTTCATCAACACGCTTACAGAGCAAGCCCCACAAACAATAACAATAACGTCCTTCTCAAATCACAAACCGTGGGTGGACAATTCAATCCACACTGCAGTGAACACACGCACTGCCGCTTACAACGCCGGTCTCCTATCGGGGAACATGACTGAATACAGATCGTCCTGCTATGCTCTGCGACGCGCAGCTAAAGCCGCAAAGCTCCGTTATAAGGATCAAGTGGAGTCTCATTTCCAACTCAACGACTCGTGGCGCATGTGGCACTGTCTGAGGTCCATCTGCTCTTTTGGATTTAAATCCACTGCAGAGGTGAGAGCTGATCCGTTACTTGTGAATGAGTTAAGCTCTTTCTACGCTCGCTTTGACTGTAATCGTGGCAGCGCGACACCGCTGAAAGAATTGAAAATAATCAAAGATATTTGATTTTGTAAAATGAACAAAGACATTTGCTTTACTGTTTTCAACCCCCATCTCTCTCCAGGAGGGCCATTTGGAATTCCTAAAGACAAAGAAATGCTGAAGGCCTGTAGGCCAAATGTGTGTCACACCTGTAACACCGTGGGGGAAGTTTGGTCTGATTGGTCAGTTTGAATGGCTCACGTTAGGGTTTAAGTCACATGGTCAAGGAATAGATAAAAGAAGATTGTAACTGTTGCTCTGTCTCTTTTTTTCTCTGGCGCTCTCTTCTTGGGGCCTTCTCTTTGGCTCTTCTCTTCTTTGTCTCTCTCTCCCTTCTCTCTCTCTCTCTCTCTCTCGCTCTCTCTCTCAGGTAACATTCATGCTGGGTACGATTAATGGTATAAGTTTTCATCATCTCATACATTTATTTTGTAACTATTTTAAGTGTAACCATAACTAGATTTTGTCATTAAATTCTTTCAACTACAAATGATGTGCTAACTAGTTTTGATTTGGTATTGACTTTGAAGTGTTACCTATTGCAATACAATATAGTCACATTATAGCAACGCTCTCCCACATTTTTAGCTATTGTAACTGCGCTTATTTCCGTCGTTGGTATAAGCTGCAGTGGGTGGTAAAGACAAGAAATGTACAGTTTTCTATCATCTTGCTGATAACGTTTCTTTAGTCATTCGCAACCCTGCAGTCAGAACCGCTGTAGAGGATCCACCCTTACAGATGGTGCGAAACCCGGAATCCCTTGCAGTGAATCTTCTGAAATTCATCAGAATGAGGACATTTTTTCACAGTTGATCTTGTGAATGGATTAAAGCTGACCTTTTGACCAAGGAATTGGTAAGTCTGTTTTCATTGTTTATGAATTGCATGAAACAGAAATTAGAAGGTTTTAAATAGCTTCAATAGTCCCATTACTGTACAATCCGAGAATATTCAGATTATCTCCTCGGGGATGGAAGGGAAAACTTCTGATAACAGTGACTTATTGTTTGCTTTATGGAGTGAAAAGTTGAGCCTACCTTGTCCAAACTCAAGACAGAGTATATTGGAATTAAAAGTTCAGATGATGAAATGATTCGATGGTGGGACATAATTGGCAAACACCAAAAGAAATCAAAACATGGTAAAATAATTGAGGCTTTAAACTTCATAAGTTTTAAAAGGCTACATAATGTGATACCATTTCTATTATCAAGTCTAGATGAGAAATGTAAAGAAGTGCATTCTAAAAATGCAGAAGCAGAAAAGTCTGAGGCAAAGATTCAAGATCTTCAAGCACAGCTAGATAAATTACTAGCTGAGCAGTTAGCCCTGACTGAAAAGTGTAAAAATCACAAGGAGACCATTGCAGATCTCAAGGCTATGCTAAATGCTAAAAAGTTCATGTCTCCCAAAACGCTTAACAGCGATGGGACTAAAAGCATGTTCACTTCTTAGATGAGCTGACTTGCTCTAATGAATCTGAAACGTTTAGTTCAGAAAATGCATGTGCAACTCAAGAAAGTGTGCCTATTTCAGTTCTTAAGGTGATGCAGTACCGTAATAGCGCAGAGTCATGTACCAGTGCGCATGGTGTACAAGCATTAGAGAGTCATGAAAATCCTCAAACTCCAGGAGAACATAGCATTCAATCCTATGGCAAAGAGAACAGGTTTTGCAGTTCTTGTAGGAAAATAGGCCATTCAGAGGAGAGATGCTGGTCACTGGGTAAAGGTCGACCTCCACCTTATTTTCAGAAAACTAGGAAATCACTTTCTAAGAGTAAAGATCAGCGCTCATTTGCAGGTAAAACTCTTAGTGAGTTAACCGCAGTGTTCATGCAAGGCCTTCAGCTGTTAACCTCACTGGCTAGTGGACTAGCAGTCTCATAGCAGTGAGTTTAATAGTTAAACATCTAAATTGCAATGATCCTGTTTGTAATTTTCAAATTTGTAATTGTACTAAAGACATTGTGCGCATTGAACACACATTATAGTTGTTTGTGTTAATATATACACATAGACTAGTTGAGTTTATTCTTTAAAACACATGATTGCTTTACTTTAAGTGTTGTATGAAACACTTAGGATAAAGGTTGTTGATGCTTTGCATTCTAGGCCATGTATCTTGTGAAAATTGGAATAACTTTAATACTGGAATTGTTTAGCCATTTCCAGTTTCATGTGTTTCTATGTTGAATTTGTTTGTCTCCTGAGTGGAAAACTCTGCTATTTTCCATATAGCTGCAGTAAAACCATGTACAGGAGCATAGAATTGCCATGTGGCTACAGTGTAATTTACAATTGCATTAACCATGAAAATGCTTTCATCACAGCAGGATTCAGTACCTTTGACCTTTGCACTTTATCATGCTCCCTAACAAAAACACTGGTTTGAGCCAGACCACACTTCACTCACATTCTCATGCTGGCTTCCTGTTACAACAGGACCAAATTTGCATCACAATTGTAAAACCTCCTCACCGTGTTTGGGGCATGATTTACACATAGCCACAGCTAAATGCAGCCACATAGATTTGATCTTCACAGACAAAGTCAAATCTACATCTGTCTCACAAAATGTATTCTATTTTATTTAAGTCTTTACATCTAGACTGTATTATAACTGTGAATTTCTTCCAGTTATTGTTTTGTTTTTCTTCAGATTTACTAAATCAGTTAGTTATTATGTGTCTCACCAAGTTAAATATCAAAATTTACATTGAATTTATGCATTTCTCATTCTTACCTAAGTGCAAACATTTATTTTATCATTGTATTGTAACAATGCATTTGATTTTGAACTTATTTGATTTCTGAGTCTTTGTATTTTGTCCATTTGACTTGCAACAATGTTTTTGGACATCTATGGAATTGAATTTCTGTATTTGGTTACACTGAATATTTTGCTGATACTCTTCATGAAAAGGGGATTTAAGCCAACAATGATTGTTGTTTTGTTATAAGGCAATTTATTTTTAATGTTTCCAGAAACAATGTAAGAGCTTGTGAGATCTTCTTTTATTCTCAGCCTTGACCACTTTATTAAGTACATCGATTTAATGGCTTATTGCCAGAGACTATTTTAATCTGACCACATCAAACTTCTGACCAATGACAAATACCATGTATGCTTTTGTTCTTTGTTGTGCTATATGTTCTTTTAATCACAGGATCCCTGCTGCACAAGTTCACATCCTGTGTCCTCAGAAAGAGGGACAAGCATTTGCTCTAACCTTCAGTGACTGTTCTCAAGGTGTGAAGGATTCAATGGACGTTTTGCATATCAATGATTGGTGCAACACCATTTGATGGAGCCTTCTCATGCAGGACTGAGATGAGAACAAAGACTGAAGACTGACCAGCTGCTTTTGCAACAAGTGTGGACGAGAAGTCTGAAGATGACATCTACACACAACAGAAAGCATGTCTTTGTGGACTGTGCCACCTTTGGACTCAATGATTGTGGCCAATGGTGCCAGAGGGGACTGAAAGAATTGAAAATAATCAAAGATATTTGATTTTGTAAAATGAACAAAGACATTTGCTTTACTGTTTTCAACCCCCATCTCTCTCCAGGAGGGCCATTTGGAATTCCTAAAGACAAAGAAATGCTGAAGGCCTGTAGGCCAAATGTGTGTCACACCTGTAACACCGTGGGGGAAGTTTGGTCTGATTGGTCAGTTTGAATGGCTCACGTTAGGGTTTAAGTCACATGGTCAAGGAATAGATAAAAGAAGATTGTAACTGTTGCTCTGTCTCTTTTTTCTCTGGCGCTCTCTTCTTGGGGCCTTCTCTTTGGCTCTTCTCTTCTTTGCTCTCTTCTCTTCTTTGTCTCTCTCTCCCTTCTCTCTCTCTCTCTCTCTCTCTCTCTCTCTCTCTCAGGTAACATTCATGCTGGAGTACGATTAATGGTATAAGTTTTCATCATCTCATACATTTATTTTGTAACTATTTTAAGTGTAACCATAACTAGATTTTGTCATTAAATTCTTTCAATTACAAATGATGTGCTAACTAGTTTTGATTTGGTATTGACTTTGAAGTGTTACCTATTGCAATACAATATAGTCACATTATAGTCACGCTCTCCCACATGTTTAGCTATTGTAACTGCGCTTATTTCCGTCGTTGGTATAAGCTGCAGTGGGTGGTAAAGACAAGAAATGTACAGTTTTCTATCATCTTGCTGATAACGTTTCTTTAGTCATTCGGCAACCCTGCAGTCAGAACCGCTGTAGAGGATCCACCCTTACACCGCCAAGTGACGCGTCAGAGGGAATCACTCAGAGCAGTAACAACCATGTGATCTCTGTCTCGGAGGATGAAGTTCGGAGGGTACTCAAGCGTGTGGACGTCAGGAAAGCTGCTGGGCTGGATGGTATTTCAGGCCGTGTTCTGCGGTCCTGTGCTGATCAGCTCTCCGGGTTGTTTACATCTATCTTTAATGAGTCCCTCACTACATCTGTGGTCCCCACCTCCTTCCCTAAGAACAGTAAACCCTCTTGCCTAAATGACTATCGTCCAGTCTATAGTCATGAAGGTCTTTGAGAGACTCATTAAAAACACCATTTGCTCCTTCATTCCTGACACTTTGGACCCTCTTCAGTTTGCCTATCGTCCCAATAGATCGACTGAAGATGCCATCTCTCATGTCCTCCACTCCTCCCTCACTCACATCGACAGCAAAAGTGGGAACTACATAAGGCTGCTATTTATTGACTATAGCTCAGCCTTTAACACCATAGTTCCCATTAAGCTAACCGCCAAACTCCTGGATCTCGGCCTGAATTCTTCTCTCTGCCACTGGATTGAGGACTTCCTCACTGGCAGGCCTCAGGTGGTGAGAGTAGGCCAGTTCACCTCCACCTCCATCACCCTGAGTGTGGGAGCTCCACAGGGCTGTGTCCTGAGTCCCCTGCTCTACTCTCTCTACACACATGACTGTTTGTCCACACACAGCTCCACCTCTATCATCAAATTTGCTGATGATACTGTTGTCCTGGGCCTCATTTCCAACAACAATGAGGCGGCATACTTGGGCGAGGTGGAGCATCTAACATCATGGTGCCAGGACAACTGTCTCTCTCTGAATGTTGGCAAGACCAAAGAAATGATTGTGGACTTCAGGAAGAGACAGCAACGGACATACTCCCCTCTCATGATCAGCGGGTCACCAGTAGAGAGAGTGAGCAGCTTCAAGTACCTGGGTGTAAACATCTCAGAGGACCTGACCTGGACTGCTCACATTCAGACACAGGTGAAAAAAGCCAGGCAAAGACTGTACCACCTGCGCCAGCTGAGGAAATTCAGGGTTTCACCAGCTATCCTGAAAACTTTCTATTTAGGGGCGATAGAAAGTGTATTAACTCACAGCGTGGTATGGGAACAGCACCAGTCATGACTGCAAAGCCCTACAAAGAGTCGTGCGCTTATCCGAGCGTATCTCAGGGTCAGCTCTCCCGTCTCTGCAGGACGTCTACACAAAACGCTGCAAAGGTAGAGCTACTAAGATCATCAAGGACTCTAATCACCCTGCAAACCCTCATTTCACGCTGCTACCATCTGGTAAGCGCTTCCGAAGCCTGATGGCCAAAACTGAGAGACTCAGGAGGAGCTTCTTCCCCCAGGCCATCAGACTCCTGAACTCAGTCACCTAACATCACGTGACCATCGATATACTGATATTGCACTGCACTTTCTGTTCTCATTGTTACTGTGTAACAACCTGTTATAAACCTGTTTGCACATTATACTTCTTTGTACATTTGTTAACCACATATTTATAAGTCTAGTTTACTCACTGCACAGTTTACTTCACTTATTTTATTCCACTTCTTTATTTTTATTTTTTTCTACTTGACTTGATTTATTTATAATTCTACAGATATATATATATATAGTACTTTTTTTATTCTATTTCTATTATAATTTCCTCCTTGTGTTTTTTAACTGTGAATTTGCACTGTCCATGGAGCGGACCTGTTTACATTTCACTGCCGGTTGTATATTCTGTATATAACTTTGTATGTGACAAATAAAACTCTTGAATCTTGAATCTTGAATCTTCTATCGGGTTGAGGTCAGGACTCTGTGCAGGCTAGTCAAGTTCCTCCACACCAAACTCGCTCATCCATGTCTTGTATAGACCTTGCTTTGTGCATTGGTGCAGTCATGTTGGAACAGGAAGGGGCCATCCCCAAACTGTTCCCACAAAGTTGGGAGCATGCAATTGTCCAAAATGTCTTGGTATGCTGAAGCATTAAGAGTTCCTTTAACTGGAACTAAGGGGCCAAGCCCAACCCCTTAAAAACAACCCCACACCATAATCCCCCTCCACCAAACTTTACACTTGGCACAATGCAGTCAAGCAAGTACCGTTCTCCTGGAAATCACCAAACTCTTGTTCATCGGATTGCCAGACAGAGAAGCTTGATTCGCCACCCCAGAGAACATGTCTGCACAGCTCTCAACAGAGTCCAGTGGTGGCATGCTTTACACCACTGAATCATATGCATTGCATTGCACTTGGTGATGTAAGGCTTGGATGCAGCTGCTCGGCCATGGAAACCCATTCCATGAAGCTTTCTACACACTGTTCTTGAGCAAATCTAAAGGCCACACAAAGTTTGGAGGTCTGTAGCTACTGACTCTGCAGAAAGTTGGTGACTTCTGCGCACTGTGTGCCTCAGCATGCGCTGACCCAGCTCAGAGATTTTACGTGACCTACCACTACCACTTGCTGTTGTTCCCAATTGCTTTCACTTTGTTATAATACAACTAACAGTTGACAGTGGAATATTTAGCAATGAGGAAATTTCACGAATGGACTTATTGCACACACACACACACATATATACATATGCATTTCATATATATATATATATATATATATATATATATATATATATATATATATATATATATATATATATATATATATATATATATATATATATATAATTACTTTCTTTTATCATAATCCATTCACATGTAAATATAATAAGGCTTCTCTAATACAGAAATGCATATACCAATTTGCGATTTCGCTGTCCTGAATTTTTATCTAAGGGCCAGATTTGTTGAATATGTTGAATTGTTGAATATACATATAAGTGTATAGGTACCATTGGCACATTTTCACTCTATAGGCATTGTTTTGTAACAGCCATTTTGCACTGCAGGTAGTAAAATATGCAGGGATTAATAAGCCATGAAGACAAAGGCGGATAAAAGGAGATTGTACTAAGGCCATTATGTGCTAAACCTTTTTTACACTACATACAAACGTGTTTAAATAAATTAAACTGGCAGTCACATAGTCATCTATCTTTTATCTGCTTTTAAAGCTGCTGGTGCACAATGCAATCCAGCACACAATGCAAAATACAGGGTTCGGGGGAAAAAATAGGGAACTTATTATTTGAAAAAGTACAAATTTCAGGATGGAGTAAGAATCAAAATTTGCCCCTCTTCCCCATCTTGTCTCCAGCCTAGTATGGAGTCCAGCCAACACAATTACAATAGAATAAGGGAAGACCTGATGTGGGCGCTACTGAGAGTGTACTTAAAATAGATTACTTTGGGAGCCTGGGCAGCCGATCAATGGGGATGTTGATTACAATAAGCCCCCAGACACTCAGACCACATATTATTTATCCTCTGTGTCTGCTTAAAAAGAATTAGAAATCTATGGTGCATACAGCCCATTAATGCATCTTATCCTTTTGTGAAAAAAGCAAGTGGCATAAAAAGGGAAATCCTGCCTGAGCTTTTGAGCAAATGAAATTTCTTTTGATGGGTATTAAAAGACTACATGCAATGCAATAATTATGGCCACCTGTCAAGTTCATTTAAGAAAAGGAACGAGATTTACCATATGGGAGTTGAGAAATAATCTATTGTCAATATGTCTTGGTAATAAGATCAATATTAGGAAGTACTATGGCCTAGGAGTGCTTAGGAACATGATCTGGACAGAAGCTTGGACCAAGATGAAAGAAAAAGATATGATCAAATACCTAGAAGATAGAATTAGTGTTAGTGTTGGGTTAGGGTTCGATAAGTCAATAATTATTTATCCAAAACACTTTAAAATAAAGATTCCAAAAGGGTGTTTTAGCAATGATAGAAGAAACATATTTAGTTCCCCAAAGAACCATTCAGTGAACAGTTTATAAGTGTCCCTATTAGGCTTTTTCAAATATCCAGGATCCACAGGTTTTAACAATTATAGACCTGTTGCACTAACATCTATAGTAAAGTCTTTTGAACGCCTTGTGATGTCACACCTCAAATCCATTGCAGACCCTCTCTTGGATCCCCTGCAGTTTGCATATAGAGCATATATATCTGTAGATGATGCAGTTAACATGGCCCTCCACTTCATCCTTCAGCATCTGGATTCACCAGGAACCTACGCCAGGATCCTGTTTGTAGATTTCAGTTCTGCTTTTAACATCATCCCTGTTCTTCTACAGCATAAACTCTCCAAGCTGAGTGTGCCTGACTCCATCTGCAAGTGGATAACGGATTTTCTGACTGACAGAAGGCAGCAAGTGAGAGTGGGAAAACAGATTTCCGACTACTGGACCATCAGTTCTGGCTCCCTTCAAGGCTGTGTACTTTCTCTTCGACTTTTTTCCCTGTATACAAACAGCTGCACCTCCAGTCACCAGTCTGTCAAACTATTAAAGCTTGCAGATGATACTACCCTCATCGGGCTCATCTCTGGGGCAGACGAGGTTGCCTACAGGTGGGAATTTGACCATCTGATATTCTGGTGTAGTCAGAACAGCCTAGAGCTCATTATGGTGAAAACAATGGAAATGGTGATGGATTTTAGGAAGAATCCAGCCCCATCCATCCCCATCACATTGCATGATGACTTCCCTGTTAAGATTATGGGCTCTTTCTGCTTTCTGGGAACCACCATTACACAAGATCTCAAGTGGGACTTAAACATTAATTCCCTGATTAAAAAAAGCTCATCAACGGATGTACTTCCTGCGGCAGTTGAGGAAGTTTAACCTACCGAGGGCAATGATGGTGCACTTTTATACCACCATCATTGAGTCAATACTAACCTCCTCTATCACCATCTGGTATGCTGCAGCCACTGCGAAGGAAAAAAGCAGACTGCAGCGTGTTATTCACTCGGCGGAGAAAGTGATTGGATGTAATTTGCCATCTCTTCAGGACTTGTAGACTTCCATGCAGGACTCTGAGGAGGGCAGTTAAGATTGTGGCCGATCACTCTCACCCTGGACATAAACTTTTTGAGGTTCTCCCTTTGGGTATGTATATTATAGACTCAAATTGGGTATGTATATTATAGGCCCATTTATTTATTGATTTATTTTTTTAAATCGAGTCGTCAGCAATTCTACTCTCACTTCTTGATACATACCAATGTAACAACGGTAATGGGCATTTCTTTCTGACACGTGCTGTAAGCGGTAGACTAATCACAACAGACTGGGCCGTCTGACCAATCAGAGCAGAGCAGGCTGTTGGAAAGGAAGGGTTTAGAGCAGAGGTCTCCTGCTCCTGGGGACCCACTGTCCTGCAAAGTTTATTGGAGCTAAAGACTATCATTTACTCTATCAGACTCTTTGAGAAATTAGGTGATGTACAATGTATATTATGAGAAAATGTAAGGTTTTTATTTTATTTTTATTTTTTTACCTTGGATGCATGTAAACCTCTTGTAGGAGACTTCTAAAACAAAATAGGAACCTTTAAAATAGCATAATAGAGGCACTGTAAAAGAACCATTTCCACTATAAAGAACCTTTTGTGCAATGGAAAGGTACCATGGATGTTAAAGGTTCTTCAACCATCAATGCCAATAAAGAACCTTTATTTTAGTGACTAATAAAAAAATCTCTAAAATCGGCAGATAACCAATATGGTAGGGATATATTGTGCATCCTAAAAATGTTTTAAGTACACACAGTATTATGCAGGTTCACGGAGCAGATCTGAATGTTTAACTGAGATGGAAGTCTTTTGTGTAGCTTCTCTACTGAAAACCATAATGCATTCTGTAATTCAGACATGCAAGTCCCTGTGCGTCCAAATACAAAATATTCTCATGGCCGACCTGGAAAATTAAATTAGAATAGAGTTGGAGAGAGAGATGCAGCTAAGAAAAAGAAGAAGAAATGAGAATGGTTTAGGCTGGTTGATCACCTATTGATACCATTTTGGTCAACTTTAGTTAGAGCTGGTGAACAACCTTTGTAAAACAGGTGAGGACCAGGTCAGACCACAATTCAAACCACAGCCTGGAATAGTTGGCTATTGTGGATTTTCATCATCTGCTACTATTTTTAATTTTCTTCTGCATGAACAATCAAATACCTTTAGAGAAAGTCAAGCAGGAATTTATTAATTTGACGAGCAGTAGAGTGAATATCACGTAACCTGACATTTATCTAAAGCTTTCAAAGTTAAGGCTGACCGACTTTTGACCTAAATGTCAAAATATCTTAGATCTAGAGAATAAGATAGACTTTCCCATTATTCCTCTTCTTCCTTATAATCTCTTTTCTACACATCATCTGAAATGTCAGCACTCTGGCAGCAAAACATTTCCTTTTGCAGGAACAATAAAATGAAGAACAATAATTGTAGATCTGGTTTAGATCAGGCGGATAAGGAGAAAGAGAGGAAAAACAATAGCAGTGAATATATTTATTAAGGTATCGGTGTACTGAATTAAAATGTTACCCATATTTCTTCAAAACCATAATATTGCAAAATGTTAAGCACTACAAAGTCATGCTCATTCAGATCTATATAAAGCATGTGTGGAAATGGAAAA
Organism: Paracanthobrama guichenoti; assembly: GCA_018749465.1. NCBI lineage: Eukaryota > Metazoa > Chordata > Actinopteri > Cypriniformes > Gobionidae > Paracanthobrama > Paracanthobrama guichenoti. The sequence continues at coordinate 5,459,634 of CM031943.1, forward strand.
TCCCTGCTCAGTTTCAGACTTGAATAAAAAGGTCAAATTATGAATTGAAAGAAGTCCAGAAAGAGAAGTGATTACAACTAATTAATACAACAAATTATTTTAAACCAATGACATGACAGAATCAATCAATCAATCAATCAATCAATCAATCAATCAATCAATCAATCAATCAATCAAAATCAAAGTATAAAATGTAAAGACCAAAGAAAGATTAAATAATCCTACAATACAGTTGAATTTTCTGTTGAAATGTCAGACATCAGCTGTAAGAACAATCGGAGACAATGTCCAGTGCCAGTACATAATTAAATGCCTTCTGATATTTTGTCATCCAAAAATAAACCTTAAATAATTCATGTCTCTTAACCTCTATGCCTCATTATTATTATTATTATTATTATTATTATTATTATTATTATTATTATTATTATTATTGTTGTTGTTGTTGTTATTATTATTTTATTTTATGTTTTTGTTGCTGGTTCCTCTTATTGTAATTAGATTTTGAGCAATTGGTTTGTGACAAGGGAATCTAGCAAATTCCAGCCCTTATAAATCTAGTGCAGTGACATGTTCACAGATGATCAGGTGGTTCTAGGGTTGCATAAAGCGTATGCTTGTTAAACTGCATACACCTTCATTGTGGCTATCTGGTGGGACTTAAAGATGTGAACTTTTGGCTATTCTTATGGCAGAACTGCCGCATCAACATTTCCTGCAAATACATTGTCTCTGTAGCCTCTGCTAACAGATTCCTTTGACCATCAAAATTAAATTTCATTTTTAAATGTTGCGAAAGTTGAGAAATTCCAGTAGCATCTGCACAGCATTTTTAATTTAGTTGTATTTTCACAAGATACATGGGTAGCATTAAAGTTGGCATTCATGAAACAGAAGTTGTGATAGTATTTTATTCCCTATTGTCAAGAAACAGCTTCTCAAAAAAGACACAAATCTAGGACAGGACTTGATATTGTCCATCTGGAATTGATTGGATGGTTGTGGTTTGTTATTGGTCAATCTCATGTGATCAAAATCTTATTTTGATTAAAGATTATAGAGGAACATGAACAAAAAATAAAGATATGCAGGGATAAATTCAGATAATAAATACTGCAATATACCATAACAAATATTTCATGGTGATGTTACATCTGTGCTATAACCTAAACCAGCTTAAATGTCTCAGTTATCTACATCCAGTAGACTTGACTGCATGGCTCATGGAGCATGGTTAACTTGAAAGCATACTCAAGATAAAGTGGCACAAATCAGTTTGTGGTCTGTTACTTGGTCCCCCAATTCTCTCTAATAGCTCCTCTAGCTACTGAATCGCAGCCAATAACAGCAGGTGATTGGAACCCCATGCCGTCCAATTATTTTGTTGCCCAAGTTTCTATAAAAGTCTCCAAAGTGCAATGAGTCTTAACTGCTTAAATAGATCTAAGTAATACAATGTAGAAACATGTTCTAGGGAACTAAACTTTCAGAATGATCATGCAATCCCAGATGGTTGTCTATGACACTACTATCCATCACCACCTTGTCTATTGTATACTGTTCTATTATGAGATGAAATGGTAGAACAAGAACCACCATGGTCATGGTGGTCATGGGTTCAATTCTGAGGGAACACACACTGAAAGTGCAAAGTGTCTGCAAGGTCAATGAAAGCTACATTTTGTCTTACTCTGTATGACATCAATGACAATAAAACTTGAGCTTATGTGAATCTCATCATGAGAGCTCTGCAAATGAACAGATGGGTCAAGAATTGTGTTGCATCGTTGAAAAATGTATCTCGGTCAAAGAGTAAATGAGAGCCGATTTAGATGAGCCACATTAATTCTAATTACATGTGGACAGTGAGCTGTTTGTGATTCAGGTCTTTGAAATATTAACACCCTCTAAATAGTGAAATATCATTTGAGATGAAATGCACTTTGATTGCTTGTGTAATTATGACTCGTTTGGATGATGCATTGTAGTGTGAACAAAGGGTGAAAATTAGTTGTGTGGAAATGAGACACAAAGCAAAGGGAGGCCAAGCCAACAAAATGGCTGTCAGGGACACCAGGACATTTCCACTACTGCTGTCACAAGGTCAGTGATGCATGTTAAACTGCCTCAAGAGCTGGAGGCCAGCTAATTTTATTGCCCTGTTCCCTGTTACTGTACATTAATGACCCCAAAAGTCATTTACTACATTACATGCATTCACATTCATTAATTTAGCAGACACTTTTATTCAAAATTAGGAAAAACACAAACAAAACATGCACTAACAACAGTGCCTCAATACGTTCAATGGTAAACCAGAATAGTAGATAGCCAGAGCAGAAAGCCTTATGAAATTGTTTAATTATAAGATTATGATGCACACAAACATACTTTTATTGTACTTTTTTTTTTTTCTCTAAATCAAAATTTGTCAATTGTCACTCTTCCTAGATCTTTCAAGCCATACATCCACAAATTATGGTGGCCCAATAGTGCACAACACAATGAAATTTAAAAAGCAAACATAAGTACACAATGAAATCAAGCCACAACTCAATTAAATCAAGCCACGAAATCAAGCCACAACACAATGGAAACAAGTCACAACACAACGGAAACAAGTCACAACACATCGGAAACAAGCCTCAACACAACGGAAACAAGTCACAACACATCGGAAACAAGCCACAACACAACGGAAACAAGCCACAACACAACGAAAACAAGCCACAACACAACGGAAACAAGTCACAACACAACGGAAACAAGCCACAACACAATTTAAACAAGCCACAACACAATGGAAACAAGCCACAACACAATGAAAACAAGCCACAACACAATTTAAACAAGCCACGACACAACAGAAACAAGTCACAACACAATGGAAACAAGTCACAACACAACAGAAACAAGTCACAACACAACGGATACAAGCCACAACACAATTTAAACAAGCCACGACACAACAGAAACAAGTCACAACACAATGGAAACAAGTCACAACACAACGAAATCAAGCCACAACACAACGGAAACAAGCCACAACACAACAGAAACAAGCCACAACACAATGAAAACAAGCTACAACACGATGGAAACAAGTCACAACACAACAGAAACAAGCCACAACAAAATGGAAATAAGCTACAACACTATGGAAACAAGTCACAACACAACAGAAACAAGCCACAACACAACGGAAACAAGCCACAACACAACAGAAACAAGCCACAACACAATGAAAACAAGCTACAACACGATGGAAACAAGTCACAACACAACAAAAAAGGCACAACACAACGGAAACAAGTCACAACACAACGAAATCAAGCCACAACACAATGGAAACAAGCCACAACACAACGAAATCAAGCCACAACACAACAGAAACAAGCCACAACACAACAGAAACAAGCCACAACACAACAAAAACAAGCCACAGCACGATGGAAACAAGCCACAACACAATGGAAACAAGCTACAACATGATGGAAACAAGTCACAACACAATGGAAACAAGTCACAACACAACAAAAACAAGCCACAGCACGATGGAAACAAGCCACAACACAACAGAAACAAGCCACAACACAACGAAATCAAGCCACAACACAATGGAAACAAGCCACAACACAACGAAATCAAGCCACAACACAACAGAAACAAGTCACAACACAATGAAAACAAGCCACAACACAATTTAAACAAGCCACAACACAATGGAAACAAGTCACGACACAACGGAAACAAGCCACAACACAATGAAAACAAGCCACAACACAACAGAAACAAGTCACAACACAACGGAAACAAGCCACAACACAATGAAAACAAGCCACAACACCATTTAAACAAGCCACTACACAATGGAAACAAGCCACAACACAACAGAAACAAGTCAAAACACAATTTAAACAAGCCACAACACAACGGAAACAAGTCACAACACAACGAAACAAGCCACAACACAATGAAAACAAGCCACAACACCATTTAAACAAGCCACAACACAATGAAAACAAGCCACAACACAATGGAAACAAGCTACAACACGATGGAAACAAGCTACAACACGATGGAAACAAGTCACAACACAACGGAAACAAGTCACAACACAACAGAAACAAGTCACAACACAACGGATACAAGCCACAACACAATGAAAACAAGCCACAACACAATTTAAACAAGCCACGACACAACAGAAACAAGTCACAACACAATGGAAACAAGTCACAACACAACGAAATCAAGCCACAACACAACGGAAACAAGCCACAACACAACAGAAACAAGCCACAACACAATGAAAACAAGCTACAACACGATGGAAACAAGTCACAACACAACAGAAACAAGCCACAACAAAATGGAAATAAGCTACAACACTATGGAAACAAGTCACAACACAACAGAAACAAGCCACAACACAACGGAAACAAGCCACAACACAACAGAAACAAGCCACAACACAATGAAAACAAGCTACAACACGATGGAAACAAGTCACAACACAACAAAAAAGGCACAACACAACGGAAACAAGTCACAACAAGCCACAACACAATGGAAACAAGCCACAACACAACGAAATCAAGCCACAACACAACAGAAACAAGCCACAACACAACAGAAACAAGCCACAACACAACAAAAACAAGCCACAGCACGATGGAAACAAGCCACAACACAATGGAAACAAGCTACAACATGATGGAAACAAGTCACAACACAATGGAAACAAGTCACAACACAACAAAAACAAGCCACAGCACGATGGAAACAAGCCACAACACAACAGAAACAAGCCACAACACAACGAAATCAAGCCACAACACAATGGAAACAAGCCACAACACAACGAAATCAAGCCACAACACAACAGAAACAAGCCACAACACAATGAAAACAAGCCACAACACAATTTAAACAAGCCACAACACAATGGAAACAAGTCACGACACAACGGAAACAAGCCACAACACAATGAAAACAAGCCACAACACAACAGAAACAAGTCACAACACAACGGAAACAAGCCACAACACAATGAAAACAAGCCACAACACCATTTAAACAAGCCACTACACAATGGAAACAAGCCACAACACAACAGAAACAAGTCAAAACACAATTTAAACAAGCCACAACACAACGGAAACAAGTCACAACACAACGGAAACAAGCCACAACACAATGAAAACAAGCCACAACACCATTTAAACAAGCCACAACACAATGAAAACAAGCCACAACACAATGGAAACAAGCTACAACACGATGGAAACAAGCTACAACACGATGGAAACAAGTCACAACACAACGGAAACAAGTCACAACACAACAAAAACAAGCCACAACACGATGAAAACAAGCCACAACACAATGGAAACAAGCTACAACATGATGGAAACAAGTCACAACACAACAGAAACAAGTCACAACACAACAAAAACAAGCCACAACACGATGAAAACAAGCCACAACACAACAAAATCAAGCCACAACACAACATAAACAAGCCACAACACAATTAAAACAAGCCACAACACAATGGAAACAAGCTACAACACGATGGAAACAAGTCACAACACAACAGAAACAAGTCACAACACAACAAAAACAAGCCACAACACGATGAAAACAAGCCACAACTGCAGTAAACCTCGGGATGAACAGAGAGACTAACATTAGCGTAGATGCCATTCTTCTTATGATGTAACGAGTACATCAGGTGTTATGGGAAGTGTTCCCGGTTCTGGCTGACCTAGTTAATGCAGCCTAACAATCATTTAACTGATTTGAATAATATAAATTGATAATGTTCTATGTGTATGCCACAGTAAAGAGATGTGTTTTTAGTCTAGATATAAACTGACAGAGTGTGTCTGCTTCCCAAACAATGCTAGGAAGACTGTTCCAAAGTTTAGGAGCTAAATAGGAAAAGGATCGACCGCCTGCAGTTGATTTTGATATTCTAGGTATTATCAGCTGGCCAGAGTTTTGAGACCGCAATAGACGTGATGGAGTGTAATGCGTTAAGAGCTTGCTCAAGTACTGGGGAGCTAAACCATTTAGTGCTTTATAAGTAATTAGCAAGATTTTAAAATTTATAGATGTTTAATAGGGAGCCAGTACAGTGTTGACAGAACCGGGCTAATATGGTCATACTTCCTGGTTCTAGTAAGAACACAACACAACAGAAACAAGCCACAGCACAATGAAATCAAGCCACAACACAACAGAAACAAGCCACAACACAATGAAAACAAGCCATAACACAACAGAAACAAGCCACAACACAACAAAATCAAACCACAACACAACAGAAATCAAGCCAACACACACAAAGAAAGCCAAACATCAAGCCACAACACAACACAAAGAAAGCCACAACACAACGAAATCAAGCCACAACACAACAGAAACAAGTCACAACACAACGAAAAAGGCACAACACAACGGAAACAAGCCACAACACAATGGAAACAAGCCACAACACAACGAAATCAAGCCACAACACAACAGAAACAAGTCACAACACAACAAAATCAAGCCACAACACAACGGAAATAAGCCACAATACAATGAAAACAAGCCACAACACAACAGAAACAAGCCACAACACAACAAAAAGGCACAACACAACAGAAACAAGCCACAACACAACAGAAACAAGCCACAACACAACGAATTCAAGCCACAACACAACAAAATCAAGCCACAACACAACAGAAACAAGCCTCAACACAACAGAAACAAGCCACAACACAACGGAAACAAGCCACAACACAACGGAAACAAGCCACAACACAACAAAATTTAAAATACTGTTAAAAAAGTAGTTTTAACAGTATGTAACCACTGTATATCGACATTAAATATTAATTCAAAATCACCTATGTGCATTATAGCTGCATATTTATACTAGAGAATGCGCTACCCCGGTGCATGATGCCGGAGGGAATGTCTGCCAATTCCACCAAGTGGTTAAAACATATAAGTTGTATTAATAAAAACTGTGTTTAACATTTAAAAACAGACATGTTCAGATTCCAAATTGAGCAAGGCACATAACCCCCAATCATGGCTGCACACTGCTTTGGGTGTGTGTTCATGGTTTGTGTGTGTGTGTGTGTGTGTGTGTGTGTGCACTTGGATAGGTGAGTATCCGAATTCTGAGTATGGGACACCATGGCTACACGTCACATCACTTTTGCTATACTTGGCACTTTCCTTCAGCCTGTTCTGACATAGTGTGCTAGATGTTATTCAGCTAACTACACTTTCAAGAATCAAACACACTGCTTTCAAACTTCGAAAAAGTTTTCAAACTACAAAGGGCTTACATACTCTTCAAACTTCAAAATCTCTCATGCCCAAATATTCAGAATAGTTAATATTTAATCAGCCATTTCAGATAAATATTTAAACTATTTGTGTAATGAAGAACTCTATAGGTTGCATCAAATTTGATAAGCATTGCATTATTTTGCAAAAAATATAAATGTAATATATATATATATATATATATATATATATATATATATATATATATATATATATATATATATATAAATAATATTTAATAATGTATTAATGGAAATGTTTACAAAAGAGTAGCTAATCAGAGGTACAAGCCACAAAATATGCTTAATCACGATAAAATGTTGTGCAAGCTGTTTCTACAGCTTTATACAAAAATATACAAAAACAATTCTCCCTATTGACTAGTTGAGTTTCTTGCACAGATTTCCACTTTTAAACCAAATGAATATCACTCTTTGCACCTATTACCTTTACTCTTTTCTCACATGCTGGTGTTCTTCCCTTAAGGCTGAATGAATGAATCTGACACTAAGTCCAGATTTATAGAACATGCTTCAGAATTTGATGAATGACAAGAGGGTGCCTGAGACTCATGGAAAACCTTAAAATATAACCTGCCTTATCTAGAATGGATGGAATGACTTCCATCTATCATAAATGCATGGGAAAATGTCTTAAAAATGAGCTCCACCACAATCAAGCCCTTTCATTTGTATAGGCCGAAGATAATCTATGAAGTGGCTCAGATATTCCTCAGAAATTCAAGACAAGACATTGATATTCCTTTCTTCTCCCAAAGGTGTTCTGTAGAATTCATATTATATTATTTTTCATCGCCTGCATTCATCACATCTACAAGCGGTTATCACATCAATAATCCTGCTGACAACGATATATCTTATGAACTACTCCAGATGCAAATATGACTCCTGGAGACAGAATAAATGTAAAAGGCTGAATGGCGTTGGAGGTATTGCACCTCAGTTTGACACAAGTGGGCTCATCCGTTCACGTCTTATGAGGAGCAATTCTGTTAAGTGTCACATTCAGATTCAAATATTGCTCCTGAAAAGTACCTTCAAGATCATAAAATTAATAATATCGTACATTGATCACACTTGATTGACTCCTATGACCATTTCTGATGATGGTACTGTCACGTTACAGTAGCTTTTAAAAACCTTGAGCTGTCTGTCAAGAAAGCATTTTAAGGCATCATAGGTGTTATATATCATATATATATATATATATATATATATATATATATATATATATATATATATATATATATATATATATATATATATATATATATATATATAATATACATTGCTGCATTAATATATAGGAAGATAATTACAATAATATGAATGAAGTTCCAAGTGTCCAACTAAAGGGAATACTAATCACAATAATGGTTAGAGGAAGTGGAGGAAATGAGTGAAAAGTCTATTAAAAATTGCCCCGCCTCAAAAACCTTTTAGCCCGCCTGTTTTTTTTTTTTTTTTTTTTTTTTTTTTTTTTTGCTTTGGCAAAATGGTACTCAAACCAGTCAAGTAATGTTTACTTTGGGTTTATAAATAATAAAGGCATAGCATGCGAACAGTACAGATTACTAAATAGTTTTAAGTAAGTTCAACAAATTATTGGACATTAAATAAAGTTTACTATAAAGTCTTATTAAGAACAACTGTTGGATTTTACAGTAGCAAGCTGTAATAAACTCCATAAAAAGAAAAAAATCAATTTCAACTGCTTGAGATGTTTCTTTTCTGTTAAGATGCTGCCTTACAAGGTATCAGCAAGGTACCTCACTATTTTGAACAGAGCTACTTTTATTCATGCTTATTTTTGTGGATTCCCTTTTAAACAGTTGCTGTTGACTGTTTATCCTGACTGCAAACATCCACCTTTCATTATCTGATCACAGAAGCAATGTCAAAAAACAGACTCTTCAGTAACTTGTACAAAGAGAAATGAAAAACACAGGCCCTGAACACTGTATACAGTGTTGCCCTTCATTACAGCTGCCTCAGAGCGCAAATAGCAGGTTCTCCACCAAGAAAATGTTATAGTTAGTTTAAAGACAAAGAGCCAGACTGGTTATTTACTCTGTTCTGAGTGACGCTAGGTCTGCTCATGGTTGTGCATCTTTTATTTGTTTATTGCTCATACAACATGCTCAGTTCCGGGATGCTGGACGGCTACACACAGAAGGGGTGGATGTGAGGTGAATTACAATGAGACCCCCCTTTACGGCATTTAAATTGCCAGAATATCCTCTGAAAAAAATGGGAAAAAAAGACAATGTTTTGAAACAGCATTCATGTCATGAGTGCACCTACAGTATGATTTCCTAAAATGCTGCCTTTCTTTCTTTTTTTTTGTGACAGAATGATGAAACCATACAAATTGTGTCAAAATGTTCATTCAACAGTACAGCGACTCATTCATCTGAATATAACATTACTAGAAATCAAGAAAAGAGCTGTTGGTCAAAAAAGATAAAGAACATGACATACAGTAATACAAGTCATTTTTTCAGAGAATATCAGTACATGATTGAGAGCTTGGTTTGTGGTTTTCAGGAACAAATTTTTTTGTGATTAGATGGGCCTGTCTGCAGCTTGTGAATGTTATGATGGAACCCACAGCATCCTGGGGTGCTCAGGAAGTGTCCTGTCAAATTAGTCACACACATCACACATAGAGACAGGTGTAACTGAACACTAGACTTCAGAATGCGCCAAGAGTAGCTCTATCACGACAGCCTAATAGCCTGCTTCTCTCTCTCTCTCTCTCTCTCTCTCTCTCTCTCTCTCTCTCTCTCTCTCTCTCTCTCTCTCTCTCTCTCTCTGTGTGTGTCTCTCTCTCTCTCTCTCTCTCTCTCTCTCTCTCTCTCTCTCTCTCTCTCTCTCTCTCTCTCTCTCTCTCTCTCTCTCTCTCTCTCTCTCTCTCTCTCTCTCTCTCTCTCTCTCTCTCTCTCTCTCTCCCTCCTCCTCTCCCTCTCCCCTTTGGTAAATGATCCAGCAGCACTATCAGCATAACTTCACCTTGCCAGGAGGAAAAGAGTTTCATCATTCTAGTTTGTATTATCTCAAATAATACACAGAAGAATCTATAAGCCTGTGTGTGCGTGCGTGTGTGAACCCTCCATTTTGCTCAAACATATCTGCACCTTTATATGGATTTGCTAACCAGTCAAGACAGTATGTCACCATGAGTTAAATGGTTACATGGTGTTGAATTAAACAAAACACATTCTTCAACTAAAATTCTAGTGTTTTTATTGTTAATTCTAAACAGCATGTCTTTATCCAGATTTCTACTAAATCTAGTCTCAACTTTTGGTATCAGATTACAACTTATTCCTGCCAATAACTGCCCACTTTCTGTAGACAGGATCTCACAGTGGAACTTTATATTTCTAAATGTGACAACTTTTTTTTTCTAACGTCCATATTAAAGCCAGCCAAAAAGTTTGGAGATGTCAGTTTCTGCCAGCTCTGGGAAGTTTTGAAATATGCATTAGTTGGTATGGTATGAATGTCTGTGTGCGCACCTTGTGGCTTAATGCTTTTATAGAATACAATAGCAAAATGATAGGTGAACGTGATTTCACAAAGTACAACATGTTCCTGGATCAACATCCCAGAAAGCAATAGACGTCATTTCACTGTCTAGACCCAATATACCCACTTCTAGCCAAAACAACCTTCAATTTGGTTACATGTCGTTTTTGCCAAAAATAACTTGTGAGATGTATGATATTCCATCATGTAAGCAAAGTTAACAGTCAAGAGTTTTATTTGTCACATACACAGTTATATACAGAATATACAACCGGCAGTGAAATGTAAACAGGTCCGCTCCATGGACAGTGCAAATTCACAGTTAAAAAACACAAGGAGGAAATTATAATAGAAATATAATAAAAGTACTATATATATATATATATATATATATATATATATATATATATATATATATATATATATATATATATATATCTATAGAATTATAAATAAATCAAGTCAAGTAGAAAAAAAAAGTCAAGTAAATAAAAAATAAATAAAGAAAGAAGTGGAATAAAATAAGTGAAATAAACTGTGCAGTGAGTAAACTGTAGACTTATAAATATGTGGTTAACAAAAATGTACAAAGAAGTATAATGTGCAAACAGGTTTATAACAGGTTGTTACACAGTAACAACGAGAACAGAAAGTGCAGTGCAATGTCAGTATGTCGATGTTTATCCTGAGGTGAAGTCACGTGATGTTAAGTGACTGAGTTCAGGAGTCTGATGGCCTGGGGGAAGAAGCTCCTCCTGAGTCTCTCAGTTTTGGCCATCAGGCTTCGGAAGCGCTTACCAGATGGCAGCAGCGTGAAATGAGGGTTTGCAGGGTGATTAGAGTCCTTGATGATCTTAGTAGCTCTACCTTTGCAGCGTTTGGTGTAGACGTCCTGCAGAGATGGGAGAGCTGACCCTGAGATACGCTCGGATAAGCGCACGACTCTTTGCAGGGCTTTGCAGTCATGACTGGTGCTGTTCCCATACCACGCTGTGATGCACTGAGTTAATACACTTTCTATCGCCCCTAAATAGAAAGTTTTCAGGATAGCTGGTGAAACCCTGAATTTCCTTTTTACAAGGTGTTTGGTTTCATTTCTTTGACATGTTCAGTGCGTAGCCTGTGCGATGATGCTAATTTGAGCTAATTTGAGCAGCACGTTTGAGCTTCTGTATAACCAATGCAGTTCATTCTCTTGTGTTATGCAGCATGTTTCAGATTCCTCAAGAACCAATAAGGTTTCTGTTTATGTTTGTTGATCAATGCTTAGCCTATATGTGAATAAAAGCCTAAATTCAATCTGTTCATCATATAAAGCGATCGAGTCTTTAGCCCTTTAAATCAATTTGTAGAACACTGCAAATCAGTCACCCATTATGACAAGGTCATGCCCTGGTCATGGACTTGTCTAAAGGCTCCCCTGCGCTCTGATTTCTTGTTGAATGAGGGGTGGGTGGAGTGTTTTGTACAGGGTGGCGCTCTGATTTCTTGTGGAGTATGAGTTTTGCAGTGCGGCCCGATTTCTCATTTGTGGGAGGATATTGCTGACAGCCGACACCAAACCCCCCAAATCCCCCCCGATGCTCTTGGCATGTGCCTGATAGCCCTGTGCGTTAATCCATCCCTGGCCTTTGCAGCAGGGCAGCTTTGGGACAGAGCCATTGTAGAATCCATACATCACTATATTAATATTCCACTATCTGATCTCATCCCTCTCCATTAAGGAGAAATCAATTATCTTCCACTGTCAGTAAAACATTTCATTTCCACTTTTCTTGATTAACCTTCTTGACTGTTTAGTGCTGATCGTGACATTTGCAGCATCACTATACTGATTTATTGTAGCAGCTCTGGTGACAAGGAAGCAGCTCCAAGTACATGAATGGTTGGTTTTACCTGCCAGGGTGTCTAGTGACAGTAGGTTGTGTGAAGGTGTAGCTGTGACGGCAGCTCATGTCTCTGCAAGACATCAGAGCCTTAGACATGTCCAAGCACTATCTTCCTTTTCCCATGAACAGATTCTTGTCACTCCTACTTAATAGTTAAGTCAAGTCACCTTTATTTATTTAGCGCTTTATACCATACAGATTGTTTCAAAGCAGCTTTACAGGGATAAACAGAAAAATAATGATGCAATGATTTGCAATTCTGCTGTAAAGCAGCTCTAAAAAGAAAATAGTGTCAATGTTCAGCTGAGGTCAGTGCTGTTGATTCAGTTCAGTTGATCCAGTTCAGTTCAATAATTGTGTAAAGATCATCAAATATGAAATGAGTTCAATAAAAAAACAGTAATGTCATTGTCCAGCTCAGTTCAATTCTCATGCGATAGTGTCAGTACAGTCAAATCAATAATATTGCTGAATATTATGTGTCCCCAACTGAGCAAGCCAGAGGTGACTCCATCTCAAACTCCATCAGGTGATAAAAATTGAAAAAAAAAAACAGTCTCAGTCGGGGGGCCAGTTATCCTCTGGCCAAACAAACCAACCAACATGGTGTGGTTATGATTCCAGGCAGCATCACCAGTCAGATTGTGGATATCATTCAGAATATTTCATCCAGTTCCTTTTGCTTGAAGATTGGAATACATCATATGAAAGGGAAGAGGCAAAAGGAGTCTGTGCAGAGGACTAGTTTGGTTATATGGGCTTGTTACTTTCAGAAGTCAAAGCAATAGTTCTGTGTAAACAGAACAGAACCTCCAACAGAACCACTGCTTGAAAATCCAGTTTAAACTGGTATATGTTTTGGAACATGGGTTAGTTTCTAGGTTGTCTAGCTAATCATTAGCTGGTAGACTATAATTGCCTGTTTTATTCTTAGAATTTGTATTAACATGTTCTTGTTGTATTTGTATTTGTATATATGCACTGGAAGCTTCAGCACCAAGAAAAATTCCTTGTGTGTGCAAGCTCACTTGGCAATAAAGCTCTTTCTGGTTCTGATTTCTGATTCTGATTCATTTAACATTCTCCCATATGTGACAAATATCATGACTTTATTGTGTGTGGTAATAATGGAACGTAGAAGGAGCTTAAATAATACAAGGTATCACTTAAAGCATCTTAAATAGATGAATTAGTCCACAATCAAAAGGCGGAATGAATGGATTGTTGTGCTGTGAACTGTGGTGCCCTCCGCTCATTTGCATTACAGCACATGTTGGCAGCTCATTATAATGTGTTGTGACAGTGCCCTGCCCGACTGGCCCATATCAGCCAATCCGCACAATGTGAGGTTGACCCAGCAGCAAATTCACACCATGCTGTCGTCTCCTATGAACACATGTACACAATTATGTTCTTCCGTCTGGTTTTCATTGACTCATCTGATTGTCTTTACACAAAACCAAAATAAAAGTAACAGCTATTCAGTAACACCTTGCTCACAAGGTCCTTAAAGGGTATCATCTCTGAATCTTAAATGTCCTGCCTAGTGACTGCTGGTGCTCACTGTGCTGTCCTTTACAGTGGCTGGCAGTAGACCTCCCTCTTTGTTAAATGGAGGTGTCCAGCTGGATGTGATGTCCCATTCATCAGCCCCAGCACAGCCAGGTTTGATAAATGACCTGGAGGCTTTCTGACTCACACACATGTGTACAGCCATTTTGGCAGCCCAGAGAAAGAGTCCTGTTGTGCTCGTTTCAGACATCCCAAAATAGATCCTTAAAAATAATTTCAGTACAAAAATGAGGATTATGGGGAAGTGATTAGGTTGCTTCTAAAGTTGCAAAATTCCTTTTGCTGTTGCATTTAAAAAATAAAAATAAAAATAAAAGTTGGTGCCAGACGGGCCGGTCTGAGTATTTCACAATCTGCTCAGTTACTGGGATTTTCAAGCACAACCATTTCTAGGGTTTACAAAGAATGGTGTGAAAAGGGAACCAAATGCCTTGTTGATGCTAGAGGTCAGAGGAGAATGGGCCGACTGATTCAAGCTGATAGAAGAGCAACTTTGACTGAAATAACCACTTGTTACAACCGAGGTATGCAGCAAAGCATTTGTGAAGCCACAACACGCACAACCTTGAGGCGGATGGGCTACAACAGCAGAAGACCCCACCGGGTACCACTCATCTCCACTACAAATAGGAAAAAGAGACTACAATTTGCATGAGCACCCCAAAATTGGACAGTTAAAGACTGGAAAAATGTTGCCTGGTCTGATGAGTCTCGATTTCTGTTGAGACATTCAGATGGTAGAGTCAGAATTTGGCATAAAAAGAATGAGAACATGGATCCATCATGCCTTGTTACCACTGTGCAGGCTGGTGGTGGTGGTGTAATGGTGTGGGGGATGTTTTCTTGGCACACTTTAGGCCCCTTAGTGCCAATTGGGCATCGTTTAAATGCCACGGCCTACCTGAGCATTGTTTCTGACCATGTCCATCCCTTTATGACCACCATGTACCCATTCTCTGATGGCTACTTCCAGCAGGATAATGCACCATGTCACAAAGCTCGAATCATTTCAAATTGGTTTCTTGAACATGAGAATGAGTTCACTGTACTAAAATGGCCCCCAAAGTCACCAGATCTCAACCCAATAGAGCATCTTTGGGATGTGGTGGAACGGGAGCTTCGTGCCCTGGATGTGCATCCCACAAATCTCCATCAACTGCAAGATGCTATCCTATCAATATGGGCCAACATTTCTAAAGAATGCTTTCAGCACATTGTTGAATCAATTCCACGTAGAATTAAGGCAGTTCTGAAGGTGAAAGGGGGTCAAACACAGTATTAGTATGGTGTTCCTAATAATCCTTTAGGTGAGTGTATATATATATATATATATATATATATATATATATATATATATATATATATATATATATATATATATATATATATATATATAAAATCTTCAATTGATTATAAATTAATTTGTAATATTTGGGGAGTAAAATTTGCATATGTGGTTTTAGCAACAATTGCATTTACTGTTTCGTTTGGGCCATCTCAGACCACCTCCTTTCAGAGGGCATTTAGACCTGGATTTTTTCACGATCTGAAAGCTATCCGATCAGAAAAAAAAAATGCATGAAGTGACCAGGTGTAAACAGGCCAGATGACAAGAGGCATCACTGACATCTAATAGTGGGACATATCTTTAGGAATTACATTTGAAAATGTAAATGAGATTTGAAAGGTGAATAATGATTAATATACAGTCATATGGACTACTTTATGGTCATCATCCACTTTCATTGTATGGTAAAAAAATATCCTGCATGCCTAACATCAATATTTCCATTTGTGGAGAGTCATATGAGTTTGGAACAACATAAATTTAGCTAGATGATGATAATTTTATGTCAGGCATTAGCTGTATTTGCTTATCAAAGACAGACTTTTGTTATTAGTAAAATAATTTAATGGCTTACAAAATGCTTTTACAAAATACAAAATAATTATTTGTATAAATACTTTGTATTTGTAATAATAACATCAAGGGTTGCCTGTCTCAGCCTAGAACCAATGGTCTCTGCGATCGATTTAGCTCTCAATGCTTTTGAGAAATGCAGCCCAGATAGCAGTCATCCTCGAGAATCAAGATTTACTTATAATCCTATATGTTTTGGCAGTCAGCATTTTACCTTCGCCAGTGTGTGGTGCTTGACGTGACACATTTGAACTTTCCCTTAAATACCATCATTGTCCAGTGAAACTGACCTTGGTTTGTCTGATATTTGAACATAAAAACTGGAAGGCTGATACAGTAAAGTTGTAAGATAAGATTGCGTGCCAACAAACTTTGCAAATATTTTTACTGCAAGTACCAGTAAATCTGAGATGATCCTTGACCAAGGTCTTTGGTATCCTCCTAATAAATTTGTTTAGATATGAAGTATATTATCAAAAATTATTGATATTATTATACAACCACTTTGAGATATGATTCAATATAACAGAATTAAATATCAGATGAGCACATAATCCAAGACGGCACTGTACATTTAAACAACTACTGCACAATGAAGATGCACAAACAGAACAATTGAGGTCAATGTTTAGCCTCAACATTTAACCCGTTGGTAGATAATTATGCAGACAAAAAATGGAAAACATGCCCATTGGAAAACATGCCTCTACCTACATTTTTGCAACTCCAAAAATGTACAGTACCTACACATACAGTAATTCACTGCAGTGTACAGTTGAAGTGAACACTATAGTGGCAGTAAAATACCAACTTCAATTCCTTTTCACACAAATTATGATTACCGGAGCAGATTATTGATTAGAAACATATTTTTCACATAGTTCCTTGCACAATGTGATGATCTCAAGACACTTTTACCATTGTGCATCATATAACCAGCTGTGTGACTTTTCTGTTGTACACTTGCTCTATCTCACCTGGTTCAGCATTGCAGTAGCAATGAGCAGCAGTTGGGTACAAGTTCCAAAAGTCACGCCACTCGATAAATCAGCTCAAAGACTTGTAGAAGCAAGCTAAAATGGTGTATCTAACATTTGCTTTTGTTAGCACTATCGGTTAGGTTTAGGGTAGGGTTTGGTGCAGTTAGTACATTATTTTCAGATGTGATAGAGCATTAACCCTTACCAGACATTCAATTTCCAAACTGCCATCCGATATGTACAACAACCATTGTAATAAAAACGTTACCGGATTCACATTGATCTGTTTTGGAACAAACTGAAAGTGTCATGAAATGTGCAAGAAGCAACATGATATAATTTTGCACAAAATAAATAAATAAATAAATATCATCATGTTTTTCTAACCCTTTATGGTACAGCATTGCAACATGGCAACAATTAATTTCTACTCCTTTCCTTGTTTTTCAGAAAGAAAAAAAAATACAATAAATTGCACTATGGAAATTAAAAGGGCAGGCCTTAATGATGTGCTGTTTTTGAGTCAAATGACATTTGATTGTCCCTACAAAACTATCTTTCCCATTTTCACCCTCACACTGAAGACACCGAAATTGCTCTATTAACCTAATTTCTAAACATCTCTTAATTTTTTTGCAGCATCTTTGATAAGTAAATTAGATATTTTGATTCACAAATCTACTTTGTCTAACATAGTTTTACTGTAAATTGAGAAGAAGAAAAAAATCAATGTTTCCATATGGCAACGCTGTACCACAATGTATTTCCCCATTGGGATTTTTTTATAGATAGTAGCTTCAACAATATTTGATTCATTGATGAGGTAGCCATTTTGAAGGTTAAATTTTTGGTTTGCATGAGTTTCAAGTATATAAATATATCAGTTTCTAAAGAAAATGTGCATTTAAATAGAAAAGAAAATCATAATTCTATAGAAAAACTACTTTTCTTTACCATTTTCCATTGTGGTACAGTGCTGCCATATGTACAACCATAATAAAAACATATTTGAAAAAAAAGTTAGCTACGTGTGAAAGCACTACACAAGTCATCATGTTTACTTCTCAAACATAATTCAGAGATGCTAGTAGTGCCTCTTTGAATGTAATTCACATATAATGTTCTCTAGTCGAAGCCTTCGCAAATAATTTTCATGGGAGGGGGTGTATCTGTTAGCATTGCACTGAGCTCCAAGCAATTAGCATTAGCTCTTGCTCCTAATTGGACCTGTGTCAGCTAATTATACCTCTGACGCGAGGTCTCCTGGGAGGCAGTGCTGCTAATTTCAATAAGGCTCAACAAGTACCAGCTTCCCTCTGATGGTCGTATTTTAATTAGAAGCTAGTCCTACACTTAGTGCCTGAGAGAGGGACAGAAAATCAAAGACTTGTACGAAGCAATCTGTGACTGCCAACTGGCCACACACACACTCAAGCATCTCCCCATCTTTTCTTCTGACATTTCCACTATCAAGCAAATGAGGTCAGTTTGTTTCAACACCATCACTTTAGAAGACTAGCTTACCAGATACAATCTCGATGAATTTGATACATTTCCATGATATTTAATACAGTAATTATCAAAACATAACATATGGGAAAAATTCTATGTAATTAGGCTAGTTCATTTAGTATTGCTAATTGTTCCATATGATAATTAGCATATTCAATATCATGAAAATTTATCAAATTAATTGAGATTTATCAAAACGTTATTTTGAATTATTATGAATTAACAAAACATACCATATGGAATAATTATAATTTAAAAAAGTCATGGAGTTTTCGAATATTGTTGGAGCCAAAGCGCCTGCCTTAATCCTTAACCTGCAGTACATCAAAGTATCTTATGAGATTTATGGTTGTAATAATAACAGACAGATACTCTTTCTGACATGCTGTACAGTATGTTCATATATATCTGTGAAAAAAGTCCTCTCTGAGACTCTGACCTGTCCACTCAGCTGTTAATCAGTTTGACAGTTTAGTCTTTACCACACCATTGGTTCTTCTGAGAAATTCAAAAATAACCGTGTGTGTGTGTGTGTGTGTGTGTGTGTGTGTGTGTGTGTGTGTGTGTGTGTGTGTGTGTGTGTGTGTGTGTGTGTGTGTGTGTTAGAAAGACTATAGAAAGAGATTCCAATTCCTCAGGGAAGGAGTCCATCTTCTTTGCTTCTGCCACTTCAATTTTCTTTAAACATCAAAGTGGAATGAAGCTGTTCCACTTTGAACAATGAGAACCAGTTTGTATATCTTTTTAAATCCCTCTTGCCACCTTTTTCAATCTTCTTTAGACCATATTGTGTGTCCATGTATCTCGTCTCCCATCATTCCTATGTAAATTTATATCCTTTTTCCTGTCTGCTCTACCAGTATGACTCAAGAGCATAAACTTGCACTCATTCACACATCTACACCTCTGAATCCGATGTGTTCGGAGGTACTGTGTGGTGTTGTGCTGTCTTTGTAAGCAGCTCACTAAGTTTTGGAACAGAGAGAATTGAAAGAACTGAAAGAAAAACAGACATTCATTTCACACTCATTGTTGCCCCCTGCTGCCCTGAGAAAAACAAATGCAACTGATCCATTTGATATTTTTTCACTTCACATACAGACTGTTAACTCACTTAAACTGAGAGATAAACAGTGGTGTGAAGTGGACTGTCCTGGGCTCTTTGAAGACCACTGCGTTCTGGATCATTTTGTATGGGTTTGTTTGCACATGATGTAAGTCCAGCCAGAAGAGCATCCAGCCTAGAAATGACAAGGGCCTAGAAGAGAAGTTGTGTTGCCCTGTTAGGAAGGGCCAGATCTTCCTGATGTTGTACAGTGCAAACCTGCATGATCGTGCTGCAGTAAAAATGTGGTCTTTGAAGGTCAGCTGGTCATCAAAGATTACCCCAGTGTTTCTCAAACTTGAATGCTTGTCACATGACTCACAGCAACAAAAATAGCACTGTATGACAGATGTATCGCTTTTATTAGGTTTTTCCTTTTTATTCAAAATATTGACAAACTTGCTTATCATTTACCATGTCATCAATCTAATAATCTGATTCTCAAATACGTGTAAGTGAGTGTGTTTTTCCATTTAAAACCCTTTATAAATGATCTTGATTTTGATCTATAACGTGAGATTGGCGCCACCATGTTTGTTTGCGCTGCAGTTTAGAGAGTCCTGTCAGTCGGATTTACAGCACGTAAATTCATCAGTTTCTCCCGAAATACATGCAAGTGACTGGTGAACTGGGAGAAGAATAGAGTAAACTTCATAGTTACTTGCACTATGGGTATCTGATATGAATAAAACTCAAATTATATTTGAATGGATTGTTATTGCTGCTTCCACAGATACCCGTGTATATGTATTTTACCAACTCTAAATGTATTGTTTTACTAGTACTTATGTGTATTTAAATGTTTAAAACCTAAAATAAACATTATATGATTGAAAACACTGATATATGTCAAGCGCTAAGTGCGTCCACATCTAGCTCAGCGCCAGCCAAAGCGCAAAAACACAGTTTGAATCTGGCAGTTATGTCACGTCACTGAACATTCTAAATCCCATATGTGGTACCGTACTCTCAGGGGCACAGAAATAAAAATGTGTGCAACTAGTCCAAACCTGATGTGTGATGGCGTACCGCGGAAGGGAAGCTGGCAACACAGCAGTGTCAATGCCAGAAGAGCATTGAAGTAGTCTGACACAAAGTGCCAATGTCTCTCTGAATATATATTATAATGGTGAGTGACAAGCAGTTTAGAGTGCCTCCCTGCCCTCGTTAGACCGACCAGGCTCGTGTTTCCTGTGGTTTGGGTCCTGCAGCTGCCAAAGCAGCCCAGCAACTTTGATCATGGGGCTTTCTCAGCTCTCACCCGCTAGCTCCAGTGCTTTAACTCAGGATCCGGAAGCCTACTTTGCAGTTTCTTCCATCCTGAGTGAGAACTTGATGCTGGAACTGATGTTGTACAGTGCAAACCTGCATGATCGTGCTGCAGTAAAAATGTGGTCTTTGAAGGTCAGCTGGTCATCAAAGATTACCCCAGTGTTTCTCAAACTTGAATGCTTGTCACATGACTCACAGCAACAAAAATAGCACTGTATGACAGATGTATCGCTTTTATTAGGTTTTTCCTTTTTTATTCAAAATATTGACAAACTTGCTTATCATTTACCATGTCATCAATCTAATAATCTGATTCTCAAATACGTGTAAGTGAGTGTGTTTTTCCATTTAAAACCCTTTATAAATGATCTTGATTTTGATCTATAACGTGAGATGGGCGCCACCATGTTTGTTTGCGCTGCAGTTTAGAGAGTCCTGTCAGTCGGATTTACAGCACGTAAATTCATCAGTTTCTCCCGAAATACATGCAAGTGACTGGTGAACTGGGAGAAGAATAGAGTAAACTTCATAGTTACTTGCACTATGTGTATCTGATATGAATAAAACTCAAATTATATTTGAATGGATTGTTATTGCTGCTTCCATAGACACCCGTGTGTATTTTACCAACTCTAAATGTATTGTTTTACTAGTACTTATGTGTATTTAAATGTTTAAAACCTAAAATAAACATTATATGATTGAAAACACTGATATATGTCAAGCGCTAAGTGCGTCCACATCTAGCTCAGCGCCAGCCAAAGCGCAAAAACACAGTTTGAATCTGGCAGTTATGTCACGTCACTGAACATTCTAAATCCCATATGTGGTACCGTACTCTCAGGGGCACAGAAATAAAAATCCCACATGTGGGACCGCTCAGAAGGTAATAGAGATGGGCACAAAAATGACCAAATTTCCTCCCGTTTGTCGCCGCCCCACTTGTCATGTCCCTATTCCCCACCAGTGGGGCGCGCCCCACACTTTGAGAAATGCTGGATTACCCAAAGATTCCTTGCTGAAATTGATGGGGTTATTGTTGATGAACGTAGCTGGATGGTAAAATGGAACTCGCAAATAAGGACACATCACCCCTCTGTTACACTCTTTGCAATGGCTACCAGTCTGAGTTTCAAATCTTACTCTTTGTTTTTAAGGCCTTAAATGGACTAGCACCTTCCTATAGTAATGACCTTTTGAGTATAAACAGTCCAGCTAGATGTTTAAGGTCATCAAATCAGAAACTTCTACTGGTCCCTAGGCTGAAGAAAAAGGGTTATGCCAGAGAACTGAATTCGTTATTGGATGCTGTCTGAGCGGACTTTTTGGGTGCGCTCTTTGGATATGTGTCAGTCAAGTATCTAGTATCTAGTTCTTCTGAAGATCTTAATGAGCTAGTTCAGGTATTCAATACGGGTTGGAGCTGAACCTTTAATTAGGCACCCCTGCTTTATATTGACACCAAGATTGTCATACCGCCCATGAAGTCCATATGGTAGATTTTTGTAATAAATATTAACAGATCATCCCCTAGCCAGTGTCTTCCCTAACAACCTTCTAGAGATAGTAACCCATCCTTTTTTTATGAAGGCCCTCTGTGACTGTGATAGTGACCCTACATTCTTTGACTAAGATGGCGAGACACAATGGAGAGAAGTCTTGGTGCAGTATAGGAGAATTTCTCTCCACCTCACTAGAAACAGAATGTCAAAAAATGGGCACTAGATATCTTATAAGGAAGTGTATGCAATAGATGCCTCTCCAATGCTCTGTCAGTGTGACTGTAGAGTAAAAAATGAAAGGGTAGCGCATCTCACGCCCCATTAAACCTTCATTCTCTCTGTGAGACAGGAATAACTCAACAAGGCATGTAGAAATCCTTAAGGTTATTTTCCATTAGTGTGCTGTGAAATCACTGAAACTTCTATATGTTTAGTATCTTTAGGCTTTGTTTTTGTATTTTCAGTTAAAATCAGCCTTGCCTGTAGGTCGCTTGGTGACAGAAAATAATTATAGGCTTTAAATATAATTGTTGGTGTTTTTCACTTAAAAATTAAAATTCTATCATCATTTATTCACCCTCATGTCATTCCAAACACATAAGACTTTCTTTCATCTTCAGATCACAAATAAATATACTTTTATCATTCTCTAATCATTTTGTCCATCCATTAAATCTATTTAATCAAAAATTTTAAGTTTCAAAAAAGTACATATGGGTCGACAAAGGTGAACTATCCCTTCAAGATACTAATCATTAGGTTTAGGAACTTGCAATCCCATGATGCTTTCTTTTCTACTATAATGGAATTTTAGTAATTGTTTCATGTTTATTTATTTATTTATTTATATATTCATAATATTTTAAATATGTTTTTTTTCTTTTTTTTATAAATGTTAAAATGTTTGTACATTTTAAACATTTTAAAATAAAGTCCTTATAGTTTTTAAATGTCATTTGAACTATATCTGAGTAGAGAAAGTCTTTTGAACAAAGATATATCCTGTGAGATTTAGAGATACTCTAACAAGAAAAGGTTAAGTTGCCTGCAGGCCTCATACTAGTCTGATGCTTCTGTCATAGACAGTAACTATGGGAAAGAAAGACCTTGAGCTCCATTCACAATGAAGTTAAAATGGCTGTAAGTTCCCTTTTTTACTTATAAAGCACTCAGGTTCACATTTGGTTCAGGATGGAAGCACCTAATGCATTAAAACCCTCCTGAAAGCTCGCTATCGAATCACCTTTGACTCCAGAAGAAAAACTCTGCTGTTCAGAATAACAACTGCTGAATATAACAACCAATGGTACAGGTGAGAGGTCATAGCCCTGAAACACTGCTATCAGAACATGCAAATCTGAGCATACATGTTGTGTCAACAGGAGCATTTTGACAGTGTGAATGTACATACTGTAGGAATGCAGGTGTACACAGCAACCGGCTCTTTTTTTATATAAAAACATTTGCATATAGGTGGTACTTCTTTTGGAGATGAAATACTTAAATACAAATTTCAGTGGATGGCATTTCAAGCACTGATCATTAAAATCATCTAACAGTGTAAATTTGATTGACATCATAAATCTGAATAATTTAAAATGAATAGCAAAACTGGATTGTGTGGTTCTTATCCAATGCATACTATAAACATGGCAACTGAACATTAAACATACTGAATGCTTCACATTGTCGTATAACCTTTGTGCATAAAGAAGCAACAGAATGTGTTTCTTATATTATACATGCTTGAGAGCTTTTTCATGCAGAGATTTAAGAGCCTTAACAACACTGTTTACAACAACTTGTTCTTAATTTTATGCTTAAACGTTCATTCCATGTTGGAGTTTATTGTTTAGTGATGTGTTGAATAGTTTGTTTGATTGGCAATATGCTGAGGACTTTATTGTTTCAGCAGTGTGAGGCTAATTAATCACTCGACTCTATCAGAATAATGAATTTGCACTTTTCAGCGAAGCTGCCAGAAAACAAAGAAAACAGGGTAATTGCAGACAGTTTCCTGTTGCAAAGCTTGTCTAAAGCCCTAAATAATAGTTGAATGAATCCTCTCATAATCTGAATGCCTATAGGTTAAGAAAATAACAGGCTTTCAAAAGTAGCCGCTTTGAAGAAGTCTTATGTGTATGTCACCTCAAGGTAACTAGGAGCTTTTGCATTGGAGATATGTTTCTTTTTTGAGGGAACTCGCGTTGCATCCAAGGACGACACTATGGGGAATGCCTCTGCGTGACTGCGTCTGAAGCACGTGTGCAACTAGTCCAAACCTGATGTGTGATGGCGTACCGCGGAAGGGAAGCTGGCAACACAGCAGTGTCAATGCCAGAAGAGCATTGAAGTAGTCTGACACAAAGTGCCAATGTCTCTCTGAATATATATTATAATGGTGAGTGACAAGCAGTTTAGAGTGCCTCCCTGCCCTCGTTAGACCGACCAGGCTCGTGTTTCCTGTGGTTTGGGTCCCGCAGCTGCCAAAGCAGCCCAGCAACTTTGATCATGGGGCTTTCTCAGCTCTCACCCGCTAGCTCCAGTGCTTTAACTCAGGATCCGGAAGCCTACTTTGCAGTTTCTTCCATCCTGAGTGAGAACTTGATGCTGGAACTGTCTAGCTCTGAGGAGGTGGACGTCTTCAGCATTGAAGAAGGTGATATGGGTGACTCGCCAACCCTATCCCCACAGTATGAGGAGCTTGTGGAGGTTGTAACTTGAGCTGTGGCAAAGCTTAACATCGAGTGGCTGGCTGAGAAGTGGGAAGCACTTAGGAAAAGTTAAATGAGCATTTCCTACAGTCAAAATCACAGCCTCCACATTGGGGCTTGCCTTTCTTTTCAGATTTCCACACCAAAGTGTTGAGATCCTAGAAGTCATTCTCCTCTAGACTATCTAGTCCCACAGTCCATAATTATTCATTAATTGTGGGGCTTAACAGGAACATGGCTATGGGATGATGCCTAGGATTGAAAAGACATTGGCCACTTATCTCTCCCCTGACGTTGTGTCATCCCCGACACTGCCCACTAAACCCTGCTTTCATACTATGGCTATTTTGCAAGCTTACCAAGCCGACCTGTTAAGGGACATGGATGAAGGCGAGGGGGTGGTGGCCCAACGCTATTAAAGAGCTGCATCAGGCCACCACCAGACCTCTGCGGCTCATGTCAGAGTTCTGGCATGGGACTTAGATGTGGTTTTGGAAATGTTGTCCCTGGCACCGGTCGAGCCTTTGGACTCTGCTTAATGTCTATGTACTGCACCTGTGAAATTATGTTAAGTCCTTTTGGAATACAAATTAAACAGTTTAGTGTCACAAACAAATAAGGAGAATTCAGTAGCAAATGTGAAATGAACAATTTATTTAGAAAATGTCCAGAGTAGAGTAGATAGCGAGAGTCAGAAAGCAGGTGCAGATCACAGTCTCTCAAGTCAGCGCAGGGACACAATGGGCAACCAGTTCCCCGAGAAGAAGCCAGCCAAAACCAGTCCAGGGTGACAGGAACAGAATCCACACAGGAAGGTGACGCACAACAACCAGCTAGACCTCAACTAGACCAGGACTGAGAGGCTGGAGAACACCAAACAATCTGACAACACAGAATAGATTGCACAGAAATTAAATTGTGAAGCTGATGAGCCTCAGCTGGCGCTGATCAACTCATAGGCGGCAATCAGCAGAACACACCCACACACAGAGAATGAGTCAGTGAACCCATGAGCCGTGACATTTAGGCTACCTTTAACGTCCTACACTCTTGAAAATAAAGTTTCCAAAAGTGAGTTTTCGCCATAGAAGAACCATTTTTGGTTCCCCAAAGAACCTTTCAGTAAACGTTTTTTTTTTTTTTTAAATAACACATTTGTGAACATTTTAATAATCTAAAGAACCTTTTTCCACTTTAAATAACCTTTTGTGTAATGGAAAGGTTGCATGGATTTTAACGGTTCTTTATGGAACCATCAATGCCAATAAAGATCCTTTAGTTTTTAGAGTGTATTTTGGATAACCAGGAATAGCTAAAATGGTAGAATGGTGGAATGGTAGAATCACATCACATCACATCCCCAGATCAGTGAGGATTTTAGAGGAACCAGGACAAGAGCCAAAATTGCCGGTATTTACAAAGCGTCACTACAAGCACTGTGTGTGTGTGTGTGGAGATGATCCGTCTCGCAGTAGTTTCCAGTCTTTTGGTAGTTTACTCTTTTGCAAAAATCTCTCTGTATCATTTGGCTCAGCTTACCAAAGGTTATCTTGAGAAAATCCACCTGGATCTACATATGAACACAGTCTGTATGTCCACCTGTGATGGTATTCAGTTTCATAGGCATTCTCAGTTTTGCATCTTCTCTCTTTCACTCGTTGCCGTGCTCTCATGTCATTCCTTCCTTTAAATCTCAACCTTGATTCACACTCTTTTTCAATAATATTCCTTGTTCTGCCATATTACATTGGTTGAATTACCCCTTTTTCTGACTATTATCTCCTGCAAGTATAACACCATAAGGATTTAGTGTGAGTGAGTCATGGTCAAGCTTAGATACACTTAATACTTTACTATTTCTATTCAAATAACACTTAGTATCTTTTAGGGAAGAGCAATATATGCAAATGTTTACATCACGGTATTATAAAACAAAATATGGTAGAAAACATTTGTACTGAAAAGTGATAAAAATAACAATAAAAGCTGTTTAAGACAATGTCTAAAGTATAAGTAATCATGCATTTAAGGGTTTCTTTTATTTATCTGTTTTTATTATTATATAAATTACAATTAAACAACTTTATCAATATATTTATTTATTAATAAATGTATCAATTTAACAATAATAAGAAGAAAATTACAGGCAGAGAAAGTAAATGAAAACCACACCACTTCAGTATCCCAAAGACACAATACAACTACCAAAAACACTTATCAGAAGTGTGCTTTTTAGGTCACTGATCCTTGGAATTTTCTCATGGATCACATCTGAGAATGCATTAGTGTGTGTGCCTTGTAAACATCCCAGCGCCACTTAATAATTTTGTCTTCCTGATCTGTAAGAATCAGCCTTGACTGTGGAAAATGGAAAACTATATATTCTGCCTGAGAATTATTCATGTCTGCAGAGATGCAGAGAACAAACAACTTCTTTCTTCTCCTCTCACTCTAAATAACACTTAGTTTAACAGAAAGGGGGATTGCATTTTTCCCAGAGCATCCTGCTCTACTACTGTATATAATGAAATACATGACACAGATGCTTTTCTAGTACAGACAGACAAGGGAGAGTGTTTGCTAAATTGCTAAATTATAACCTGCCTTGCAATATATATTTACCTATTACTGATTTGGGCCTATACTAAATACTTTGGAGAATCATGTAAATAGCATGGAACATAAAAATCACTGAGTGGTAGCTATAACATCTGATTCCATCACTTTGTCATGGTAGCGCCACTTAATTTTTTTAAAGGATAGACTTCTAAATGTAACAGAATAATCTGAATGTTTTTACAGGATGTATGAGGGATACTTCCACATTGCTTGTGGCTGTACTCGGGTGAACAGGCGCGTCGTCTGGCAGCAATGGCCCATGGCTGTCTGAGCCAACAGCAGCATTTCATGCTCCAATACCTTATAGGTGAGACAAATGAGAGTGACACTGAACCGAACTGTCCGCAAAATCTCACTTATTCGAAGGTAAGATATGAATTTCGGTTGAGGCCAAATCTGTGAGAATCAGTTCTTCACGCCATCATTACACATTTGACATTCCTCATCTCCTTTTTGGCTTTCTGTTTATATAGCCTACTGCACTGAGCACAATTTTTGACATGACGCACTACAACTGTTTATGGCTGTCTATACTGGTCAAATCAAAGTAAACATTATAAACTGCTACATTTGTCTTTTCTGAATGGGTGCATGATGATGCTGTATGGTACTGAAGTGTCCATTG